>OY728127.1:1836395565-1837645565 GCA_963277665.1 Viscum album | reverse complement strand
AACTCTCCTACTATTTTATTAATACCCAATATCCCTTACCATTGAACCTTGAATGTCTATTACATGGAAATTATAGTGGAAAGATTCTATATGCCCCTTCTCATAAAAAAAGAGATGGATTGATCAATTATTTGAAGGTATTTAGGTAGCCTGGTCTTTACCAACTACGAGATTGTAGATCCTTGATCTTTTGAGTGGACTCCCCAATCTAAAAATCTAGAATCATTTTTCCTCAACACTTGTCTCCAATTTATATCAAGTCTAGTGAGGAATACTTATCTTGATTCAAATTGGTTTAGTCAACCCAAAAATTTCATAATAACTCCATGATAAAAGTAAGTGTCTCAATGAGGGTTGTTCAAACACTTAGTTTTATGGATTTAATCCCTAATAAAGTAATGGAATGATTAGTATGGTATAATATTAAGTTAAGAGAATTTATTTATTATGAATAAATATTTTTTTATCCTTTACTTGTCTTGTTAAGATTAAATGGATTTTACTTAAGTGATTGACCATGTTTTGGTAAACAAATTATGCAGAATCTATTCATTTAAATTCAATATTTGTATATTAATCCATTTATTTATGTGATCATGGACTTGAATCCATAAAATAAGTAATTCATAAGACATAAATAAATAAATAGATAAATAAATGACCTGATCCCAAGATTATCTAATGGTCAATTTATTGAGTGGACAATAAATAAACCTATAATCTAGGGGAAAACTAATTGTGCTGATCATGACATGAGTTACAAAATTCCACCTATCTACCCATGTTGGTATCATCTCAATTCTATCTTGAACTGCCTCTACAGACCTTGGGATACTCATTTTATTATATATTTTTATAACTCACACATAGGTGAGGGGAGGATTGGTTAAAGGGGAATTACATAAACAACCATGGACATGAAGGTCCAATATAATTAAAGAGGGAGGGTTGAAACACATTACATCATTTTAATTTAATTTTAAATAATTTTAAAAACCATGTAATAAATTAAAATAAATAAATACATCCTATAAAAAAGTCTTTGTCAACCTCATGATCGATCATACACACGAAACAAAAATACACAAAAGTACACTAGATAGCATTCACATTATTTATTTATTTATTATTAAGATGAAATATTATTATGTTAATTAATTAATCAATTACCTTCATCTTTAATGACCAGCTGAATTATGATGGATATAACCATCTTCAATGAATTCATGTAAAATAAAATGTAATGACCAATAATTATAGATCATTATAATAAATTAATTGATCATTTGTTAATACTTTTAAACCTTCACTACATAGTTAAAATCATCTTCTACCAATAGTGTAATTAGGTTTTGATACTATGATTATTTATTTTAATGTAATTTAATTTTATCCTTTATTTTTAGACTTCACAATGTGTACTTATGAGCTATACTCCATGTTCCTTGATTTTTGTGTACCCAGGATAAATACCCGGGGCTTAAAAATGGGTCTCAGCTGGACTATATGACATGTACTAACTAGATACACTCAGTGTGTTCCACTTAAAATTTGTATTCATAACTCTATGATTGAATTGGTGTGCTCTCTATATTTAATCACATGGAATGTACTTCAGCTATATGCTGTTTATTCCTCTTTGACGTGTGTTCATGTAAACATGCCGATTAACTCAATGTGTACTTTAGACATGTGAATTAATGGGTTAAACACCATGTATTCTATATTAAAACCATGTATATAATTAACTATCTAGGATTTTAGTCTTATAGCATCCTGCATTTTTATCACATAAACTTTCATTACATTTTACAAAACTGAGGATCTTTAAGGTTTAGTGTCTTGGAAACCAGGAACTTAAAACATGAAAACATAAAACATTCTTCTTAAACACTTTAAAGGATTCTCCTTATGTTCATCCTAGGTTCATTACTACATCTCATAACCTGGGGAAAGATATCAAAAGAAAGGGTGAGCCGAAGGCCCAGTAAGGGAAACAAGGGGAAACATTTAACATGCAAACTTGAGATACATCAACAATGTCACGAAAAAGAACTTTAAGGCATGAGAAAGAAATCATGAGGAATATCATAATAAAAATAAATTTTTTCATAACTTTAAGATGTGGCTACAACATTTAATATTGACAATCATTTCTGTTTCACCATGGTCCATCCCCAAGGTGTCATTAAAAATTACCAAGGTTATTCACCAAGGCGTCGTAAAAAAATAGTCATCTCTAGAGATTAAGTCTTTACCCAATGCATTGGAGCGCTATCAGGGCGCACCCTTGACATGTATTTATTATAATGTGAGACACATATATCATCATCAATCATTTCATAAACAACCCATATAGCATAAAAGGAATGGGTTTCATTTCATAATCATAACGTTTTAAAAAAACTGCTTTAAAGACATGATCTTTGTGTCACTTTAAAAACCATAGAAAAGGAAGGTGGGTCTCATGTATGTAAATCCCAGAATTTAAAATAGAAAATTTTGATATATATTTGAATACCCATATAGAATATAGATATTTGAGTATTCACTTAATAAAATAAAATAATTTGAGAAAAAGAGAGAGACATTTGAGACGAAAATTCTGCAGCATAACAGCTATGCTTTGGGGTTTTAGAAAACATTGAAAAGAGAGGGGACATAGGTCACCCACTCATAAATGATCCAAATAATAGTAGAGGGATAAAATATAATGGATATAAGAACATGGTAATGAAATTTTAAAGACATACCATATGAATTGAAAAACATGGAAGGAGGACAAAAATAAGATTTCTCTTATGAAAATTCAGCAGCCTAACGGCGTCACTTAAAACATCAAAAAAATGAATTGATGAGATCAAATAGGGTCTCTAATAATATGAAAATAAAATATAAGTATTATAGATATAGAGATCATACCCCACATAATAAAAAGGAACTTGAAAGACTTGACATGAATGTAGAACTTTGAAAAATGAGAACGGTGAATGAATCCCTTAAAAATTCGGCAGCCTAACGACGCCACTTAAACTTCAACAAAAATGAATTGATGAGATAAAATAGGGTATCTCATAATATAAACATAAAATATCAGTATGATATATATAGATATCATAACCAAACATAATAAAAAGGAACTTGAAATACTTGACATGAAAGTAGAACTTTGAAAAATGAGAAAGGTGAATGAATCCCTTAAAAATTCGGCAGCCTAACGACACCACTTAAACTTCCTTAAAATGAATTGATTAGAGCAAGAGGGGTTCTCTAATAATATGAACATGAAAAGGGAACTAAGAGGAATATAAAATAACATCCTCCAAAATAAGAACATGGAGCATAAAATAAATGACATAAAAGAGATTACTTGAAAAGAAAGAGAGAGGTCAGATCCCTTACCTTAAAACGTAACTCTTAAAACTCAAAGGTTGGGACCTTTAGGGCTTGGGGGCACCTTGGAAGGACTCCTTGGGAGGTAATGAGACCAGAACTTCGTTGGGGGAGAGTTGGGAGTCGAATGGATGAGAGGATTTCTTGGTATTTATAGGGAAAGTGAGGGGACAAGGCATTAATGGCCAAGGGACACCTCATTAGTGGTTTTGGCAAAACCATGGGCTTGCCCATGATATTTTCCCATGGTATTGGCCAACTGGGACACCTCATACCTTATCATTACTATTCATAAGTCTACCATATTGATTACATACTTAATACATCATTTAATGATGTCATTAAACATCCGTAACTTAAAAACTGTATTTTCACTATTCATCAAAAATTCAACTTTCTAAGAAAAATCCCAAAATTTCACCTTAAACAAATATTGATGTTCTCATTTCAAAAAATTAACTCCATTTTATAAAAATTATTTTCTAAATATTTTTAATTTAATTTTTAAATAAATACACTATTCACCGAAAATTCATTTTTTTCAGAAAAATCTCCAAAAATTACCTTAACATAATATCGATGCTCTAAGTTCAAAAATGAAATAAATTTTATAAAAAAAATTTTCTAAAAATTTTCAATTAAATTTTTAATTAAAAAACACTATTCACCCGAAAAACTAATACTTTGACTAATAATTTATGAAAGAGTCATTTAACCATTTTATTGAATCACATTACTTAATCAAGGTGCCTAGATTATATTAATACTTTATTTAAGTGATATTACTAATCCATTTGGTCACATTACTAATCCGAAGCATAAAATCACTATTCACAATTTACTATTCATCAAAAATTAAGTTGATCTTATTAGACTCTAAATTTTGTACTGAACATAATTGTAGAAGACTATTTTTTTGAAAATCATTACACATTTTTAATTATTTAAGGTTTACATAATTTTTTTTTAAAATATCCTTTCTCTAAAATTCACCAAAAATATGCATACTATATTTATCCGGACATTTGAAAATTCATAAACTTCATCATAAGAAGAAATAAATTTTTTTATTTAAAACAAAGGATTACACATGGAAGTTACGGTCTCCTTACATAGCCCCTTGTCACACCAGCATAGGACCTAAGTGTAAGGTGTGCTAAGGTGAGAGAATCCGAGGGAGGCTCGACCAAAATTACACGAGTAGTAATTTCTATCAGTTTGAACTTCTCGCGAAGGCGATTCCGTTCTAGCTTCATACGATAAAGTTCGGCTTGGGTTTGGTCCAGAGCAAAGCCCATTGGTGCTACATCCTTCCCAAGTTCTGTTAGATGGGCTTCGATCGGTCCAAGACTACTGGGTGAGGCCATCAAATATTCTTTCTATATTAATTAACCAAGATCACTTGTATTTAGAGAAAAATATCGAAATGTTTAGTTTCTAGTGGTCATATTGACCAATGGTCATATAACAGTCAAAACCCAACAGTCTCATTTTAATTATACTCATGTTATCCAATGAAACAGTTTTGTTGAGTATAAAAAAAATAAAATAACACACAAAATTAGGAAACAAGATTTATTCAAAATTTCGGGTTGTTACAATCTTCCCCCCTTAAGAGATTGCATCCTCGAAATTTTTAAAATTGGGTTTTGAAATTTCATTGAAAATCCCACACCAGAAAAGGAGTCAGTAAAACTATTACTTTAAAAGAATGAAATGGAAGTAAAAAGGTCACCCGAGTTAACCCACACTTGGATCCCACGTAGGAAAACATGGACATGGAGGAAAAAAGAAAAGGGTCACGTTCCAAGGGAGAGTGATAGAAAACATGATTAGGAGAAAGTTAATGATAAGAAAATCACAAACTTATGATGGGTCAAACGGTATTTGATTTCCTAGTAGGAAACGTTAACAACAACGTTTTTTGTTTTATGTTCCCTTTCATAGTTTTGAGGAATTCATTTACTACATAGAATAAAAACATAAGGAAATATACCTACCTTCAAGTAGAGTTTAATCCTTTAATAAGTTTCTACAAAAACTAATATTTTCTCCAAATGATGAGCATTCAAAAACACTTGGTCTCATCAAAATCAAAAGAATAATCTTCTAGAGAATCTCATATTCCACAAAAGAAAAACTATCTACCTTTTAACATTTATCCCAAAAACAGAAAGGGTAAGATAAAACAACTCTTCAAAAAGAAATAATCCCATAGGAAGGGAAACTACTTTTAAATCTTCAAAGTTCCATGGTACTTCCCAGATTTCATCATAGACCATTCCGTAAATAACTGTCCTTAAAATTCCTCAAAATAACCCAAACTAAGATTGAAACCCAAATACAAGAAGGACTTGATAACATAGTCTTCCAAGATAAACTTTATCGTTCATCTCCAAAAAACATCAACCACTCCTGACATCTTATAAAAAAGTAACTAACCTAAACATATTTTCCCCAAGATAGGTCAATAATTTCCAAAAGTAACCTATAATACCATAAGTTCACCTTAAACTCATCGATTCTTCAAAATATAATTCAACCTTTACTTCTTAAAGAAAATACCGTAGTAATCTATTTACCTCGATCAAATAGGGTTCCCAAAATAGTGAACATCTTCCAAAATAATAATCATCTTTTAATCCCCTAATAATCTCTGTCATATTAATACGGCAATCATCACATTTCCTATCACATTGGATGTTGGGACATGTTCTTCCATTTCCCGCCATTAACTAATGAAAGAAAGTAAAATTAGAGGCTTAAATACTTAGCCAATAATCATTAAAAGGTAACTTAAAGCATAGAAGGATAAACTTGTAGAGGAAAAGTATACCCTAACTTGTGATCCCCTAGGTCCCAATCTAGGTTATCCATGATAATATATTCTTATGTGAATCTTTATTTTATTTTATCTTTGTTACTTTAATAATGGTTCATACTAAGCTTATGAATTTACCAAAGCATATCCCTCAGGAGTGTCGTAACCAAGAGTGCAACAAGGCCCGTTGTCATGTACCAGTTCCCATTCGAGTCTAGCTCAAAGCGGTGTTTTCGGGTTTTACCCCTATGTACATCTGTGCCAGAGCCACCTCTACCTGGTCATATCCAGACAAGGATGTATTTTCTTGGCAACCCCTTACTCAATACTCACCAAAATACCCAGAAGGTTTCCTATATTTAAACTTTTATATAGGGTTATTACTAAAGTTTTCATATCCTAATTTCCACAAATAACTAAACCATACTTTGATACCAACTATAGAATCCTGCCTTTTTATCACATAAACTTTCATTACATTTTACAAAACCTAGGATCTTTATGGTTTAGTGTCTTGGAAATAAGGAACTTAAAACATGAAAACATAAAACATTCTTCTTAAAAAATTGAAAGGCTTCTCCTTATGTTCATCCTAGGTTCATTACTGCATCTCATAACCTAGGGAAAAACATCAAAATAAAGGGTGAGCAGAAGGCCCAGTAAGGGAAACAAGGGGAAACACTTAACATGCGAACTTGAGATACATCAACAATGTCATGAAAAAGAACTTTAAGGCATGAGAAAGAAATAATGAGTCATATCATAATAAAAATAACGTTTTTCATAACTTGAAGATGTGTCTACAAAATTTAATATTGACAATCATTTCTGTTTCACCAAGGTCCATCCCCAAGGTGTCATTAAAAATTACCAAGGTTATTCACCAAGACGTCGTAAAAAAATAGTCATCTCTAGAGATTAAGTCTTTACCCAATGCATTGGAGCGCTATCAGGGCGCACCCTTGACATGTATTTATTGTCATGTGAGCCACATATATCATCATCAATCATTTCATAAACAACCCATATAGCATAAAAGGAATGGGTTTCATTTCAAAATCACAACGTTTAAAAAAAACTGCTTTAAAGACATGATCTTTGTGTCAGTTTAAAACCCACAGGAAAGGAAGGTGGGTATCATGTATGTAAATACCATAATTCAAAATAGAAAATTTTGGTATATATGTGAATACCCATATAGAAGATAGATCTTTGAGTATTCACTTAATAAAATAAAACAATTTGAGAAAAAGAGAGAGACATTTGAGACGAAAAGTCTGCAGCATAACGACTATGCTTCGGGGTTTTAGAAAACATTGAAAAGAGAGGGGAAATAGGTCACCCACTCATAAATGATCCCAAGAACATTAGAGGGACATAATATAATGGATATAAGAACATGTTAATGAAATTTTAAATACATACCATATGAATTGAAAAACATGGAAGGAAGACAAAAATAAGATTTCTCTTATGAAAATTCGGCAGCCTAACAACGTCACTTAAAACTTCAAAAAAATGAATTGATGAGATCAAATAGGGTCTCTAATCATATGAAAATAAAATATCAGTATGATAGATTTAGAGATCATACCCCACATAATAAAAAGGAACTTGGAAGACTTGACATGAAAGTAGAACTTTGAAAAATGAGGACGGTGAATGAATCCCTTAAAAATTCGGCAGCCTAACGGCGCCACTTAAACTTCAAAAAAAAATGAATTGATGAGATAAAATAGGGTCTCTAATAAAATGAACATAAAATATCAGTATGATAGATATAGATATCTTACCCCAACATAATAAAAAGTAACTTGAAAGACTTGACATGAAAGTAGAACTTTGAAAAATGAGAAAGGTTAATGAATCCCTTAAAAATTCGGTAGCCTAACGACGCCACTTAAACTTCCTTAAAATGAATTAATGAGAGAAATAGGGGGTCTATAATAATATGAAAATGAAAAGGGAAGGAAGAGGAATATAAAAGAACATCCTCCAACATAATAACATGGAGCATAAAAGAAATGACATAAAAGAGATTACTTGAAAAGAAAGAGAGATGTCAGATCCCTTACCTTAAAACGTAACTCTTAAAACTCAAAGGTTGGGGCCTTGAGGGCTTGGGGGCACCTTGGAAGGACTACTTTGGAGGTAATGAGACAAGATATTCATTGGGGGAGAGTTGGGAGTCGAATGTATGAGAGGATGGCTTGGTATTTATAGGGAAAGTGAGGGGACAAGGCATTAATGGCCAAGGGACACCTCATTAGTGGTTTTGAAAAAACCATGGGCTTGCCCATGGTATTTGCCCATGGTATTGGCCACTTGGGACAACTCATACCGTATCTTACTATTCATATGTCGACCATATTGATTACATACTTAATACATCATTTAATGATGTCATTAAACACCCATAACTTAAAAACTGTATTTTCACTATTCATCGAAAATTCAACTTTCTGAGAAAAATCCCAAAATTTCACCTTAACCAAATATCGATTCTCTGATTTCAAAAATGAACTCCATTTTATAAAAATTATTTTCAAAATATTTTTAATTTAATTTTTAAATAAATACACTATTCACCGAAAATTCATTTTTTTTAGAAAAATCACAAAAAATTACCTTAACATAATATCGATGCTCTGAGTTCAAAAATGAAATCCATTTTATAAAAATAATTTTCTAAATATTTTTAATTAAATTTTTAATTAAAAAAAAATATTCACCTGAAAAACTAATACTTTGACTAATAATTTATGAAACCGTTATTTAACCATTTTATTGAATCACATTACTTAATCAAGGTGACTAGATTATATTAATACTTTATTTAAGTGAGATTACTAATCCATTTGGCCACATTACTAATCCTAAGCATAAAAACACTACTCACAATTTACTATTCATCAAAAATTAAGTTGATCTTATTAGACTCTAAATTTTGTACTGAACATAATTACAGAAGACCATTTTTTGAAAATCATTACACATTTTTAATTATTTAAGGTTTACATAAACATTTTTTAAAATATACTTTCTCTAAAATTCACCCAAAATATGCATACTATATTTATCCGGACATTTGAAAATTCATAAACTTAATCATAAGAAGAAATCAAAATTTTTATTTAAAACAAAGGAATACACAAGGCAGTTACGGTCTCCTTACATAGCCCCTTATCACACCAGCATAGGACCTAAGTGTAAGGTGTGCTAAGGTGAGAGAATTGGAGGGAGGATTAGCCAACATCGCATGAGTAGTAATTTCTATCAGTTTGAACTTCTCGCGAAGGCAATTCCATTTTAGCTTCATACGATGAAGTTCGGCTTGGGTTTAGTCCAGAGCAAAGCCCATTGGTGCTACCTCCTTCCCAAGTTCTGTTAGATGGGCTTCGATCGGTCCAAGACTACTGGGTGAGGCCATCAAATCTTATTTCTATATTAATTAACCAAGATCACTTGTATTTAGAGACAAATATCGAAATGTTTAGTTTCTAGCGGTCATATTGACCAATGGTCATATAACAGTCAAAACCCAACAATCTAATTTTAATTATACTCATGTTATCCAATGAAACAGTTTTGTTGAGTATAAAAAACAATAAAATAACACACAAAATTAGGAAACAAAATTTATTCAATATTTCGTGTCGTTACAAGTCTCATATTATTAGAAACCATGTATTTGACCACATGGTTAGTATGGATTTCTCCGTTATACCATGTAGACTACACAGTGTGTACGCTAGCTACACATTGTGTAATATGACAAGCCATTTTCCATACTAGCTTGGTCAACACATGATGTACAATAAATGCACCAAATGTTATTATTACATGATGCTACATGTATCCCATGACATATTTTGGTGTATTGAACTTGGTTTCATGACATGTACTCCAGATACACACCATGTAACCCAGTTTACCAACCATAATTCTTGGTACTTTTTGATGACATATCTGATCATTATCCATATATTCTTAATCCTTTAAGAAAATATGAAACCCTGAATGATTATAATTAATATATAAAAATCATGTTAATTAAAACCTTGATTAAATAATGGATAATATATAAATGAAAGATCTAAAAACTATTGTACATAATTGTTAAATAATCAAATAAATAATTATAAGTTTAAAACATAACCCCTCTAATACCACATGGAAGTTCCAGACATAGTGGAAACTTATTTTGGGTGAATAAACATAAAGTTTTTTATCATATACAATGGATAATTCCCCAAATGAGTAAAATGTAAACTTCATGACCAATGAAATTTTTATTTTGAATATTGACATAACAAATCCTAGAACCTAGAGAGGATATTTTCATGTCAAATTTATAATTAATTTATAGTAGATCTAAAGAAATATTATATCATATTAGGATATTTCTTTTATGGATATATTGATCATCTGAAAACCCTTTTTTAAATTACCTTTGTTACATAAGGATAACTAAATGTAGACCCCCTCTAGTGGTGATCCTCACTTGGTCATTTGATTTCTGAAGAACCCCAATGGAACACCTGGTGCTAGCGTAGTAGATCAATCTGTATGTGTTGTTCATCTTGATCACTTGTATTTCCTTTAGGATGGAAGAAATATCTCATTATTGAGAGGATGATAAGTGGAATATTCAATAGATAAATCCATTATGCACAACAACTCTCTAATCTCGATTAACCCTACACAATAGACATAAAAATATATTTATAGATTTAGGGTTTATGTTAAAATATTATTTAATTATACAATATCCTTTGAATAATATAATAAACCTTGTCTTACCCATGCCATATAAGAATAATAATAATTTTATTTTATGGCTTGCGTTAACTGTCGTAATGATAAATATCATTTTTACTGCTTGTAAATTAATATTTATCACTAGACACAAATTTGGTTTTCTCATCCTCCTCAGAATTTATCAAATACAATAATATATTTAATTAAATATGTTATTTATAAATAAATATTCTATTCTCAATATGAAAAATAAATCTTTATTAAATATTAAATAAATAAAATAAATATATTTTATTTAAAATCCAGTGAATAAATATTTATTTAATTTATATGATCAATAAAACTTGAATGAAATTATTCCTCAGTCGTGAGAATAATATTTATTAAAATAATTAAATTCAAATATAATTTAATCAAGGTCAATGGAAACACTTAGAGTGTAACCCTATAGGATTTTTTTAGAATTATATGATCTTGCCTAAAGTCTAAGATTATCATCTCACAATGGTTCAAGTCACCCAGGAGAAAGAAGGTTAATATCACAACATTGAAAACCACACATGATCACTCAATGTGTAATATAATACCTTTATCACAATATCTCATCAATCGTGTTTCACATTAATGTCGTAAACCTATATTATTGATATGTATTTCTTTGACTATCTAAAATAAACTCATCATTATACCATGGCAATGAAATTTAATTGAACAGTTCCATTTCAATCAAAGGGATGAGATATCAACTTCCATAAAATTGGGTAAAAAAATCCTTCCTCGACTTATCCATAAATGACACGTCATTTGTGAAAACCCCAATGCACCATAATTTCTATGAACATATGATTTAATGTTTTTTGTAATAGACAATACTTTTTAAATTATATTTGTTTCCTAAAAATGTGTTTTATTTTATACAAAAAACCATATCTCTTTAATAATGAAGTGGTATCTATAGTGTATAAAGGGAAATGTGACCATTAGGATTCGACCATTATATGAACATTGGTCAAATTTGACCATTGGTTAATATGACCATCAAAAACTATACTCTTGGTAATAATTTTAAATTTCTAATTAGTTTTTATATGTAAAAATGAAAAAATATAATTAATGCATAAAGGAGAAGTGATGACCTCAAACAGTAGAGTCACGTAGTATGAAGCCCATTTGTTAGAACTTGGGAGGGAGTTAACGTCACTAGGGATCACCTTTGACTAAGCCCAATATGAAATTTAACTAGTGAAGCCAGAATGAAATGTTCTTCAAGAGAATTTCAAGTTAGTGGAAGTTATTACTCGGTTGATGTTAGCTGAGCCACCCCATGAATCTATCACCATCACACACCTTACCCTTAGGTCGCATGTGGGTGTTATAAGGGCTTATGTGTCCCAACCTTAGTTACTTAAAATTTAATTCATTTGTTTAAATAAAATTTTTATTCCATAAATTATGTGTTAGGAATAGTTTTCATTAATAATAATACCAGTTTAATTGAGATGGAATTGCATAAATTGTTTTTTTGAACACAAATTGTACTTTTTTAAAAAGATATAAATTTTTATCACAATCTCAGGTATTATGAAAGATATTTATTTTAATGAAATATTATTATAAAAACACTCTTATTCAAATAAAAATGATAAAATAATTTTATTACATCCTTGAAAATTTTTAAGTATCAAAAATTTTACAATGCATTTCAACCCACTATTTTTTAATAAATGTGAATTTTTAAAGTTAAAAGTTAAAATTATCATATTTATAGAATTATTATGATAAAATAAATATAATTTCTGAAATCATCTTGTCAAGATTATGTTAGGGTGAATTTATGATAATTTTCTAAAATACATTAGTTTTCTATGAATAGAAAAAATAATGTTTGAGATTTTTGGTATGTTTAATGACTAATAATTAGGTCATAATGATGAAATAATTAATTAACCACAATCTAAGAAATAAAATATGTTATTTTATTAATTTAAAATATTTTAAAATATTTTAATCAATTTCCAGACCTATAAGTTACTTTCCAAAGTCTAAAATGGAAACATTATCTTGAAAAACATTATTTTATGGAAACCTTACTTTCCCATGAAAAAAGAAGTAATAAAATATGATTATAGGTTCTTGTGGTTTAAAATAGCTCAAAATATGATCCAAATTTACAAAACTATGGGGAAAACCCATGGTCAATCTAGTTGTTTTTCATTTTCCACAACCGAGATTTTTAAGACCGATATTTGGAAATTATTGAACAAATCCCCCACATTTTATATAAATAAACACCCATTTATCCATTAAATTTCACTAAAAATACACTATACATTAATTTAAGGTGGTTTTACCTTCCAAGGATTCCCCCAAATGTTTCCTCAATCCCCCAAGGTCACATTCCTCATGATCTAGGATTAACTCTTCATGGTTAGGGAATTATCCTTCCTTTCTCTTAAATTCAAGAACCTATTTTCATATATGTCTTCTAAAAGTTTTGGTTACCTTCTTATATTACCATTTTTATCCTACCCTTAATTCAAAATTATGTTTTATAAATGGGATAACCTTTTACCTTCTCATTTTAGATTTTTCTAAAAACACGTTTTATACCCGTTATGCTGCCAAATTTACTTCTCAAAATTTCTATCTTCTCCTTAAGAAATTATCTTTTATTTTCTTTTTGTGAATAACCAAAACCATTTCTTTTCTAGGTATATTAACCTAGATGTAAATATGATTTATTTTATTTGGTTATTTACACATAAGAAACCGACACTCACTTTTCATTGGTTAAAAATGACATAATGATCCTGTCCTTAAGCACTTTTGAAACACCGTGATTTTGATAAGAAACCCATTATTTATTCCCCATGGGTTATTAATGACTGAAAATTAAATTTTTATTATTTCAAACACTTTTAAGTAAAAATTGAGAAACCAAACATTCAACCACAAAAGGAGTTGATAGAACTATTAAAGGACAATTTAAGTCTATTAGAGTTAAGCCCCCTAAACAATTTCTAGGATATATAGGTTATATGAGTGTTTGGTTTTTCCATTATCAGATCTTCAAAATAATAGGCCAATTTATCTCAGAACAGGATGTACTCCTCAAGGCTAATCTTTCTATTGTTGAATTCACCATTAAGAATCATATCCTGGTTTTCTATCCAAGTGTATTTATCCTCATTGGGAGCCACCCATAGTGACCTCCCCATCATTTTGGAAGCTTCCTCCTCAGAGGAATTGAGTAAAAAAACATATTCAACTACTTATTCTTCTGAAATCAAGAGAAATTCCAAAGGATGTTCACCCACACCACCTGAATTCTACCAGAAAATAGACTCGCTGTTCATCTTCATGGAATTTAACTTCTTATCTGATCGCATCTCCATTAGAGGTGGTAAAGAGGAGTAATCATTACCTTTGTAGGTCTGACTCCTATTACCCCTAGGGCTCAAAGGCTCACCTGTATAAAAATTGTTTCCATTTTTGCTGGGCTCCTTCTCGTATACCCCATCATTAGACTGGAATAGATCTGGTTGATCTATATTCGATCCTTGCACTTCAATCACTTCAAAAATATTTCTCATTTGAACCAGAGACCGAGTCACTGGGCTAGCGCCCCCTGTTATCCCAGACATGGTTTGAATATTCATATCCTGAAAACCTCCCAACAATCCCTCCTTGGACAAAGCACCACTACACAACTTTATGACCTCAGTAAATGAAGAAACATTTCTTGACATCCCTTCTACAGGATCCTTCTCATCACAACCTATCTCCAAAGTCATAGAAACATTACCCACATACAGCTATGCCTCTCCCATAGTAGCATTGTTTTGAACGTGGCCACTAGCAGCCTTGTTCTGTGCCTTAAAACCTAAAAGTACATCCAAATATTGCCTCAATCAATTATAAATATCATAAAACTTTGGGTTAAAATATGATACAACCTCCCGAACCTTTCCCATTATGGAATTAGAGTTACTCAAACTCACATCCCTGCCATCTTTACAGGTGGCTTCATATTCTTGGTAGACATCTAGTGGAGCCTACTTAGTTAGTTTTCTATTAGTTGAATCACTCTTGAGGTGAGAAAAAGTGTCCACAACCTTTGGGTTGGGTTCAATACTTCCAAATTCCTAATGAGAGTTTGGAGCCACTACATTACCTCCCCCCTGAGCCAATGACACCACTTTACCCATATTCTGATCAACACCCTCAGTTAACTCCACACCAGAAATAGCAATCAAGATTCCCATATTCCTACACATCTTGTAAAAGTCCACTCATGATTCTAAGAACATCAGTTTTTTGCATCTGAATTCTTCACCAACAGCAACCCACACCCACTTCACCGGAGGATTTGAGACATAAAACTCTACACATATCTGCAGATCAATTAGATCAAAGACAGAGGAAGATCTGTTGTCCAAACATAAAAAAAGACCAACCATGTTACCTAACATTTGAAGGATTGCAGGGTTTTGGAAAGGTAACAGAAGTTTAGGAAAGGAAAACCATATTGAGAATGAAGACGAATCCCATTTCATATGGAAATAATAAGACTATTGAAAGAGGAAAAACCTAAAACCAAGACACTTACATGGAGTACTGGACCACGCACAGATCAGATCTTCCTCCGAGGTGAAGCGAATCATCAGGTGTCATTTTTCGAGAAGACCTACAACCACATAGTCTTGTAACCCCCAAGATTCAAACATGAACCGGTCAAAATAATCTAATTAAGGTTGACAGTGGGTAAAATGATCCATTAGGGTCAGATCCAGTAGACTTAAATCATCAGTGAACTCTAATAGAGATAAAGGAATTTGAGGTGCACCATCAAATAGATCAGGAACCTTCAAGAATAAAGAAAAAGCCATAAAATTAGGGTGGGAATAAGGGTATGAAAAAGGGAGGAAGGAGTAGAGCTTCGTAGCTGGTGGGGCAAGATCCTACCCCATTCCGCCGATGGGAAGGGGGTGGCTGAGGCCATCTCCATCTCTGTTAGGGCATGAAATGCATGTATATCTGGTTGTGGTTATTAATGAAATGATTGATTATTATCTAAATGGGTAACATTAATTAATACATATTAAGGGTGTTCCCTAATAACTCTCCAATGAATTGGGTAAATAATCTAATCTATATAAATGACATGTTTTATGATACCTTGGAAAATAACCTTGGTAATTTCCATTTACGACACCTTAGTGATATGCTTATGAATGTAATAATTGAATGTTGTATCCATATTTACATGTTATTATTAATATTATTATTATTATTATTATTTTATTTATTCTACTTTTCTCATTCCTTAATGACATTCCTCATGTTATTATTGATATTCCTCATGATCACATGTAAACTATTTTCCATTATTAGTCCTGATGCTTACCCCTTCTTTGATGCATGTCCCTAGGATATGATATGTAGTAAATATACTTATTATGAACCAATGAGGATTTATTCAAGTGGATTTGGAATAATTTTTTAAGTTTTCATGTATTTTGTACCTTATTTCCATGAAACTAAACTTTAAAAGATCCTCTGTATGTACCATGAAATGAAATTTTATGTAATAAAAGGCGGGATGCCATATTTTTGGTCAGTAAATCTAAGTGAACGAGTCATGAAATGAATTAATGATAATATTAAAGTCAAAGGACCACTAAACAAACTCAAATATAGGAATATCCAATGACACATAAACATATAGAATTCCAAAAAGCGAGTCTATTCCCACAATCTCCCATCTTGGATATGACTAAGTTAAAACTTCACAAGAATAAGTATCATATGTTTATGAGTACTTACACCTAACAGTCAAAATACTATGTGTCCCATCATAGAATATTATCCAACCATATAACTATATTTACGAATACCTCCATGGAATTTTAATGTTCTCATCATAGTAGGGAACTACTATTTCATTTTCAATGTGATATATACTCTAAAAAATTATTATATCAAATTCATGAATAAAAATAAAAAATGTGTAATAATATATGTTATTAATATTAAAATATTTGAATAAACATGTAATCTAAAGTAAAAACAGTTGGTTCTATAACACCAACTCCAACATATATATCCCTTACCTCACTATTCAAAGGTGAATTCTAAATAGTGGGGAGACCTATAATAGTTATCTATGTAATAAATAAATAAATACTATGTATGACCCTTATTATATGAAATAATTAATTTAGAATCAATTATTTGAGTTTCATGTCACCTGATTGTGATTTGGGTTATAATTGGGGTTGTCTAATGACATTTGATGTTTTTATCTGTTTATCTTGATAAATCATGATAAATAATCTTGATGATGTGATGGGATGGTATTATTATCCCGAGGGATGGTTGAGAAGTGGGATTATATCCTACACTATTTTTCACTAAACCTTGAGTTTACCCTACCCACCACCCAAGATATTCCTTTAAGGGTTGGTAGTATTGAATCATTACCTATGTTGACCAGTAATTTTGAAATAAAATGTATTTTTCTTTTACAATATTGACTATTCATGTTAAATTTCCAAATTGATTGTCATATTATATCACTTACCTTTTGTATGAAGAATATTTGACTATCCTTTCTATCTAAATTTATTGACTAATTTCTTAGGACATAAAGTAGTATGGTGGGGATAATTGTGATACCCCCTATTTCACTTTTGTGTGGTGTACGTATATTATATAATTATGGGTTAATTTTAAATCTAAGGATTTTTGGATTTTGTAATTAGTAGTTTTTTATATTTTTTATATTTCATGGTTAGAACACAATTAGTGCATGATCAATAGTAAATGCATGGATTACTCTCACATATAGTAAATCTATTTCAATAGTGATGAGTGTTTAGTGCACTATTAGGAGTAACAGTAAAAACTAAACTTATATATATTTCTATCTCAATAGTTAACACACATTTACCACATGATTAGTAGAAACCATGTATCTTATTCTTATGTGGTGAAAATTCTATTTTAGTATTTGAATATGGTTACTACACAATTAGGAGTAATTGTGTGACATTTCCTTACATGGGGTGAAATTCCATCTAGTGGATTACACATGGTTTTTATATAATCTAGAGGACTATGTGGCATAACCTATGAGTGTTGCAGCTCGATTCCAGTAGCTACTACACAATTGGTGCATGGTTTACTAAACCATGCCTTCAACCCAAAAATAGGGATATTGAAATAAACTTTTTTATCCCTCACTTTATTTTACCCCTAACCTGACCTAATCTTCCTCCATTATCACCATAAACTTTATAAATCCACAAGGTAGATTTCCTATCATGAACCAACTTGGTCCACCCCTAGATCTAGCACCCAAGGTGGTTTTTCACTTACCCGAGGTGCATTCCCGATCACCCTGGACTGATGATAAGCACTGAAGGCATCAAATATGATAATGTGGTAATAATTTCAATAGATAAACATAATTAAATAATAAATATAATCTTAGGAATAATCAAGTAATTCCCATCCATAAGTTAGATTCCCATGAAAAATATATAATTATAAATGAATGATATACAATTCAAACATGGCATACTTAAAAATAAATGTATAACTCACACACACAAAATAAAAGAGGTGAAAAAAACTAGAACTTGATAACATAAATAAGGTCAAGATGGACGATAAATCTAAGATACAATATAAAAAAAAGAAAATTAAAACATAACAAAAAATAACTTCCTCATGACCTGTGGTCACCTACCAACCAAACCACTCCATGAGTGACCTGAACTACGAAGTCCACATGAGGGGCTTCCCAAAAATCCAGAACTCTAACTTGAAATGTTAATATAGGAATGAGTATGATTTCATAAAATGAATTTCAAATCCATTCCCCATGTATAATATTTAAACATAAAATCCTTTCATTTTAGTTTTAAAATATAAAACAAAATTAAGTTTTACATTTTGTTTTAAAACCAACCACATACATCTAACTTAGAAATAAATTTCACTTTTAAACCAAAATTTCCCATTTAAAACCAACAAACATGATTTAAAACCCCTTTTTATAAAAAAGGTATCATAAGTAAAGTGAAACCATTTCAAATATAAAAGCAATTTGTTTAACCATAATATTTTTAAACATGGAAATTAAGGAATAAAACTCACTTTGAAACAATTATATATAATAATATGGAAATAAAAAGGAAATAAAAGTGGTACAACCAAAAGAAATGAAGGAAGGATAAAAGAAACGAGGTAACCAAAAAATAATACAATAAATAAAAGTAATAATATTATAAATCATCAAAATAATAAACTAAAATCAAACCATTATCTTGGGAGTTGTAAAACCCCATATCTCTTTGAGTTAATTTTTTTTGAGGAAATATGATTTTTTTTTAAAAATTTAGAGCAGGGTTGGTTTTGAGAATTAGAATTCATTTTTGAATTTTGAGAGTTAGAGTGTCTTGAGTAATTTTTTTGGATACATTTTGAGGCTTGATAGGTGCCTCAGGTTCTCATATAAATCTTAGAAGCTTCAGGTTGATTTTTTATGTTTTAGAGGATTCTTCCTAAGGTTCTTGGTTTGGTGTGCATGATTTAGGGGAAACCATGAAACACCCTAAGCATAGGGTTATTTTCAATTTATTCTCTAATGTACATAGTTAAATTGAATGGATAATGTATTATTAAGGGTAAATTCTGTATATGTTAAAAGACATAGTGAAACTTAGAGTTGTCTTGGTGCTTGGTGTACAGTTAACGAAAAAATGTGTGACAACTTTATGAGATGAAATAGATGCATTGGAGAGGTAATGTTCACATTTGGTGCAAGTTTAGATTACTATGTGGCCCAAACATGTGAAGTGGGGTTTCTTGGATAGTTCCCACCACATGGTTGGTGCACAGTTTGACAAACCATGTGGCCAAACCATAATACAAATTAAGTTTTTTGAAATAGCCAGTTTCCCTTAAAATATTTTAAGCTTCTCCCCAATTTCTCCATATCCCTTGCACATACACCATGTTAAACCGAAACCCCCACTTACTCTTTGACACCCTTCAATTAAGGGTGTTCTTTGTGAAGTTCTCTGGAAATTTGAGGTCATATTATTCATCTTCTTCCTCAATTCTTGATCACTTTTTTCCTCTGATTTTCATTTCTCTGGTTTAGAGTTTTGGTTCCTATTCCACCCAAGCATAGTGGAATCAGCCTTTAACAATGGTCATTTCATATGTCTTAGTGAGAAGAAATCCCAAGATGGTATCTATATATTGGAACATATTTTTTAGATAATGGTTTATCACCATGTGATTTTATTTAGGGTTTTCACCTAAATTAAGTGAAATCGATAGCTAAATCATTTATGGTTGTTAGGGATTTTGAGTGGGAATGTTCCAGGGGAATTCCATGTGTCATTGGATTACTATTGGTTGTGATTTTGGTATGATGTATTCAACCAATTAGTTTTAGGAAATTTTTACTATTTTAATTAAATGAAATTAAATTAAAAATTGAAATAAAATGATTGAATAATTAATTATAAATATTTTAGAATTATTTTTTGGATATTTTTCCATGAGATATGTGTTTGGGAGATGAGTAAATGCATAGAAACGCCTAGATAGATTTTATGAGTAGTGATTTAAAGGAAATAACTTCATGGTTGAGGTAGGTGGTCCATTGTACATACCCCTATGGTATTATGATTTATTTTTATGGAATGTGGTATGTGATCTATCTATTGAAGGTGGTCAAACCTATTTAATTAAAATTAAATGTTCCTTTAAAATGGAATTATTGGAATGAAAAAAGTGCCAAGTTCACTAGCTTGATTTTCTCACCCACTAACGTCTAAGGCCTTATTTATACTTGGTTACCTTGAGACACTTAGAATCTAAGGGGTTTTAATTAAATTAAGTGAGAATAATGTTGTGTACCTAGTGTAGGATCCCTCAGAAATCTCCTAGTAGATGGGAGTTTTGGATTGAAATGTATAGGTTAGGGTTTTCCCATATGAGAATTGTGAGATGACTTATAGACTTTAGGCTAGTGGTGATCACCAGGTAGGGTATTCCCTAAGTAGATTAATGTTAACTTAGATGAGAATAACAACCTAGTATGACTTAAATATTGAGAGGGGCTTGAGCCTTATCTTTAGGGAGTCCCCTGTGATACTTTCCTAAGAGGCTAGTGAGGCCTTCATGGGACCTTGATGATGGAGAGGGATTCTATGCCCACCGAGTGATGGGTACTGACCCAAGAGACATGTTATATCTTAGGGAGACTGATGAAGCTCACATTTTCATACATTTTATACTACAAATTATTGTTTATAATCCCACCATAGTGTTATTATATGATCAATTGTCACATTTTTAGATTTTAGTGTTATTTTGAGCTCAAATGCAAAAATGGCCTAAATTCTACAATTTTAACATATTGTTATCACAGGGGTATTTTTGCCATTTCTCATAAAATAAATGTCTGAAGTTTGAGATTAAAATCTTGTTAGAATATTTATTTAATTTCCTTAATTTCTTTCTTGTGGACAAGTGGCTGAATCAATTACCTAGAGGCCGTAAAAAATCAATGAAGTTGAAGATTTTTCTGGGCGGACAGAACGGGCCCCACCGACATAACAGATGAATAACTCAGTTCAAACACCTCCAAATGTATTGATTCTAGCTGGAAAAGAAATAGGATTCCTTAAGGCGCGTCCATGATGAATTTAAAGGCAAATAACCCTCATTAAGGAATTACTGGAATGCTCAAAACATGTGGAAGACGAAACGTCTCACCAGGCAGAAATGGTTCCATTGGGTAATAAATTCATAACATCATGAAAATTCATAAAAAATGGACCATATTTTTTGGAGAGATGAGAAATCAAGTGGGTAACAACTTTTATTAAGGTTACAATTCGTGAACCAATATTATGGAGGGTCATAATGTCCAGGGAAGTTGAAGCATTTTAATTTGCCTAGTCAAATGGACAGATTAAATGTCTCAAATTAAATCGACCATAACTCCTACATACGAGGGTCCATAAATCTCATATTTGGAGGGTGAACGGAGTAGACATTATGGAACATCTTAAATGAAGAAATAGGTTACAAATTCGGCCATTTATTGGGACATCCACACATAATCATTTAGAGGATGATTTTGGAGAGAATCCTTTCACCTCATCTCCCTATAAATATGTATCCTCACCCCTTCTCAATGCATTGGAACTTCTATGTGGCCATTTTTCATTGTTTTTTAGTTTATTTCTATTGTAATAGTATTATTAATTTTTAATATATTTTTCTCTTATTCTTCTCATTCTCATTTTTTTTATCTTTTGTTCTTCCACCCCATTCTTCTCCACCGTGATCTCTTCTACTTGTGATCATGAGTAGCTAACCCGTTGAACTTCCCGAGGGATCAATCCAGTGTTGAACCCAAGTCATTTCATATTAAATTTTATTTTTTCTTATTTTATTAGAGTTAGTTCAAGGGGTATCTTAGTGGGTAAGGCACCTTTGGGTCTCCACTTGCCACTCAATGCTTAACTTTCTCTTTTATAATATTTTACCTCAATCGAGGAGGTGGATGTGTGGTCTCTCGACGATCATTGAGAGCACTGTATATTCAAAACCACATATAAAATAAGATATTAACACATACGATAAAGTGTGTTTATTAATTAAATATGAAACTAATAATGAGACGATGAAGGTTCAACCTGGGTGATTCTCTTGGGAATGTCTTCTTTCTTTCTAACATCATTATTTTTTAATTCATTATGTTTTCATTGAATTTGCATGTTTAATTTTAGTTTTTCATTTTCAATTCCAAAATTTCATTGCTGGTCATTTTATTTTATATATATATACATATTGAATTAGAAGTAGTGAGTGATTGACTACAAAAGGCTCCTTAAGAGAATGACCTAGGTCAGCCCTTGTGCTACACTTAGTTATAAATATTTTTGAGAGTGCACACGATAACACTTCATCAGAGACTAGGTTGGGTTTCCATGTTTGAAGATACCAAGGGGACTTGGGTGGGTTCCCCGATGACATCGTGACCCTAGAGAGGGTTCTTGGAAAATGGGTAGTGATGATTATAGGCATATCCCTAGAAAAAAAATCTATGATTATATTTTTATGGATATGATGATAATAGGTCATTCACTAGTGTGTCTAAACTTAAGTTTTGGATAGGTTTAGGTAGGAGGATGACCTAATTGAGGTTCTCTATATGAGATGATTTGGGTGGGATACATAGTCTGTTGATATGGGATATTCAGAAGGGGGAACCACACCCGTAAACTCAGATGATGTGATTTTCGGTGGGGAGAGTCATACCTTGGAATAAAACAATACAATATTACTAATAGGGAAATCCCTTAAGTTTCTAGATGGGTTTGGTATGCCTTATATGTAACACCCCAAGCTTCTACGGTACGCTTCTCTTGGAATAATGTGATAGCGTGTGTTGTACGCAACATCGAGTTCTAACACACCACAACCAATCAAACTAGCCATTATAAATAGTAATACCTACCTTTTGAAATTATATATATTTTATATTTCAAAATGGAATTCATTTTTGGATTCAGAATATCGAAATTATCCTAAGTTGAATTTTTGGTATTTTTCTGAGAACTTCCAATTTTTATAAATAGTGAAAATACTTAAAAACAAATTTTTAATCGAAATAATTTATAGTGATAAATTATATTATTTAGTGGTTTTAAAATATAATTAGAATATATTTTCACCATTTTATCCAATGGTGTTCATTAGAATTAATTTGACTTTGAAATTGGACATAAACAATTGTCAATCTTTTGATATATATTGTTTCTTAAAAACACACTATTTGTTGTAATAGTGGGAATTAATTATAGAATTAATTAATGCAACTTATATGTTTGGAATTTTTTAAAATAGATATCATTTTTGAATTCGGAATATCAATTATAGATTAGGGTGAAATTTTGACATTATTCAGAAAAACTTCAATTTTTGATGAATAGTGACACCACTAAGTGGTAGTTAAAAAGATGAATTTTTCATAAAACTTAATTTTATTGCTTCTGTGAATGGAATTTGGAAAATCTGAGAGACACGGTTAATATCAAGGAGTAAAATGTGGTTCAATGAGATGAAAATATTTTTTGGTGAATTGTAACTTTTTACTTTTATTTACCACGGTTAAAAGTAAATAGGGTAATTAAGGGTAAAAATGATATTAATATTACCCTAACAAATGTACTAATTCTATTGGACAAGTATATATCGACCAAAAACAACCTTAGGAATAAAATATTATCATTTAGGTCCACATGGATTAGATTAGGACATTTATTATTATTTAATTCAAAGATGAGTTAAAAGAGTTAAAATCAAAGTTTATTTACTAAAACATTTTTAATATAGGGTTATAAATAAGATAAATACGATTGTAAATATTCATTATAAATATAGAAATATTTCCTACATAATTATTTTTTTTAGACATTAAATAATTTAATTTATTTATGACACAATGATAATGCAGTAATTACCATAATAGTGAAAAATTAAAATAATTGAATTATAAATACCCAAATAAATATAATTTGAGACTTTTAATGAATTAAAATAATTTTATAGGATAATATGACATATTAGGATTGATTTAATTGACTTTTTTTGAACTAATCATTCTGTTATGATTTTCACAAAAATCGATTTTCCAAATAGTGTCAAAATTGACATAAAAGAGTTTTTAAAAAAATATTATATTATTAATTGATATTAAATTCCTAAAAATCTAAGTTTCGTCCAAGAGACTTATATCAGGATAGGTTTATCATTAATGGACCACTTGGGGGTCTCTTGGAGGTATATAGTAAGTTTAATAACTATATAATATAGAAATACAAAGTGACATGGTAAGTGTCAAACTAATTAACTAAGAGTTAATACTTAATGATAAGGTTAATATAGTAACCCAAACCTGTCTAAATTCTATTGGTTGAGTGGTTTTCGACCTATCCCCACCTTAAAATTTAAATAATCCACTTTGGATCCATTATAAACTGAACATGAATTTATTATAAAATAATATTTCTAGCTTTTCCAAAGGTGCCCCTCACCCCTCTTATAAAAGGGAACTCTCCCTTCTCATTAACTCACACCTTAAAAGCCTTTTGGTTTGGCCAACCTCTGACCAAATACTCTCTAAACTTCCCTAAATTCATCCTAGAGTCCTTACTTTAGTCATAAAGCCAACCTAAGAGCCCTTTTGATCAAATCAAAAGGAAGAACCCGAAGAAGAGGTAATGATTTCACCACCCTTTTCCAAGTTCCTTTCTTCTTCCACTTCTTCTTTCTTTGTTATTCCCATTCTAAAATAATGAATCCAATATCTCCTATATACTGTAATATTATTATAAATATGGTACAACCATATTCAGTATTCTATCCATCCTTTGAATAACATGGCGCCATACGTGCGTACGTACGGCTTACCGTCTCCACGTCGTGGTGTAATTGTTATTCAATAAATTATTATTTGGATGGGTATAATAATGATGTGTAACTAATTTAAATAATAAATATAACATGATAAGTATTCTGTATATATGATATACCATCCAATTATATATTATTTTAATATCAAAAGAATGATATTGTCGCTCGTGCGTACGTACGGACTACCGTCTCCATGAACGCGATAAGATTCATTCTCCATCGTATCCATTCAAGTATAATTCTCATTTAATGATTAATAATAATATCTAAGGACTTGATATAATTCTGGATATGATTAAGATACAACCTATCCATGGAAAACATAGCTTACGTAACAAAACATATAAAAGAAATCGAGTAAGTTAACACCCGAAACAATGATAATACTAAGATATTATTAACAAATCAATGTTAAAAGATCATATATGATATAATATTAATGTATATGATTCTTGTATAATTTAATAAAAATTATTTCACCATTATACAAGAGGTTAACCTACCCCAACCAAGGAAAAGTACAAGGTAAGAGTTTATTTCACAATCTCTTCATTATCCGAGGTTGTTTATACGTAATAATATACTGGGATCTCTTTATCATCCACATACATGTTTCTTAAAAATGTATTTCAATTTTTTTTTACTATTTACTAGAATATGGGTTAAAGACATTTATACCCTTTTTTGAATTTTTATAAGAGGTTTATAAAGGAATCTTTCCGTCGTTTTCCAAACAAGGTGATTTTTAACCTTTTCGACAGAATTAAGGTAAGAATGTTTTTTTAACTTATACAGCGGGTGCGGCTATTTTCCACCGTTATAAAATCTTTGAAGCTTCCCTTACAAGATTATAATAATATTTTCAAAGAAAATGTTTTATTTTATAAATATATGACTCTTAAATGATTTCAAAATAGAACAAGATATTTCTCTAAAAAGAGTTTTGATTTCATCTATGTCAACATCCTTTGATGGATTTTACGCTTATTTGAAGTTGATTTATTATGATACAAAACTTCTATATTTTATTTATGGTTTTGTGATATGTTTGACTATGGATGTGATATTTTTATACCATTCATGGTTTATGGTGAAAGTATTGACATTTTTTATGCTAGTTTTAATACGAATGTTTATGTTATGTTTAAACCTTTTCTTATGGGAATGCATTGGACTTAATATGTGACGGGTGGAGCCCGCTATAGCTCCTTGATGCATCGGTAGGTCTCATGAGACAAACTAGTGTCTTCACACAAGGCCTTGGAAAAATCTTATTTGTAGTCTTGGCACGAGGACTTTGATATGTGGTTATGATAGTCTGGCATTATGCATTCCATCATTATGAAAGTGGTTATTGATATTGCATGTGATTATTCGATTAGTAGAATATCCATGTGAATAAGTAAATGGAATTATTTCATTTTATTTTTTCCATACTATGTTGAAGTTCAAGTTTAAAAGGCTTTTGTTTTAGTTATACATTGCCTTAAATGTTTATTCTTATTTATGAAAGTTTCCGCTATATTGTTATCCTTACTGGGCATTTGAGCTCACCCCTTTTCTATGTTTTATTTTTCCCAGGATGTGAAGATGTAAATTATGTATGACCTGCAGGTATATTATGAGGGGATAATAGTGTGGACTATGGAGACAATATGTTGTTGTAGTAGTTTTTTACTTTATGATGTAATGTAAAACTTTATGAATATATCTAGTGCTTCCAAGGCTACTAAACCAATCGGTCTTTTGAGATTTGATCTTTCTTGTGATCATGCCAATGTTATGTAATAATGCACCGACTCTGGGTAACTAGGTTCGGGGCGTTACAGTTGTTATCAGAGGAAGTTTAGTACAAACCTTGGAATCTAGATTTAGATAAACTCTGATTAGAGCACATAGACCTAAGATGGATTTTGAGGATTAGTATAGAAGAAATTCCTAGAATTTTGGTATTGTAGAGATTTTGTAAGTTTTCCAAGCAATACATCCATGTCTGGATACGTGCAGGTAGAGGCAGCTCTGGCACAGATGTACCTAGTGGTAAAACCCGAAAACACCGCTTTGAGCTAGACTCGAACGGGAACTGGTGCATGACAACGGGCCTTGCTGCACTCTTGGTTACGACACTCCCGAGGGATATGCTTAGGATAACTCTCATTTTATTTAAAAATCATTATGAAAGGTTTAAGAGTATATACTTCCTCAAAGAAAACATTTTTATGATTATGGATTATATCCATAAATAGTTCAATTTATGTTTAGTGATTTATAAGTATGGGATTATGTATTTTGATTCATAAACTGATCTAGTTTATGCCATTGTTTAGAAATGGTGCCTAGTGGAAGAAATGGAAACCGTATCAATGCACGCACTCCATGTAGGGATTTCCCTCCTGCTCAAGATAATTATAGTGGAGCCAGTGATGCAACTAGTGCCGATCAGCTAATCACCATACTGGGACAACTCACTCAGGTTATGAATAATAACCTTACCCGTATGGAGCACCCTGATCCACAACGTGGAGGATCAATGTTAGATCGATTCATGAGGAAAAAACTACCAATGTTCAATGGGAGTAAAAATCCCTTAGTAGCTGAGCAATGGATAAATTCCCTAGAGAAAATATTTCAGGCTTTGGGGAGTAGTGAAAGGGAAAAAGTTATCATAGCAGTTTACCGCCTCACTGGAGATGCTGATCAATGGTGGTCATTGATTCAAAACACGAAAGAAGATGATGAAGTATCAAATATGGAATGGAGGGAGTTCAAAGATCTGTTTTTAGAAAAATACTTTCCTCGTGATCATCAAGTAGATATGGAAAGGCAATTTCTAAGTCTGAGACAAAAGGAGGATGAGAATGTCACAAAGTATGAGGCTAACTTTACAAGGTTAGCAAGGTATGCTGGAGATTATATACGTAACCCAAGAAGTAAGATTGATCGTTTCTTTGATGGGTTAAAACAATTTCTCCGTCGAGCATTAGTCTCACAATCCTTCTCGCCGTATGAAGACATTGTCTCATGTGCTATCAAGACAGAAAATGAATTCTCTAAGTCTTAGGACTTTAAAGCAATGCAAGAGAAGAAGAGATCTAGTGATCAATATGGGAATGGAAATAATGGGAAGAAGGGAAAGGTTGAATATCCATCCTGTGGTAAATGTGGGAAGAAACACCCCGGTACTTGCTTGAAGGGAATGGGTGTCTGTTACAAGTGTGGTGAAAAAGGCCACCAAGCTCATGAATGCAAAGGGAAGAAGGAAGCTACCACTGTTTAATGCTACAATTGCAGGGAGATGAGACATTATGCAAATTAATGTCCTAATCGTCAGGGGAACTTACCTCAGAAAAGGCCAAGGGATCAAGGCCAATCTTTTCCTATCACTACTGCTAAGGTAGAAGCTCCAAAAGACGTGGTGGCAGGTAATTTAATGGTTTCCTCAAGTTTAAAAAATTCATTATTTGATTCTGGATCATCGAATTGTTCCATATCTTCCCATTTTTCTAAGAAAATTAGATATTTCCAATTTGATTTAACAAGGGAGTTGTCAGTTAAAACTCCTAAGGGAAGTATCATTGTAACAAAGTTTTGTGAATCAGTCCCCATTAGAGCAAATAAATGTTCTTTATCCACTGATCTCATTGTCATACCTATGATTGAGTTTGATATAATCCTCGGTATGGATTGGCTTTCAGATTATGATGCGAAGATTTATTATAAGAATAAGGAGGTTACGATTTTTGATGATGATGATAAGGAACACCTTATCTTTAGAGCAGAATCGTCACCACCTAATTCTTATCTAGATCCACCCCCAGTAGGTCAACTAAATTCAATTATTGGGGAGGAAGAGAATGAAATGACTGTGGGTGAGGAAAGGAATGTTCAAATAGTGGATGTACCTGTTGTGAAAGAATATGTAGATGTTTTTCCAAAAGATTTACCTGGACATCCTCCAGAATGAGAAGTTGAGTTTTCCATTGATTTAATTCCTGGATCAAGGCCTATAATCGAAGACCCCTTATAGAATGGACACTATAGAATTAGTTGAACTAAAGAAACAACTAGAGGAATTGAGTAATAAGGTATTTATTCTCCCTAGTGTTTCTCCATGGGGAGCCCCTATTCTTTTTGTTAAAAGGAAAGATGGATCTATGAGGTTATGTATCGACTATAGGGAGATCAATGCTATAAAAATAAAGAACAAGTATCCCCTACCTCGCATTGATGATTTATTTGAATAACTACATGGAGCTCAATACTTTTCAAAGATTGAACTTTGATCTGGATACCATCAGTTGTGTGTAAAGAAGGAAGACATTCCGAAAACAGCATTTCGAACCAGGTACGGGCATTATGAGTTTACTGTAATGCCTTTTGGATTGACTAATGCACCCTCTATATTCATGGATCTGATGAATAGAGTTTTCAAGGAATATCTAGATGAATTTGTGGTGGTATTTATTGATGATATCTTGGTATACTCTAAAATCTAAGAAGATCATGAAAGTCACTTGTGCATTATCCTGAAGACTCCGAGAAGACATGAATTATATGGGAAGTTTAGCAAGTGTGAATTATAGCTTCAGGAGATTTTTTTTCTTGGCCATATTGTATCTAAATATGGAATCTCTGTTGATCCTTCTAAGACCAAGGAAATACAAGAATGGCCAGCACCTATGAATATAACTGAGGTACACAGTTTTATTGGTTTGGCAGGTTATTATCGACGTTTCGTCCAGAATTTTGCCCGATTGGAAAACCCATTAACGAAGCTCACACGTAAAGGGGTTAAATTTGTTTGGACAAAAGAGTGTGAAGAATGTTTCGAATAACTGAAGAGAAGATTAGTCAATTCTCCTATATTGACTCTACCATCGGGGAATGATGGGTTTGTTATTTATAGTGATGCATCGAAGAAAAGACTTGGTTGTGTCCTTATGCAGAATGATAGGGTTATTTCCTATGCATCACGACAGTTGAAAATTCATGATCAAAACTATCCTACTCATGATCTCAAGTTAGCAGCTATGATCTTTGCTTTTAAGATATGGAGGCACTACCTCTACGGTGAAAAATGAGAGATTTATACTGATCACAAGAGTTTGAAGTATATTTTCTTCCAAAAATAACTCAACATGAGGCAAAAGAGATGGCTTGAATTACTCAAGGATTATGATTTCACGATACACTACCACCCGGGGAAGGAAAACAAGGTGGAAGATGCTTTGAGAAGAAAAGACCATGGAGTTTTGAACAATATGAGAATTTAAAGGGATCCAATTTTCATGGATCTAGTGAAGATGGACATGGGAATAACCAGGGAAGGTGAAACATCAATGCTTTTTCAAATGGTTGCCAATCCATATTTACTAGAAAGAATTATGAGTTCTCAGACCAATGATGAAGAATTTCAAAAGAAGATTAAAGCTGTGAATGATGGGAGATTGAGAGACTTGGTGTATGAAGATGGAATTTTGAAATTTGGGAAGAGACTTTGTGTTCTCGATATACCTGATCTAAAAAGGGAATTGCTGGATGATGCTCATAGTTCCAATTTTTCTATACACCCTGGGAGCACAAAAATGTATAGAGATTTGAAGGAACATTTTTGGTGGGACAACATGAAGAGGGAGATTTCTGATTTTGTGTCAAGATGTATGGTTTTTCAACAAGTGAAAGCTGGAAGGCAACAGCCTGGAGGAGTCATGCAACCTCTTCCCATACCAGAGTGGAAATGGGACAATATTACGATGGACTTTGTCATGGGGCTACCAAATAATCCTAGAAGGAACGATGCAATATGGGTCATTGTTGATCGTATTACCAAGTCAGCACATTTTCTTGCTATAAGAGAAGATCTACCACGAGAACGTCTATCAGGACTATATATTGATGAAGTTGTGAGACTTCATAGAGTACCCCTATCGATTGTTTCTGATCGTGATCCCCATTTTACTTCAAGATTCTCAAAAAGTCTTCAGAAATCCTTGGATACTGAACTTCATTTGAGCACTGCCTAGCACCCTCAAACAGATGGACAATCAGAACAAACTATTCAAACCTTAGAAGACATGTTGAGATCCTGCTCACTTGACTTTCAGGGTATGTGGGATCAATATTTACCTCTGGTAGAATTTTCCTATAACAATAACTTCCATTCGAGTATTCATATGGAACCATATGAAGCGTTATACGGAAAGAGATGTCGCACACCAACCTGTTGGGATGACGTTGGTGAAAGAAAACTTGTAGGCACATAACTGGTGGAGGAAACAATGGAAAAGGTGAAGGTAATCCAAAACCATATCAAAGTAGCTCAAAGTAGGCAGAAGAGCTATGCTGATAATCGAAGGAAGGATTTGGAATTTCAAGTCTGTGATCATGTTTTCTTGAAGGTATCTCCATGGAAGGGAGTCATACATTTTGGTAAGAAAGGTAAATTGAGTCCCAGGTACATCGGACCTTTCGAAATTCTAGAACGAATTGGGGCTGTAACTTACCGATTGGCAATGCCACCAAGTCTCTCCAAAGTTCACGATGTGTTCCACGTATCTCTATTAAGGAAATACATGCCTGACCCAACGCATGTACTCACCTACGAGGAATTAGAACTGGAACCTGATCTATCTTATTGCGAAGATCCCGTCAAGATTCTTGATACGAGAGAACAAGTACTGAGAAACCGGACGACTCGTCTGGTAAAAGTCTTGTGGAGAAACCATAATATGGAAGAGGCAACGTGGGAACCCGAGGAACTTATGATGAAGAACCACCCGAGTCTTTTCTTGCGGTAGTATTCTAGAAATTTCGAGGACAAAATTATTTGAAGGAGGGGAGAATGTAACACCCCAAGCTTCTATGGTACACTTCTCTTGGAGAAAGTACGCTGTATGTATGCATGAGTAATATATCCATTTTTAATGATTATATATAATATTAATTGTTTAAAAATAATTATATATATCATCCATGTGTTTTTGTGATTAAAAGAGTGTCACATCTCTTCGTGAAGGTGATGGTCCACACGTACATAAACAACATTATCATTTTTCAGTGTAAGAAATAAAAATATAAATTATCTTTTAATGATGATAAATATGTAATTAATATCATAATTATTTCATTTATATCACATATATTCATTAAATTTAATCTTATTACCTTCCATGTAAAGCGTTAGTGAAAAACGAATCATATCGCTTCATGAGGAGGTAGTCCTACTTACACATGAGTGACATTATATAATTACTATAAAGGTATAATTATTTTATTAATATCATAAATATACTTTATATCTATCATAATACCCAACTATGATAGGTATTTATGGAAAACATGTCACATCAGTTTGCAAGGCGGTAGTCCAATATACACACGGGTGATGTTATCGCTTCCCATTTGATGGAAGAGGAGATGGATTTTGGTTATTCCATTAACATAATAAAATATTAGTATATATGATATACTAGTGTTATCATACAATCATAAATGAATTATATTTTAAGGAGGTGGAAGAATAATTAATATTAAAATGCATAGTTAGTAATTTTACCTCTTCTCGAACAACCTCTTTATGATTATACCTAAAGTATTCCTAGAATGGATTTATGACCCAAAAAGGATTATAGGATGATTTTATGGAAGTTTTAAAGTTATTTTGGAAATTATTTTATGAATCAAAAGGGTTTTAAGGTGTGAATAACGGAGGGTAGTGGGTGGCCTTATATAAGTGAGGTGAGTAGTACACTTGTAATTTTTGAAAAGAAAAAGGCGTACCCACATTTTTTCACATGAAACCAGGGTAAAAAATTTATTATTATCAATAATTTGACATTATAAGGTCTAAATATGGTCATAAAATATATTTTAGATAAGTTTTTAGGTCATTTGAACTCTTATATTTTTATTTTAACTCTGCGGTAAACCCATTTTTACCTTAATCTTTGTAATTAATTTTTTATGTTTTAATTATTCATTTTAGTGAAAAATTAAGTTGAACATATTATATAATAAAAATTATTATTATTAAAAATATAAAATCTATTTTATGAAATTAAATTCATAGAAGTGGAAAAATTAAATTTAAAACAAAACCCGAAGATGCGATGAAAAAGTGGGTTCTCAAGAAGTGTACTTTCAAGCAAAAGATGATTTTATATTAAATATAAGACTAATAATAGTAATTATATGAATAAAAATAAATATTTATTGATATATAATCTATAAATTTCATTTAAATCAATCTTAAATATTTTTTATTGTAATTAATTAAAATCGAGAAACATTATTCATTGGAAAATAGTTTTCTAAAAATCTATTTTTAAACCCCCCCTAAAAAATATACTCTAATACAATATAAAGTTGATTAAAAATTAATTAATTAGATTAAATATAAATAAATAATAAATATTTTAATTTAAATCATAATAAAAATATAATGTTACTTTTAAATTACTTAATTTTTTGAAAAGAAATGATTTTTTTTACAAAAATTGGTATTGTTCACTATTCAATTTTTTTTTGAAGAATACTAAAATTTCACCCAAAGTAAATTTTGACATGATGATTTCAGAAATGATCTTATTTTTTTCAAATTAAAATTATAAAATTTTAAAATTAAACTTTTAAATAAAACCTTATAATAAATATGTCTAATTAAAACTATTTCCTTTTTTATTTAAAACAATTAAATAATATTTTTATAATAAATATAACTATATTAATAAACATGAAAGTGATTTATTATATCATTAAAATGATTTTTACACATTAATATGTGGAGGGTTATAATCTATATTAGGTATGTCATTTATGGATAGATGGATGTACTTCGAGGGTTGACTGAGGCTTTTCGATTAAAGGTCAAGGTATTTCCTCCTTGTGCATAGATAATGGATACTCATATGATTCAATTCAGAATCAGAGATGAGGATAAGTACAAGATTTTTAACATTTTTTTGATTCATAATTTGGTTTTTCTGTAAATCTCACCCAATTGATAGTTGGGTTGTTGGAATTGGGTTTCTATAGGTGATTTTGATGGTGGGGGTGTCGTGGATCAGAATTGGGACTTGTGAACCGAGTCTTATGGTGGGGAGAATAATAAGAATAAAGATGAATGGATAAATTTTATAATAGTTTCTTAGGATATATTAGTTTAGGTAATTTTCATCTCAGTTTTTTGGTGATGGTTACAAGCGGGGACTTAACATTTGAGGAATAGTGTACCTCATATTTGGAGTTGATCACTGGGAGCTCATTCGGTGTTACAAGGTAGACCATGAAAATTTAGGCCTAAATTAGAAAAAATGTATATTGGGGTAAATGGTTGAATGAACACCAACACCTCTCAAGGATAATAATTGTTAAGGTTGGGAGGTTGTAAAACTATGTACCTTTTTGAGTTCTAAAATTCTGATGAAATATGAATGTTTGAAGATCTGGATCCAGGGTCATTTTGAGAATCCTGAATCATATTTGAATTCTGAGAGTTGGAGTGCCTCAATTACATGTTTTTGGATATGGTTTGAGTCTTGAGAGGTTTTTAATTTCTCAGATGAGTCTTGGGAGATTTGGGTTGAATTTTGGATGTTTTTGGAGGATTCTTCCCAGGGTTCATGATTTTGTGTACATGGTTTAATGGAAACCATGAAACACCCTATGTTTGGGGTGATTTTTAGTTCATTATCTACAGATAACGGTTATATTTATCATTTTTTACAAAATTAATGTTAAACCATGTGGATTTCATAGTTTATTGTGTATATTATAGTTGGATTGGGGATTGGCACACAATTTGTGAACGGTTGAAGAAAAACCATGAGAAAACCATGTGAGGTGATAAAATTGAGTTTTAGAGGAAATATACATGATTTTATAATCTTGTGGATAAATTATGTGAAGCTTTTTTTTTTGGAAAATTTATACCATAAGGTTTTTACCTTTTTTGGAAAACCGTGTGTGAACGAGGATTTATTAGGCAATGCATACCACATGGTTGAAACATGGTTTGTATAACCATGTAGAAAAATCATAAAACTCATTAAAAAGTGGTAAATTACCAGTTTTACCCATTTATCTTTTAAGAATCTCCCAATATTTCTCCCTCTCCCTCACGTGAACACCCCATCCGTACAACCCCCTCCTTCATCTTTAGTCCCCCTTAAATTTGGACTGTTCATATTGTCTTTATTTGATGATTCAAGGTCAAATTCTTCCTCTCCATCTATTGTTCTTTATATACCTTTCCTTCCTCTCATTTTTGTTTCTCTATTTTAGGGTTTTGGTTTTGATTCCACTAGAGCATGGTGGAATTATCTTTTAATGATGGGGATTTCATATAGCTTAGTTATAGGATATCATGAGATGGTATCTGCATGTCAATGCTCATCATTTTGATGGAGGTTTATCACCATGTGATTTTATTTATATTTTTTCCTAAATCAAGTGAAACATATAATTCAATAATTTCTTTTTGTTAGGTATTTTTAGTGGGAATGTGTTAAGGAAATTCCACAAGACATTGACATGTCGTTAGTTATGATTTCTATGTGATGAGGTCAACCAGTGAGTTTTAGGTGATAATACTCAATTGAGTTAAACTGAATTAAATTATAAAATGGCATAAAATTGAATTTATTAATTAAATATAATTTTTTTATAAATAATTATTGGATTTTGTTCCTTGGTATTGTTGCTCGGGAGATGTGGTGACACTTGGATGAGACTGGGAAAAGCTTCCAAGATGCGATTCAAGTAAAATAGATTCATGGTTGAGATAGTTTCCCCCTTTTACAATCACTTATGGTATTATGATTTATTTTTAAGGCATATGGTATGTGGTGTCACCGTTGAAGGTGATATACCATTTTATTTAAAATTATTTATTCCTTTAAAATGAAATGCATGGACTGAAAAAAGTTCCAAGGGCCATGAGGGACCCTTGGGCATTAGATTGATTACTTCAACTGAAGATGACTGAGGAATTGGTTATAATTTTTTTCCCTGAGAAACTTACACCCCGAGGGGCTTTAATTAAACTAAGTGAGCATAATTTAGTGGATCTAGTGTAGGATCTCTTATAATCTTCCTATTAAAGGAGAGTGTTGGATTGATATGGATGGACCAGGGTTTGTCCATGTGGGAATCATGAGATACCTTATAGTCTTTAGGCTTGTGGAGATCTCCAAGGAGGGTATTTTCTGGGTAGAGTGACTTTAGGTTGGATGAGTTGACTTACCCTGTATTACTTGATTATTGAGAGGGGATTGAAACTTCACTATAGGGAGGCCCTTATGAGACTTTAACTAGATTCCAGTGAGGCCTTCATGGGACCTTGATGATGATGAGGGATGTTATTCCCTTTAGGTGATGGGTGAAAAATTGAGAGATGTGTTAGAGCTTAGGGATCCTAGGGTGGGTGTTTATATTTGAAGAGACCGAGGGGACCAAGGTGGGTGCCACAGTGACATGTTAGACCTAGATATGGTTCTTGGGAAATGGGTAGTAATGATTGAAGGTGTCATATTAGAACCTAAATAAATTCTTAGCCTATTATGGATGTGATGAGGATAGGCTATGCACCATTGTGGAAAACCTCAAGTTTTGAAGAGTTAAGGAAGGAGTCCAACCTTGCTGAGATTCACTATATGAGATAGTTTGGGTGGGTTACACAATCCATCAAGATGTGATTTCTGATAGGGTAACCACACCCATGGACTCAGATGATGTAATGTTTAGTAGGGAGAGTGACACCTTTGACCCCTACAATGCATGATTCCTAAAAGGGAAACCCCCTGAGTTTCTAGATGGGTTTAGGATTCCCTTGAAATTCTATTTATATCGGTATTATGGGATTCAGATTCTAGTGTGATATTATGTCTAGAAGGGAGAGGCAGAACCCTGTACTTAGATGACATAGTTTTATTAGTAGGGAAATCCCTTGAGTTTTTGAATTAGTTTAGGATGCCTTAGATACACTCCTTGAATCTATATAGTGGGATATAGAGTCCACCAAAACACAGTTTGGGATTCCATAGATATAAACCTTGGATTCTTATGATAGGATTCATAATTTTCTAATGTGATATTTGGTAGGGTAACTACACCCATGGACTCGAATGATGTGATGTCTGACATTAGAGAGTCACACCTCTATACTTGGATGGTGTGTTTTTTATGGCATGGTACATCCTACCTCTAAGTAAAGGGTGTACTATGGGAATTATTTTTATTTTCTAGAAAAAAATCCTAGGAATAATACATTAGGAATGATATTGTTATGTATGGTTTTTTGGTGTGTTTAGAGATAATATGATATGGAAAAAGCAGGTTTGGTTTGATCTCATGTTCAATGGAAGAACCTGAGGATCGATAATTGTTATTTATTTATACCTCTGTGATGTATTATTTATTTTAATCATATATATCAAGTGTAGACTTATTTTTATATTTATGTATGAGACTGCATTGATGGTTCCCTATTATTTTCACTCACACCCTTCTTGGGCATCCATAGAACTTGGGTACCCAAGAATCATTCACAGGTCACATGTTTATGTTTGGAAGAGGACTGAAGTAGCTTGATTGGGTTTTATTTCTTAGATAGATTGGATAATGGGATTAGGCATATCTTGGAGATGTGGTAGGGACTTCCGTATTTTATTCTTTCTTTTATTTTTTTTGTATATGTGATTGGACCGATGGACGATTATTCTTTATGTATGACAATGAGTTTGTATAACTTCATGCTGAATTTCATTAAATATATCACTATTTTTTACTGATTTTATTATATTTACTATGATTTTTATTATTCATGGATGTATTTTAATTATTTTATATTATATTATACAATATGATATGGGGGTATAGTCTCTGTAAAATACCACCCTAGACCCCGACTTCTAGTCGGAAACCTCTGGCGTATGGGGAGGTGTTCTAGAGGTCTCAATGACAACTCCTCTATTATAGGAACTCCTTAGTGCCCATGGAACGAGGGAGGAAATTAAATTAATTTCCCTAGGAAACTAAGGTAAATGAATCCTAGTATCTTAATACCCTTGGTGATCGAACCATATACAATTGTTCTCATACATGAGCTTCTAAGGAGGACCACACTAAATTACTAGTAGTAACAACATCCATATAATCAAGATGTTGAGTTAGTGTTGTATCGTGATTCAAAGGATAGAGATTATAGAACTTTACTAATGTCACTTTAACTATAATTACTTTCATAATTCCCTAGGTTCCCATGATCAATAAAGAGTGAGGTGAGTGCATAAGCCGGAATCAATCACATGAGGCACCAACAACGCATATAAAATACCTCTCACCTCATTTCCAAGAATACTACAAGAAATACCATATTTAATTCAACAAATATAATTCATAAAATAGTAAAATACAAGGGATAATCATAAATTTATTTCATAAAGTTCCAAATAGGTATTTGGTGCCTCTTTTAAAACATTAAACCAAGAGGCTCATCTTAGAAACAAAATACAAACCGTTACCATGAAAACAACACTTAAAAAAAATAAAGACACCACTCCATGAAAAAAAATAAACTCATGAAAATATTTAAAACATCACTACATATCATAATAATCAACCATATAATAAAAACCATGAATTTTTAAATAAGGGACACCAAGATCAATTCATATTTAAAACCCTTTTGAAAACCACCCATTTAATTTTGAAATCAACTTAAATTCTAATGTATTTTACTTGATAAAAAAATTTCAAGGTTTTTAGTAATATCAAAAATCATTTTAAAACTTAAATTTATATGATGAAATCATTGGGTCATTTTATCAAACACTTAAGGGGATTTCAAAACACAATTTTCAACTATATATGTTCTAAATCCCATTGAAAACCAACTTCAAGCATTGAAAACACTGAAGTAAGGATAATTGAATATACATATCATAATTTATAGAAAATTAAAACCATAAATTGAATAAAACTAGGATAAAATTAAATATTTTTAAATTTAAAGCATTATTAATGGAGCAACCTACCTTAAATTTTAGTAAACACATCGCATTTGATGAACACCACTAGAACATGTCTCAAATAGAGATCTGTACACCCTATAAACCAATAGAAACTAGATTAAACCAACCCTCACACCCTAGGGTTAACCCAAAATCATAATAGATAATAAAAGGAATAAAAATCATGTGAAGAAGGAGTAAATAACCCAAACAAGGAAGAGGAGAGACTTACCAAGATATTCTATGAAGAACAAATCAAAGATTCCTATTAAAATTAAGTCTAGGATATGGGGGGAAGAGGGAACCATGTATAAAGAGAATGAGGGATAAGTGTGAGAGAGTATATAGGGGTTATGGGTTTATTTCAGGAAAGGTGAGACTAGTAATTTTAAAAAAATTAAAATCTATAGAGAGCACATGTTTTAACTGCATTTTTTTCCAAACTATGCACCAATCATGCGAGACTCACTAGGCTCACCTAACACTCTAAAATATTTGGCCACATGGTTTGATAAACCATTTTAAAACCTTGTAAAAATAATCTATTAGGAATTATATTCCTTCACATGGTTATCTATATGGTTATTACTAACCATTCCCTAATCACGTTCCCTTCTACGAAACTCAAAAAATTCAAATTTTCTGTTCAGATTGACCCAAAACTCAAGTACAAGGTCACAAAAAAACAAACAGATAAAATAAAAAGTTAAATGGAGGTATTAGTGTGAAAATTATCCCCACCATGACACTTTATTCCCCTATAAAGTCACTAAGTTAGTGTAAGACACAATTAACCAAACCCAAAGTGGAAAAGAAGAAATTTCACCACCAAAGCTAATTAGAAATGAACCGTACCTAAACGAGGCACATCTCTGAAACAAAAAATGTTCACAATTAATATATAGAATTAAAACCAGATTAGTCTAATTAGACCACATCTCTAAAAGAACAAACATATATAATTCTCATATCATAACCTCAAACCACAGTATGAACAAAAGGGATATGTAAGAAAATAAAAAGAAGATCTAAGACCGATACCCAATATCCCAACTATAAAGATTTCACTAGGGGGAAGGTCGATAGAACTATAAAACACTATAAGGGAAAAAATAAACACAAAGTTACTCCAAATATAAGGATATCACCAAAATATTCAATCGAGGGAACATATAAAATTTTATCAAATTGATAATTTAGGCCTCCAAGAAAATGCAGGGAAAAAAGAATCCCAAACTACGAAACCCCATAACAAAAGGCTTATGAAACAACCCAACCATCATCCATGATGATAATATAACATCTAAATAGAGAAAATAGAATACCCAATCCACTCACATTAGAGAATACCAAGTAATTTCTCCCCAATATATGGAGGACCTTTATTAATTTAAAAAGAAATAGGGTTACCACCCATCCCGAGATAACCCCTAGAGTCAAACCCATTACAATGTCCTCATAGATCACATACTAAAATAGAGCCAAATTAAATGAGAATAATACTAAACTGGATTTAGAAGAAGGAATCCCTAAATATTGAACACTCATCAAGTCCATAACCAGTAACTTGAGAAAAGAGATTCCACTTGTTCAAAGAAAAATTGAAACTAAACAAGAATCGTCTGGTAAGGATCAACCACTAAGAAGAGTTTGGATTAAACACTACACCAAGAGTCTAGGAAAGGACATCATCTAAAGGGATCTACCTTCTATAAATAATAGAGATAAAAATTTGGAACATCCTAAAATAAAAATATCCCCCAACTCACTAAGACATTTATGGGAGGTATACCAAGCAATAAATGTAGCATGAGACCAAAAAAACATACCACAAATCAAATCATCCAAAATTGAGTAACCCAAAGTAAAATAAAACTCAAAGTAACAATTTATAAACACCCCTTAATAAATTTAAATACAAAAAATAAACCAAGGACCATTTTAAAATTCTTCCAAAACCATAAGATTTCCCCCAAAATAAAATTTTAAACCTTTAAGTTCATCATTAAAAAACATTAATACATCCTAACACATAAAAACATTTCAATTATCTTGAGAAAGAATCTTTATAAATTTCCAAATAAAATTTCATTATTCAAAAATAATTATTCTTTAGAAACCATAAATCAACCCACTTTTGATTCAAAAACATTTTAAAAATTAAAGTTCAAAATAACCGACACTCGTTTCAAAACACCACCTCATGATTCAAAACATAAAATCAACATTTTCAAAAACTTTTAAAACCAAAAACTTCTTTCATTGAAATAATTTCCAAATTACTAAACACTAAATTCATTTTTATCTATTTATAAAAACCTCTTTAATAGTTTCAAATAAAATTTATTACACTAAAAACCATGTTCTTCAAGAAAAAAGACCCACAAAATTCCATCCATAAATAATATAACAAAAAAAAAACTAAATTTTATAAATTAAAAACTAAAATTATCTATTTAAAACTATCAAATATTTCAAAATTTATTTCGGTTCATGCTTTCCCATTTTAAAATATTAAAACTCCACTTGAAATTACTATAAAACTATAAAATATTTCCAAGAATTTAACCAAAAACTAATCGATAATAACCATAAAACATAAGTAAAACTAATAAGGTATTAGTGATTATAAATGATTTTGTTTCATGTCTTGGTGTACCATGTTAAAATTATATAACTTACAATGGGATTTATATTTAACCTTATGGGTTCCACCCAGTTTACTAGACCGTGTGAGCTCACCGTGTACCCTGATTTCAACTCTCATTTTCTTACCAGAATCCAATAAATCCATACAATAAAAATAAAATATAGAATAATGTAAAAATAAATTTAAGCATAAAAAAATAACAATACAAGGCTCAGAACCCAAAAAACCATGAAATATTGAGGTATAGAATGAGAAAGAGCTAACTAGACTCTTCCCACTCATACTCTTAAGTGTTTCCTACCTACATCTACTAGACTCACCCAAATAAAGAAAGTTAACTCATGAAAATGAGAAATACTAAAGAACCTAGGATTCTATAATATTTTTTCACAACCAACCTAGGACTTCCCTAATTTGGGTAATCAATCCCACCCACCATACACCTAAGGCACTTTTCTGATCATCCCGGGTTAGTGTGAATAAGAAAAATCATTAGATATAAGAACATATGAATGATTTTTAATGACAAACATAATTAAATAAGTAGTATAACATTACCAGGAATCTGAAATTACCCATCTATAAGTTGGATTCCCATAAAAAATAGATAATTATAAATAAATGTAAGATAATATAAACAAGGCATATTTAAAAATAAAAGTACAAACCACACCCAAAAAATTAAAGAGGTGTAGTAAAATGGAAACAAAAACTAAGAACATAAATAAGGATAATAAGGTTGATATATCCATGAAAAAATATAAACAAAAAAACATAAGAAAATACAATATCGCCATGACCCATGGTCACCTACCAACTCAATCGCTATATGAGCGACCCGAACCTGGAAGTCCACATGAGGGGTTCCGAACAATCCAGAACCAAAACATGAAATGTTAATATAGTCATGTGTATGAATTCCCAGTAGTTATTCCAAATCCACACCCCATAAAAAACCTTTAAACATAAAATACTTTCATTTTGTTTCAAAATAAAACTCAAAAGTAACTTTTCTATTTTGTTTCAAAACCAACCACATATAGCCAAAATAGAAATCTATTTAATTTTTAAACCATAGTTCCCATATTAATTTTTTTTAAAAAAATAAAGGGATCACAAAGAAAATGAAACAATTTCAAATAAAAAATCCTTCTTTAACCACATTCTTTTAAAATATTGAAATAAATTAATAAAACTCACATTGAAATACACAAATATCAGAAGACAGAAAAAATAGGTAGTAAGAGTGGTATAAATATGAGAAATGAAGGTAGGATATAAGTAATAAACGAACCCAAAAATAGGAAAATAACAAAAAGTAACAACATCATGAACAATAAAAATAAGTAATTGAAAGTAAAAAATTATCAATAGAGTGTCCCTAGTAAACTAAGGTTAAGGAATCCTATGATCCTCAAACACTTGGTGATTGAATCAAATGTAATCATTCTCATATATGCGTCTCTAGGAAAACCATTTCGAAGTCCCACTGATAACAATATTTATATCATCATGTTGTTTAGTTAGTGTTATAACATTATTCAAAGGATATGGATGAAGGATCATACCTAGGGATACTTTTCTGATAGTTCCTTACCTAATCCCTTAGGTTACCGTGATCAGTAAATAGGGAGGTGAGTGTATAAGATAGAATTAATCACATAAGGAAGTGATAAAACAAATAAAATACCTCTCCCCACATTCTAAGAATACAAAAAATAATCCCCTATTTAGTTTAATACTCATAATTCCTAAAATAATAAAATCCAAAGGATAATCATAAGCTACATTCATAAAGTTTTAACTGAGCCTTCGGTACCTCTTTGAAAACATTAAACCCAAAGGTTCCTCTTTGAAACCAAATACAACTCGTTACCCTGAAAGCAAAAATTTTAAACCAAATAAAGAAACCAGTCAATGAAAAAATAGTAAAACAAACCAAATTGAAACAAATAAAATTATTTAAAACCTCACTGAATATTATAATAATCATTCATATAATAAAAACTATAAAATCACAAACAATGGAAACTAGGAAAAATACTAATTTAAAACCCCTTTTAAATAAACCAATTTAATTTGAAAATGAACTTAAATTTCTAAGTATTTCTCTTTATAAAAATATTTAAAGGTAATTAGTAACCTTAAAAATACATTTAAAACTTAAATTTAAATGTTGAAATAATTGGTAAATTTTATCAAACACCAAAGGGGTTTTATAAATAAATTTTAAACTATACAAAGCATAAAATCTATTGAAAACCCATTTCAAGAATTGAAAACCTTGTGTAAGGTTAATTAAATGTACATTGCATAATTTTTATAAAATTAAAACCATAAATTGAAAAAATATAAAATAAATAAAATTTATTAAATTTAAATCATTACACATGTGGTATCATTCATTAAACCGTAGGAAACACATCACCTTTGATGAATTCTACTAGAATACATTTCAAATAGATCTCTAAAAAAATTATACCTCAAAATAAATATGATTAAAAAAACTATAAAACCCTAGGGTTCATCAAATATGATACCTAGATAAGATAAGGGAAAAATCCATGGATATAAGTAGAAAAGAACCAAAGTAATTAATAGGAGACACTTACCAAGAAATTCCATGAAGAAGAAGTTGAAAATCCCTATGGAAATCAAGATAAGGAGAGGGGTAAAGTGGGAATCATGCATAGGGGTCTTGAGTTTTTAGTGTGAGAGGTGATAAATTGGTTAGGGTTTTATTTTAGAAAATTATATATTATGAATTTTATAAACATTAAAATATGGGAAAACCACACAGTTTGGCCACATAGTTTTCCAAACCCTGTGCCAACCATATGAGGCTAACTGGACTCATCTATAACACTATATGGTTTGGATGTATGGTTTGATATACCATTTTTAAACCATGAAAAATTTAAATATTAAGAATTATTGGTCTTAACATGTTTATTTTTATAGTTTTTATTAACCATGCATCGATCGTGTTCCCTTCTTTGAAACTCCAAAAATTCAGAATTTTGGTTTTTATTAACCCAAAACTCAGGAACGAGGCCATAAATAAATAAATATATAAAATAAAAAGTGACATCGTGGTTAGTGTGTGACATATCCTCTTTCTTATCCTTAGTTCTATAATTCCCCTCCATGGATTTCAAGTTGATTTATTAGGTAAACTAATTTTTCCCTCTTCACTCTTCTTATTCTTCTCCCCTTTGTTCATCAATTTATTCTTGGTTTATTATTTAACCATAAACCCTAATGTACATATTCATAAAATCTAGGGTTTAAGATGCTATTATAATGGGATTTAATGTGTGTAGGTATTGTATATGCCGCTTTCTTCCAAGGTTTTTATTCCTTTATCAAAAGTGAGTGGTTTTCATCAATTTGATGTAGGTGATTTTGTGAAATTCCTTATATTTGGAATTTCATGTGATTATTGGGTTTACTAAATTAATTTTATAACAATTTATACCTATATGTGATTTCATAGATGAGTTTTAAATTTTTTTAAATGTGGAATAATGGATTTTCATGAATTTCAAGTTATACATTTCTAAAATAAGTATTTATATATTCCAAGTGTTTGTATATGTGAATAAGAGGATATTTTAAAATTAATTTTTATAAAAAATAGGTATTTTGAATTTAAATCAATTTTTAAAGGAGGTAAGTCTTTTTCTCAAGGAATTTATTCCAATTTTAAGGTGTAGTTGGTTTGTATTGAACCAAATGTTAGTTTTTTTGTTATTTGTCATGTTTTTTATATTAATGTGTAGGTTGAGTTTTTTTAATTTTAATGATGATTTATTTGAATTGTTTATTTTCAAATGGTTTTAAAAGGATGTTTTTATGATTTGGTTTTCCAAATACATTCTAAAGGTTCGGTTGAAACCTTATAGAAAGGTTTTTCTTAATTCTTATGGAACCCTTTGTTTGACCCCCCTTATGTGGTATGTCTTGTAAAAGATTTTAATCTATGTTATATAAATTAAATTATTATTTGATGAATATATAAATATAAAATATATTTTTTTTCTATGGGAGGTTCTTATAGATTAGGTGAGATATTTTTGTACATGTATATTATTAATATGTATAGATGGTATGATCCCGTGTTTCCTTACCTCCATTTTGATTTTTATGGGAAACCTAAGAAACTAACTGATAAATTTATATTAATTCTAAAATATCTTATATTAATACACTATATAGTTTCCCATAGTGTAATTCATGTCTTGGATAGTGGAGTTCCCCAATGAGGGTAGTTGAGAGTAAATTAGGAGATAATTTTTTTTAGGATCGCAACCTAGGACGACAGTTGGTGCCACCTAGTTATGTCTAGGATTGTCTCACATTAGGACCTAATGACTTTCTCATGATGTTTATTTCTTTTATTGATGATTTTATATTTGTGATTATTTCTTTATAATTTTTTTGTCCTCTTATTCTCATATCAGTTTAATGTCACCACATACAAAAATATTGTTTACTTATACCATGTTTCTTTGATATTATGGTTATAGATTGATTCTACACCATATTTATTTTATGGTTATATTTTTAATAGTTTCCAAAAATGTTTTTTGAAATAAATATTTCAAAGTAAAGGTAAAATCTTATTTTATCTTAAAAAGTGAAATTCCCCTTAGGATCGATACTGACACCTGGGAGGGAGGGGTGAATCAAGTGTTCTCTAATTTTTAATAATTACCAAATCTTATTTGAATTGTCAATCCCATTTAGTTATAAAAATATATTTCTGGTTATGATAGTTGGATCTCTTTTAAACTTAACCAAAAAATATTATAACATGAAATGAAATTAAATCAAATAAATAGAGCACACAATATTTTTACAAGGTTTGGATAAAGGATTAATTCGTTACATGAATGGTTATTCACCCCAATCATAGATTATCTTCTATAATCAATTAATAACTATGATGGATTGTGTTTCCCACACCTTTCAAGAGTCCCAATATTCATACACTTTACTTATTCTCATAGGATATCTACAACCAAAAAAATTCTCACTATAGTCACATAGTCACATAGTCACACTGTGATCTCCCCGTATATCTAGAGTTCCACTAGTTTTATTACTTAATACCATGTATATGAAATTTTATGTTTTAGATATTTTCTAAAGTAGATAACTCATCATCACATGTATTCCAATCTATCCAATAATAGATCTCCTTCCTCCTCAGTAGTATATTCTTCTAATGACATAGGTTCTTTAGGAACAATACATACAACTTATTCTCCACTTGAATCCAAACTTCACATATTTTCCAAACCTAATCACCTATATATATCAACACAAATAAATATCATATGATATTATAAAATCTATTAATCACTCAAACACTAAAAGGATCAAACTTAATGAAAAAAATATACACAACATGCCAATCTCTCCTTAGTTCTTATTTCATTTTATTCTCACTTTATCAACACACTGATTAGATCTAATAATGATAATCGGATCCTTCTTCTTCCTTCATATTAAATAATCAAATGATTATCCCTTTAGTTTAATATCAGATATTCCTTATTATTTTTATTTGAGATTTATTTTGTTCTTATCATGTCAATACTCTTAGAACCCATCTAAAAAAACTAAAACTCCCCTATTTTATTTTTATTTTTATGTGTAGGTCACTCAAAATACTATTTCCTATATTTAGAATATAGAAAACACCTTAACAATTAGGTTACCATGATATACAATCAATTTTGTCTACCACTTTTTATACATGGTAGTGCTCTAAAATCTCAGTATTCTTTTTATATCCTAAACTGCTATCTCTTGTGTATTATAGGGTTACCCTTAATTTTTATCATATTTCCCATATGTCTTGGGAAATAGATATTCTAGTTTCTTCTTAAAGTAGGGTTGATTTACTATATTTATAATCAAAATAACTCTTGTAAAATTCATAAATAAACATTATTTAATGATATTATAAAAAATCGTACCCAACCAGCTGGTGGATTAGATCTATCTTCTTCATCTCACTGAAGTAGATCAAACTCAACTTATCAATTTTTAAAAATCACATAAATATACTTCACATATCAAATAAAGACACTAATATTCCTCTTTAGTTATAATCACAACTCTCTTATGATACATAGAATAATAAAGCTTTGCTCATTCATATTCATATGTTATTTCACTTTTTCTAGATTTTATAATTATGGAAACTCATCTTTAGGATTGATTTATTCCTCATAAATTCATCCTATACTCATGTTAATAATTTCTCATACAAAAAATAGATTATATGGTCTTGTGATATTTTAAACAATTTAGAATATCTTTAGAATCATAATAATTAATTCTCAATAATTCTAAAATTTCACAAATTAATCAAAATTTAAATCCTACATAATTTTAACTTTATTTGATCTTAATGCTCATAAATTGAAGTTAAAATTCTCCATAACTAACTTTTTGTACCAAATTAATTTTTGTGATGTTTTTATCTATAAATAATGGTACAATAACTTTCCCAATCAGTTTCTTAATTAGATAATAAATCTAGAATCTTCATATTTTGGTTTATAAAATTCTCAAATTTCTTAAAGTAATAATGATGTTATGACCCAACCCATCAGGGCCCTCTTAGTCAGTGGTAAGCTAAGAATTATACCCCAAACCCACCATTAATGGTCCATAGGCTTGTGACAAGCATTGAGTAAGCATAACACACATATGGGAGGACATAGCCTAAATTACCCCCCCACACACACATACATCTCTATACACCAGTAAAATACATAAAAGATAGCCAACTGATAATGTGGATGCATGGATAACAACCAATCCCACATCAGAGCGTGAAAAAGTTTATGGAAAAGAAAAAGGATTAATTACAGGCCCACCAAAACTGAAAAAGAGTCTAACCTTCTAATAAGACAAGGTACCACTTTAAGATTCAACTCTTGAAACCTTCTATGCTCTATCTGACATGACTAAGATCTGATTTATCATGGTCCTCCTATGAATCTATCAAAAGGCCTCTCATATTCATAAGACATGACATGTGTGGGAAATTAGCATGGAAAGGTGAGTATAAACATACCCAGTAAGACACCTAAAATAACAAAATACAAATAATTAAATGGTGAGTCAACTCTAAATCAAAAATCCAAAGGAATAAATTAGTTAACCTAGATATTCTAAAAGGAAGAATCCTAGTCTCAAGATGAGGTCACATCATCACTTCCATACTAGGGTTATAATAGAGGATAAAAGGTAACATTAATACAAGATAAATCACTAATCAGGTGTCTCTATACTAATGAAACTCATCCAAGAGGATATTCTCACAAGATCTTTCCATGAAGAATCCTGCAGGAAATGAGAGGGATCTTTCAAGATATTAACTCGATTAGACTACACCTAACCAAAAGGCAAAAAAATGTTTTTAAAAAAATAGGGGATCATAGCTAAGTCCTATGGGGGATAACATAACCTAAATAGATTTACCCACTAGGAATGTGATCACTCACTCTTGATGTCGGAAACATGATACTTGACCCAACCTAGGGAAGGACATTAGAGGCTCACTCCTTAGTCCACACCGAGAGATACCTGAATATATCTAGAACTAACCTATATAGTGGAATTCTCATACTGTTCTCAGGATGGGATACCTCATTATACCCTCCTAGAGATGGAATAAGGGAATGCACCCACACTAACACAGTTTTAGGGAACTCACCCATGCTCATACTACAATTGGTTTGCGGAGAATAAGGGATTAGTATTTCCCTAGAAGAAGTAAATGATGTGTCCCATAGGGTTAAAAACATGTCTCATTGAGTCTAACATATCTTGTGTCTCACTGTCTCACATAACATGTCTTCTACAAGATACATGATGTGTTGTTACAACACACTATGTATAGAGGTTAGGCCTACACTTAGCATGTAGTGCCTTACCAAGATCATGCACTATACAAAGTACGTGGGGTGTTCCCCACCACACATGGCGTGTGGGGTTACATGGCCTCCTGGGTGTATACACTATGCATATTCAGAGTTGGTTGTCTAAGGTTCACATAATGTGTGGGTCTACCACACAATGAGTAATATTTTTATCACTGTGTAAACCCTAGATTCTACAAAAAGGAGTATACATGGTGCCTATTCTTCAAAAACACACACCGCGTATCATGTAATTTCATAGAAACTATAGCATATTTATGTGCACCACCCATATTGCCTCCTCCATCAAGCAAGACACAATACATGAGTATAATTTCCTAGATATGATTTGAACAAGCCTTTAATGTCATTGGTGGCCATATTTTGGTCACTCATTGATCAAAAAACACTATTCAACACCTTTTCAAAGCCTCCTAATTTTACAACTCACAAGAAATACACTGTCCATACCAATTTCAGATCACAATCATCACTAGTGGATGGGATCCAATAACCATTTTCTTGGAAACAACCATTGTCACACCTCAGGATATATCCACTCAATCTATCTCATAGAACCATCACCACCTGAACCATATTCAGATTCTTTTTACCATATCCATGCCTCCTTCATGCATCCAAAATCCAAAACTGAATCCATAGCCACGATACATTTGTAAAAGGGATGAATGAAAAATGATCGGTACCCTGGGTATCGTTGAATCATCATCCAAATAAAACACCATTGATGAACATTAAATAAAGGAGGGAGAAAGGAAAAAAACAAAAAGTGATAATAAAATGAAGGATGTGTTCATTTTTGACATCATAATTAGAAATAAAATAATGGGGTAGATTATCAAATCAAAAAATTCCATGAAGAATAAATATCAAGTTCCTAAATCTAGGAAGATAAAAAAACATTGGACAAACCAACAAAGAATGATCCTTAGATTAATTTATAATGAAATAATTTACATTAATCTCAATTATCTTGAACGGGGAAATAAACCACACAAAAAAATTACCTACCATGGGTTTTGATCAATCATTATCAAAAACAAACCCACATCAATTCCATTGATGAGATCCACCATGATCTTCATTGGATCCACAAAACTGCATGTTCATACATTATTGATCTTTGATCGAGATATCAATCACTAACACATACACAATGAGATATCTCTCCCCATACTCTCATTCCCTCTAGAATTATGCAGCTAACCCTATGAATTATCCAAATATGAGTTTAAAAAGGAGCATCATTGGGTTTTTTTTCTATTAAATTAAAATTAAATTAGTAAATAAATTTAATTCATTTAATCCACCCATGATGAAACTCTATCAAAGCATCCAAACCCAAAAATACTTATATTATATTAGGGTAAAAACAATGATCTTGATTTTATGGAGGTTTTGGTTTTCCCATTCACGACACTATTCATGAGACAATGCATTATTTCTGAAAAACTATGTGCGTGTGATATAAGAAATATAATATTTTTAATATAGAAACACCAAGGTTCTACGGACACCATAATTCTATGCCATCACTATGAATTAATACAAAAATATTATTTGAAATATTCCAAAGCATCAAATAGAAATTTTAGAGTCATTAAATTCTCCCCACATTCAAGTATATTCATCCCAAAAAGTGAAAAGTACTCTAACAGGTTCAGAAATTAAGCTTGTGTTTGGTTGTTCCACTCTCATAAGCTCTCATGGAGGTTTCCGTTCTCTCTATGAACACACACAAAGGGAAAAGATTTCCCATGAATGATCTTGACCTATTGATCCTTGATGGTAACTAAGTACTCTGAGAGGGTAGCTCCATCCTTAATTTTCATCTCACCCTAATTCATAATGGGCAATAAATCATGTACTTATCTTCTCAGCTATAGCATGTGGAAAACAACATACACCCAGTATAACCTCTATGGTAAGGCCAAGAAGTAAGCCCCATTAACAACCCTTTATAGTAACTAAAAAAGGGACAAGTGAAAATTTAATAAATCTTACTTCCTTACCAAAATTTCCACAATTATGTTCAAATTAAGACATTCAGGAACATTTGGTGTCCCTCATCAAACTCTAAAGGCATTAATTATCCATATGGATGGGAATTATAATGGTTTTGGGTAGTCATAATCAACTCATGGATGACCTAAACCTTCCCTATTATTTCTTACACCAACTCTGTGCCGATTAGTGTTGTCTCCCCTATCTCAAAACATCATAGTGGTGACATGTATGGTCTCCCATACAAGTCTTAGAATAGTGACATAATGATAGAAGAATGATAACTATTATTACATGAAACTCCACCAAGGATAGATAAAACTCTCATCTACGACTATAAACTAACATGATATCCAAAAATATATTCTCCAGAACATGAATGACCCGCTATTTTTGGTTATACTCATGGAATGTCATTAACATTCACAATTGAGTCTCAAATCCTCTTGTAATCCTCCCCATGATCATGACATGAAGTGAACATAATGGTCTGAAATGATCATTGAGGAACCTCCATGAAGTTGGAATATCTCCTACATGCACATGCATCCCAAACTCTCCATCGAACTCTACTCTCGGATGGATATGAAGTGGGCCTACTTAGTGAGTTGGTCAATGATCACCCATATAGTGTCGTGACCTCTTGCTGATCATAGAAGTCCCATAAAAAAAACAGAGACACCATGCCACTAAAAATTCCATCATGAATCCCAAGATTTCACCTATTGGTAGGTGAGGCATTGAGAGATAAACTCAGTAACATACAACATTATTATTGACCACTAAAACTGATGACAAAGTTCTTGGTATATCCTCTCCACTCCTGAACATCCTCTCCACTCCTGAACATACCACTAAGGGGAAAGTAAGAAACTCCCTCAGCACCTCCAATCATAGCATGACTGGTACCATCATTCATCCTTGAATATGGATTATTTTCTCCCCACCTTCATAAAATCCATCATGATCATGTCTAGTGGATATTTGGTAATGTAATATATTTTAATCAAAATACATAATTTATGCCTCTCTAACACACTGAAGAAGTGAAGGGGATAAAACCATTGACTGGAGGTATACTGCACCATACTTTTCCACAAGGATCAACTATAAATAGGTAAGATCCTCCATAATGTTGTTAAAAAATGAATAGAAATCCATGATATGAGCATCTTCTACCATGTTCCATTTCCTGAGATTATAGACTATCCCAAATCCATAAACCCACATGAACTCTAGCCACCACCTCTACCTTAGTTCCTGAAAAGACTCTTAACATTTATCTGAACATGTGTAAGGATACCCCCTTTGGGTAAAAGTTATCAAAGGTTCCATGATCATAAAGGATTTTGGTACAAACCTCTTATTAAAGCCTACTAATCCAAGGAAACAACACACTACAGTTTATCTATGGTAGTTCCCAAGCATACACCACCTCAAACATTGCTAGGTCCACTGCTACTCCTTATTCTAAGATGATACAACCCTACAAATGGAGCTCTAAAATATTGAACTAATACTTAGAGATCTTCAAAAAATATATTTCCCTAAAGTATGTTCAAAACCATCCTCAAATGTCTCATGTGTGCCTCCTATGATGTTGAGTACATAAGGATATCATCCAGGAAGACCACCCTGAACCAGTCTAAGAAGGGTGGAAATATATGGTTCTTGAGTTCCATAAAGAAATGTTAGAGCATTCAAAATGATGAAGGGTATCAAAAAGAACTAAAATTAACTATAGTGGATCTAGAAATCCACCGTCGATACATCCTCATATTGAACCTGGAGTGGGTGATAACCAATCATGATGTCAAACTTTGAGAACTATTTCACCCTAACCTCTAGTCAAAGAAGTTATCGATTCTTAGTGGTGTATTATCCATCGCGATATACACCTAATTTAGGTGATTTTAATCCATGCATAACCTCAATTTCTCATCTTCCTTCCTAGAAAACAAAACTAGGATACCCGAGAATACACATTGGGCCTAAAAATCCCCTTCCTCTATAGATCATCCTATTACACCTTCATCTCTCACAGCTCTACAAGGTCATCCAATATACTAGCTCAGATATCAGGATTTCCATGGGTACAATTATGTTAAAAATCATCCTTTAAATAGATAGGTAAGCATAAAATATTCTTAGTAAAGGCACCGTCAAAATCCTTCACCACTATAGGAAACTAAAAGCTCATAACACTTGTGGCTTCAAGGTCCATAGTAGCCAAATGATAAGAAATCAACTACATACTCCTGCATATGAGATCATCCTTCTTCTCTTGGGATTTGTTCTATAAAAATAAGAAAAATTTCATCCTAATAACTTGGATGCAATAAAACCCTCATTTGTAATAGTCAAACTAAGCATGGATAGTATAAAATTAGTCCATATCAAGAAAATAATCATAAAGACTCATTAAAGCTATGGAAAGATACTACATGAGGTTATCTCCTCCTAGTGTTAGGTAAAACTATCAAAAGAAGAGAGTGATCACTGATCCTTCTCTACAGGAGCCTCCAGACACAAGGGTTGAGTTAAAAGGACCCACTGACATCGCTAGGTCTCGAATAAGGGATGTGTTTACAGAAAAGCGTATTGATATTTTTTTACTAAAACTACAACTAGAGAAGAGAATACATAATTCATACCTTAAAACACACTTAGAGCCTTTGGGTTATAATTTCATATTTCCTAAAGATATTATCCCCCTTATACAACCTATTCTCCAAAACTAGGGATATCTATGATAACTTAGCACAAAAAATGATCTCAAACATACAAGTCAAATGAATTCATCTTCCACACCTTGACACTATATAATTTGAGTCACACTGACTTACCCAAAATAATTTAAATCACATCACAAGAGAACACATCTCAGTGGGGGAAGTGTCCCTATTCTTTTATTTTTTGAAGACAAAACAAACATCACCAGAACATGGCTCCACTAATGCACTATATCACATTGGGGAAGTATCATTTCTGAAAACACCATCAAGAGGGGTCCTAACTAGGATGAACTCTTGAACCTCAGGCTTGATACAACTCTTTACTACTTCATGAGGGGGGTTTTTCACCCCAAGAAACCTAGGAGATATCTATCCTTGGAACCCGTGAAGCACACTCAACAAAGGTGTGTTATCTTTTGGTACCACTAGAACTAACTAATGCTCAAACTGATGAGGATAATCCACTTGAAACCTTAGAGGTGGGTCGACAAGCTATTTAATGGGTGGAGGCATCACTCGTTATCCACCTAGAAGAACCTCCTCCTACACATGCATCTAAACTAAATATTTATTTCTAAGTAGATCATAATCGTGACCATACTATGAAATACTATCTATATGTAATTATGGAGGCATCCAATGATATTTTAGATTCACCATTGGAAAAATAGAATATCTTGGGAGTTAAAAAAAGGACATGGAAACCACAACATATTTCTATATGATTCATCAACTACTGTTTTCCCTTCAAATAGTACCTATATGTACCCGGTCAATAAGATGATTATCAGAGTATTTGTGAATGGATATGTTGAACTATGTACCACCAATTGGTTCTCTGGATCGAGATTCAAACTCGATACACTTTAACACTATTACCATAGTTACCAAACTAAAACCTCACGAATAAATTATCTTCAAATTCTGCTCCAAAGACGACTTTCTCTAGTACCAATCTATTATGACCCAACCTACCTGGGACCACTTAGCCTATGGTAAGATGAGAATGGCACCCCGCACCCACCACTAATAGGATAGGGGTTGGTGACTAGCATTGAGTAGATATAAAACACATATGGGATGACCTAGCATAAATTAGCTGCACACACACACATCTCCATACACCAGAAAATTCCATAAAAAGTAACCAACTAATACTATAAATGCATACATAATAACTAATCCCACATTAGAGTATGAAAAAGTGTTCAAAAAAGAAAAATGTCAAAATACAAGCCCACCAAAACTACAAAAGAGTTAAACATGCTAATAAAATGGGGGACTACTATCAAGAAGTAACTCCTGAAACCATCTATGGTATTTATAGCATAACTAAGCTCCAATTCTCTTATCATCCAAATACTCCATTAAAAGGATATTCATCAGCATAAGACATGACATGTGTAGAAAGAGCCAATGTAGGGGTGAGTATAAACATACCTAGTAGGACACCTTGAAATCACAAAAAACAAATCATTAAAGAGGGAGTCATCTTTAAATCACAAAGGCAAAGGAATAAACAAGACAAAATAGATATTATCAATGGAAGGATTCAAGTCTTAAGGTGAGGTCATGTCCTCACTTATAGGCTTGTATTCCACTAGAGGATCAAAGGTAACATTAATCTGAGAGAAATAACTCATTGGGTCTCGTTATACTAATGACACTCATATGAGAGGACATACTCATCAGTTCTTACCATAAAAAATAATAAAGGAATCGAGAGAGATATTTCGATATACTCACTCAATAAAACTACACCACACTGAAAGATAATACATTTCAATAAAAAATAGGTGATCACACCTAGGGTCTATGGTGTATGCCTAACCCTAACTAGATTAATCCACTAGGATGGTGATCACAATCCCTGGATGTCAGAAATGGGATACTTAACCCAAATAGGGAATAATGATAGATTATCACTCCCTATACCACATGGTGGGATACCCTAATTTATATGGAACTAAACCATAGAGGGGATCACTCATACCATGTTCAGGACAAGATACCTCAATGTACCCTCTTAGGGATGGACTAACAGAATGGACCTACACCAACACAGTTCAAGTAAACTATCACAAGATCATAACATAACTAGTTTTAGGAGAAGAAGGGACCTAACCTACCCTAGAATAAGTGTATGATGTGTCCCATGAATTACATGGTGTATCTCATAGAGTATGGCACTGCCCATGTCCTATAGTCTCACATGACATGTCTTCATCAAGATACATGATGTTCTGTTACAACACACAACATATAGAGGTCATGATGACACTTGAAATGTTCTGTTAGCTCAATCCCATGAACTTTCCAAAGAACACGAGGTGTTACCCACCACACATAGTGTGTAGTGTCACATAGACTCATGGGGGTGTCCTCTCTACACACACCAATCTGACTAGTTGAGGGTCAAACGACCTATGGGTTTGCTACATAGAATTGTTTCTCACTGTGTAACCACTATCCACTTAGTGTGTGTTATTCTAAATAAAACATCATGTACCTTGAAATTTCATATAAACTATATCTTGTTCACACACATTTCATGTATCATCTATTCCATCAATCAATTCAAAAAAAACTACCCTAAATTCCCAATTCCGATTTGATTGATCATTTAGTGTCACTAGTGGATAGATTACAGCCACTCATTGATCAGAAAACACCCATTGGTACTTTATCCAAGCCTTATCATGGTCCAACTAATGGGAACTCCTCTATCCAAACAAACATCGGATCACCATCATCACTCATGGCTAAAATTCAACCACCCTTTGCATGGAAACACCCATCATCACACCTCTAGAGATATCCACTCAATTCGGCTAGCAGAACCATCACCGTTTGAACTATCATCAGATTTTTTGGGACCTAGTTGAATAAACAAGGTTATGAATGTGTTTTATATAATAATTTTATTGGAAAGATTATATTTTTTCAATCTCTGTAAAAATCACCTCACTTTGTTAAATTTTACAAGAATGGTGATTGAAAAAAGTTGGAATATGATGAAGTGGATCCGAATTTTTTTTAATAAAGAGTATTGGTCGAAGTTTTTGTGATGGAAGATCATCTTCAAATGTTTTGGAAAAAAATGTTCAAAAAATACAAATATGGAGATGATTTTATATTATGATAATTTACAAAATCATGAGTTAAAAATATCTCATGATCCCAGCATTTAGTAGAAAGGGGGAGAAACTTATTTGGGTATACTAAATTTATTTTATGGAGTTTTGAAGATGTTCATGAAGTAAAAGTCTACCAGATAGTATTTTGGAAGAAGAACATTGTTTTATGAATTTTATGAAGTCTTTGATTTTTAATAAGTTTTAAAGTATAATTTTTATATTGTTTATGATGGATACATGTGAAGTATAGTGTATAAAGGAAATATACGGAAGAAATTGTTTGTGTGTACAAAGTTCCTTCTAAAGAAAGTCTGTATAGTTAACAAGATAGAAAAAATAAGATAATTTTTTTTGTTTAAGTGAATAAAATTAATGTTTTTATATGAAATTTTTGAATGAAAAAATATTATGAAGTTTGGAGAATAGATTAAAATTTATAAAATTTCTTAAAGGGAGGATTCTAAAGAATGGAATCAGACAAAGTGTTCAGATAAAGTCCATTAGAGAACTCTTTGTATAATTTTAATCAGACAAACATGTATTAAGTTATAAAGTTGAAGTTCCAAAAAAATGATCGGACGAAATCTTTAGTATAAAGATTATTAGACAGGGGAAGGAATATGAAGGCAATGTTTGAACTGTTCTAATAAAAGTTATCAGATAGAGGCACATGAGATGGAAGATAAAGAATTAAGTTCAACCTGAAGAACTTTTGGTATAAAGATTAGAGTGAAATAAAATTTTGCGTTCAAATGTTAAAGATTTTGGAGTATGAGATAATGTGAATTTTTTGTTGAAGTTTTTGAGAAGTTTTTTAGATAAGTTCCTACCAAGTTTGTTAAGGAAGAATCAGATGTAGACTCTCAAGTTATGACTTTTATTACGAAAGTTATTTAATGTTAAAAATTAAATGATTAATATTATTGGTTGTTCAAAAGTATTTATGAAGAAAATTGATGATGATGAGATGATCTATTAATGTTACAAATATCATGGAGGAAAATCGTGATTATCACTAAGTTTTAAGGAAATTTGAATAAGGGAAAAGTCACTAAAGTTTCTCAAATTAATTCAATAATGTTCTAGAATTTCTGATAATATTTCACTGACTTGTATGAAAGGGATTTTTGAATTTCATGTTTTCATTAAGTGGGAACTAAATTGGTTATATCTCCTGTGATCCATAAAATGTTACTATACAAAGGGTTACAAGTATAAATCACGTGGGGTACTATTCACATGTGTGAAAAAATAAAGTGCTTTAGAATTGGTTTCGTATAGAGACATCAGAAAAAATTCAGTCAGTTTGATTTTTGATCAGGAAAGTTTCTAACAAAAGAATATATTGGATTAATAAGAAGATGTTTTTACTGAAAAAATAAGTTGTAATCATGAACCATTTGAAAAAGTCACTAAAAAACTTTTATACCAGGTATAATAAGACAAACTGGTCATAAGGAAGTTGGAGAAGGTTTTTAAGGCACCGAATGAACTTTCTTGATGAATTTTCTAAATAGAATTTATGGGAAAACCCATAGAATGGATGAAAAATTGATTGAATACATTATTTCCTAATACTGGGTAAGAAATTAAAGAAGGATTGTTTTTCAAGAAGAAGAATTTTTTTATTAGAAGAACAATGAAAACATTACGATACTATTGGTGAAAGTTTCTAGAATTTGTTACAAAATCATTGTTAAAAATTTATCTATATAGAAATCACACTCACTATTTTGGTTATTATAGTGAAATGTAAGTGTATGGATATTCCCTACTTGTTTTAACCACATAAAAGGATTTTTTTCCAGAATGTTGTGTGGTATTATATTATTTCCAAACCATTCTAAGGATTAGACACTCTTATTTAGTAGTAAAACTTGTAAATTATTGTTTTCTTATGGTTTTGATTTTGATTTTTTTTAGAAAATTTATAACTATTTAATATTAGGTGAAGGTTGTTTCATAATAAAAAATAACATAATAGAAAAAGAGATATCTGATTCACCCCTACCCCTCTCAGTGATCACATATATTCTGCTTGGGCCTTTCAATTGGTATCAGAGTGAATGTTTAATTTGTTAAAACTTTGATGAAGTTTTAAGAAAATATAAGTTTCTATGGATATTCATAATTCTGTGAATAATATGCAGATTCTAGTTTTCGATTGATAGAACCATCATATATGGAAAGATAGAATGTTTTAATATTTATGTATCTTGGTAATGAAGTTCTTGAAGTTGCTACAGTTATATTTCCTCCTTATATTGAGAATGTTCCCCTTACATATATTGATAAGAAGAATTTGTAAAATGATGGGTGATATAGAAATTATATAATTTCCTAACTCTCTAATAGTGATTTTCTTAGAGTTAAAAGAGTTGGAACTACTAAAGGCATTTGGGATAAGTTAAAGAACATATATAAAGGAAATAAAAAAGTTAATAAATCCATGTTACAAATATATATACTGAAGTATGAAGACCTCAAAAATGGGTTATTATGAATCTATTAGTAACTTCTTTAAAAGGGTGAATGACATTATAAACACCATAATATGTCTTAGTGAGAATTTTAAATATTTAAATGTAGTTGAAAATATCGTAAAAATTATACCTAACAAGTTTGATGCCAAAGTTTCATCTTTAGAGTATAGTAAACCTAAAAATATATCTTTGGATGATCTATATAACACTCTCATTACATATTATGTAATGACCTAGGCCCGAACAGCCACCCGAACAGTGCTAAACGGGTCGGGTGCTACTACCTTAGGTGAACCTCCCCGAACGCCAAAGGCTGCCGACTAGTAGCGAGGGTCCAATAGTTATAGTGGGGAGGCTATACCCTCTCAGAGGATAATAAAAATGGTACTGTTCCAAGTATAATAGTAGAGATGAAGAGGAATAAAAGACTCAGCAAACTTGAACCAGACCTGCAGAGTGGAAGCACATTCAATATCAATAAACAATGGAAGCAAATAAATATAAACAACAACAGTAGAAATAAATACAACGGTATGATGAACACACATAACTACTACTGAAAAATAAAACATGCATCCAAAGCAGGTCATACGTAACTGAATATTAAAAGGGCGCCAATGGATAGCCAACTGTAGATACAACAAGTAAGCATGCTGATACATAAAGAAAACAAAACAGGGTAACTCCATATAGGTAAGACCCCAAGGTCTATACCATCTCCATGAAACAACTAACACAACCCAGCTTCTAAAGATAGCCTCTTTCCTGCACATAAATCCATAAAGTCTACACGCGTCCTGAAGGGCCCATGCAGGGTGTGAGAAAAATATCATTAGGATACCACCCAATGGTGTGTTCCTAATATAAGTGTTTAAATAGTCATGCATTTATAAGTAAAATAGTAAATAGTACGATGCACAAATAAACACAAACTCCACTGGTGCTCAGTGGCCACCATGGAGTGTCACCTGCTTCGGCCAATGCCAGAATCTCTGTCATATAACCCGACACCATGTTCCCCCTGACACTGCGTGTCTCAAGTACCGACATCCCGAAGGAACGCCCAAGAATAGTAACTCGGCACCATGGGCCTCTTGACACCTCATGCCTCAAGTTCCGACGTCCCGAAGGCACGCCCAAGAAGTAACTCGGAGGAATAGTGATGTTTGCCCTCAAATAACGTATCCGTAGGGAAAACGATATCCACCCTCAAATAACGGTGAGCCTAATCCACCAACCCGATAGCCTCAATGCTATCCCCTGAAGGCTCCTCACCTCCCACGTGGCTTTATACGACAAGCACCCCCAACCAAAGTACCTAAACTGCAACTAACGGGGGCCTCTACCCACACGAGTGGTCAAAACCACCTCATCAAGGAGTATCTCTATGTTCACACTACTCAAAGTTCCAGGTGAGCGGTAATCATCAAAATATTACCTAAGACACCAACACATCCGACACCTCGTGTCCCTGCAACCATGCCGCTCAAGTCTGATCGCCTCACCATCCATGTAACCCAGGCCATGCCCAACCTGATAGTCGTATTGCCTCAAGCCAACGTCCATGATGCCCAATCCCGTGGTCAAAATCACCCAAAGTAACCCAGGCCAAGCCCAACACCACCCCAAAGGTCCAACATATGAAATTCAGCACTTGCATATACATCAAGTTTAAACAGAACACATAATCAGGCAAAACAACCTTATCAGTTGAATTGCACTATGCAAGTTGTTGTCCCATACTAGCATTGAGGTCTTGAATGCCTCTAACAATTTATATTAGGCTTAATAAATTAAACTCAACAGTTTATAATAGTATAAATCAAATACGACCATTTTGGCATCCCCTGGCCAAAATGGCCCGATGAGCAACGAACTCTCGCCTGACCCCGCTCAAGAAAAATAGGTATCATGGCATACCCAAAGGCATCCCATAGGTCCAAAAATCAATTAAATATGTAACAGTAGATAAAATGGGTCCTGCTCAAAATACCCAAAAACGCGCCGAAGGCCGCACCACCCAAATGACTAATAAAACACAAAAAGAGGTATGCACTACCTACCTAAGACTCATACGATGCTACTCCTCTGGTAACAGCCTCTAATTCGGGCTAAAATGCGGTAGATCTATAAAATAACCCAAAATGACCAAACCTATATAACTCATTCTCGAACAGAAATCAAACAAAACGGCTCAAGGGGAATCAAGGCCTTACCGAGGGGGTTCCAATACATCCAACCGTGATTGAATCCGACTTCGGATGAAGAATCGAGAGGGATTTGAAGTCTCGACCGATTTGGTTTGCGAAACCCAGCGGAAGAAAATGTGTTCCACCTCAAAACGAGGCTACTTCCCATTTTAACGCAAAAAAAGAAAGTACATGGCGTGTAATTCATGACTACATGCCATGTATATCATTTAACTGTTCATTTGGTGGTTGGAATTCCACCGACTTACTTTCCGAACCTGCCGACATAAGTACACAGTGTGTACCTATGGGTATACGACATGTACTTGGTTTCCCTTATCTTCCTCACTGACTTACCCACATGCCATGTATATATCTCATACACGGCTAGACTACATGGAATGTCCTTAGTGAACACATCGTGTTCTTGGTTTAAACAAATATACCTGGGCAACAGGCCTACACGCCATGTGTGGCCTCCACACACTCAAGGGTACATGATGTGTCAAAAACTACACGCCGTGTAGTAAGAAATTTCTACACAATCATCACACGACATGTCCTCGGTGAGCACACATCCAGTCACTAGCTTAACATATACACGGTGTGTACTTGAAGTACATGGCGTGTAGTCTAGAAATTTCTAGAAACTTCCCATTAAATCCAGTTTCCTCAGAAACAAGTTAAAAATTCAAATAGGGTCAGGATTTTGACCCTTTCTAAAAACCTGGGTTCTTACGTATTAAATGAGAAGGCATAAAGTTATGAAGAGTAAATAAAAGTATAATCAAGAAATTTATTTAAAGGATTCTAAGAAAGGAAAATATAAGAAAGTTATTGAAGATGAAGAAGTTAGTGACTTTAACAACAAATATGAGGTTAGTAAATTTTTTGAGGAATCTATTTTATTGATTTCTAAAAATGTTAATGGGGCACAATAAAGTACAAAGGGAAGTTACTATTAAAATGTTATCGCTGTAGATATATTAGGAATGTTACTGAAAATTTACCTCAAAGAAAGGAAAATATATAAAGTGATGACAATGATAAAAATTTAAGAATTTTTTTTAATAAAAATATATGAAAATACAAATCCTATTCCAATAGAAAAGATAAAAAATTCTCTAAATCCAAAATGATAATATTTTTTCTAAAGTTGATGAAGTTAATAATAATGAAGAAGAAGATGAAAACTTCAGTGATGATACTGTTGATTTTTTTTATTTATAAATCGAATGATGAAAAGTTAAACAGTGATGAAAATAATAGTTCTAAAGAGGAAGAAACTTAGATGGATTTTATGATAAAAATATATTTGAAAGTATTACTTCAAAATATTGTAATACTTAAGAGGTATATCAAGAAGTTGAATTAGGAAGATCCTACATCAAACAATCAAGAATATTTTCTTGAAGAAAAATCCAAGTTGCTAATATAGAATGATAATATAAAGAATTATTTCGATAAAAGGATGAATTTCAATATTAAGATTGAAGAGAAGATAAAAGTGAAGGAGGAAGAAATAGATTTTATTCAACAAAAATTTTATAAAACTCATTAAGAAGATACATGATTCTAAATCTTAGTTATAGAAGCTGGTGAAATTTATGAGAAATTTAAACCTCATAAAAATCAACAAAAGTTTTCCTCAAAGGTTGATAATAAATATGAAGCTATTCAGAAGAATAAGAAATATAATAAAACCAAGTTTTTAGCCAAAAATCAACAAAGTTGAAAAAAATAAAGATTCAAACATTTTGATATCTAGAAGAAGACACTACTGGTGATTTTTTTTGAGGCTGAGAAGAAGTATAAGATGAAGAATAGAATTTTAGAAGATAAAAAAACTGAGGTAAAACAAAGTTCCAATGTGGGAAGTAAGAAATTTGATGGAAATAAGATTTACAACTCCAGAAAACATGGAAGTTAGAAAGGAAAATTTCTCTTATACGGTTACTAATAATATTGTAGTGGGATTTTTTATACAATAAATATGTTCTGGTTTAATAAAAAACATTTCTATAGTCCCAAGAGAAACTATAAGTAGAGTTTGAGGGGGACTCAACACACTCAAAGAAAGAAACCTAATAAAGTTGGTATAAAAATTGAAAATAGATTCCAACATTTGGAAACAATTTTTAAAATATGTGAACAATCTAGAAACCCTAAAAAATGATGGCTTATTAGGTTACTGACATAATATAGTTTTTATAATAATTCTAAAAATCTGGATTTAAAGAAAGATAAAAGAAAGAAAAAATATCTTTTTGTTGAAATTGTTCTCAATGATACAAAAGGGGAACAACCTTGTATTTTGGATTTTGGGTGATATTCACATATGATAATATATTTGAAGATATTAAAAAATGTGAAATATTCTAAATAAGGTATATTGAATTTTTTCAATGATGATTCACTCAGAATTAAGGGTGTTGGATCCACTATCATTGGGGAAGAAAAGTTTAAATACAAAATAGAATTGGTTTTTGTTGGATTAAAACACAACTTATTAAGTGTTTCAACACTTTGTGATGAAGTTAATAAATTTGTTTTCATAAAATATGGTTTTTTTAAAATGAGTAGAATATTTAAAAGTTATGAAAGAATAAAAATATAAGGAAAACTTCTTTGAAGTTGGTAGTGTAGAAATTTCATGCTCTCTGGGAATTATGGAAGAAAATAAGCTATTGAATAAAAGGCTGAGACATACTTGTCAAAGTAATATGATAAAATAAAAAATTGAGAGATTATTCATGTTATTATGAACATAATGGGAAGAAGAGATTTTTATTTCACCATTTTATAGAAAGGGAAGGATATAAACTCTGTACATATTAAAGTTTAAATTTATTAAACTCATCCCTTAGAGATGATACATTCTGATAGTTTTTTTACGATGAGTAAACAATTGATACATAGAGATAAGTACTATATTTATTTAATTTATGACTTTACTTTCATTATAAGAATTCTATTTTTGAAATATAAACCATAGGATCTTCTAATATTTAGGAATTCTAGGAGAAGTGTAGAGAAAGAGTTTAGTTAGTTAGTGAAGAAATTACAAACTAATAATGGAGGTGAATATACAAATAATGTGTTTTGAAATTATCATGGAAATCATGACATTAATCATGATTTTAGTGCCCAGTAAACAACAAAAAAATAGAATTACTAAAATAAGAGACAATAGTTCAGTTGAGATGGCAGAAAAAATGTTGATCAAATATCATACTTCTTATTATTTTTGGAGGAAAGCTATTAATATAACAACTTATGTTAAAAATATATGTTTTTATAGGACAAAATCTGATATGAATCCCTATGTAACGTACTTCAGTGAAACTATAAGTTCAAAACACCTGAGGGTTTTCAAAGTTCCCAAAATTATAAAAATAAAGGGTCTAAATATTGTAAAATTTGATCAAAGAGAATTTTACAGAGTCTTTCTTGGATATCCTCCCAATGATAGAGGATATAAATTTTACAATAAAGAAATTAGAAAGTTGGCTGATTCTGTATATGTAAAATTTCTTGAAAAATATGATAATAGAATTTCAAAAAAATATACTGAGATATAATATGAGGAAGATAAGGTGGTTTCAGTTGAGAAAAGTGATAATGTTCCCCAAAATGATGATTATGACTCAACTATTTTTTTGGTGATGAGGAAAAAATTTATACATATCATCCTAGGAAGAGAAAGAAGGTGGATGTTCAAAACATCATTGGTGATAAACAAAAATAGGTTCAAACAAGAAGAACATCAAGGTTGGTTTTACATACATCCTTATACTCAAACATTGATCCAAAATATATTAATGAATCCATTGAGCATCAAGAGTACATTGATTCTATGAATGAGGAGCTAGTTAAAATTGAGAAGAATGATACTTGGGAACTTTTACCCAAACCAAATAATAAAAATGTTATTGACACAAATTGGGTATTTTGGAACAAGTTGAATAAAGATGGTGTAGTGATAAGAAACAAATCTTGATTGGTTTATAAAGGTTACTCATAAATTGGAGGTATTGATTTTTATGAGAGTTTTTATCTAGTGGTAATATTAAAAACTATCAGAATATTTATTACGATCAATGCACAATGATGTTATAATTTTTTTAAGATGAACATAATGTCATATTTTATTAATGGATAACACGATGAAGAATTTTATATTGAACCACCACAAGACTTAATTATCAGAAAAGATGAAAGTTATATGTGTAAGTTGATGAAGAATTTATACAGGTTGAAGAAAGCCCTAAGAGCTTGGTTTTCCAAATCACATACCTATTTATGTAAATTGAACTTCAATAAAGGAAGATTTTATGACAATCACTACCTCGAATAAAATCATTAGGTTTACCTCATTATGATTTTATATATTGATGAAATAATCTTTGTTGGCAATGATGAAGGAACTTGTGAAAAGTTTTCTAAAGAGACGAGGAAGTTAATTAAAATGTCCATAATCAGAGAAATGAAATATTCTTTTGGGTTAGAAATTACAAAAAAGTATAAATATATTTTCCTTTCCCAATAAAAGTATACCAAGTAACTTTTAATGAAGTTTGGCATGAAATATTCAAAACTAGTTTCCATAATAATTTTGTAACACCTCAATTCTTTATAATATTTTAATTTATAAATAAATTTAATTTTGTTTCTCTATTTATTTTTATGAAATAACCTGTTAATCTTATGCTACACACAATAATGAGTTTTCTTGTGTTACACACAAGGCCCAGTTTTACCAAACAACAATATATTAATAAAATATTATTATTTAAAATTATATATATCAAAGCTGTTAAATTATAAATTATGAATAAAATTAACTGAATTTATAATTTTATATATTCCATATAATTTTAACATTAATCATGTTTATTTTATAGACATGATATAAGAAAAAATTCATTTTTTCAGATAAAAGAGGTATTTTTCAAAAAAAAAACAGTTTTGCCGCCTTTTAATGGAGAAACCATTTTAAATAAAATATTTGAAACTTTAATATATTAAATTTGAAAAAATTAACTTCTTATTTTAAAGTGTAATATCAAAATTTAATTTGGATGAATTTTTTATATTTTTTTGAGAAATTGGATATTTTGATAAATAGTAAAAATATACTAAATTTTAATTGAAAACATATTTTTTCATCAAAATAATTCATATGGTTAAATTATATTATTTAATGGGTTTAAATTATAAATTTAATATATATTTATCATTTAATATAATTTAGTTCATTTTCATTAATTTACATTGAATTCATATGTAAAAACATTTCAATCTTTTGCAATGTTTTAACTTTTAAAAACCCGTTTTTCATTTCAACAACATAATATTTTTTAAATTAATTAATGAAACTTTTATGTTTTAAATTTTGAAAAATTTATTCCATATTTGAAATATGTGAGTCCAAATTATGTTAATATATTACTTTTATTTCTTGAACATTTTGAATAGTAATTAGTAATTTTTTTATTACCGCAGTTAAGGGTAAATCATGTAATTAAAGTTAAAAATAATATTATAAAATTATCCTAAAACCTGTAAAAATAATATTGGATGACTAAATCCAACCCTTATAAACTTATTTTCTAAATTTAATCATTTAGTAAACCCTTGTCCATGAATATTATTAAAATTAATGATTGTAAAAAAATGTCACACTCTGATTTCGTATAATTATAGTAATGTTAATATAGATATATTAATGGGATAAAATAGGTTATAAATAGTATTTAGAAATATAAAAAAATTATCCACATCATAAAAATTTATTTATAATTTTTAGAGATTAAATAATTACCATTAATGATGAAAAAATAGTGAAGTAGAAATTATTTTATTAATAGAGATATCAAATAATTGATATTAAAAATATTACAATGAATATAATTTGAATTAATTAATGACATAAAATAATTTTTCAGATAACTTAGACATGTTATTGACATATTTTAAGTATTGGTTCGAAGTTATATTGTTGATTTGATATTTAAAAAATGAAAATATTGAATTGTATTAAAATTGACATAAATGATATTTTAAAATAAATACTATTTTATTAAATAATATAAAAGTCTTACAAATATAATGTTTTTCCAAATAACTTATGTAATGTCAAATATTTCATAAAGGATCCAATTTGTATTATTTAGTCATTTTATAATAACTATATTAACCCAATAGTGTAAAAATACAAGAAGACACAGTGAGAGTTAAACTGTTTAACTAAGGGTTAAATAAAAAAGATAAGGTTAATTTTATGACCTAATAATGTCTAAAATTAATTTTATTCGAGGATTTATACCAAAAAATATCTTATCCTCTAAATAATTCACTTTGGAGATATTTTAAACCGAAAATAAATTTATAATAAATTAATATTTTAAGATCTTCCAAAAGTGCCCCTTGCCTCTCTTATAAAAGGAAATTTATCCTTATCTTTAATTCACACCTCCAATTACCTTTTTCTAGAAACAAACCTACCCATTTACTCTAAAAAATTCCCTCAATTCATCCTAGAGGAAAAACTTTGGGCATAAATCCATCCAAAGGAGTCCTTTTTTACAAATCGAAAGGAGATACCCAAAAAAGAGGTAATGGTTTTATCCCCTCTATGAAAGTTATTTTCTTCTTCTACTTAATATTTATATGCTGTTTCCATACCAAAGTAATAAATACAGTATCATCCATATACTTAGATGTTAATATAATCACGAGACAATCATATTCCTCATTTTATCCATCCCATGAATAACAATATGACAATGCACATGTACATACTGTTTACCATCTCCACGGTGTGGTGTAATTTGTTAATAAAAAATAATTTATTTTAATGGATATGATGATGAGTATAATGGATATAAATAATGAATATAAAATGATAATTATTCTGTATAATTAATATATAATCTAATTCCATACCATTTAACCATTAATGGAATGATACTGTCGCTCGTGCGTACATACGATCCACCGTCTCCACGACGCGACGAGATTCATTCTCCATGTTAAACATTCAAGAATGATTATAAAATTAATATGATGAGTAAATAAAATATTTATGAACTTAATATCATTTTTATATGAATAAAATATTTCCTATTCATAATAAACATGACTTACATGGAAAAACATGCATAGGAGAACTGACCAGTTAACACCCAAAACAATGGTAATACTGAAATATTATTAACAAAATGATATAAGAGGATCATATATGATTCCATAAATATGGATATGGTTCTGGTATAATTTAATTATATGCATTAACCATTATATAGGAGGTTAATTCATCCTCTACTAAATTAAAGTACATGGTAATGTTTAATTTCACAATCTCATTATTATTTGAGGTTGTTTATACGCAAATATCTATTGGGACATCTTTATCATCCATGTCCATGTTTCTTAAAATGTAATTCAAAACATCATAGACAACTTTTTAAAGTCATTTTTACCCATGTTTTACTTTTTATAAATTTTTTTTAAAGGAATATTTCCATCTTTTTCTATATGACGTTATGAAAAATTAAGGAAATAATGTTTTTTAACTTATACAGTGTGAGCGGATATTTTATGCCATTATAACACCTTAACACTTTGAAGCCTCCCTTACAATATTACAAGGTTATTTTCAAAATAAATGTTTTCTTTTATAATTTCTTAGCTTCTAAATGATTTCAAAGTAAAAAAGGGATATTTCTCTAAAAGAGTTTTAATGAATTTATTAGATTATTTTCATATATGTCAACATCCTTTGTTGGATTTTATTCTAAAATGATGTTTATTTATTATGATACAATATTCAATATTGTATTGAAGGGTTTATGATATATTTGACTATGAGTGTTCTATTTTGATACCATTCATGGTTTATGGTTAAATTATTAACATTTCGTATTCAAGTTTTAATACAAATGTTTATGTTATGTTTCAACACTTTTATGAGAGGAATGTATTAGACTTAGTAAGTGATAGGCATGGCCCGCTATAGCTCTTTGATGCATCGGTAGGTTTCATGAAACAAAATAGATATAGTTTTGGCTAAGGCCTTACCCATTTATTAGATTCTTGGCATGAAGCCTTAAAAGTATTATATTCATGGCATGAAGCCTTGAAGATATTAGATTCTTGGCATGAAGCCTTGATGGTAAGTTTAAAATTTTTAGCATTATGCATTCCCTCATTATGAGATTAGTTATTGATATTACATTTGATTATTACACTAGTATAATATCCATGTGGATGTTTAAATGGAATTATTTAATTTATTTTTTCCATAATATGTTGAGGATTATGTTTAAAAGGATTGTATTTTAGCTTTATACCTTACCTCAAAAGTTTATTCTTATTTATTAAAGCTTCTGCTATATTTTTTAACCTTACTGAGCATTTGAGCTCACCGCTTTCATATGTTTTATTTTACCCAGATTCCAAGAAGTATATTATGATTGACCTATAGTGATATTAAAAGGAATATGAGTGTTTTAAAAGAAGAAACTAAGTTGTTTCTCATTTCATGATGTAATTTGAAACTTATGTTTGTATCTAGTTTTTCCATGGCAACTAAACTGATCAACCCTTTAGGACTTGATTACTTGTGATCATGCCAATGTAATAAAATAATGCACTGACTCTGTAAAACTGGGGTTTGGGTGTTTCAAATTTCAATGGGAACCAAGTTTTTGAAACATAGAGAAGGAAAGGAAGTTGATCATAAGAAATTTAGAAAGTTGATTGGACTTTTTTTTATCTGATGGATTCAAGTCTAGATATTGTATATGTTATTACTTTTTGTGAAATATTTCAAAGAAATCCAAAATAATATCTTCTCTTGGAAGAAAAATGAATTCTCAGATATATCATAGGCACAATAGATTTCGGTAAAAAATATGAATTTTCATGAATGATTTCTTCATTTGGTTATACAGATGTTGATTGTGTATGAAGTGTTTTTGATATAAGATCTCGGTCTCATGGAGTTTTCTTTTTGGGATAAATTTGTGTGACTTGGAATAAAAAGAAGAAAAATTTAGTTACTCTCAGTACAAATAAAGCTGAGTATGCTTCTACCACTCAAGATGCAATAAAAATTATGTGGATGAAAACATATTTGGAATATTTATTGGTGCAAGTGAAGTTAACCCAGCTCTTGGTTTGTGATAATCAAAGCACTATGTGGATAAGAATGAAATGAAGTTGGGATATGTTCCTACAATGGAGTAAGTTTCTGATATATTCATAAAACCATTACCAAAGGAGAAATTTTATAAACTAAGGCTGAACACAGGTGTACAAACTACCTCTCTTCAAAGATAATGTATGTGACTCCATCACCTCTCTCATATTTTCTTTGGATAGTGTTTTTAGGGGGGAGAAAAATGATGTTACATAAATGTATCCATTGGTATGTACTTAACCTTTTAAGGAAGGAATATATTTAGGGGGAGTTGTTAAAAGGGGTAAGTCGTGATTTCATCTTGCAGGAACTTTTTTAACATTTTTTTAAGTGGATTCATGAAACCGTTTTCTTGCAGGAAAACATTAAAAAGTTGTGAAAGTCATATATTTAAGGAAAAGGCTTCTAAATATTCTTGGAAGAATAAGTTTTTTAAGACACTATATTTGGAAAAAAAAGGTTTTGATGTTCAATGATTCCATTATCCTACATTAATTTCTCTCACTTGAGCATAAATTTTGTGGATAACTGATCTATAGCTTGAGTTATAAATATTCAGTGATGTAGGATTCTTGGTTAAAAAAATCCAAAGGTGGAGATTGTTGTGACTAAGTTAACTAAATATGGTTATGAGGTTACGAGATGTAAGAAGTTTTTTGGAAGGATTTTATTTTCTTTTCTTTGTAAAAATAACCTCACTTTGTTAAAGTTTCCAATAACAGTGATTAAAAATAGTTAGAATTAAATAAACATGATCAAATAAAATTTTTCTAACAAACTCTATCAATAAATTTTTTTATATTGAAATCTTATCTTCAAAAGATTCATATAAATAATGTTTAGAAAAATCCAAATTTTTTGATACTTTTCTATTCTGATAATTTAAAAAATCATGAGTTGCAAATATCTCACTATCAAAGAATTTAGTATAAAGCGGGAGAAATATTTTTTGGCTTACAAAGTTTATTTTATGGAATTGTGAAGAAGTTCACTGAAAGGAAGTCTACTAAACAAAGTTTTGAAAGAAGAAAGTTTTTTTTTGAATTTTATGAAGTATTAAATGTTTAATAAATTTTAAAGAATCATATTTAAGAAGTTTTTGATGAATAATTGTGAAGTCTAGTAGATATAGGGAATATTCTAAAGAAATTTATTCAGGTGTATAAAGGTACTTCTAATAAAGTTTTATGGTGTTAACCAGATAAAAAAAATTGTAAAATGATTTTGTTGATGTGAGTTGGATAAATGTTTTCATATAAAATATTCTAATGAAAAAATATTTTGAAGCTTTTATAATAATGAAAAATATCTAAAAGTGATAAAATGGAGGATTCTAAAGAATTTCATTGAGAAAAGTCTTCAGAAGAATTCTATCAGAAAAACTCTTTGTACAATGTTCATCGGACAATCATGTATGAAGTTATGAAGTTAAATTTACTAAAATATGATCAGACAAACATTCTATTATAATGATCATCAGAAAGTGGAAGGAAAATTAAGGAAATGTTTGAAGTGTTTGGATTCAAGTTATCGGACATAGGAATATTAGATAGAAGAAAAGGCATGAAGTTCTACTAGACAAAATTATGGTATAAATATTTTGATGAAATAAAATTTTGTGATAAAAGGTTAAGAAGTATGGAAGATGGTGTTGTATGAAGTTTATGTTTAAGTATTTTAGAAGTTTTTCAGGGAAGTTCCTACTATTTTTTTCAAGGAATAATTGGATGGAGACTCTTTGGGTGGGAATTTTGTTGTAAAGGTTTATAAATAGACAAAAATTCAATGTTTAATATTCTTGGTGGTTAAAAAGCCTTTACAATGTTTTCATAAAGATATAAAAGTGATGATGCAGAGTCGGTCTTTTAATTTTCCAAATATCAAGGAGGAAAATAATGATTCTGACTGAGTTTTAAGGAAATATGAATTATGGTGAAGTCACTAATGTTTCCCAAATTCATTAAATAATATTCTATAATTTCTTAGAATATTTTAGTAAATTATTTTAGCAGAATTTTTTCATTTCTAGTTTTCAATGAGTGGGAAACTAAATTGGTTTTCCCAGCTATGATCCCTCAAATGTTACTATATAAAGGGGTTCATGCACAAATTATATAGTGTACTATTCACACATGTGCAATAGATGAAGTGTTATATAATTGGTTTCATAAAGAGACATCAAAAAAAATTATACTAGTCAGAGTTCTGAGTAGGGATGTCTCAAAAAAATAATAATATCCTAGTTGATGAAGAATAGGAATATGAATTTTTCAATGAATAAGGAATTTTTGATTAGGGACCATCATAAAATCTCACCGTACAAATATTTTATATAAGTTATAATCACATGAAATTTTCATAAGTAAGTTTTTGAAGTTTCTTGAAGGAACCAGATGAACTTTCCTAATGAAGTGTCTAAACAAAATCTATAGACAAACCCTTCAAACAAATGAACATCTGGTAGAATAAGTTCTTACCTAATTTTGTGCAAGAAAGTGAATAAGATGTGTTTTTAAAGAATAAAAATGTTAAGTTAGTACAAGAAGCATAATGACAACATTCTAAGCCTATTGGTGAAGCTTTCTAAAATTTGTTACAAAATATTTGTTAAATATTTATCTATATGTAAATAACATGAAATGTTGTTGTGATCATAGTTCAATTCAAGTGTATGGATATTCCATGCTTTCTGTAACCACATAAAAGAATTATTTTGTAGTGTATTTTTTAGTATTGGAATTCTAAATAATAAATAATCTTATTGATTAGTGACCCTTATATTTTTTTTGTTCTTATGGTTGTGCTTGTGAGTTTTTTTAAAAAATTTATAACTCTTTAACATAAGGTGAAGTCTGTTTAACAGAAAAGAAAAAACTAAAATAAAAAGATATCACTGATTTACCCCTTCCCCCCTTAGTGATCACATAGATCTTGCTTAGTCCTTTTAAGATTTCCATAACCACCGCCATGCCTCCATCACATCTCCAAAACCTAAAATCAAAATGGTAACCATGATCTGTTATACAAAAAAGGTGTTTATAAAAGAGTTTCTCTAGCGTTTTCAATAAAATGACAATTAAATTAATAAATTAATTTAATTCATTTTACCCACCCATGATAGCACTCTATTGAATCATCCGATGTCGATATAAAATATGTCATTACTAGGGTAAAACCCATGATAAAAATTTTATAAAGGTATAAATTTTCCCATATGAGATTCCATTAAATATATAATCCAATATTTTTAAAAAATAATTCACATGTTATATAATAAATTTAATATTTTTAATATATCAACACTGAGGCTCCACAGGCCCCAAAATTCCACACCGACTCCACACCTTACTCCCAAAATATTATTTGAAATATTTTAAAAAGTCAAATTTTTTAAAGTTACTACAAATACCTATAAATATTGATATTTATTTAGTTAATGCTCATGTATCTTGATATTTTTGACAGATGACAATTACATGGATTCACATGATGTTTACATAGGTACACGATCCTTATGGAAATAGAAGATGATATGTAAATAGATTATAATTCATGATTATAGAGCTCAAGTTTTAGTAGATAATATTTATATAGATAAGAAATTCATGATCATAGAGTCTGATCATATATATGGGAAATTATACACGCAGTTTATACTCATAGATGATGCTTACAGAACTCAAAAATCATCCTTATATATCAAGATGAAATATATGTGGGTAATACTTAATGATCAATCATCCTTATGGTTTTTTCATGCTTAGAGGTTGAGAATGATTACATGGATGAAGATTATGGCTGGATCATCTATACAAGAAATTATTCTTATGTGTTTCAGGTTTATGAGCCATGCCAAAAACTAATAAAAATATTCATTTTATATAATACTTCAATTTTGAAATAGAATATATGTAGCTCATATGCATTCATTTCAAAACAATTAAAAATAATTCAAAATACATTTTTGAATTTATAAAACCTTTTCAAACTATTCAGTAGCACTCCCAAGAACTATTGAAGTGTGTATACTCAAGTTTGAGTATTATTATAAACTCCACTACAGTCTAAAATTTAGTTTCAAACTAAACCATTATAAATATTCATTTAATTATTATTAAAAAATTTATCAGTAATCAAAAACAATGTTAAGACCTGACCCAACATGAACCAAGACTCAACTACCCCATCCCGCCTCAAATAGGCTAGGAGATGGCGACTAACTCAAAGAAGGCATATCACACACATGGGAGGCATTAGCCTAAATCACCTAAACACACACACACACACATCCAAGCCCATAAAATGTTGAAATGTAAAACAAATAATAACAATACATGTATACATCTATAATACCACAATCAGAGTATGACATAAAGTACTATAAAGTGTAAAAAGGGGAAAAATATAGGCCTAACCAAAACTGTAAATAATGTCTGACCTCCTCCAAAGGAGGGGACTTCTATCAAATAAAACATCGATATACATGTGGGTATGTCTAGCCCAAACTATCTACACTTGCTCATAGTCCACCAAGGACTCCGTGAATAGTCTGCCATCTGAATAATATGTGACATGTTTGAGGTGATTCCATACTAGGGTGAGTATAACAATATCCAACAGGACACCCAAAAATAACCAAACAAAAAGCATTAAGAGTAATCAGGTCATCATAGGGCATTTCAATCATAAAATGATACATACAATAAAACATATAAATATACTTAGAATGACACCACATCCCATGTGGTCATGACATCTTCCACCCATAGAACCACTATGAGGTTCCAAGGAAACTCTCATCTAGGAGATCTCACTCCACGAGCCCTATCACCCCCAATGGAACTCAACCGATAGATAAAACATATCAGGTATCTCTTTAGATGGAACATCCCTTCCATCCCAGATGGTATAAAACCAATAGAACATTCTTGTTCGGGGGAAAACTTCCCCCCAAACTATACTGCCACTGATGACACTCATCCTAGAGGTTACGCCTATCTGGTATCAATAAAAAGAAAGAAACACTGGATACTAAGGGGATTCATCCAATATACACACTTCATCGGACTAATACCCCATTTTAAAGATCATATCTCAATATATAGATAGGGTTCAATGCCCAGGGCTCATTGGAAGGAAAATAGAACCTACTGGAACCATCATCCTAGATAGGGGATCCACAAACATGTAAATATTGGTCAAATAAATTAAAAAAACCCTATCTAAGTAAACATGACGAAAATGAGGATTATTTTGAGCCTCTTGGAGGGATAGATGCTCCAAGACACTGATTCAGCAGTCGAAGTGGTATGATAAAAATCACTATAGAATAAAGGAACTCACCCTCACTGCACATATCATCAGGAAGTTGTAGAGGGGTCACCCTCTATGATGATAACAAGATACTACACCAAAACCTCATAGGAATGGACCAAGGGAACATACTAAACTGATACTAGTCTAGGTAATCTCACACAAGTTCACAATGAAGATGAGATAAAATGAAATGGGAATCCAATGTGTCCTCATAGGAGTACATGGTGTGTACCTGGGGGCACATGAATTATCTCAATAAGCCTGGAACTGACCATATCTCATGCTCACATGGAAAGAAATTTTCTACTATAAATAGTTTCTCCATGAGGTACATGGTGTGTAGATGTCACCCTGGAACTCAGTGTGCCATTATCCTTGTGCCCATGTACACCATGTATATGCACTTGGCTATGCCCTATTTCTCGTATCCATGTATGATTACTTGTTGTGTTCAATCTTGTGTGCTCCTAGCTATATCTGTGTACTCTCCATAGTGAATTTAGAGATACCAGGTAAGGGCCACACACTATGTGATGGCTGTCACACGCCATGTGATATTTTTCTTCACATGAAAACCCTAGTGCCACACAGGGGCCCATACAAGGTGTTTGTTTTTCTTTTACACACCACGATGTTCATAATTTCATAGAACCCATGGGTATTCACATGGATTCCAATTCCATCACCACCGCCACCAAATCTACCATAAATCCAACCCATGGATTGATAATCCAGGTCAACCGAGCTCAATCAACTCTGAATATTTGATTTACATCCATTATGGTTGCTCAGGAATCATCATGTAGCCTTTCCATTTCCAGGAAATCCAAACCCACACACACACATCATGTTACAATCTCAATCCTTCTTCACCATCATCAAAACTCAATCCTTTCATCGATCTAAACTCTTATCTGTGCTAACAATCCATTTCACTAAGAAATGGGTGCGCAATGATTTTTTATTTGGTACTTATCGAATCACCAGCCCAAAAAAATGTCGATGATGAATGAATGAAGAATGATATGAGAAATATAAGATACAAAATAGAGTAATAAACCTCAACCATGTTTGGGTTGGCCTTGATTCGTTGCTGTTATAATGATTAAGAAGTTCTATAAATAAAATAAATAATTTTTCCAAATTCCTTTGAAATAAAACCATACCCACAATACGATCAACCCAAAAATAAATCCAATAGTCGATTGACTTGAATTCATCATAATAGAAATCCAATGGGGATAAATCCCAAAAAAACCATCCTACCTTAATATAGAATAATTATTGATGACGAAAAAATCTACATCATTTTCATTGGTGAGATACTCAAATTTCGATGGCGTAATGATCCTTGATCTGATCTGATGTCATCCGCAAATAATGCTCTCCTCCAACAATACTCTAGATTTTTAGGGTTTAACAGCTAACTATGAGACCTCCTCATAACCATATATTTATATTGAAAAAAATAGGTCATTGCGTAAACATAAAGAAATAAATAAATAAATAAATATATTTTATTATTTTCGTCTGTGATGGATTTTAACCAAATGAATGACACCAACAAAGTCTATATCTTATATAGGGTAAACCCATGTTATGAACTCAACGACGACCTCATATTTCATATTTGACCTTCTATTTAAGGGTTATTTAAATTTTTCATGAAAACTATGCATGTGTGATATTGAATATATTTAATATATTTCAAAAATTAATTTCATGCTCACCAGACCTCATAATTTTATGTTGTCCCAGTTCTTGGCTCTGGAAATATTCCTTGAAATATTTCAAAGTCTTACATGAAAAAAACTAGGACATTACAAGCAATAACTCACTAGGATGAATTATTCTAACTAAACAACTAGATTTAAACACCACTAATAAGAGATCTAAAATATATTTAAAACATCCATCATTTAACTCTTCTATAACCTACATAAGGTAAAAATTTCACACAAATAACACATATCTTGGACTTGAGTACCAACACATTAAATTAACTAATTTTTTAGGATTCTCACCTAGAAACCAATTCTTCTAAACTCCATTGCCAATATTTGAAAATTAATTTTAATTTCAAATGGAAGATATGCCTTCTTCATTACCCATACTTCATGGGAAATACCTCTAATATTCATGAAATGGGTGGACTCTCAAGCCACCACACATGATTCCATGGTTATGAAAACATACATATTAACATATTCTGTTGAAAAAAAACATAATCACATACCAAAGGTAACTTCAGTGAGTTCAAAAGAATCTTTTTCAAGGTTTTAAAGTGCATTTGTTTTTCCAAAATATTTTTACCTCTTGGGTTATATTGAGGGGGTGATGATTTTATTGTATGGTAAATGCATGTTATTTATTTCCATTATACTTTCTTATATAAAAGATACAAATTTTCTAAATATAGTTAAAATAGATTTTATGAAATTTATTATAAAAGGAATTTTATAAACTCTTTAGTGAAATCCTACTAGGAACATGTATCTCACACCCTACATACACACTTGGGTGTGTATTTAGATCTTTTGTTTACATATAGGTCTCCAGGTTTTGATCTCATATCAGATGATATTATCATTGGTCTAATGATGGATGTTTGAGATTTGGTGTCTGACCTTAGGCCAAATAGAGGTGATTTTATGGGAGTTCAAGTTTATGGTTTATCTTAGGATGTTCATGTATTGGACAATACGAGCAACTATATTTATATTTTTTCATATCTCTTGTTTTTATACTTTTTATATATACTTTTTTTATGTTTATATTCATAAGTGAGTTTATTTATTTATATTGATAATATTATGTATGGTTTTTTATATTATTTGAAATTGATTATATTATATTCATGGAATTCCAAAGTATAGATACACCATTCCAAATTCTCAGTAAGATCCCACCAATTATTTATTTTTACTTAAGGGAAAAATCATTCCCTTTTAGTTATGCTTGATTCCCAAACACTTGTTTCTAGGTAATGGTGATTGGGAATACACTTCGGGCCTTGTGGAGGACCAATTAGTGTGATGTGGAAAGGTTGGATTAGGATAGTTCATTAAAAGATACTATAAAAGTTGTCCTAATTTTTGGGTAAGTTTGGTAGATTAATATAGAATCATCTAGACTCAAGAGATAGACCATGAGTAGGTCCCCAATCAAAAAGTTTCATCAAAAGACTTGAGTTTCCATGGGAAGTCAGGTTGCAAGTATTTAATCAAAGTTTCATTTTCAATTATTTTTGGTATATTCTGATCTATATTGATGATATTTTGGTTTATAATGTAAGTATGTATGTTATTTAGTGTCTCTATAATATTTGGGTTGTAAATGGAAAGATAACCAAGGGTTCGTGGTTATCACACATTCTAGATAACCATGTGAAATCCATGCATATGGTTTTGGAAACATCTCGGTGGTTGATGGACAGTTAGTGCACAATCCACAAAACCATGACCATGAATATACATAAAACACCTTCCATTCTATGATTTTAACCTTTTTTATTTTTAAATTTCATCTAAATCAATTCTCATTTATTTGTGATGAATCAAAGTAGTTTTTGTGATGTATTGATGTTATATGATTGAAACTCATCTAGTATTTCATTTCATGCTATTTGGTTTATTATTATAAAGGATATAATGAGTGTGGGAGAATAATATCATGAAATATATTTATTTTATAATGATATTTTATGATTTTTATGTTTTTTCATAATTGGTCAATTTTAAAATGAAATCCAAAAAGTGTTTTGAAATAAATGTGAAATTTATGATGTTTTACTGGATAAAAATTTATTGTCTCTTGAACTCTATATAATATTTTTTCAAAGTATTATGATATGTATCAAAATTTTGATATGGGGTGTAATGAAGTTCAAGTGGGTTCTCAAATTTATAATGACTCTAAAAAAAGAATTTTGTGGTTTTAGAACAAATATTAATGTTTTAAATTCCCTAGTGATAAAGTTAGAATAAAGTGAGGCATTAAACACATGGAAGAGTTTTAAAATGGATTTTATTAATTTTATAATTATTATGGAATGTTTTCAAAGTGTTAATTCTGTTTTTTATATTCTTTATCATATTATTTTGCTATAAAAAGAAAATTTTATTGTATTATATATATATGTTTTATCTTGGAGATTTCATTATTTTGGGTTTTACCCTTTGGTCTATATTGTGATTGCATGATTTTATTTGTTAAATACGTATTAATTGGGTTTATGTTTCATGTTATTTAGATTATTCCTCCTAGTATGACCACAATGGATTTTTGGAAATCCATTTTAGGGGATAATTATTATAGTGGTCCTTTTCTTTATCAGAGTATGGTTCACTAAACTCTTGATTCCTCATAGTCTCTGAATAGAGTTGTGGATTAGAAATATTCTCAACTATTAGACTCAATCCTGGAATTTTTGAATCAATTTTGCTTTTACCTTCTACAGTGTAACACCCCAAGATTTCATAGTACGTTATTTCTTCAAAGTAATTCAATAACTTGCGCTACAAGCAACACCGAGTTCGAGCGCACCACGACTTACCAAACTAGCTGTTTAAAAGCAGTTATGAATAGTATTATATGAATTTTTAATTTTATGTATTCCATATAAATTTTAACATCCATATTATGTGTTTCTTAGACATAATATAAGAACAAATTCATTTTTTTAGATAAAGGAAGTATTTTTCAGAAAATGGAAATTTACCGCCTTTAATGGAGAACCCTTTTTAATCCAATATTTGACACTTTTATATAATAAATTTGGCAAAAATAAAATTCTTATTTATAATAAGAACATAAAAATTTAGTTTCGATAATTTTTTGGGGGTTTTCTGATAACTTTCATATTTGGGTTAATAGTGAAAAATACTAAAAATTAATTGAAAACAACTTTATAAATCAAAATAATTTATAGTGTCAAATTATATATTTGAATGGTTTGGATGTATAATTAGATTATATTTTTATCATTTAATATAATTTAGGTCATTATAAGTAATTTCACATTTAAATTTGACATAAACACATGTAAATCTTTTGATAGTTTTTACTTTTTAAAAACCCACCTTTTGGTTTTGACAATGGGAATTAATTTTAAACTAATAAATGCAACTTCTATGTTTTGAATTTGGTAAAATATACTTAATTTTTGAATTCAGAATATCCAAATTATCTTTGGGTGAATTTTTGGTATTTTTCGGAAAACTTTCAATTTTTGATGAATAGTGAAAACACTGCGTTATTATTTCAAAATGAATTTTTATTTAAATAATTATTTATTTTATTTAAATTTATTTTAAGAATATATATATATATAATACCTATATATGTTCAGTGTAATTCATTAGATTCATTTCATAATAAGTTTAGATTTATAAAATTTTATTGAACTTTTTACTGTCTTTTACCCACCTTCTAGGAGCATTTACAAATTTGCGTAAAACTAAATATTACCACTTATGTGAGTTGAATTTAAACAATTAGAGAGACACGGTTAAAATCAGTATGTAAAATGTGGTTCAATAAGATGAAAATAATTTCTGGTGAATAGAAACTTTTGACTTTTATTTACCACGGTTATAAGTAAATATGGTAATTAAGGGTAAAAATGATATTATAATTACCCTAACACATGTCCTAATTATATTGGATAAGTTTAGTTAGACAAAAAAACCTTATGAATAAAATATTATCCCTTTTTTTCTACTTTTATTGGATTAGGACATTTATTATTATTTTATTTAAAGAAGAGTTAAAAGAGTTAAATTCAAAGTTTAATAACTCAACCATTTTTAATATTGGGTTATACATAAGATAAATTCGACTATAAATATTCATTAGAAAGATAAAACGATTTCATAAATAATTATATTTTATTTATAATTTTTAGACTTTAAATAATTTAATTTAATTATGACACAATGATGATGTTGTAATTACCTTATTAATGAAAGATCGAAATAATTGATATTATAAATATCCAAATAATTTTAATTAGAGTATTTGGATGAATTACACGAATTTTATAGGTTAATATGACATGTTAGGGTTGATTAAATATTTTTTTTCTAAGTAATTATATTTTTATTATTTTCACAAAAACCAAATACTAAATATTGTCAAAATTGACATAATTTCGTTTTTAAAACAAATACTATATTATTAATTAATATAATATTACTAAAAATATAAGGTTTGGAAAAAAGACTTAGATAAAGATATATATATTAATAGTTAACCACTTGGGGTTCTCTTTTCTTGTTATAGTATGTTTATTAACCATATAATATAAAAATACCAAGAGACATGGTAATGTCAAATTATTTTACTAAGATTTAAATATAAAATATAAGGTTAATATGGTGACCTAAACCTGTCTAAAACATATTTTTTGAGATGTTTTAGACCCATACCCACCTTATCCTATAAATAAATCATTTTTGAGTCATTATAAATCGAAAATTATTTTATTATAAAATAATATTTCAAGCTATTCCTAAAGTGACCCCACCTCTCTTATAAAAGGGTTCTTCCCCTTCTCTTTATTTCACACCTCCATAACCATTTGTCTCGGCCAAAACCTAAAAAAATATCCTCCAAACTTTCCTACCATCAACATAGAGTCATTAATTTAGTCATAAATCCAACCTAAGGAGCCATTTTGATCAAATCAAAAGGAAGAACTCGAAAAAGAGGTAAATATTTTAATCACCTCTTTCAAGTTCTTTTCTTATTGCACTTCCTATTTCTTTTTTGTTTCCATTCTAAAATAATAAATCCAGTATCTTATATATAATTATATGTTATTATAAAAATGGTATAGACATATTTATTATTCTATCCATCATATGAATGATAAAGTCACCATACATGCGTATGTATGGCTTGCCGTCTCCACGTCATGGTGTAGTTTGTTATTAAAACACACCATTAGTTAGATTGGTATAATAATGAGTACAACTGATGTAAATAACAAATATAAAATGTTAATTATTCTTTATATATGATATAAAATCCAATTACATATTATTTCAACATCAATATAATGATATTGTCACTTGTGCGTACGTACGGATTACCGTCTCCACGACACGATGAGATTCATTCCCACATTCACCAATCAATGATGATTATAAAAATATATATATTATTATTAAGTATGTAATATATGAAATAATAATTCTATTGAAGAGATATATATATATATATGTATGTATGTACTTACATATATCTTATTCACTTACTTCCGTTCAATACGATATGAAAACGGAAACAACGTTTATGCGTACATACAGCCTACCGTCTCCATAAACGGTGCCTTCCGTTTCATATATATATATATTGTAAATATTTATATTGTAAATATATATTATATATAAATAAAAGTTTATATTCTGGAAGTATTTAAATCATGATCTAAATGATACGATCAAGAATAACAAGTTAAAACACGTACGATAAAGTAAGCGATTATTACCCAAAATGTTAAATTAACATGGAAATAATTATTAAATGGGTAGTATAAAGTCATAAATGAATAATGTATGATATAATAAATATGAATATGGTTCTGTTATAATTTAATAACACACTATGATCATTTTATAAGAGGTTAAATGTACCCTCGACCAAAGGAAAGTGCAAGGTAAGGGTTAATTCCTCAATCTCATTATTATTTGAGATTGGTTATGTGTAAGTTTTGACTATGACATATTTATTATCCATGTACATGTTTCATAAAAGAGTTTTCAAAAGGATTATTTTATGGGACTCTTTAACTAAAACATCATTTATATGTTTTAAAGATTTATTCTTCTTAACCTTTATCATTAATGTCCATGTTTTCAAAATGGTTTTAAGGATTTATTTATATGGACATGAATGTTTTAAAATGTTAATTTCTTTAAAAAGTTTAAAAGTGGTATGGGAAAATTTGATTCAAAACTATCTTTTAAATGAATTCCTTTATAAATTATGTGAATTTTAAATGATTTCATGAAAACAGAATATTTCTCCCAAAGATTTTTACTGATCATTTTCAACTATGTCAACATCCTTTACAGGATATTATTCTTGATCAAGGTTGATTTATTATAATACAAATCATCCATATTGAATTTAAGGTTTTGTGATATGTTTGACTATGGATGTGTTATTTTAATATCATTTATTGTTTATGGATAAATTATTGACATTTTTAATGATAGTTTTAATATGAAAGTTTATGTTATGTTTAAACCTTTTCATACAAGGAATGCATTGGACTTAGTAAGTGATGGGTAGAGCCCACTATAGCTCCTCGATGCATCGGTAGGTCTCAGGAGAAAAACTCATGTCTTGGCCCAAGGCCTTGACAAAATGTTATTTTTAGTCTTGGTATAAGGACTTGAATATGTGGTTATGAAGTATAGAACTATGCATTCCATCATTATGAAATTAGCTATTGATATTACATGTGATTATTTGACTAGTAGAATATCCATGTGAATAAGAAAATGGAATTATTTGATTTATCTTTTCTATATTATGATAAAGTTTAAGTTTAAAAGGCTTTTGTTTTAGTTTTATACACTTCCTTAAATGTTTATGCTTATTTATGAAAGTTTCCACTATATTGTTTTACTTAATGAGCATCTGAGTTCACCCATTTCTTATGTTTTATTTTCCCAAGATTCCAAGAAGTGTATTATGATTGATAAGCATGGTTAAGCTATGGGATTAATGGTGTTATCAAAGGATCATTTATGTTGTGTTTTATTTTCTAATGTGTAATTTAACGTTCATGTATGTAATCTATTTTCCAAGACTGTTAAACCGATCGGTCTTTCGGGACTTGATTCCTTGTAATCATGCTAATGTATTAACATAATGCACTGACTCTAGGCTTCTGGGGTTGGTGCACTATAGTTGGTATCAATGGAAGTTTAGAAACAACCTTGGAAATATATTTAGATAAACTCTGATTAGAGAACATTACCCTAAGATATAATTTGAGGATTAGTATAGAATATCTTCTAAGAATTTCAATAATTTAGAGGTTTTGTGTATTTTCCAAGAAATTCATCCCTGTTTGGATATGGGCAGGTAGAGGCGGCTCTGGCATAGATGTACCTAGGAGTGAAAACTTTGATAAGGAGTGTCGGGCTTGTCCCGGGGTATCCTGATACATGACAACTGGCCTTACCGCACTCTTGGTTATGACACTCCCAGGGGATATGCTTAGGATAATTCACATTTTCATTTAACACCATTATGAAGGATTTAGGAGTAAATACTTCCACAAAGAAAACATTTTATTATTATAGATTCTATGTATAATCTTTTCAATTTACATTAGGTATTTTATAGGTTTGGTATTATGAATTATTATTCATAAACTAACCTAGTGTATGCCATTTTTTAGAAATGACACCTAGTAAAAGGAATGATAATTCCAGTAATACACAAGATCAAAAGATTAATAAAGATCATTTATTTCATGGTATTAATCCAAAATTTAAAAGGGAAATAGTCTCCCATATATTCTCATCATATGAAGAAATAATATCATGTGTTAATAAGATAAGTAAATAATTCTCTAAGTCCTATGGCTTTGAAGGGAAGTAAGAGAAGAAAAGGATGGAAGAGAGAAATGTAGATAAAGGGAAGAGGGGAAAGAAGGATTTTCCCATATGTGATAATTGAAGAAAGAATCACCTTGGTAAATGTTTGAAGGTAATGTGAGTTTTTTATAAGTGTGGAGAAAAAGGAAACCAAGTATGTGATTTCAAGGGTAAAAAAAGGTTTCAAATGTACAATGCTTCATCTGCAAGGAGTTGGGACACTACACAAATCAATGTCCAAATTATCAGAGTGTACCCCAGATGATACTATTGGATAATAATCAAGTTATGATACTACTAAATATGAAGAGTAATGATTAGAGTTATTACGTTGTTATTAAAGTAATGTGTCATTTGAGTATTGTATTAATGATGTACATGTTATAAGAATTATAGAGTATACAAGGATTGTACTGTAGTACTATTTCATTAAGGATTTTTGATTATATGGTTCTAAGATATGTGACTCAATATAAAGTTAAAAGTTTTGGAAAATACGTTATTGAAGGAAAGATAAACCTTAATATGGTTTTGATACTGAGGTAGTGATTTTGGAAAAAGATATTATTGATTTGGATATTCGATATTTTTGACTACTTTGAAATTAATTAATTGATTTTTTATTCCATTATTGTTGGAGTTTTCAACATTTTTTGATATAAGGGGTATATCCAGTATTCTATAATAAATATGTAAATACATAACTATTCAAATATTGTTTTTGATAATTCAGTTTAGTACCATGTCTTATGAGAATACACGATGAAGGTATTCACATGTATGTTATGTGACCTTCCTTGTTAATTTTGGATTGTGAGTTTGGACATAAGTATTTTGGATAATTTTAAAGGTTGTAATTGACCAATTTAAACAATGGATACTATTTTTTAAAATTAAAACACTTCTTAATATTATTTTTGAATTGTTCTAAAAAGGACAACCCAAAGGTCGGACGACAACCCGTCGCGTCTGGCAAGGCCGCGAGACTTGAACCCACAACCGAAGGGTGACAAGGGTGCATCACATACCATTGGCCAACATGATGTCCTTGTTTGTATAATGTAGTTTTTTAATGTTCTGATAGATAAATTATAAATTCATTTTTTGGAACCCTATACGATTAGGATAAATAGAATATTTTTGAATTCTATTATCTTTTGAAGTGAAAGATGAGTTTGTGGTAGGAACTAGTTGAAGGATGAAACTATACTTATCAAGTATATTTTTTCCTCTTATTATATGAATAAATTAATTCCTAAACTTTAGGGAAGGGATATTAAAATAAAAAATGTGTTATCCTAATACCTTATGTTTTGTTGAACCAACGATATTTTAAATCATCATAGATTGATGGATTTGAGGCCGTCAATTTTACATTTGTTTGTGATTGATAACCTTAATAACTACCTATAAATATTTTTGTTTTTCCTCCAATTATGCGTCTCTAATTTCCACCAATGTTCTTATAAGAAAAATCATAATTTAGTGGTGACTTTTTCATTCACTTTCCCTTTTATTAAAACTAAATTTTATTAACCCAATTTCTGATATGGGTTTTCCACAAAGGTATTTTCCTATTTTTAACCTTTTATTTTTGAAGAAAAAATTCAAATAGCAAGGACACAATTTATTGAAGTAGGGGAGAATGTAACACCCCAATATTTCATAGTACATTATTTCTTCAAAGTAATTTAATAACTTGCACTACACGCAACACCGAGTTTAAGCGCACCACGACTTAACAAACTAGCTGTTCAAAAGCGGTTATGAATAGTATTATCTGAATTTTTAATTTTATATATTCTATATAAATTTTAACATCCATATAATGTGTTTATTAGAAAAAATATAAGAACAAATTCATTTTTTTGATAAAGGAAGCATTTAAAAAAAATGCAATTTTACTACCTTTAATGGAGAACCCTTTTTAAATCCAATATTTGACACTTTTATATATTAAATTTGACAAAATAAGATTCTTCTTTAGAATCAGAACATAAGAATTTAGTTTTGATAAATTTTTAGTATTTTTCTGAAAACTTTCATATTTGGGTGAATAGTGAAAACACTAAATTTTAATTGAAAACAAATTTTTAAATAAAAATAATTTATAGTGTTAAATTATACATTTGAATGGTTTGGAAGTATAATTAGATTATATTTTTATCATTTAATACAATTCTGGTCATTATAAGTAATTTCAAATTTAAATTTGACATTAACAAATGTCAATCTTTTGATAGTTTTTACTTTTTAAAAACCCGATTTTTGGTTTTGACAATGGAAATTTATTTTAAATTAATAAATGAAACTTCTATATTTTGAATTTGGTCAAATAGACTTAATTTTTGAATTCATAATATCAAAATTATCTTTGAGTAAATTTTTGGTATTTTTTGGAAAACTTATAATTTTTGATGAATAGTGAAGAACACTGCGTTATTATTTAAAACCAACTTTTTATTTTAATAATTATTTATTTTATTTAAATTTATTTTAAGAAAAAATAGATATATAATACCTATATATGTTCAATTTAATTCATTGGAGTATTTTCATAATAAGTTTAGATATATAAAATTTTATCGAACTTTTTACCGTCTTTTGCCCACCTTCTTGGAGCATTTAGAAATTTGCATAAAACTAAATTTTACCGCTTCTGTGAGTTGAATTTAAAAAATACGAGAGACATGGTTGACATCATTAAGTAAAATGTGCTTCAATAAGATGAAAATAATTTTTTTGAATAGTAACTTTAGACTTTTATTTACCACGGTTAAAAGTAAATATGGTAATTAAAGGTAAAAATGATATTATAATTATCCTAAAAAATGTAGTAATTCTATTGGATAAGTGTAATTCGACCAAAAAAACCATAGGAATAAAATATGATCCCCTTTGGGTCAATTGAATTATATTAGGACATGTATTTTTATTTTATTTAAAGAAGAGTTAAAAGAGTTAAATTCAAAGTTTAATAACTAAAACATTTTTAATATAGGGTTATACATAAGATGAATTTGTATATAAATATTAATTAGAAAGATAAAAATATTTAGTACATAATGGTATTTTATTTATAATTTTTAGACATTAAATAATTAAATTTATTTATGACACAATGACGATGCAGTAATTACCTTATTAATGAAAGATTAAAATAATTGAATTTATAAATATCCAAATAAATGTAATTTGAGAATTTTGATGAATTATAGTAATTTTCTAGATTAATATGACATTTCAGGGTTGATTAAATAATTTTTTTTCAAAGTAATCATAATTTTATTATTTTCACAAAAACCAAATACTAAATAGTGTCAAAATTAACATAATTGAGTTTAAAAAAAATACTATATTATTAATTGATATAATATTACTAAACATATAAGGTTCGGCCAAAGGACTTAAATAAGGTTATATATATAAATAATAAACCACTTGAGGTTATTTTTGATTGTTATAATAAGTTTATTAACCATATAATATAAATATACAAAGAGACACGATAAATGTCAAACTATTTAACTAAGAATTAAATCTAATGGATAAGGTTAGTATGATGACCTAAACCAATCTAAAACCTATTGGCTGAGAGGTTTTAAACCCATCCCTACCATATACTTGAAATAAATTATTTTTTAGCCATTAGAAACCAAAAATTATTTTATTATAAAATAATATTTCTAGATTTTCCTAAAGTGACCATCACATCTCTTATAAAAGGGTAATTCCCCTTCACTTAATTTCACACATCCAAAGCCATTTGTCTCGGCCAACCCCATACCAAATATCATCCCAAAATTTCTACCTTCATCCTAGAGGCCTACCTTTGGTCATAAAGCCAACCTAAATAGCCCTTTTGATCAAATAAAAAGGAATAACCCAAAGAAGAGGTAAATATTTCATCACCTCTTTCAAGTTCTTTTCTTCTTCCACTTCCTCTTTCGTTGTTGTTTCCATTCTAAAATAATAAATCTAGTATCTTATTTATATTGTGATGTTATTATAAAAATTTTACAACCATATTCATTATTCTATCCATCATATGAATGAAAAATTCACCATATGTGCGTACGTACAACTTACCGTCTCCACGTCGTGGTGTAGTTTGTTATACAAACACTTCATTATTTGGATGTCTATAATAATGAGTATAACTAATGTAAATAATAAATATAACATGTTAATTATTATTTATATGTGATATAACATCCAATTACATATGATTTCACCTTCAATATAATGATATTGTCGCTCGTGCGTACGTACGGATTACCGTCTCCACGACGCGATGAGATTCATTCCCACATTCACTATTAAATGATGATTATAAAAAAATATATATTATTAATAAGTATGTAATATATGAAATAATAATGCTACTAGAGATATATATATATATATATCTGTATGTATGTATGTTTTTACTTACATATATCTTATTCACTTACTTCTGTTCAATACGATATGAAAATGGAAACAACGTTTATGCGTACGTGCGACCTACCGTCTCCATAAATGGTGCCTTCCATTTAATATATCTATCTATTATAAATATTTATATTCTAAATATATATGATATTTAAATAAATTATTATATTCTGGAAGTATTTAAATCATGATCTAAATGATACGATCATGAATAAGAATTTAAAGCATATACGATAAAGAAAGAGATTATCACCCAAAATGTTAATTTAACAAGGAAATAATTATTAAATGAGTTTTATAAAGTCATAAATGAATCATGTGTGATATAATAAATATTAATAAGGTTCTGATATAATTTAATAACACACTATGGTCATTATACAGATGTTTAAACATACCCTCGACCAAAGGAAAGTGCAAGGTAAGGGTTAATTCATCAATCTCATTATTATTTGAGATTGTTTATGTGTAAGTTTTTACTGGGACATATTTATTATCCATTTCCATGTTTCATAAAATAGTTTTTAAAAGGATTATTTTAAGGGACTCTTTAACTAAAAAATAATTTTAAATTTTTTAATGATTTAATCTTCTAAACCTTTCTCATTAATGTCAATGTTTTCAAAATGGTTTTAAGGATTTATTTATATGGACATGGATGTTTTAAAATGTTAATTCATTTTAAAAGTTTAAAATTGGTATGGGACAATTTGATTCAAAACTATCTTTTAAATGACTTCCTTTATAAATTATGTTACTTTTAAATGATTTCACGAAAAATGGATATTTATCTCAAATATTTTTACTGGTCACTTTCAACTATATCAACATCCTTTACAGGATATTATTCTTGTTAGAGGTTGATTTATTATGATAAAAATCTTCCATATTGTATTGAAGGGTTTGTGATATGTTTGACTATGAATGTGTTATTTTAATACCATTCATGGTTTATGGATAAAGTATTGACTTTTCACGTGCTAGTTTTAATACAAATGTTTATGTTATGTTTAAACCTTTTCATATGAGGAATTAATTGGACTTATTAAGTGACGGGTGGAGCCCGCTATAGCTCATTGATGCATCGATAGGTCTCATGAGACAAACTATTGTCTTGGCATAAGGCCTTGAAAAAATCTTATTTGTAGTCTTGGCATAAGGCCTTGAATATGTGGTTATGAAGTCTAGCATTATGCATTCCATCATTATGAAAGTATATATTGATATTAAAAGTGATTATTTGACTTGTAGAATATCCATGTGAATAATTAAATGGAATTATTTGATTTATCTTTGCCATATTATGCTGAAGTTTAAGTTTAAAAGGCTTTTGTTTTAGTTTTATATAGTGCCTTAAATTTTTATGCTTATTTATAAATGTTTCCACTATATTGTTATCCTTATTGACTATCTGAGGTCACCCATTTCTTATGTTTTATTTTCCCAGGATTCCAAGAAGTGTATTATGATTGATAAGTAGGGTTATTATAGGGGATTAATGGTGTTCTCAAAGGACCATTTATGTTGTTTTTTATTTTCTAATGTGTAATTTAATGTTCATGTAAGTAGTCTATTTTCCAAGACTGCTAAACTGATCGGTCTTCCAGGACTTGATTCATTGTAATCATGCTAATGTGTTAAAATAATGCACCGACTCTATGATTTTGGGGTTGGGGCGTTACATACAACATTCAAGGTCCACTTGAGGCAATGAAGCAGTTAAAGGGAATTTAGGGAATCCATGATTCTTTATAAACTCTTAAAAATTCAAAGGTAAAAGCCATTATAAGATTTTTTAGAGAACAATGCCATGTGTCATACGAAATTATTGTTCCATATTAGTTTCATGATATAATTTTATTGCAATTATTCAATAAAATTATTATCTAATGATATTATCCTAATAATATTACAGTGGTTAAATCCATTGAATTCATGAGTCTCCATCACGGTGAACAAACGACGAAGGATTTTGATAATAGTTTCTCCAAGTTTTTGTTCTTTGCTCTCAAGTTGATATCTAATGAATTCAAAAAATATTGATTTTCTAAAGGAGGTCTTCTCCTAGATCTCATATTAGTTTTATTTGTATATAGTCTTCTGTATTATAAGGATGTGATCGAAAGGTCCATGTTAGTGGATGTTAGTTAGTAAGGTTAAAATACTATAGGTGATGTACCGACTCTAAATGGTATTAAAAAGGTGTAAGATATTGTGATAATAATAAAAAATGAATCTAAGTTGATAAATTTGGTTAATGTGGGTAAATCATCTCACTTATCTCCCATTACTCATAATAAGAAGTGATCTTTAGTGTGTTTCTAGTATGGGACACCTAGGAACCCTAATCATTTTATCATGATCTCTAAATACTTACCATTTATTTGGTCATTTGGGATATCTATAAAGATTCTATAAACTAAATTACCAATGAAAAAATAAATCCCTTATATATCTCAAATCATTGTATCACGCTTATTTTTGATAAGTATGGACTGTATTTATGTTTTTGAGGTCATTCTTACTTAGTGTGTTTCCTACGAAACTTTTCTTTTATTATTTTATAATATATTGATGAATTGGTTAACCTAATATCAAGTTTCAATAGGTACTCTTTTATTTTTTTTATCCTTTTTAGGAATTATGAATAGGTTTCTTGGGTGGTTGTTTGTGGTTTTTGAAACATTATAATTTCTTTTGATAATTTTGGGGGACATGTTTAATTTTGTAATTATTTTCTTATAGGAGTTTATATCTTTTATCTGAGCATTATAATGTGAACTCTAAATGGTGGTGAATATTATAGTAGGTCTCTATGTAATAAAAGAGTAACCACTTTTTACAACCCTTCTTCTATGAAACCATTCTTTTATAATCGATTATTTATGCTTTGTGTCACTTGATTATGATTTGGGTTATGATTTTGCATATTTTATGATATATAAGGATTTTTTATATTGAAATTTAAGGCCCATGATGAATCATGTTGATGATGTGATTGTTTGGTATTCCTATCCCAAATGTGACTCAAGAAATGGTATTATATCCTATAATTATTTTTCCCTCGTCTTTCTTGAGTTTGACCCAACTACCCACCATAGATATTTCATTGAGGGGTGGAAAAATTAAATATTTGTCTTTTTTGACTAGTAATGTTGAAATAATTGGGAAATTTATTTAATGATAAGGAATATTGGTGTTTAGTTACTAAATTGATCTTCATGATCTATCATATTGCCTTTGTTTGGATGAATATTTTTTGATCCTCCCTACTCTCTACATTTACCGAAGACTTTAGAGGGGTAGAATTTAAATAGTAGAGAAATTTGTGATAACCTCATGTCACTATTGTGTGGTATATTATATATTTATTGATTAATTTGTCTTTTGAGTAGTTTCATATTTTGGTTAATTTAATCTCACTGTATAAAAATTTAGGCTATATGGTTAGTGCACAGTTAGTTAATGATTAGTAGTAACCATGAAGATTACTCATATATAGTAAGTATAGTTTAGTAGTGATACATAGTTAGAAAAAGGTCAGGACTAATCATGTAATATAACATTATGTGTAGTTTTATCTCAGTAGTTATCCCATGGTTATTTCATTATTAGTAGAAGCCATACAACCTATTCTTATATAGTGAGAATTATTTTTTAGTATTGGTGCATAGTTACCACATGATTAAGAGTAACCATGTGGTATTTCTTTACATGAGGTAAAATTATATATAGAAGCACACACATTATTTAGGAATTATTTAGAGAACTATGTGGCCTAATTATATGGGTGTTGGAGCTCAATTACAATGGTCAATGTATAGTCAGTGAATAGTTTACTAAATTGTGCAGCCATACAAAATAAGTTTCCTAGAAATTAGAATCTTGAAATGACCTTTTTTATCTCTCACTTGATTTTATCATGAACTTTTCCTCCTATTACTCAATTGTAATCAAAGCTTCTATGGATTTCCCAAGTGATATATGATCTTCTTCTGCCTTTGTTCCATGCTTCTCTTACATAGATTTTAATTAGATTTCTAAGACAAACTACTCTTTTACTCTTCACTGTTTTTCCTATCTCCTTCCTATTCCATTCCTTCTTAGTTTATTATTCTCCCATGAATTCTAAAGAACATAATGGTTAAAAAAGGGTTTAATATAGTATCATTATTGGATTTTTTTTGTGTTCAAGTCTTGTAGAGGCCATTTTATTCTAAGGTTTTTCTTCCACCATTGAAAGTGAGTGGTTTCCATCAATTTGAGGTAGGTATTTTTGTGTAATTACTTCTATTTATCATTTCATATAATTATCGAGTTTTATAAATTCATTCTTAACAAGTTATACCAGCACATTACATCCTTTATGGGATTGAAAGATGTTTTCAATATTTTTACACTTTTAATAAAGAGGTTTCCATAAATTTATAGTTCAAAATTTCTAAAACAAATTTTATGCATGCTAACTATTTGTATAAATGAATAATATTATTTTCAAATGAATTTGATTACCAAAGAGATGTTTGGAATCTAAATAGAATTATAAAGGAGTTAAATATTTTTTTTAAAGGAATAAATTCCAATATAAAGGCTTAATTATATCATGATGAACCAACTTTGAGTTTTGTACATTATTTTATATGTTTTGTGCTATTTATGTGTTTGTTTAGTTTTATATTAATTTAAATGATGTTTTTTAGATTTTTTGATTTTCAAATGTTTTTAAAATGTTGTTTTTATGATTTTGTTTTCCAAATATGTTCTAAAAGATTATTTGAGACTTTATAAAAAGGGTTTTCCTGATACTTATGGAACCCTTATTTTTACCCTCTTTGTGTTATGCATTATATAATATTGTTCTATTTTGAGATAAATTGAAATATTATTTGATTTATGTATAAATGTAAAAGTTGTTATTTATTTAGGAGATACTTATAGGTGATATTAGATATTTGTTTACATGTATATTATTGACAAGTATGGATGGTATGATCCCTTGTTTCTTCACCTCTATTCTAATTTCCTTTATTGGAACCCTATGTAGCTAAGTGGGAAATCTAGATTCATGATACACCAGATTATATTACTATAATAGCTATTATACCCTATTATATTTCATTTCTTTTCTAGAGGTGTTCCCTATATGTGTATTTTTTAGATTAAGATATGAGGTGATTTTTTTGATGTCACAACATAGAATGATAGTTAGTTCCACTTGAGTATATCTAGGATTGTCTCACATTAGGACCCAATGAGATTCCCATTATGCTTATTTATTTTATCAATTATTTTCTATTGGTGATTATGTCTTTATATTTTTTTTGTATCCCCTTGTTCTCATATTGTTTGTGTGTCTCCAGTTACATTACTATTGTTTACTCATACTATGTTTCTTTGATATTATAGTTCCAAATTTATTTTACATCATCTTTATTTTATGGTTTGGTTTATATTCTAACTAGTTTTTAAAAATGGGATTTGAATGAAAGATTTCAAATTAAAGAGTAACTCTTTTATTATCTTAATAAGTTTAAAATAATCATTTTCAATCTCTGGAAGTGATTTTTTTACTAAAAGGTTTTTTACTCATGGGTTATGTAGAGGGGGTGGCACTTTCCTTGGAAGGTAAAGGTATTTAATTTGTTTCCATTTTAGTTTCCTATATGAAAAAAAATATTTTTTAAATTTAGTTCAAAATAGTATTTATGGAATATATTATAAAATTAGTTTTATAAAATATTTTGTGAAATCCTACTAGGAACGTGTATCTTACACCATATCTACACAATCTAATGTGTATGAAACTCTTATATTTTGATGTAGGTACTCATGTTTTAATCACATATTGTATGATGTTATTTTTCATTAATTGATGGATGTTTTGGATGTAGTGGGTGACCTATGATCACATGGAGTTGTTCTTATAGAAGTTTTAGTTTATGATTTATCTTCAATTATTCATGTATCGACCAATTCATCAAACTATATTTTCATTTTATTCTCTATATTATTTGAATACATATTATGTATTATTCTTGATGTTTATATTTAAAAGTGATTATAGTTTTTTATATTGATTATGTGATGTTTGGTTTGTCATATTATTTGAAACTATTTATTTAAAATATATTTAAGTCCAAAGTATTGATGCAGCATTCTGAATTATTGGTAAGAATCCTCATATTATTTATTTTTCCTCAAGGTTAAAATAATTCTCTTTTGGTTATGTTTGATTCAATGGAACTTGTTTATAGACAATGGATAATGGGAATGCGCTTTGAGACTTGTGGAAGATCCATTTGGGTGACATGTAAGGTTGAACTGGGCATGTTTGTTACAGTACATGATATAAATGTGCATCAATCATGAATTCTAAAATGTATTTCTTAAAATAATAATGTCACATTGATTATCACGACCCACTAATAAGGGTATCTTCACTCCCACTATCAATATTATAATCATGACTCCATATATAATAGCAGATTTGTTTCTTGGGTAACAACAATATATTCCCTTTTTACTAGGATCAGGGTAATATAATTATACTTATCTATGTACCATTTAAAACACATTTCTCCCAAGAGACTCTCCACTAGATGCGAACTTCTGATCATCAACACTTCTAACCCAATTTGTAACAACATAACCAAATAGATTAAGAATTAATTTATTGTTTTATTTCGAATCAAATTATTCAGTTCCTTTTATGTATCTTATAATAATTTTCACTAATATAAAATGATATTTCTTTATCATACTTTGATACATTTCACACAATGTATTGACATAGACAACATTTGACCTCGATGCTTTCAAATAGAGTGAACTCAAAATATTTATTTTGAATTCTTATTGATCAAATTAATTTCCATATATATATATATTTAAAGATTAGTTCCCATTAAAGTTGTGGTATACATAAACTTAACATCCTATATTCTAAAATTCATCAACAATTATCTGGCATACTTCTCTTGAGAGAGAAAAATGTGATCCTTATATTGAGAAATTTAATTCTCTAAGAAGTAATTTATCTCTTCCAACATTGACATCTAAAATATATCCTTTATTTTAGCCAATATTATTTTTAAAAACAACTTATTCATTTTCTAATAAATATAATATCATCCATATATATTATAACAATGTGTGATACCTCCTTTATTTATTTTATGTAGAGGTTTCTATCCACTCATCCTTTTCCAAACATCAGTAATTTCAAGAATGAGTTATATTTTAAATACTATGATTTAAAAGATTTTCTTAACCCATAAAATCCATTCTTTAACCTTGAAATACATATTTATTTATTTTAAAGTACAAATACTTTTTGTTTCTCAATGTACATCTCCTCTTTAAGTTCACCACTAAGAAAGGAAAAATAGAAATTTATTTGGATAATCTTGTATCTTATTTAATCAGAGTTTGAAAGAAAAATCCTTATTATGCTGAGCCTATAAACCTTAGAAAATATATCAAATTTAATACCTTCAAACTAATAATACTCTTTACAGACAATCCTTTTATTTATCCTTAACATTTCTCATTTTTGATTCAAATTATGAAAAAATATCGACTTTGTATCAATATTTTTTTTTTCATTATATTTGGAATAAAACCATAATTATTGTTTTTATAAATTTAATCCAATATATTATTCATGGAATGAATCCATTCTTGATTCTTAAAATTCATTACCCACATTCCTCAGTTGAACTTGAAAAATTAGTGAGGTGTGAGATTCTATCCCCAAATGATTTCATAGTTTGCACTAATTTTCCATAATAATTGACGTTTTTTACATAAAATTACTTTATTAACTCTGAATGAACTGAATTTATTTAATATTCATCATTATAAATATTTTAATCAACATATTCTTTATTCCCATCACTTATATATTCCACAATTTCATAATTTTTTTTATTTATGTACATTCAATTCTTTATCTTCTATATAAAATTTAGAAAGAATTCATTTCTATTTATAAAAATTAAATGAGTGATCAAACAATTTCACATCAGAAACACTAACAATATTTATATATTACTTATTATAATAGTGATATACACTCTCATATGGCTAATATCAAAGGAAAATTCCTTCAACTCCTATTTTCTCAAAATTTATCATACTTGAACCCTTCACTTTGATGATATAAATGATAAAAAAATACCTTTATATACTTCAAGATTTAGGAATTATTAGAAAATATCTCATAATTAGACATCATATTTTAAGAGATATAAAAATAAATTTTGAATGTGTATTGTTGTATTAATTAATTTCTTATAAAATAACTGAAAATAACTATGTTATATTAACCTGATTCAAACCAGCATGTCCAAAATTTAATCCTTAAACTAAAAGAAACCATTTTTTGGGGGTATATGGTTCAATATACACATTATGAATCATAAAATATTATTCAAAATTTTCACTTGTATATTCAGATCCATTATCCATATGAAACCTCTTCAAAGAATAACCACATTCATTTTCTACACTTTTCTTAAGACTATTGAACCTATTCAATGATTTGGATTTTTAGCCTATGAACTTTATGAATGTAATCATAGTAAATTAATCATTGAATTAGATGATTTATTTATCACTATTCGTTTATTTATTCTTCATATTTCCATAAATATCTATATGGACAAGTTAAAAGGGATGAGTTGTTCTAATCAATACTCTTTAATGTAAGTAATTCAAGATATTTATCTTTTAACATGAAAAAAATTTTGATTTTATTTATTTATTTAATAAAGACACCCCATAAACATTTTATTCTCAAGATAAATTATCCATGCTCTTTTAACCAATGTATCCAAGTCGCCAATGCCTCAACTTCTTCTCATCCTTTATGCTCAAGTTACAAAAATTTTCAACTTATCCTACTTGAAATATATTTCCTTTTCTCCACTACCCTCAATCCAAAAAAATTCCATCCTTAAATATATTCACTAAAATCCATGTTTCCAAAAGATAATTTCATTCACTTTATCACCTAGTTGAGAAATACTTAGAAGATTGTGTTTCAAACCATTAATAAAGATTATACTCTTTGACTTCATTTTCTATCTTCAATTTCTGTTAAGCTAATACCTTTTATTTTCAGTGCTTATTTATTACCAAATGTGATTGATCATTCTTTAAAATTATTTTATACTTTATGAAATCCCATATCACTCATCATTTATGATTTACACTCACTATTGAGTATCCATGGGTTATTTATCTAAGATTCATTCAAGGAAACTTCCACCAAAAGTGTTGTCTCTAATTCCGATGCTTTTATTTTTGGATTTTATGAAAATAAACTTTTGGGGGTGGATTGAGAAACATTAAAAGATATAAATAATAAACACTTAAAAAACACCAAAAACGAAATAAAAAGAGGAAATACATCATCAACCATCACCAGTCCTCGAGTCTCAAGTATTGTACCAATATTTCCAGGATAAATTTGTGATATTAAAACCTGGATTAAACCTAAGTTTTTATTCAATGGTAGTGGATAATTAATCAAAGACTGTAATATATTAAACACAAGTAAATAATCCATGTTTTATTTTCACATAAATATATTCCACTTGTAATTTTAACAATTTCAAAATATCCTCATTGTGGACGTTAATAAGTCTATCCAACCCACCTCCTCCCGATCCTATAGAGAAAACTTTATTATATTATTTTTTCCCTAATCCTTAACTAGGGGTGTCTATGTGCTAGGTTTATTTGGGTTTGGGGGAATTTAGGGACCAAATCAATAAAAAGAGGATGGGTTGGGTCAGGTCTGGTTATGGGCATCCTGTCCTAAAAACCAACTTGACCCGAGTCATAAAAAGTTGGGTTAGGCTAGGTCAGGTAGATTGGGTTAGGGTATATTCCCCCACATATAAGATTTAGTGACATGTCTCTCATAGAGTTAAATCTGGGTAGGCAGGAATCTATAACTTCCTCACACTCATGCATGTATCCGGGTAGCAGTGCGAACATAACATGTGACCTCCTACCCCCTCCACTACAATTTACTGACCTCATCAAATCCTATATGTAGACTGATCAATAAATCTAATAGTAGTATAATGATCCACATTGTCCCGTTATGATGTGTATAAACTTATGTGCAGTGGAATGTATCTAATTATCCAAGAAATAGATAGACTCTCCTGGTTTCGAATTAGGAGTAACCATGGAACTAATTGGAGAAATCCCACCAACCCTTATAAAAAAGAAATCCAACCATACATGAGACACATGAAAATATATCTTCCAACTATAGATAATGGATGGATATTAGTAATCCCCTATTCTATAGTTCAATTATAGTGGTGGATCTAGTATAACACGCGCAATAAATATCTATTAGCATTATACTCCCTTCAATCCAGTAGTGAAAACCCTCAAAGACCAGGATACCCAACTCCTCTCCTCTATCCTAGTTACAATGATATATTGGTGGAAAATATACCATTTTGGATCCACTATCATGAACTAGGGATATTAGAAAACACTATTTAGAAAATATCGTTAATTAGATGGTTTGATGGGGTCGTGTAGGGTTAGTAATTTTACAACATGAGATCTGATATGACACCTTCATGGATCAACCTAGAAAAACCCAACCCATATATAATATGTATATAAATTGAAACAACCCAACCAAACCCAGTTAGGATAGGTCAGGTCTGTTGGTTTGGGTCATGTTTGGAAACTTCTATCCTTAATGAATTATTCATTTGAAGGATTCCCAAATTCATCAAAGACGTTTTTTATAGTTATAGATAAATGAGTGGGGTAAAATATCTCACTTTCAACCTTTGAATGAAGATCATTATACACAAGTTTTCAAGGTATATACTATATCATAAAATTCCATAGACCCGGGATGATATTAGGACATAGATCCTTAGATATAATGTGTTTACCCATAGATCTAGTTTCCTTGGTTTTGGTAAGTGGGATTAATCCTTATGAAATTTGGTTTTCCATCCTCAATTCACTATATATACCATAGAATAAAAATTTATTTCTTTCCTTTATTCACCCCTGAGGGAAAAAACTCATCAACTTGTAGTTATGATACATTTTCTATAAATTAATACTCCTTCTATAGTATTTCAAATTGATTACATTTTTTATATAGATGGGGTTATCATGCTCTATATTAAGATTATTAATTTTCACATTATTAGATATAATCTCCCCAATGTCCAATAAGTTTTCACCCAACAACTTGGAATAGTTTTAGTGATAAACTAAGAGAACCTTCAAGTATGGGTTCATGGTCTTTTACTATCTATAGGAAAAATTTCCCAACTTATGATTTTCATCTTAGTCTGGAGTGAATTTATCCTGCAAATCACATTTCCTTGATTATAAAAGAGGTTTAGCTACACACCATTTACCTAAATTTACAAAATCTAAAAAATATTTTTATCAATTAATGAATGCCTCTCCATAGTCACTACGATTGGTTTGGAGTTGGTACTCACTTTTTCAATTATATGTTAAAAATATCATTCCTCCAGTCGCTTCTCTACAACTAGAGTGGAATCAATATCCATCATCAGGGTGATGAAATTAGGATCTTATAGGGATTTTTTTGTGTGAAATTATAACTGAGATTATATGTTAGATGAAACAAAAATATATCTCTAGATAGGAAGGGTTCCAACCAACTTCCTTGTATAAATGAGGCTATAAACATTACCTTCATCAATTTCCTCCTATAGAATCTCAGTGGTCATGGGGTCACAAGCATCCATAAACCTCAAGGGACCATCAAACAAAGGATTATCCTTATTATATTACTTACATTGTTGGGAAATATACTTTTTCACCCAATAATAGAAACTCATCTAATAATATACCCATGATTTGAGGAGTACCTTTTTCTTGTAATAGTATTCTCCTTTTATTTCTAGCCAAATAAATTTTGGAACTATTTTTTGAAGTTCAAATTCAACACATATTCACATATAAATTAGGTGATATAGTGTAATAGTTCTATGATCTGAGAATAGATACCAACCAAAATAATTTCCAAGAAATTTAATAATAGAAGGGTTTTAAAAATGAAGACTTATAAACTACATCCATATAATGGTTTTGGACAAATATCATTTAACAAGTGTTGTATACTTTATTATTTCATTATTATTATCAAATGATTGATTATTTTTCATTATTAATAGTCATTGGAAAATGGTTATGAATTCCTTATCCTAGGGACCTAAATGGTCACATATTTCATAGAGTTTATTCATAACTTGAAACTGATTCTTTACTTTAAATCCTAAATTTTCAGCTTTTTTCCAAACATATATTCTTTCAATGGGATATCTCCCTTTCAATTTCATCATTTCATAACTTTTATTTTTTTGGAATATATTTAAATCAATAAAATATTCCTTGAAACATGATTATAGCCACTAAAACACCAAAAATAAACAAAAAATTAGAATCTTCTCATAAAAAAATTTCGCTATATTGTCACGATCTTGACTCAAATGTATTAATGGATCCCAAACAAGGATGACACTAGACCAAGGGAATTCCATGATCCCAAGAGGCCAGAGAATAGTGTTATATGTCTGGGTTTATCATTAGATAATGATTTACCTATAACTTCTCTACCCTGATTCACCTTCTTTCTGACCGAACTAGAGAGGTACATACTGCAGGTGTGCAACCCCATATGCTAGAGGCTGCTGAACCACTACGGGGGTTTGATTACAATGTAGGGAGACTATAACACCTAAATTTGGTAAACATAAATAATATTTTAAGTAAAATCAATAATAGTCACTATAAAAAATATAAAAAACATAAGATAAAAAATAGCTACACACCGTATAAAAAATGTGACCATGATATAATAAAATTCATTACCCACTACAGAAAATTAGTCATATAGCGATGTTTTATTTGTGGTGATTTTCATATGTGTCACTAAATATTAACATTTATTATCTTAGTAGAATTTATAAGATACAATCAAAAATCCACAACACTTTATTTAGAAACCACTACCAAATATATATTTTTTATTTTTTATTTTTATTTAATTTTAGTGATGTTTTATTAAACATTTCCACTAAATTAATATTTATTTATTTATTTATTATTTATAATTTTTATTATTATTTAGGGTTTCAATTAATTTTTAAATATTTATAATTATTATCCATAAATTATTTAAAAATTAAATTAATTAATAATTATTTAATAATTAATAATTCTTTACTAGTTATTAATTATTAATTCATTAATATTAATTAGTATAGGGGGATCCATAACCTATTTTTTCTTGATCAAAAGAGGATTGGAAGACCTCAAAAACTATGTTTTAAGATAATTAATTTTAAATCTTTTGATGGTATTTATACTTTGTTTAAGAGGGTCTTCTTTTCCAAGTAAGAGGGCTATGGTGTTTATGACTCATTTATTAAGCATTGTGATGAGATAATAAATGAGTATATGGTTGGGGATTACACCTTCTAGTAGGACCAAGTTATTTATCTATTTTCTATTGATAAGGTAGGATATAGATAAGTCTAACATTGAGTAGGAGGCCAGGATAGACACGACTTAGTAGCATATTGATTTGGGATAAAGAGTGTTGGAAATTTCTTTAGTGAAATTTCATTAGACTAATTAAAGGACCTTGGTAAATTGGGCACCTGGGTGGGAATCATTGGAGTCCCATGCATGGATTCTATGAACTCAAATGTTGTAGGGCTGTCTCTTATGCACCTTATACTTAGTCCTAAACTTGGGGGATCTGGGGTTTTATCAGAATTTTAATGAATGAATTCATATGGTATTTTAACCAAGAAGGGAAGATCCATTGGACTAGTTGGGAATGAATAGGTAGTATTATTGATGAGATAGGATTAAATATGATGAATATCAAATAAAACAAGCTCTACATGTAGGCTAGATTTGCATGAAATGTGTTTGAAGGGAAAACTCTTTGGGGTAGGCTGATAAAATAAAAATATGGGAGTTATAAAAATATATTGTGATATGTAAGGACCCCAATCTGATGTGGTATTTAGTAAACCCTCTAACTTTTATTTTATCACTCTAGATGGATAGTGTGGTGGGGATATATCATGTTTTCATCAGATAACTAGTCTGGATACACAGTATATTTACTAGGGTGCCTAGCACCACATATCACATTTCAAATATCCTAAAGTCACCATATATTTATTGAAAATATATTAGATAATGATCATAAGGACCCTTTATCTAGTATCTAACTCATAGAGGAACAATATTGATGTGTTTTCATTGCATCTTCCTCATGATGCATCAAGGTGGATGAATTTAGGAACATCACTCATGTACAACCGAATATAGTCACATGGGTGGAGAAACTATAGGGATAAATGATTCTAACCAAATATTACTTTCTTTTTTATATAATATGTAACCGGGTTCTCCCCACTAATGATATATTGATAAGTAAAGACATACAATTGGACTCGAAATGTTCTTTTTTGTACTTAGTCCAATGGGGATAATATTCATCGTCTCTTATTCAAGGGGTAGTGGGTGTGCTTTATCTAATAACTCAACAGTGGAGATATAGGTATCCAGTATGATTTTTTTAATAGGATTGTGGATAATTTTTGAGGATCACATATATTTTTGGCATAATAGTACGAGACTCTCTCTCTCCCACTTTAAGGTTAAATTTTGATTTCTCATCTTAGATATAGGCTCACTATTCAATTGGAGGGGTCTCTCTCATGCCCTCGGTAGACTCATGATATATTATAACGTGGGTAAAAATAATAAAACATCTTTACATTTATGGGTGTGTTTCAATTCTCTTAAAAAAGGTATTAAATTTAATACAAATGGTATATGCGACTAGGGAAACATGTGGGGTGGTGAAATTACCCCTGAATCAAGGGGATTATTTGTCATGGAATTCAATGAATTTAATGGGAAAGGTAACTCACTCAAATTAGAATTAGAGTTCATGCTTAGTGGCCTTTCCCTTTTCATATCACAATATCATCCCATATATTGTGGAAAAAGACTTCACACTAGTGTATAACTTAATACTTGGTATAAACCCAAGCTATTAGTCCATACCTTACGATATCTTAGCCTACAGAGGATTGATTGGTCAATATATAGAGATACTTGAAACTTGGAGAGAGGGTAATATGGAATCTAGAATACTTGTATAGAAAGGTAGGTAGGAAGAAAACTTCATCACCTACTCAAGTATTGTAACTCTCCTACTAGACTGCATGCACAATGTTAGTGGTGATACTCTCAGGCTTCACAACTATGGACCCCCCTGACTGGTTGGTGGGGGTTCCTCACCCTTTGTATTATTTATTTTCTCCTCCTAATAATAATATTTATTTTTTAGTGGGGGTATGGGGGTTCTCCATCTTCCCCTTATTAAATGGTTATATTATGGCAATGAAACAAGGACAATCATAGTGCCTTTCAAGGACATGTGTTTAGGACCATCATGATTCTTTTAAACACAAATTAGCAGTGGCTTAATTCAGGATAAAGAGAGTCGAAAAAGTATTTTGGGAAATTTCTTTATCCAAATTAAAGGACCTAAGTGAACAAGGTTCCTTGGTGGTAAGCTTGGGAGGATTGGGTGTGTATTCCTTACGCTCAGATGATGATGATCATATCTTCTCCTCACTTTGTACTTAAAAATTAAAAATGGGGGGTCTGGGGGTTATCCATATTTCCCTTATTAATTGGTTACACTACTATAATTTTATATGGAAAATCATGGTTACTTTTAAGGTTGTTCGTCTATGAACATCATGGTACCTTTAGACGTAACTTGGTAGTTGGTTAATTTGGGATAAATATTTTCAAAAAGGTCTTTTGGGAAATTTCTTTATCCTAACTAAAGGACATGAGTGAATGGGAACTCTATTGGGAAGCTTGGGAGGCCTGCACAAGGATTCCTTACCCTCATATGTTTATATTTATTTATGTATAATTATGTATATATATATGTATTATTTTGGTATATATATATAGATATTTATATGTGTATATATATATTCCCATATATTCATTTGTGTTTATATATATCTATATGTATTTATGTATATTTATATATATTGATATATATTATATGGATATATATATATAATTATGTATAATTATGTGTTTATATATATATTTATTTGATTATATGTATTTGTGGAATATTTATATAAATTTATATGTATTTATATTTAAATATTTATATATATTAAGTGGGTGTCATCACAACCCATCCATGAGCTCACCAGATTGATATCCAATCATTCTTAGCCTCATATCTCAAGGCACGCCTCTCCATATTCCTAGAATTTTTACTCTAATCCCCAAGACCATCCCATTCATACAATCACATTACGCTATAAACCACATGTGTACTCATATTTCTTATAAAGGGAATCCAATAAGGTTCTCCAAACTAATATGGTCTTTTCTTACTGCCACTAAGACATATCTGACACCATTCATTGTTCTCTCAGCTTATAGGCCCTATCCCAACTAAGCCTCAAGAGGCTGGTTTAAATCCTCATCACAACCCAGTCTCAATTATCCGGAACCATCCAAAGATATATTATGCTAATCCCCTCAATGTTACCATGACAACTCATCTAGAAAATACCCATGACTTAACCTCAATATCATCTCACATCTCCCTTGTAGAGATCTCAATCCAACCACCTATAGGAAATACCCTATATTATCCTATCTCTACTCCCAAAGGGCTTATCTCACTTATGGAACTCATTAAGGGTCTAACCAACCCTCAGAGGGTGTTTACCACCATACAAAAAATGTACAATTTCTCTTTTATCACCACAAGTCCTAAGCCAGTCATACCAACCCTTAAAGCTCTAAAATCCCTTCTAATACATTCACATATCATATTTTCCCCATGTTATACCTTAGTATTCTCATAATCCAATTGGCTCCCTCACCCCTAGAGACATTATCATTAGGAGATCCCATTCCCACATCCCCATAGAAACCACTTAAAACCTAGGAGTCTAAAATCCATCCTAATATAAGACCACTATACTGATTCTTATCATTAAACTCATAAACATTAGGTCCCATGAGTTAGTTAATTTTTTTTAATAATCTATACCTCAACCATCAATGACCGAGGCTTCAAGATAGTGTTTAAGGGTTCATCATGTCCCTTCACATTTTGTTCATTATAAGCACTAAAAGAAATTTCATTTCAATTATAAGTTCAATTACCCATACATAGAGATAAAACATATCACATGCTTATAAAAATACTATATAAATTTTTATGGAGATGTTTAGAAACCACATACCTCTTATGATGTTAATTCCTTTAAACAAGCTTGGTCATTACCTCCCAAGATCTTCTAAGCCCTATATCATCTCCTAAGGTCCTATATCAAGACATAATATCCAAATTAATAAATTATAAAAATTTATAATCAATTTTTCAATTTTATTTTTTAAGGAATAATTACATAAAATATCCTCGAGAAATATTCTCTCTCCAAAACACCAAGAAAAGAGGTGTGATCCACTATTGACATGAATCCAGACCTAAGACACAAAAAATACCCAAATTATACGACCGATTCAATGGTAAATTTTATTCAATTTCTGAAAATACCCTTAATAAAGTCATCGGGTAGTGTACCATAAAAAATAGTGAGAAATGACATGCGTTCATCCTTATGGGATGTCCTATAGCTACGATGAGAAAAAATACACTATATTAGATGATTTCCACCATGCTACAGTGGAAATAATTTCCAAATACCTAGCCAGAAAAAATGAGGAATGGGGATAAGGATACAAGGAAGAACAATGAGATATTCAACTTGAATCATTATAGAATTTTCTAAGAACCCTTCCCTAACCAAGGGAAATATAAGGAGAGGGAGTAGGGGAGGAGATCTCTAGATTAGTTCTTGTCTAGCTGAGTGAGATGAATGAAAGGGAGAACCACCTTTTAAAATACAAGGGGGGTGGTATGGTCTTTTACAACTTTTTAATAAAATCTATACTATTTCATGATTATCACATGGTTTTGAAAACCACTTTCCAAATGTGTCACTGACATTATCATATGTTATATCCTATCACATAGTTTGGATGAACAATTTAACAAATCATACACCAAGTATGTAATAGTATTTGAGAAGAACTTCTTACTATACATGGTTTTTCCTAAATGAATCTCTGTAACCACATGAAAGCCATGTGCAATAACCCAAGGCCAAATCCACCAAAAAAAATTTCCACTGAAGCTCTATAAATTTTTCCCTAACTGTAAGATAGAAGAAAAACCCTTTTCCAAAATTATAACTCCAACATGAAGCTCCCGATCTTTACCCAATCACCCGATACCTATTTTAGGCCTTAATCTATATCCAAAAACATCTCCTTGAGATGTTACAACTCTCATAATTCTAATAAAAATTCTAATTCTCAAAGTAGCCCCTACTTTGGGACCATAAATTCTAATTCCCCTTAAATTCAAAATCCATAAAAATGAGGATCTTTACAATTCTAATATGACATGATATATAAAATAATATCATAATAAAACAAATCAATATTATTCCTGGAGTTCTGTTAGGTTTATTGGGATTGAATAAACCTACTTTGACCAATATCAGTGTTGAGTCTAAATATGTCACATAACATAACCAATGGTCGACATCTCATCCATCCACACATCCCATCACAATCCATAACACCAACACATCCATATTACCTCATAAATAATTTATTCATTTTAAATTACACCAAACCTGAACCCATAACCATACCATAACTTTCATTATACCCAACCCAATCTACATAACCATCCACAAATCCTGAGTCAGCATTACACACAACACCATGTCAAAATCCCCTATATCGGTTGGGATTACACCTAACCTGATTCCCACTTTCCAATGTTTTCCATTAAACCTAAGCCTTCACATATAAACCATCCATAATAATTTTAATTAACAATTATCGACACCATTTCTAATGGTTTGTATTACATCCTACCCACCTTTCCAAGTTACATTAGTTTGGAACTACACCCAACTTCCATCTATATATAAAACCATATCAAAATTCAAGAATAATAAATTCCAAACATATAACACTTGTCACAGAGTAAAGGAAATTAGTAATAGAGCATGAAAATAATATTCATAGATGATAAAATGTTATGAGGGTTGAAAACTGAAGAAACTATAGTTTATATATAATGTCCCCGAACTGGGTACCACTAAATCAGTTCCCTGATCTAGGTCATCCCATGACCACAAGCATGACTGCCCATATGCTCGAGGTTTTTGACTAGTAGTGAGGGTCTAGATTAGTCACATGAGAAGACTATACCCTCTTAACAGAGTAAGAAACAAAATAAACCATATAAAAAATGGAGATAACATGAACTACTCAATGAAGGAGTATAAATAACCATTTCACAACTGGGTAAAAACCACAACCAAAAGTAAATATTTTATATCATGCTATAATGCCAAGTGAAGAAAACCCCAAAATAAAGGCAAACATAAGAATTACCAAAATGGTCATGACTTCAAGTCGATAACCTCGTTCATGCATGTCCCATGTCCAACTCAACTCCCTAGAATAGGGAACTTACCCTTGTCCTGAACCGCAAGCATGAAATCTGCTCAGGTTTCCAACAGAGGCCCGATCAGGGTGTGGGTACAACTCAGTAGGCCACCATCAACGGTGTCTACAAAATATCTAGTTAAACCAATTGTGCATGCATGTAAAAATGAATTTAAAGTAAGTGACTGAAACTTTAGGGGAAACTAGGTAAGAATCTATAATTTTCTATTACTATTAGGATTATTGTTCCACATTCATTATGTACATCATATCATTTTTTAGTTCATCATCAACATGTAATCCATGGGTTAGACATTTACCTTATTCACACAATATTCATGGCATTTATCATTACACATAAGATAACAAGTTAAGTCACTATCTCACTAGGTATGATCATATCAAGTGATCAACACACTTACCTTGGAGCCTTAGTCCAGGTATTTTCATTGAATACAACAATTGGGGTCATAGAGCATCAGTATAACTCCCCAACCCATGAATTTTTGGGTAGGTTAGAGCATCAGTCCAAGCCTACCCAGTGGAGGATCATCATTACTTTATCCCACCACCAAGCCAGGTGAAATTTCTTATTTATCCATTCACCACATTTATCCATATACCAACCAATAAAACAAAAAATATAACAATCATGATTCACAACAATAAACATGGGATTCAATGTTATGCCATAGCCTTTTTAGAATTCCATTTTATAATACATAACCCATTATCCCAATTCTCTTTCCCCTATATCATCCCATTAACCATATTCATCAATTTCCAAGACTTTACTAATACCACATGTTCAACATTTCATATACACAAAACCTCTTAGGGTTTTCAACATAATTCATTAGCCATAATGCACAATCCCCATATAACTAATTTAACCCATTTTTATTACCGTTCCAAACAATCCCTTAGTAAATTACTATGCATAGGAACATTCCAATAATTCATTTTCACTCCCATTAAACATATCAAAATTCTTATCAAGGGCTATACAATTTCACCTGAAAACCTTGTTCATACTTAGCTAACCTCTATGTCAAGAAAGTATCGGCGCACCCCATGGCTGGCCCTACTAAGGTCAAGTCATCCTCTATGTGTCCCATGGGGACCATGAGGGTTTATATTCATCATTTAGACATTAATTATACCAAATATCATCAAATTTTTAAAATCACAACAAGGGGTAACTAATAAATAAACCCAAGCATGCACAAATCTCAAACAAAACTATGGGATATAACTTGTAGACCACCAAACTTGAATCCATTGACGAATACTCCCTCAATCGAAGCCTTAGATCCTGATTCCAACAACCCTTGAAGCATAAACCTAGATATCACCATAAAAGAGGGTTTTAGAGATTTGGAAGGATATGGAAAAAATATGCAAACCCTAATTGAGAAGAGGAAGTAAGAAGAAGATTAGACTTACCTAGATATTTGATTCACAATTGAAGACACTCCAAATGACCTTGAGATGAGGGTGAATCACACTTGGAAGATATTCCTCACCACTAGGTTTTCAAGGGAGGATAAAGGAGGAAATCCAAAGTTGGGTTTAAAAATCCTGTATTGGCATTTTTTTAAAGTTCTCAACTTTATTAGGTTGCACGATTTACCCACACGGTTTTCCAAACTATGTGCAAACCGTGCATGAGACACTGCCCCAAAATCACTCCTTCATGTGGTTTCTTGGAAATTACACACGGTTATCTTTACTATTTAGTAACCATGTGAAATACTCTATCAGAGGCTGCAGGGTTACCTGGGATGCTTCACAAAGTTTTCACTAACTATTCACAAACCATACAACATGCCCAGAAAACTCCTTTTCCCTCCTCCTTCATCCCCAAACCCCCAGAACACCCCAAGCCTTCTCATGAACTTTTGGAAACACTTATTTGACCAAAATAAAGGACTTAAGCTAAAACATAAACAAAACATTCCTTAAGAAAAATATTGGATATTACAACCTACCCACCTTAGGATGTCTTGTCCTCAAGCCACTCTTCCTGGTCATTATTGAGCTTTTGAAGAAAAGAGATTGGTCCATTGGGCCTGCATATCTAATTCTCTCTCCCAAGTTTTTCCTGAACATTTTCATGCTTCCATAGAACATGAACCAAAGGTACAACCTTACCCAAAAAAACCTTCTCATTATGATCCACAATACGAACTGGATTCTCCTCAAAGGATGCATCAGTCTCAAGTTCAACATTATCCATTTTTATCACATGATATGGATCAGGATGATACCGCCAAAGTTGTATAACATTAAAAACATCATGCATCCTACAATACCGCTATGGGAGAGCTAATCGGTAAGACACCGGTCTAATCCTCTCCAAGATATCAAATGGCCCCACATACCTGGGTCCTAACTTGCCCTGTTTCCGAATGCGATGATGACCCATCCTTGGTGACACTCAAAGAAACACACTATCCCCTACCACAAACTCAAGAGGTCTATGATGCCGATATTCATATGAATTTTTCATACTATATTCCATTTCCATAAGATTCTGAATCAAATGAACCTTCTTCAATGTATCCTACAAAAAACTAGGTCCTAACAGCTTAGATTCTCTGGCCTCTAATCAAAATAATGGATATCTACATGGTCTCCCATAGAGTGCCTTGAAAGGTTCCATCTAAATTGTATCTTAAAAACTATTATTGTAAGAAAAATCAACAAGCGACAAGTTCTTTTCCCACAAACCATCAAAAATCTAGGAAAAATCTCTCAATATATCATCCAATTCTTGAATTGTATGCTCATACTACCCATCTATATGTGGGTGATAATCCGTACTCAATAAAACCTAGGTACCAAGCACCCTCTATAATCCCTTCTAGAAGTGTGATGTGAAACACGAATCACAATAAAAACTATGGTTCTCAGTACACCATGAAATCACACTAATTCTCAAACATACAACTCACTCTACTAGTCGACTATATAAGTTTCCTAGATCAGCAAGAAATGATCCACTTTAGTCAATCGATCCACAACAACCCAGATTGCATCATTATTTCGAGGAATCCTTGAAAGACCCACTACGAATTCCATCATTACATCATTACACTTCTATTATAGAATGGGAAATGACTATAACAACCCAAATATATGATGATGCTTGGCCTTCACCTATTGAAAGGTAAGGCATCACACCACAAAACCTAGAACCTCTTTCTTCATTCCTGACCACCGATACTACCGACAAAGGTCATGATACATTTTAGTCAATCCAGGATGTACTTACCACCTCAATGCATTGAACTCGCACATAAACTCCTCATGCACACCCATAGGTACCAAAACATGGCCCTGAACATAGATTACTACATCATCACCAACAACCCAACCAGAAGGTGACTCCCCACTTTTAAAACTTTCCTTCATGTCCAAACACTATGGATCTTCCAGTCAGTTTTCCTTGACCAGGCTCAAAATTGTATACTCACTCGCTATAGACATAGGGGTCATTTTTTCATTCCCATTATGCATCTCTAGGTGCATCTCAGCAAACAAATCCCTCATTTTCCATTCCGAAATTCATTCGTGGATAAACTAATTCTGATTCTTCTGGCTCAGAGCATCCATAACACTATTCCCTTTCCCCGGTGTGTTAACTAACTCAAAATCAAATGATTTTAGGTACTAAACCCACCTTCACTATTGAAGATTCAAATATATATAAGAGAAGATGTAATTATGACTTTTATGATCGGTAAACACCATCAACCTCTCTACCAACAATTAATGCCTCAAAAAATTTAAGGAATAAACCACAAAAACTATCTAGAGATCATGGGTTGGGTAATTTATTTCATGAGGAATCAACTGTATTGAACCATAAGCTACAACCCGATAATACTACATTAACACTACCCCGAGTCCAACACAAGACGCATCACATAACAAGGTGTAACTATTACCTAGTTCAAGTAAAATAAAAATTGGTGTTGTAGTCAACCACTTCTTCAATTATTGAAAAATAGTTTTTCATGCCTCTTACCACTCATACTTAACACCCTTCTCAGTTAATCTTGAGAGTAGTGCCTCTAAGAGGGAGAAATACCTTATGAATATCTGGTAATAACTGGAAAAACCTAGGAAAATTTGAATATCAAAAACATTATTGGGATGCTCCCAAGAAACCACAACCTACAACTTATCTAGATCTATCGATAGACCTATCTCAAAAATTATATGTGCTAATAAATTCACTTTATCAATATAGAAATGTAATTTTGATATATATACATAAAGCCTATGATCTCTCAGTGTACTCAAGATGATGTAAAGACATTTGGAATGATTTTCAAGAGTTCATGAGTACACCAATATGTCATAAAAAAGGGAATCCATGAACTGATATTTATAAGGGTGAAATATCTGGTTTATTAGTGCCATAAACATAGTAGGCACATTGGTCAACCCGAACGACATCACCAAAAATTCATTAAACCTGTAGCTACTTCGGAAAGATGTCTATGGTATGTCAAATGGTATCACCCTCAAATGATGGTATCCTAATCTCAAATTGATCTTGGAGAACACTGAGGCCCCCTTAGTTGGTCAAATGGGTCATCAATTCTGGGAATTGGGTATCGGTTCCAAACCATCATCTATTTAGACTTCCTTTAATCGACACATAACCTCAATGACCCATCAACCTTCTTAGAAAACAACAATGTTTATCCCCATGGTGACGCACTAGGTCGAACAAATCCATTTCTCTCCAACTCTTCCAACTAAGCCTTAATCTTTGGGAGTTCTCTCAACACCATTCAATATGGTGGAATAGAAACTGGTTATAACCTTGGAATAAACTCGATTGTGAACTCCACGTCCCTTTTGGGTAGTAGTGTCAAGAAATATTTAGGAAACACATCCTAAAATGATCCACCACTTGAGGAAGGACATGCTTCTCCACTTTTCCATCATCAAAAAGAAGGCATGCCACTTGGGATATGAGTTCCCCAACCTGCTAGAAAATTGTCCCTGTGTAGCCTGCTCGAACATTCCACTCTCCACAAAAGGCATAACTGTATCCATTGGGAGATGTGAATGTTACCCTATGATGGAAACAATTGATATGGGCATGATACAACACTAGCCAATCCATACCCAAGATCAGGTCAAAACATGACATCTTGAGGACAAACAGGTTCCACAGAAATTGATAACCACCCACTTTTAATGAAAAACCTCTACACTATCTGATATCCTCAACTTGCAACTCAAACGGAGTATTAATTGACATAACCCCCAAAACATGTTCCTCATCTTGGACCAACACAAACAAAAACTGTGCAAATATTCAAAAGTGGGTGGCACCAGTGTCAAATAAAGAATTAGAAAGTGTGGAATCTATAAGAATCATACCTCGAATGGTAGATGATCCAAACTCACCACCTCTAGGTTTTGAATGAACTGGGTGAAGATGGCCTATACCTCTACCCTGGGATACAACCTGAGTACCTTGGACTACATTTCCCTGCTGGTGCAGATGGTCTCATCTCGGTGTTCTATGTCCACCACCCCTACCAGTACGACCATTAGAGCTCCAAATACAAGCCTAATATGGGATAATCGAACCCCTAACTACACTCTTTACCTGTCTCTAAACTCCAATTTTTTTTGACTATCAGGGGTTCCTGAAGAACCTCTACTCATGGCCTATTTTACCACATGATCTACACTCAACAAGTGGTCAGGAACATTAACTTCTCACGTTCCATGAACTGCCACACTGATAGTAGAAAACACAAACACTAACCTGAGAGATTGGTTCCTTTTTCGGGTTGGGCTTTCCACAACTTCCCTGATGGAAGTTCTCGAAGTGAAACTTCTTACTATCAGAAGTCGTACCACCAGTTTTCCCCACCATAACCACATGCCTACTTTCGAGGGACACTTTGAGGTTTCCTTCTATGATGAGGGCATAATCTATCACTTTAGCGATACTATTCATCAAAAATATATTTACCTGGGATCTGATCTCATGCCTAAGTCCATCATGTAAGCTCCTTTCCATTGCTGACTCATCCCCCACTAAATTAGAAAAAAACTTTGCAAGTCCATGAACCGACCTGCATAAATCATTATTGACATCGTACCCTAGGTCAAAATCATAAACTTCACATCCTTTTCCTACCTCATGGTTTCTGGGTAGTAAAAATTTAGAAAATTTTCCTAAATGATTTTCCACACCATTCTCTCTACTTGTTCATTCTAATCTAAGATATCCCACCAACAATTTTCCTAGACCCGCAACATATAAGCTGCTAACTTAACTCGCTTCTCAGAAGGAGTCTCTAGATGATCAAGAATTGTCTGGATAGACTCTATCCAGAACATAGCTTCTTATAGACTACCCTCTCTTGTAATGGTCGGAGGGTGCTGTAGTTGAAACTCCCTGGTCAACTCGAACATACTCGGTGCGACCCACCCTGGGTCCCATTCCATCATCTGTATAAAAAAAGTAATAATATCATGAAACTTCTCTCCCTTATCATCCTAAACCACTGTATATTCTTTCTCCACTATCGGGGGAGAATTATTGACAACATCCTCTTGTCACTGAAATGGAACACGCCTTTATGGGGAAATTTCTCTACAATTACCACCACAAACTTTTTAGAACACAACCATGAAACTTTCATAAATTATAAGGGAAGGATCCTAAATGACCATAAATAAACCACTTCACATACACAACCCATTGGGATTTATTATATGTAGAACACTACCCTCTACCATCCTTCCTAAGGACATGGCTAACACGAGGTAACTAACTCACATGGTTACAAGACCTATCTTTTACACCTTTTCAGAACTATTCTCACATCACAACTTACTCCAATAACATCTCATTTCACATACCACCTTTTTTCAAGTATAATCCCTTAATTATTTTTTAACATTTTCTCCCCTTTTAACTCATTTATATTTTTTAGACAAAATTTTTACCACATTTAAGAAATTTGAATGCATTCTACCCTCTATGTCCCTCACTCGTATCCCATGTGTGTGTGATTACTATAATGAATGTCACTTATATTCATAGGTTCCTAGAATGATTCATGAATGAACAACCTCATTCCATTTATTCACTACGAAAAATATCATAAAATGTCACATCACACTACATGTGTATCACCCAATGGTGAAATATCATCAAATGTAACAACACACAACAAGAACAAAAATTCCCACCCTGGGTTACTTAGGTTTCCCCCCCATACTTGGGTTAATTACTCCCAGGAACGAGCTCATTAACATGGTCCAACATTGTCCTAATCTCATGTCTACTATCCCAAAATAGTAAGAAAGATAAAATAACTCCTATAATACCACTTTCTATTATCCCCGACCCGGGTGACACTAAATCGGTTCCCCAATCCAGGTTATCACATGACCTCAAGCATTCCTCCCCGTATGCCAGAGGTTTCCAACTAGAAGTGAGGGTCTATATTAGTAACATGAGGAGAATATACCATTTTATTAGAGTAACAAACTGAAGAAACCATATAAACAACAGAGATAACATGATATACTCAATGAATGAGCATTAATAACCATTTCCGAACTAGGTACAAACCATAACCAATAGTAAATATGTTATGTCATGCTACAATTCTATGTGAAATAAACCCAAAAATAAATAAAAATAGTGGAATCCCTAAAACAGTCCTAACTTTAAGTCGAGAACCTAATCCATGCATGTCCCATGTCCAAATCAAATCCCTAGAATAGGGCCCTTTCCGTTGTTATGACCTTTAAGTATGAAATCTACTCGGGTTCCCAACAGAGGCTTGATCATTGTGTGGTACAACTCAATAGGCCACCACTAACGGTGTCTAAAAAATATCCATTATAAACTTATAGTGCATGGAAGTAAAAATTAACAGCAAGTAAGTGAATGAAAATACAGTGAAAACTAGTTATGAATCTCTACTTTTCTATTACTATTATGATTATTTTTCCAAGTTCATTATGTAAATCATCTCATCATTTAGTTCATCATAAACATGTAATCCATGGGTTGGAAATTTACCTTATTCACACAATATTCATGGAATTTATTATTCCACATAAGAGAACAAGTTAAGTCCCTATCTCACTAGGGATGAGAATATCAAGTGATCACTAAAATTACCTTGGAGCCTCAGTCCAGGTATTTTCATTGAATATGACCATTAGGGGTATAGAGTACCAGTTTGACTCCCCAACCCATGCATTCTTGGAAACATTAGAGCATCGGTCCAACCCTACCAGTGGGAGGATCATTAGTCCTTTATCCCACCACCAACCCATGTGAACATGATTATTTATCCATTCACCACATTTATCTATATCCCAACCAATACAACCAAAACATATAAAAACCATGATTCAAAATAATAAACATGGGATTCAATGTTATGTCATAGCCTGTTCGTAATGCCATTTTACAATACATAACCCATTAGCACAATTATCTTTCCCATGTCTCATCCCATCAACCATATTAACCAATACACAAGCCATTACCAATCCCACGTGTTCAAAATTTCATATACAGAAAACCTCTTAGGGTTTTCAACATAATTCATTATCTATAAGGCATAATCCCCATTTAACCAATTTAACACATTTTTATAACCATGCAAAACAATCCCTTAAGCCATTACTAAGCATAGGCACATGATAATAATTCATTTAAACTCCCTTTAAACATTTCAACATGATTATAAAGGGATATAAATTGCTACATGACAACCTTTCTCATACTTAGCTAACCTCTATGTTCAGAAAGTATCAGCACACCCCATGGGTGGCCTAACTAAGGTCAAGTCATCCTCTATGTGTCCCATAGGGACCATGAGGGTTTCCATTCATCATTTAGACTTTCATTATTCCAAATCTCATCAATGTATCAAAATAAAAATAAGGGGTAACCAATAAATAAACCCAAGCATGAACAAATCTCAAATGAAACCATGGGATATAACTTATAGACCACTTACCTTGAATCCATTGAGGAAATATCTGTCAATCTAAGCCTTAGTTCTTGATTCCACCAACCCTTTAATCCTCAACCTAGATCTCATCTAAAAAATAGGTTTTTGGAGATTCATAAGGATATGTGATAAATATTCAAACCCTTATTTAGAAGAGGAAGCAAGGAGAATATTAGACTTACCTGAATCTTCAATTTACAACTGACGACACTCAAAATGCCCGAGAGTTAAGGGAGAATAACCCTTGGAAGCTATTGGGAGATATTCCTCATCAATAGGGTTGAAAGGGGGAAGGAAGGATGAAATCCTAAGTTGGGGTTATATATACCTTAATGTAATTTTCATAAATTTATAAACTTTCCTGGCCAGCACAATTTAACTACATGGTTTTCCAAACCGTGCACAAAATATGCGTGAGCCACTATCCCGAAATTACTTCTTCACATGGTTTGCTAGGAATTTCACATGATTAGATTAAACATGTTTTAACCTTGTGTAATCCTCTGTCTAAGGCTGTAAAGTTCCTGGGATGCTTCTTACGGTTTTCACTAACCGTACGAAAACTGGGCAACATGCTCAGAAAACTACTTTTTCCTCCTTCTTCATGCCCAAACCCCCAGAACACCCCCATGTATTATCATGAACCTTGGGAAACACTTATTTGACCAAAATAAAGGGCTTAAAATAAAACATAAACAAAACATACCTTAAGAAAAATCCTGGATCCTATATTATACTACACACTAAGTTGGTCTCCATACACAAAACCATTTCCTATTTCATTCATCAGAACCATATTTCTAACCTTTAAATCACTCAACCATTTATTCAACTAAAATCAAGGAACCTATGGAGGTCCACTAGGTTAAGCCACAACTAGAGACACCTACCATGGGCTAAGGCTATTCATTTTCATAATACCTTTTTAAAAGGAAAAATAAATTCGTGGCCCAGCCAATAAGAGTATCCCTAATGAAAATTTTAAATACCAATTATATGTTAATTAATTTTTTGAAACCCAAGAAACTTTGGTTGGTTCCATTTTGGGATATACAAACATTCCCAATAGGTCAGGCATATCAAATCTCACATATTAATCATAATAAACCTTAGGGAAATTATAGGGACCACCTAACTTGTCTTGAGAGAAACCTTCCTATTTAATATCACTAAAAAATCACCCTTAAGTAATAGAAATCAAGAAACATAAATGAAATCCTTAAATTAGGGCTCAATCACAAAAACATAGTGTAACAGTAAAGGATAAAAAAATTAAGGAATGAGAGAATTAGACTCACCTATATCACTCCCCTATATGAGATGACATGAAGATCCAAACTTACATAAAGAAGATCTAAGTTTAGAAGAAGTATAAAACAAGAGTGAATGAGAGGAATGGCCATATAATAATGTTGGGTGAAATGGGGAGTGAAACCCCCATTTTAAAATAATTTAGATTAATTAAAAAAATTAATTTAAATTAGAAAAATCAGGATACCTACTAGAAATCTGGTGGCCACTCACTAGAACTTAAATGTGCTATGCGATGGAATGATTATATTGAAACACCAGTGGATTCCCACTAGGGTTCTAGTGGGGTTTAAACTCATGATCATATTCCTACACATTAGGATTGTTTCCTTGAAACAAAAACCTAGACCCCCATTGACCTCTCTAATGCCCAAAAAAACTAAAATTCACAAGGTTTGACTAGAAATAGGTCAAACTCATACCTCAAAAGGGCTAGTGTGTTACAACCACCCCACTAAAGGGAAGATAATACCCAAGATGCATCAATTAATGTCATAAATATTCATTATCAAACAACTTTGACCACTATTCCAACATATCATAATCCTACTCCTATATCTCATTCTGAATATTTTCATACTACCATCATACCTATAGTAGAGTAAAAATATTACTACACTAAATTATATAACTTTGAACCACTAAATGAACTAGTCACTCCTTTAATGAAGTTTCCAAATCCTACTTGACCTCATTGACACTGATCATTTAGGAAGGGTAGGGTTGTTATATCCAAATTTGAGAGAGATGGAATACATCATGCATAAAACTGTATCTATGAAGAAATTATAACCAACATTACAATATAATAACCCTATTGAAAACCTTTAAATCCTCCATATATTTGGTTTCCAACTACCTTTACCACTGAACATGATTGTTCCCTAACTAAGGGGGCACTCTCAAGAAAATACAATCACACAAATCAAACTCTAGTAGTTGGAAGTGTCGATCAAAACAGGACCAATTATTTCTCTAAGTGGTTTATGACCACTTATTTATCAATTGGATATGATCTGATGTCTCCAATATGATTCTTGATCCAACAATGAAAGACCCTTCTAGCTCCAACCAATAGATAGGTGATCGACATGACCTACCATATAAGGCCTTAAAGTCTTCCATATGAATTGATTCATGGTAACTGTTTTTATAATAAAACTCATTATGTACAAGATGGATCACCCACAACCCACCAAAATCAAGGATATATTTTCAAAGTATGTCCTCTAACACCTAGATGGTACACTAAAACTGCCTATCTTTCTGAGGATGGAAGGTAGTTCTTAGATTCACTTGTGTATCAAGAACCTTTTTCAACCCTCATTATAAGAAATATGTGAAATGGGATTTATGACTATAAACAATTCTTCTGGAAACCTTGTGTAAATATATTATATCTCAAACCTATTTTTGGCCTATCTTGTCGATGGAATAGGTCTCCCTAATATGTATATAATGAATAAACCTAGTCAATCACTGCATAATAATGCACACTATATCAATAACCTAAGGTGAAATCAAAAATAATTTCATAAAATACACAGTCGCATAGTCCCACTTCCACTCAATAATGAGTAGTGATAGAAGAATACATATGTGTCATTGATACAAAGTCTTCACATTTTAATAGGTCATGCATAATAAAACAAAACCCATTATATCCTTATTCATCATAGCCCACAAATACTGCCCATAAATATCATACTACTTATTGGTAATACCCAAGTAATCCACCCATCCTAAGGTGTGTGAGTACAAAATCATCTCCCCATGCATTCTCATAGGGATTACAACTAGAACTTGGATAAAAAGAACCCCATCAACATCAATAGACCAATCATGTGACAACTCCCCACTATATATAATGTCCCTCATCACCCAAAAACCTAAATCCGATAGCCAATTATCCTTAAACATTCTAATTATTGAGGATTAAATAACCAAAGGATTAAGTTATATTTGACCCTAATACTACCAAACATCAATATATACCCCAACGAAGAGGTTCATCAACTTTAACCTGTTTCTAGACTCCTGCACCACCTGTATCCTATTAATCATACTTAGTGCATTAAAAAAATGTTCCCCTAACTTGGGATATGAACCTTATAAAAAATAAAAATACTAAAGTAACTTAAACCACCTCCTTAGATGAAGTTTCAAGTCTCTCTAAGAAACGATATACTTGAGGTTCTTATGGTAAGTATAAACCATGGAATTCTCACCCAAAAGTTATTGTTGCTAATATCTCAATGCATGAAATACCTTGACCAACTTTAGATAATGTGTTGGTTAGTTCCAATCATATAAACTCATCTACCTAGACCCATAAACAATAACTCCTATATCTTACATCAGAATATCCCTAAGGCAAAATCCCAAAGGATCAAAATATAATGTATAATACATACCTGACTCATGTAAGGTTAGGATTATAGCTAATTACAATATCTATTTTATCTCTTATAAGGATATATCACATGAATTATACAATAAAATATTCAACCCTTATTGGTTAGGTCCATCATTAGCACTACTAAATGAGAGGAGTCATGGGTAAACCATAAAAAATAACCTGATAATACTAGGAAACTATAAATCTCCAAGTCATTCTTGGGATACTCCCAGGAAACCATTTCCTTAACCTTCTCATGGTTTACTGATATACACAACTTTCATATAAAGTCCCCCAATAAACATACCATACTAATCTATAAATTAATCTTTGAGATCTTTTCATAAAGTAGATGCTTCCTCACTATACCCAAAATAGCCTTAAGATGGTGTGCATGATCCTCCTATGATTGATAGTACACCTAAATATCATCAACAGAGATGGACACAAAGGAATCTAAGTATATATGGGAGAACAAATTCATCATGGCTATATACATTTTGGTAATGTTTGTTAATGTGGATGACATAACAAGATAATTGTACATTTCATACCTACTCATGAAGGTAATTATTGGAATATCAAAAGGACCCACACAACTAATGATAACCTAGACTCATTTAGATATCAGAGAACTATGTGAAATACCTCATCTTATCAAATTATTCATTAATATTGGAATATGATATTGGTTCTTGATCATCACCTAGTTCAACCTACAATAATCTATACATAATCTCAACAATCCATACCCCCTCTTGGTAAATAATACCGAATCACCCAAATGGGATGTTCTTGGTATAAAAAATCAATTCACCTCAAAATCCTCTATAAAATCCTTCATCTCTCTAAGATCATCAGGTTTCATCATTTATAGTTGGATCAATATGGGATCTATACTAAGAATCAACTCAATTGTAAACTTGACATATATATTGGGTTAAATCCATGATTATTCCTTAGTATAAATGTACTAGAACTGGTAAAAAATAGGAGGGAAGACTATCTAATGCATTGCTTTATTATCTTGGAAAACAACAACCTATTGAGCTAAAATAATCTCCTACTGTCAACAAACTAGTCTCAATTAGCATACCTATAGTTCCCACTCTTCGACTAGGGTATACATACACCTTTTACAAATATAAACAAAAATACCTTATGATAGAAATATATGATTTCTAAATAATGATTCAATCATTCCTTTTTTAGGATCACATCAAAGATATGCATCTCTAACATGATGAAATCCCAAAGTATCATACAACTACTAATCACAATAGTGAATTCTGAACATCTCTCAACACCCTCTAATCAAATCCCTATGGGTGTATTAATAGAAATTATCCCATATAAACACTCTATGCTCAGCCCCAAACTATAATAAAAATGAACAGATATGAAAGTGTTAGACACACATGTATAAAATAAGGTTTAATTTAGGGATGATTCAACTATGATCATACCACCAGCCGTTGATGAACCATCATCATGATCAGAAGGATTTGGATCAATGGAATGAATCAAGCTTGAACCTTAATATCTATCTTCTATTTCCTAACTGAGGGGACTTTCATTTGTAGAACTACTGGTCCAACCCATGGGAACTACATCCACCTCCTCGACTTGAATGAATAAACCCTAACTACCAATCTTCTATGGTACACATGGTCTTACTCCCAAGTCTTGTGTCTAACTAGAACCTTTACCACTAGATGATTGCAAATCACTCCTATAAAACTTCTACATGCACCCCATCTACCCACATGATTAACACTCCATTGTCTACCTATAAAACTATGATCACACATGGATGAACTTCCACATTGGTAACACTCCACCAAACCACCTACTTAGGGTGATAAAAATGAAGCACCACTTTGCATACTATATCCATCACCTATCTGGAATGAACCACTAGACCTGTACTTCCCACTACTAGAAGACCCATTACTGGTCCCCTCAGTCGAAGCTAGCCACCATGATCCCCTAATATTATCCAGTTTTCTCTTAGATATAAAGTCTTAATTTAAAATCTTAGAATATGATGATAGGTAAAAAACATTCACCTAAACCTGAATTGAATATGTTACCCATTAAAAATGTTTCTAGACTTGGATATCTCATCCGTAGACAATGATGGATAAAAATGTTAAACATCAATGAAACAATTTGTATATTCCATAATTTACATCTCCCACTAAGAGAGATGGATGAACTCCTAAGCTCTGTCTACCCTCAATGTCTTCGAGAAGAAATGATCATAAAAATAGACCTAAAAGTCCTTCCTAGATACCCCAAAATACCAATAATCCTACATCAGAAAATACCACCAATTATTAACTGGTCCTCAAAACATATATGTTACATGATTCACCCTCCTCTAATGGGGAATCCCAATATGATCAAATATGGTCTGCATCAACTCCACCCAAAGATTAGAAAACCAGGGGCCATATTCACTGAAAAAAAAGGATGAGTTTTGCATCTATAACTCCTGTGTAAGCTCAAACATAGAATATTTAGTACATGGGGTCTCTCTATCAATAAACTACATAACTCATATTAAATATCTTGGAAATTATCATCTATAATTAGAGCTAGTGTCATAAGGGGTTCTATATAAACTACTAGTGGGGTATTCTCATCCCTTCTCTCCTAGTGCTCCAATGGATGATGTCATGGTAGCATATAACTTCAATTCCAAACACATAGATTAGAAAAAAATACTGTAATTATTGGTATCAATATTTAGGTAAATAATAAAGAGTCATGGAATCCTGCTACTCTATACACACTCCACCCATTAAATGTCTCATAACGCGAGCACAATCTCTATTCCATATAGCCACTCTTAGGGAAAATATCACATATAATCCTCATAATTAATAGAAAATAGTAGAAACAAACTAATCATGATTTTAGTTAAGTAAGTTTCCTCCATTAAGTTATATAGGAAAATAGTATATAAGTTTCCATCGACACAATAGATAATCAAACCTGATATCATAAATAAGCCACTCAATCATAAGGAAATACATGGATTTTATGAGAATAATATATGAAAACACAATACATGAACACATTACATTTTTATAAACTCTAAAAATATTATAAAATCCTATAAATAAAAAATCAAACATCATATCCCTTGAAATCACAAAAATGTAATGTTCAAAAACCAAGAACAATAACTCTGCCCATAGTAACATGGAATTTCTTGGAATGTGGGTTGTCTATGATTAGACATAGTTTTCATATTAGGATTCAACAACATCATATCTTATATATTTCATATGAAAAATATTACAATAAAGGAATAGAAACAAGGCTCTGATACCCCCATTGTAACATACCTGATATGGTTCAACGTCGTTATGATCGAACTAGAAAGCTACATACCTCTGGAATGCGTCCATGTACACCGGAGGATATCGTCTAATGGTAGGGATTTGATAATAGTGTGGGGATACTATACCCCATAGATTAGGTAACCATAAATAATAGTTTAAATAAAAGCAATAATAGTCAGAAAAATAATAATTATAAATACAAGAGTTATCATAGCTATATTCCATAGAATAAATAACAATCACCATGCTATAAAAACAATTCACTACCATAATTCCATACCACTCATACAAGCATAAATAAGACTTATTGTGGGTTGGTCATATACATATAGTAACCATAATAAATAAAACCAAAGATAAATATGAAACTAGTTTCAATTCATAGCTTGGTCCCATATTTCAATTGTAACCCATCTCCCTAGCTCAACCATCAAGGATCACCCCTTACCCTAATCTAAATCTGCAACCATGATGTCAGCATGGGTACCCATTGTTCCCAAATAGAGTGTGATATGACACAATAAACATTTTCCCTAAGCATAACTAGTTTATAGGTTTATATTAATGTGATATTATATATAAAATAAAATCACAATAAAATAAAATACCATTATTCCTCAATTTCCATTGTGATAGAAAAGATCTACCATACCAATTTTTTACTAGTACCAGTGTAGAGCATGAACATATCACATAGTGTAACCAAGGTTCAAAATGCTATTTTTCATACACATCTAATCACAAGAAATAATGAATACATATCCATATTACTTCACAAAGAATTTACTCAGTTTGACTTACACTCAAAATGAATCCATAACACTCAAAATAAACCCATAACCATACCTTGGATAGAAATACACCCAACCCGAGCCACATAAACACCTAAAAGTAATACGTTGGAATCACACCCAAATCAATGTCACAAGCCACTATCCTAGTTATAATCACATTGAACATGATTCCCTATTTACAAAGGTTGGGATTACACCCAACCTTTCCCAAACTAACAATCCATAATCAATGCCATGAACAATTTTCATCTTTAGAGTCCAAGGACTAGTTAGGTTCAAATAAGAGGGGGGTGGGGAGATCAGTGGTACACTCATTTTATATATTATCTTTTAATTAAAACTTTTGAATTTGTTATGGTTCTTGATCTTCTCAATATTATCTCTCAATATCACCTCTCGTGTAGTTGTAATAATAGAGATATAAACACATAATATTTACAAGGTTTAGCTAAAAGTAATACTCCTTGAAATGTTGGTTATACCCCTCATATAAGAACCCAGATCTTCCTTTCAGGTATGCTTTTATTTTCAAGTTGTTTTTGAAGAAAAATGGGAAGAAGGAAAATTTTAGGAGTATACACTGTGTACTTCCTTGTACATGTCGTGTACCCTGCCTCTGAGTCTAGGCCATTTCTGGCTATGACACCGCTGCATACATGACCATGTGACGACGTGGTAGGACAACCTAAAGCGGGCCCCGATTAAGGAAAGCACATGCTGTGTTCTTTAAAGGTACATGTCATGTAATTTTCTTTTTAATAGTTTTATTGGACCAGGGTCACATCTCGTTCACAAAAACCCCATCTTCTCAGCCTGTCTTGTCTAGGAGCAACTAAAGCTGATGAATTTTCTCTGAGCCACCAACCCTCCATCTGTTCTCCGAATCGACCATCATCAATTGCGTTGGAATCGCCAAAGTGAGTTATTATTTCTTATAGAGCCCCGTCTCTTAATTTCTCCCCTCTCTTGAGATATTATTGGTTGAGCATTTTAGACTTTTTTGTAGATCTACAACATTCTAGGTCGATTCGAAGTCTAGGATTCAACTATATTGATTATACAATGTCGAGGTAGGTGGTTTGTTCCTTTCCATAGTTAGTCTTTGAATATTATGTGAAAAATATCCCAATACCCTAGAACATGGTATTGCGTTTTTAGGGATTTTAGCCCTCTTAATGCCTACTATTCCTTGCGTGCCTGAGTATAGGTTGTTTGATTATTAATAGAGTTATTTTTCCATGATATGGATGTGTTTACCATGTTCATTTTGATTTATACAATTTGGTCTAGCTTTGTCGGTTAGGCTGGTTGCTTTGAATTCCATGTATTGTTAGGATGGAGTGATTTTATCTGATGCTGTTATATGATTGTAGCTGTTTAGCCAAGTAGTTCTTGAAATCGGTTAGACAAGTAGTTCTTAAGGTTTTCATTGGCTGTTGAACATCATTATGTATTATTGACTTACACAGGGCTTTGTGAACCTGGTGTAGTAGACTATAGGGGGAATGGATGTTGAGGGCTTCCCCAGAGTGTCTGTTTAATTTTCAAGTTGCGAGACCATAGGGGGGATGACCTTGAGTGCTCCCTCAGAGTGTCTATAGATACGCATTGTGAGACCAAAATGGGAATTGGATGTTGAGTGCTTCCCTAGAGTGTCTGTAGTTTTCTAATAAAAGGCCGCATGGGGAACTGACAATGAGTGCTTCCTGAGAGATTATTTTATAAAGATGAACTAGAGGGGTTAGAATGTGAGTAATTCCCAGAGTGTTTCTTGTGTTTGATTTCTTGAACCAGAGGGGATAGGTTGTGATTAATTCCCATAGGGTAACTTGTTTTTGATTATCTTCTTATTTGATATATGAAGATGAATGCAATTGAAACTATATGATTGTTTACTTTTGAGTACTTCCTTATTTATTGATTCATTTTTCTTATTGACTGCCATATATATTTACAAACTTTTAGGAACTGATCTTTGGGTGTTTTCTTATTGGTATTCATCTCACACCTTGTTTGGGCATGCTTTTGGGCCCAAACAGATTATATTTCTGCAGGTATAGATAAGGGAAAGTTCCCTTCTACATTAGGCACTTGATTGCTGTGGATCAGGAGAGCATGGGACCAAGATGAGGATTGCGATGCTGCTGGAGTTTATTTGTTTTCTTTATACTTGGGTTTAGTACTTTATTCCATCATTGTGACTTGTTTGGCTACTTTCCTAGACATATGTATCATGCATCATTTATATATGTGTGTTCTAGTTGTTTATTACTTCCAGCCTTTGGCTGTTTACTATTTCATGTTATTATTACTACTTCTTCTATTGTTATATTTTTTCTTTCCACTGCCATACTCTGATAATGAGGGAATAGTTTCCCCACTATCACACCCAAGGCTCTCGCTTCTAGTCGTCAGCCTTTGGCATTTGGGGAAATGTGCTTGAGGCCATGTGACCAACCGGGTACAGGGAACCTTTGGGTTGCTCTCGGAACCAGGATGTTACAAACTGGTATCAGATGAATTATTTTATTCTTAACTTACTATTTGGAGCCTATATCCATGGATATGAAGGAATAGGTAGTCGGTAATAAGCAGTTCCCAAGAGTAGCTAACCTGTGTATAGGGAAAAGCCAATTTACCTCGTATATTGTGATTTTATGGTTTTGAAATTATTATAGTTGATTTGATTTTACCATTGGGTGATTCACATGTTTTGTGCTATTATTATGGATATTATTGAGGTTCTATTTCTATTGCAACATGATGAGATGAGGGTATTCCATCTCATGAGTTATACAGGCACTTTCTATAGATCACATGTCATGCAACATTTCCATGCCATTTAGGGTGCACTACTGATTTCATGTTGTTGTGATAGAGTTTGTGCTAGATATTCATGCTGTTGTGATAGATTCCTTGATATAATACCTTCTATTTGATATGGTATTGCTAATATTTAAGGTTTTGTTTGAATGTGCGCCAAACTTTGGTTCTTGAGGTGTTATGGGACCTCATGGATTGGAATTTGGTGGATCATTGCTTTGTTATTTCTTGTATATGAAATGAATATGATGAAAATCTTTGATTTTCGGGGAGTATGGCCCCTTACAGATTAGAATTTGGCACATTGATGTTTGTTTCAGTGTTTTTCTGGGTTCTAGAGTAGTTTCTGAGGCTTACTGTTCGGAAAAACCTAGAATACATAGTGTGTATTTCAGAAGACACCCCATGTGTCCTTCTATTTTGAAAGGAACTGTTTTTATTAAGTACACGCTTTATACTATATGTATATTCCGTGTAGTCTCTAACAGTGTCGCTGGCTATTTTGGCTGAGACACGAGGTTGGGAAATACTTGGTGGAACATGCTGTGTACCCGACATACATTCCATGTGTATAGACCATGTGTCCAGCCGTGTGACCAACACCATGAGTGGATTATGGGTAGTTAGTACACACTGAGTCTGGCATGAACATGCTGTGTAGTCTCATTGTAGGAGAACCGTGTGGGTTAGTTGTGTAGAAGAACTCGGGTAGGGGAAAATGATTCAATTACATGCCGTGTCTTGGGAGAACACGCCATGTGTATGGGGTGTTACATGACCAGGGATGGAAGGAGTACATGCCCATGTGAAGCTTAAGGGAACACGCCGTGTAGGAGTTGTACCACCGTGTATTCACCTTTTTGAAATCTTGAATGCTTTCCTTATCCTATTCCCTTCCTGAACATCTAAGTTTCAGTCCTTATTAATCACGATCTAAGGTGTGCGTTTGATCTTGCAGAGTCATGACACCAAGAAATCCTCCGTTTGTATGTCAGTTATAGGGAAATGACCAGACACTGGGCATGGAAGATCCGGAACATCCAGCAGATCCTCCAGTCATGCCCATCTTGGCACTAGCTATTATCCTGGATATAGGTGCTGATGCACAGTTATGAGAGGGATTTATGAGTTTTATGTAGAACTTCCGAGGAGTACCGCCTCCGGCCCCATCTATGGAATATTTGATGCAGATTTTTTAAAAGTAGTATCCTACCACCTGTATAGGGGATGGAGGACCTCAGGCTATTGAATCATGGTTAGAGGCCATTATTTTGATCTTCGAGCATCTTGAGATGCCTCCATAGAGGAGGGTGAAGTTCGCTACATACATGCTATGAGATTCCTCCAAAATATTGTGGGATGTGATCCAAGAGGAGGGATTCTAGAAGGTTATGGCTTGGGATGAGTTCTAGCATGCCTTATATGATTACTTCTACCTAGAGACTTTGAGGGCCGATCGAGCCTGAGAGTTCATGAGTATGGAGCAGGGTACTCTCTCAGTCGTGGAGTATTATTCTCACTTCACAAAGATGAAGCACTTCACACCCATTCCAAGGGGATATGAGTTATTCCTTGTGATGAATTTTGAAGATGGTCTCAGACATGACATCCGATCTCTGGTGAACATCTCCAGTTTGACTTACATAACCTCTATAGTCAACGAGGCAGTGATCATGGAGTGAAATCCGAGGGATTCTAGAGCTGTGATCCAGGGCGGCTCCGCATCTGGAGTTGGTAACCCTCATACTGACAGCAGGAAGTTCCATAGGGAGTCTACACGTGGAGATCCGAGTAGCCGGAATACTTCTTCTGGTAGTCAGGTGGTGTTCTATAAGTGTGGGAAGAGCGGGAATACGAGGCCACATTGACCAAGAGACCCAGTTGAGTGCCGATCTTTCAGAAATATGGGTCATATTCAGTGTTTCTATTAGAACGTTTCACTAGCAGCTGGTGATAGAAGTTCTGCTATGACTCCACCTTTAGAATTAGGACCACCAGTTTCTCATTAGTCTGAAAATTGGAGTTCTTCCATCTGTTCAGGCCGAGGTGGAGGTCGCAGCCGTGGTAGCCAGTTGGGAGCCTTTTAGCGACCACATGGTGGATCCACTCAGGGTGGTCAGATAGGGTAACAAGGCCATGGTGTAGTACAGACTTTTATAGTGGAGCAAACCCAATAGAAGCAGGATCCCAAAACCTCTACAGTTCGAGGTATGATTCTAGTTGCCTCAGTCTTAGCTTCTGCACTTTTCGATATAGGGGATTCCCATAGTTTCATATCTGTTGCTGTTGTGAAGAGCCATGGGCTCTGTATCTTTACTTCTGCTGATGTCTTGATGTTGGACACTCCGTTGGGGACTATAATGGATAGTTTATATTAGTGCAAGGAGTTCCTTCTTGAGTTTAGTGGGTGTCACTTCCCATGGGAACTTTATGTCTTAGAGATGATGAGATACAATGTCATTCTCAAGGTGGACTGGTTAGTTCCCTTCCAAGCTGTTGTTGATTGGTATCACCATAGGGTGAGTTTTAAATCACCAATGGGTAGATCCTTTTTACATAATGGTGAATGAGATGTTCAGGAGAGTAGAGTAGGACCCAAGAATCATGGGTTGGGAGGAGTTATAGCCCAGATTCCTAGTCTGCATCTAGATGACCATGGGACTTCACATTTTGAATTTACTCTAGTGGTGGATCTTTTCAGTTATGTCTTTCCTAAAAACATTTCAGGTTTTCCTATGGAAAGAGAGGTGTAATTTTCTATTGAGCTTGTGCCAGGAGCAGCACCTGTGTCCATTCCTCTTTATAGGTTGGCTACACCAGAGTTACAGGAGCTCAAGAAGCAGTTAAAAGAGTTACAGGTGAGGGGTTTCATCCGACCCAGAACTTCTCCTTGGGGTTCACCTGTCCTGTTTGAGAATAATGCAGACAGTACCCTCAGACTATGTGTGGATTATCAGAAGCTAAACCAGTTGATGGTCAATAACCGATATCCCTTGGCAAGGATTAATGATCTCTTTGATCAGCTTCCAGGAGACTTGGTGTTCTTGAAGATTGAATTGAGATCCAGTTATCATCAGTTTCATGTTAGACCATCAGATATACCTCTTATAGCCTTTTAGAGCCGGTATGGTCTATATGAGTATGTGGTTATGGAATTTGGCCTCAAGAACCTACCTACAGTTTTTATGGAAATGATGAACCGAGTGGTTCATCCATACTTGGATTCTTTTTTGGTGTTTTTTGGATGATATCTTGGTGTACTCTCACACTCGACATGACCTTTCTACCCATATTGAGATCATTTTGAGTACACTGAGATAACATTAGCTATATGATAAGATCTCAAAATGACACTTTTGGATGGACTAGATTCACTTTTGGGGTCATGTTATCTTAGAGACATGAGTATCAATAGACCCAAAAAAAGTGAGAGAAGTAGTTTCTTGGGAGAAGCCGAAGAATATCTTTGAGGTATAGAGTTTTCTAGGAATGGATGGTTACTACATATGTTTCATACAAGACTTTTCATGATTAAAAGTGCCACTAAAGGGCCTAACTAAGAAGGGTGTGAAGTACTTGTGGTTAGATTCTTGTGAGTCATCCTTTTAGGAGTTGAAAGAGAGGTTGACTTCAACACTGATACTATTTTTTCTAGATCCGGGAAAGAGCTATACTGTATACTGTGATGCATCAGGTATCGGGCTGGGAGCCATGCCTATGCATGGGGAAGGAGTCATTGTGTATGGGTCTCGATAGTTGAGGCCACCTGAGAGGAATTACCCAATGCATGATCTCAAGTTGATGGCAGTTGTTCTTGCCTTATGATGTTGGAGACATTATCTGTTGGGAGACCATTTTGTGGTTTTCACCGACCAAAAAAAGTATCAAGTACATATTTACTCAGTGCGATCTAAATTTGAGATAGTGAATGTGGGTTGATTAACTTTAGTCTTTTGACATAGAGCTTTCCTACACTCCTAGGAAAGGCAACAAAGTGGCTGATGTGCTGAGAAAGACTCAGATATAAGTAATTTAGGAGGCCAATAATGAGTGGTAGCTTATGGATTTTTTCTCTAAGATGCATTTATAAGTGCATGACAGACAGGGATAGATGTTTATTTCTTCTATAGTTTTTACCTTTACTCAACTTAATCAAGTGCAAATGAGGAAGCTATCAGATGTTGAAGGCCTAGTCCTACGGGAGAGTGTGTCAGGAGAGGACCCTATTCCTAGATGGACCATAGGCGAGGATGAGATATTAAGTTTTCATGGGTGCATATGGGTGTCAGTAGACATACACGGGGAGATGATGCATGACTTTCAATCCTCAATTTGGGAAGTTCATCCTAGTGTCACCAAGATGTATCGATATCTACACCATCAGTATTGGTGGCCAGGTATGAAGAGAGATGTTGCTGGTTTTGTCATGAGGTGTTCCACCTGTTAGCAGGTGAAGGTAGAGCATCAGTGACTAGCATGGATTTTGTAGAAGTTAAACATTCATAATTGGAAGTGGAATGATGTCACGATGGACTTAGTGACATGTTTACCGAGGTTGCCTCAAGGGAATGATGCAATTTGGGTTGTCATTGATAGACTCTCGAAGGTTTCTCACTTTTTTCCAATCAAGGATCCCTTCAGTGTAGATGATATGGGAAGGCTATACATCTGAGAGATTGTATGTCCACATGGGGTTCCACAATCCATTATTTTAGATAGCTACACATGTTTTACTTCTCAGGTCTAGTAAGGACTACAGAGGGCTTTGGGTACACAGGTACTTCTGAGTAGGACTTACCATCCCCCAACAGATGGCCAGTCTAAGCATACGATATAGGTTCTAGAGGACATGCTTCAAGCATGCATCCTAGATTTTGGTTGTTCTTGGGAGAAGCACATACCTCTTTTGGAGTTTTCCTAGAATAATAGTTTTCAATCAACTATTCATATTACACCTTATGAGGCTTTGCACGGTAGGCCATATCGATCACCCTTATGTTGGATGGAGGTAGGAGAGGCAGTTATGCTGGGACCTTGTTTTATCCAAGAGACCACTATAAGGCCCCAACCATAAACATTACTTAATATTGAGATATTTCAAGAATACACATTGAGGATCTTTTCAGGTTTAGAGTTTTAGAGAATTAGATCATAAATCATGAATTACTATCCACATTTAAAAAAAGTGGTTACATAAAAGACAATACTCATTTTTCCCATCAATGGAAACATATTTAAAATAAAACATGGATTATTTCTTGACACTTCCTTGACACTATCATCACATCATGTACCTTTCCCTTGACCCATGAAAAACATTTCAAAAACTTGGGATGAGCATTAAAAGCTCAGTAAGGGATATAAAAGTACGAAATGAAAACATTAGTCCATGTACGAAATCATACTTTACTCATAAAACATAATCACTTTAACATACCTAATCAAATCATGAATAAATCATAGAAATCATAAGACATAAAGGTAACTTGAGGCATTCATAACATTCTTACGTAGGGAGTAACCCTCATGGTTACGTTTGGAATGCCCATCATAGTATATTCCCTAAATCTCTTCGGAGAAACCTTAACGTTTAACTCCTTCGCGTTACCAAATTCATTAGAGAGCTATATCGGGCTCACCCGCCCTTAGTTTATCACGAAACCACCCGTCTTCAAAACAATTCCCAAGAACCATAACATAATCGTATCACATAAAACATGCATAAAGGAAACATAACATTTCCACTTTTCAATCACAAGATATCAATACAACACATTGATATAAAAACTTTATGAAAACCATTTTCAATTCCAAAATAAAATAAAAGTAAAACATGGTATTTATTTTTCATTCAAAAATGTTATGGCTTGTAGAGGAATCCGAAACTCAAATATTGGTCATAGAGGAGGAGAAGTCGTTGTCGCCGTATACGTACGACAAAAAAAACATTTCCTTTTGTCATTTAGTAAATGCTTCGTATAAAAAGATTCATTTTGAATAAACATAAAAGTCAAAGGGGTTTATACACCATATAAAAGAAAGTTGTGTATAAAACAAAATATTCCTCAATGAAAGGAGATTGAGATGATGTCCCTTACCTCATGTCCGACGTGACTCGATTGCTCTTTAATGTCATGAATAATAAAATTGAGTTAATTTATACTTTCTTAAGAACATTTTTCAAGTTCATTATTCCTTTTATATCACTTATTACCATGTTATGAACATTATGTAATCATTTAAGTTAACAATGTTCGTTTTTTCGATATTTGGTACTTGAGTCAAAAGCGAACTTCTTATATTTACAAGTTGTTCACGTAGTCAAATATCCATTATCTCAAGAATGATATTCATGATGTATATGTCATATATATCATATATATCCAGTATATACATGCATTTATAACATTACATAATCATTTAGAGGTAAGAAATGAAATGCACCGTTCATGGAGACGGTAAGCCGTACGTACGCATGAACGCTACTTTCATTTATATTTCGTATTATATGGAATGGAATCATAATAATATAAAGGTTTATTATAATTCCAGTATAATATCATATATAATATCATTAACTGCATCCTTTATACATCCCACATATGGCATTAACGAATCAAATAACTTTGAGGGGGCGGTAGTCCGCACTTCCTAAAATGAAGATATCGCGTTTACCCATAATGGAAACCATAAATGTATGCAAAAAATGAAAAATAAAGAAGCTTAAGGAAAAAATAATTGTATTATATATCATATATAAATATAGTGACATATTTATGGCCACCTTTTAAGGTGTTATATGAGTGTTGAACAATCATCGTTTCGTGAGGCAGAAATTCGCCATCCACAGAAACAGTATGTTTTTTAACCATTGGATATAGGTGTGTGTAAGTGTAGCTCGAAAACTTGTTATATAAACATCCTATTATATTGATTATACTGGTGTTGTTACAAAAGAAATGAATAAAAAGAGTTTAGGGGTTTGGAGAAGCAAAATAAAACTTAAGAACAGAAGAGAAAACACTACCTTTAAAACGGGTAACTCTTTTTGATTTGAGCTCAAAGTCTTCCTTGGGAAGACTTTTTCCCAAAGTTAGGCTTTTAAGAGTAATAGAGGAATGTGGAGAGACAAAATGGGTAGGGTTTGGCCGAGCCAAAGGCTTGAGAGGTGTGGGTAAGGTGGTAGAGGTGGGGTCCTTTTATAAGAGGAGAGGAGGGGCACTGTTGGAAAGTTATAAAAGGTTACCTTATTATAAAATGATTTTCGGATTTTAAAGGTCCCAAAATTATATATTTAGAGGATCAGGTGATAAGAGTTATAAATCCACCCATACAATAGGTTTTTGACAAGTGTAGGTCTTAGATTTTTCATTATCCTTTCATTTTATTTAAATCGTTAAATAATGAGGTAATCGCTGCATCATCATGGTGTCAAAAATAATTTAATTTATTTAATGTCTATAAATTATAAAAAAATATCATGATGTATTAAATATTTTTATATTTATAATGAATATTTATAGTCAAAAATATGACTTGTATAACCCCATTTAATAATTGTTTTAGTAAAACAACTCATGTTTGTGACATTTTTATTTTAACATTAAATAAAAAGTTATTAATGACATTTTCCTACCAAAGTGGCTCCATGGGGTCCCCAAGTTGACCTATGGATTGTCTTGGTCGGCCATGACACATCCAATAAGGGTAGGGCATGTTTTAAGGACATTTAATATTATTAAAACATTATTTGTACCTTAAATTACACTAATTACCTCTAATCGCGATTAAAAACATAAAAGTTACTATTCACCAAAAAAATTATTTTAATCCCATTGAACCACATTTTTCTTCTTAATGACAACCATGTATGTCGGATTTTTGAAATTCAAAACACAGAGGTGGTAAAATTTCATTTAAACGAAAAATCAGTATTTTTAAGTACCACTTAGTGGTTTCACTATTCATTAAAAATTGAAGTTTTTTTAGAAAAATACCAAAACTTCACCCTAAGATATATTTGATATTCTGAATTAAAAAATTATTTCTATTTTACAAAATTCAAATCATATAAGTTACATTAATTAATTTAATAATTAATTCCCGCTGTCAGAACAAATAGCGTGTTTTTATGTAATAATATATATCAAAAGATTGACACTAGTTTAAGTCCAATTTCAAAGTGAAATTAATTCCAACGACCACTATTGGATTAAATGGTAAAAATATATTCTAATTTCACTTTAAAACCAATTCAAAATATAATATAATCATATAAATAAATTATATTAAAAAGTGGTTTTGAATTAAAATATAACATTTTTCACTATTCATTAAAAAATGAACTTTATCGGAAAAATACCAAAAATTTACACAAAGTAGATTTTGATGTCCTGATTCTAAATAAGAATTTTATTTGGTCTAATAGAATGTATAAGAGTGACCAAAACTATATTTAATGATGGTTCTCCATCAAAAGGCGATAAGTGGACCTTTAGTGAAAATTAGAGTATATATGCCTAAAATTGAATTCTTTTCGTATTTTAAGCCTTTATCCTTTATTGGATAAATGTAAAAACATTTAACAAAAATATATAACCATATTTTTGTTATTTCTATTCATTCCCGCCAATACAATGGCTACGTGTTAACTACAATTTAAAATAATATTATTTTATTACTAGTGTGCAACGTAAGATTTCAAAGAAACTCTTTGTTGCGTATCAGGTACGGTATCGAACATAGAAACCCATTTAAAGTAAAATTAATATTTAATTCGTAAATATTAATAAATATAAAAATGTTTTATTCTTTATTTACCTGGGATGTTACATCCTTCCCCCCATTTGGGAATTGCGTCCTCACAATTTTATTCACTTATCAAAATAAGTGGGGGTATTTATCCCTCAGAGCATTTTCAGATTCCCACGTTGCCTCATCAACCATATGGTTTTTCCACAAAACCTTTACCTGGCGAATTACCTTATTTAGCAACACTTGCTCTCTTCGGTCAAGAATCTGGACTGGTTGTTCTTCACAAGAGAGATTCTCTTCAAACTGAACTACCTCTGGGCTCAAAACATGAGATGGATCTGGCATATACTTTCTCAACATTGAAACATGAAAAACATTCTGTACATGAGATAAACTCGGCAGTAAATCCACTCGATATGCAACTGATCCAACTCTCTCCAGAATTTAATATGGTCCAATGAACCTTGGACTCAACTTTCCTTTCTTACCAAATCACATCACACTTTTCCATGGTGAGACTTTGAGAAAAACATGATCACCTACCTCAAAAGATAGATCCTTCCTCCGGTTATCTGCATAGCTCTTCTTCCTGCTCTGAGCTGTTCTCATGTGTTTCTGAATCAACTGAACTTTTTCTGCCATCTCTTCTACCAATTCTGGTCCCATCAACTTCCTTTCACCCACTTCACCCCAAAAAGCTGGTGTTCGACACCATCTACCATATAATGCCTCAAACGGATCCATCTGTATACTGTAATGAAAACTGTTATTATAAGAAAACTCAACCAAAGAAAGATGTTGGTCCCAACTTCCCTGATAATCCATTGAACAAGCACATAACATATCTTCCAAAGTCTGAATTGTTCATTATGACTTCCCATCTGATTGAGGATGAAAAGCTGTACTAAAATTTAATTCAGTACCCAACGACTTCTGAAGGCCTTTCCAAAAGTTAGAAGTAAACCTGTGATCATGATCAGATACAATGGATAGAGGAACTCCATGTAACCTGACTATCTCTTTAAGATACAAACAGGAAAGTTGATCTAGGGAAAAAGTATCTCGTATAGCAAGGAAATGAGCAGATTTAGTCAAGCGATCAACAATAACCTAGATTGCATTATTACTTCGAGGTGTCTTCGGAAATCCCACAACGAAGTCCGTGGATATATTCTACCATTTCCACTCTGGTACTGGTAAAGGCTGAAGCATCCCTTTCGGTAACTGCCGCTCTGCTTTAACGAGTTGCAGATTTTACAATCATAATCCTTGATTAATTCTAGCCATCTCCTCTGTCTCATGTTCAATTCTTTCTGAGTGAATATATAATTTAAACTTTTGTGATCAGTATATATTTCACACTTTACTCCATAAAAATGATGCCTCCAAATTTTTAGAGAAAAAACAACAGCAGCTAATTCCAAGTCATGTGTAGGGTAATTTACCTCATGAGTTTTCAACTGACGTGAAGCATATGCAATTACCTGATCATTCTGCATAAGGACACAACCAAGTCCCTTCAAAAAAGCATCATTGTATATAACAAACTCACCATTCCTGAAAGGTAGTGCCAAAAATGGAGCATTCACCAATCTTCTTTTCAGTTCCTGAAAACAATCATCCCATTCTTTTGTCCAGATAAACTTAACACCCTTCTGAGTTAGCTTAGTCATTGGACTAGATAACTGTGAAAAATTTCTAACAAACCTTCGATAATAGCCTTCCAAACCAAGGAATCTACGAATATCAGTTACATTTGTGGGTCTTGGCCATTCTTCAACAACCTTTTTTTTTGCAGGATCAACGGTTTTCCCATCTTTAGAAACAATGTGACCAAGGAAAGAAATTTGTTGCAACCAAAAATCACACTTGCTGAATTTCCCATACAATTTCTTTTCTTTTAAGGTTTGAAAAATAACCCTTAAATGTCTTTCATGCACCTCTTTACTTTTAGAAAACACCAAAATATCATCAATGAAAACAACCAAAAACTTATCCAAGAACTCATGGAAAATTATATTCATAAGGTCCATGAATATAGTAGGTGCATTGGTTAGCCCAAAATTCATTAATAAAAATTCATAATGTCCATATCTTGTTCGAAACGCGGTCTACGGAATATATCCTTCATTTTCCTTCAACTGATGGTACCCCGATATCAGTTCAATCTTTGAAAAAAACTGAGCTCCCTGGAGCTGATCAAATAAATCATCGATATGAGGCAAAGGATACTTGTTCTTAACAGTGATATTATTCAAGGCTCTATAATCAATGCAAAGTCTCATAGAACCATCTTTCTTTTTAACAAATAAAACAGGATCACCCCATGGTGATGTGCTAGGTCAAATGAAACCTTTCTCTAATAAATATTGCAATTGCTCCTTCAACTCTAAAAGCTAAATTTGAGCCATTCAATAAGAGGGTTTTGAAATTGGCTTAGCATTAGGAACTAAGTCTACAGTAAACTCAACTTTCCGATCTGGTATTATTCCAGGAAACTCATCAAGAAAAACATTAGGATGATCATTTACCACTAGCACATCATTAATCTGAACAGTTCCTTTTTTTTCAACAATATGTGCAAGGTAACATTCATTTCCATATTTTACAAGTTTCTCGGCCTCTTGATATGTTATCAAAAGTAAGGGTTCATTCTTGTACACAAACTGAAAGTCTTTCTAAAAAGAAACTTCTTTAGCTCTACAGTCAATCTTAGCATGGTAAATAGAGAGCCAATCCATACCCAGGATAACATCAAACTCTACTAGATGTAAAACAATAAGGTTTTCAAGTAGGTTCTTTCCACAGATAAGGATAGGAAGATTCTTATAAATCCTTTTTTGCCTCAACATTTACCCTAGGTGTTTGTACCACAAGTTCAGGAGTCATTTCTTGAGATGGTATTCCCATTTTACTAGAAAAGTTTTCATAGATGAAAGAATGTGTAGACCCCGAATCAAACAACACACTGGAATAATCTGAAAAAACAAAAAAGTACATGATACAACTTCATTTGATGGCCTGACATCTACTAAAGTAGTTGCAAAGGATTTCACCACCCCTTTCTTCTTGTAGTCTAACTGCTTCCCATCACTCGAGCTCTTTGTCGGACACTCATTTGCATAGTGACCCATCTCATTGCACTTAAAACATTTCACTAACTATAAATCAAATTTGGTCTTACCATCACCCTGATCTTTTTCAGTGCAATCACGAGCCTTATGTCCCATCTTACCATATCAGTAGCACTTTCCAGAATTCAGAAGACATTCCCCAGCATGCCTTTTACCACATTTATCACAAACTGGAAGCTTAGTTTTCTTACCGTCAGACCTTTTTGAAGAATTCTTCCCTTTCTCTTGCAACCTCTGTCTCTTCTTCTGTTGGTTGTTATAGAAAACCTGATCATCGAAAAACTCCATTTCCACCTTCTCAGCACATCGAACAAGATTTTCATAACTCTTTAACTCGCGAGAAGCTAAATCCATTCGATATTTTGGCTTTAATCCTGAGTAAAAATGATTGATTTTACTATCAAGGTCTCGGATAAAATTTGGATCATACCTTGCCAATCGAGTGAACCTTTCTTCGTAGGCAGCCACTGAGTCTTCCTCTTGCCTCAATTCCAAGAATTGTTTTTCCATCCTAAGTTGAACAGCCTTAGGAAAATACTTCTCAAGAAACATACCTTTGAATTCATCCCAGTCGAGAGCATCAATCTCATCAGCATCCCTGATATTTTTAACCATTGACCACCACTGATCTGCTTCACCCTCCAAACAGTAAATAGAAAGACAAACCTTTTTATTGTCTTAACACCCCATGACATCGAAAATCTTCTCCAGTGCTTTAATCCACCCTTTAGCTAGCACAGGGTTAGATGATCCCCTGAATGATGGGGGATGTTGCCTCATGAAATGTTCCACCACTGACATGTTCCTATGCAGTTGATCTGGCTGATCTCATGCACGGATACCACCACCATTTATTTCTTGAGTAAACTACGCCATTACTGCAACAAACTGTTCAGTTCCAATTCGTACCATCTCAGGATGCTAATTCAGAAGGTCATTTCCTTCTGTATACCTTCTTAGCACTGCTTCCCTATTTCCTCTACGGATAACCATTCTAAACAAACATGTCTTAGATGAAGCAACAAGGTAATATTCAAATGCTATATCATTTAAATTTGACCATAAAAAGTATTTTTGGATAATCAATTAATATAATTATAACTCCTAAAGTTATCTAAACCAACCTTTGATACCAATTATAAGGCCCCAGTCTTAAACAATACTTAATCTTGAGATATTTCAAGAATACACATTGAGGATATTTTCAGGTTTAGAGTTTTAGAGAATTAGATAAAAAATCATACATTACTCTCACATTTAAACAAAGTGGTTACATAAAAGATAATACTCATTTTTCCCATCAACGGAAACATATTTTAAATAAAACATGGATTCTTTCTTGACACTTCCTTGACACTATCATCACATCATGTACCTTTCCCTTGACCTGTGAAAAACATTTCAAAAACTTGGGATGAGCATAAAAAGATCAGTAAGGGATATAAAAGTACGAAATGAAAACATTAGTCCATGTATGAAATCATACTTTACTCATAAAACATAAGCACTTTAACATACCTCATCAAATCATGAATAAATCATAGAAATCATAAGACATAAAGTTAACTTGAGGCATTCATAAAATTCTTACGTAGGGAGTAACCCTCACGGTTACGTTTGGAATACCCATCACAGTATATTCCCTAAATCTCTTCGGAGAAACCTTAACGTTTAACTCCTTCGCGTTACCTAATTCATTGGAGATCTATATCGGGCTCACCCGCCCTTAGTTTATCATAGAACCACCCGTCTTCATAACAATGCCCAAGAACCATAACATAATCGTATCACATAAAACATGCATAAAGGAAACATAACATTTCCACTTTTCAATCACAAGATATCAATACAACAAATAGATATAAAAACTTTATGAAAACCATTTTCAATACCAAAATAAAAGAAAAGTAAAACATGGTATTTATTTTTCATTAAAAAAAAGTTATGGCTTATAGAGGAATCTGAAACTCAAATAATGGTCACGACGGCAGAGAAGTTGTTGTCGTCGCATACGTATGACAAAAAAAAAACATTCCCTGTTTTCGTTTAGTAAATGCTTCGTATAAAAATATTTTTTTTGAATAAACTTAAAAGTCAAAGGGGTTTATACACCCTATAAAAGAAATTTGTGTATAAAACAAAATATGCCTCAATGAAAGGAGATTGAGACGATGTCTCTTACCTCATGTATGACGTGACTTGATTGCTCTTTAATGTCCTGAATAATAAACTTGAGTTAATTTATACTTTATTAATATCCTTTTTCAAGTTCATTATTCCTTTTATATCACTTATTACCATGTTTTGAACATTATGTAATCATTTAAGTTAACAACGGGCGTTTTGTCGATATTTGGTACTTGAGTCAAAAGTGACCTTCTTATATTTACAAGTTGTTCACATAGTCAAATATCCATTATCTCAAGAATGATATTCATGATGTATATATCATATATATCATATATATCCAGTATATACATGCATTTATAATATTACATAATCATTTAGAGGTAAGAAATGAAATGTGCCGTTCATGGAGACGGTAAGCCGTACGTACGCATGAACACTACTTTCATTTCTATTTCATATTATATGGAATGGAATCATAATGATATAAAGGTATATTATAATTCGAGTATAATATCATATATAATATCATTAACTCCATCCTTTATACGCCCCACATATGGCATTAACGAATCAAATCACTTTGAGGGGGCGGTAGTCCGCACTTCCGAAAATGAAGATATCGCGTTTACCAATAATGGAAACCATAAAGGTATGCAAAAATGAAAAATACGGAAGCTTAAGGAAAACATAAAAATATTATATATCATATATAAATATAGTGACATCTTTATGGCCACCATTGAAGGTGTTATATGAGTGTTGAACAATCATCGTTTCGTGAGGCAGAAATTCGCCATCCACAGAAACAGTATGTTCTTTAACAATTAGATGTAGGTGTGTGTAAGTGTAGCTAGAAACATTATTATATAAAAATCCTATTATATTTATGATACTGGTGTTGTTACAAAAGAAATGAATAAGAAGAGTTTAGGGGGTTGGAGAAGCAAAATAAAACATAAGAACACTAGAGAAAACACTACCTTTAAAACGGGTAACTCTTTTTGATTTGAGCTCAAAGGATTCCTTGGGAGGACTTCTTCCCAAAGTGAGGATTCTATAAGTAATAGAGAAATTTGGAGAGACAAAATGGGCAGGTTTTGGCCGACCCAAAGGCTTGAGAGGTGTGGGTAAGGTGGTAGAGTTGGGGGCCTTTTATAAGAGGAGAGGAGGGGAACTCTTGGAAAGTTATAAAAGGTTACTTTATTATAAAATTATTTTCTTATTTTAAAGGCCCAAAAATTATATATTTCTAAGATAAGGTGATAATAGTTTTAAATACACCCATCCAATAGGTTTTTGACAAGTGGAGGTCTTATATTTTGCATTATCATTTCATTTTATTTAAATCGTTAAATAATGATGTAATTGCTGCATCATCATGGTGTCATAAATAATTTAATTTATTTAATGTCTAAAAATTATAAAAAAAATATCATGATGTAGGAAATATTATTATATTTCTAATTAATATTTATATTAAAAAATATGACTTGTATAACTCCATTTAGAAATTGTTTTAGTAAAACAACTCATGTTTGTGACATTTTTATTTTAACATTAAATAAAAAGTTATTAATGAAATTTTCCTACCAAAGTGGCTCCATGGGTTCCCCAAGTTGACCCATGGATTTTGTTGGTCGGCCATGACACATCCAATAAGGGTAGGACATGTTCCAAGGTCATTTCATATTATTAAAACATTATTTTTACCTTAAATTACACTAATTACCTCTAATTGCGATTAAAAACTTAAAAGTTACTATTCACAAAAAAATTATTTTAATCCCATTGAACCACATTTTACTTCTTAATGAAAACCATGTATGTCGGATTTTTAAAATTCAAAACACAGAGGTGGTAAAATTTCATTTAAACGAAATATCAGTTTTTTTAAGTACCACTTAGTGGTTTCACTATTCATTAAAAATTGAAGTTTTTCAGAAAAATTCCAAAACTTCACCCTAAGATATATTTGATATTATGAATTCCAAAATGATGTCTATTTTACAAAATTAAAATCATATAAGTTACATTAATTAATTTAATAATTAATTCACAATGTCAGAACAAATAGCGTGTTTTTATGAAATAATATATATCAAAAGATTGCCACTAGTTTACGTCCAATTTCAAAGTGAAATTAATTCCAACGACCACTATGGGATTAAATGGTAAAAATATATTCTAATTTCACTTTAAAACCAACTCAAAAGATAATCTAATTATATAAATAAATTAGATTAAAAAGTGGTTTTGAATTAAAATACAACATTTTCACTATTCATTAAAAAATGAACTTTATCAGAAAAATAATTTTTTTTACAAAAAGTAGATTTGGATGTCGTGATTCTAAAGAAGAATTTTATTTGGTCCAATAGAATGTATAAGAGTGACCAAAACTATATTTAATTACGGTTCTCCATCAAAAGGCGATAAGTGGACCTTTAGTGAAAATTAGAGTATATATGCCTAAAATTGAATTCTTTTCGTATTTTAAGCCTTTATCATTTATTGGATAAATGTAAAAACATTTAAAAAACATATATAACCATATTTTAGTTATTTCTATTCATTCCCGCCAATACAACGGCTACGTGTTAACTACCATTTAAAATAATATTATTTTATTACTAGTGTGCAACGTAAGATTTCAAAGAAACTCTTTGTTGCGTATCAGGTACACTATCGAACATAGCAACCCCTTTAAAGTAAAATTAATTTTTAATTTGTAAATATTAATAAATATGAAAATGTTTTATTCTTTATTTACCTGGGATGTTATATCCACAGAGCAGGTGGGGTTTATTCAGAAGAGAATGGCTACTGCACAATCATGAAAGAAGTCTTATGATGATCAAAGGCGAATACCTCTGGAGTTTGAGGTTGGAGATCTGATTTTTCTACGTGTCACACTGAGGTTGGGACACAAGAGGATTGAGATACATAGAAAGATTTTTCCGAGATATATTGGACCATTTGAGGTTTTGGAGTGAGTCGGACTGGTTGCCTATAGGTTTTAGTTACCTCAAAGGCAACGAGATATGCATAAAGTCTTCCACATTTCTCAACTCGATGTTACTTCTCAGAACCATCTCATATTTTTCAACCCTAGGAGGTGGAGTTGGAGGTAGATTCATTATTAAAGGAGAATCCTATTTGTATTTTTGATCACAACACGAAGGTTCTTTATGGCCAGTCTGTTTCTCTAGTGCGGGTGCTATGGTAGCACAAATGAGTACACAACGATACTTGGGAGAGGGTGACTGATGTGCGATCACAGTGGCCAGAGCTGTTCAAGGATTCTTCTTCTACGCCACCTTGATAGGGAAATTCGGGGAAACATTTATTTAAGGGGGGAAATTTGTTAGAACCTGGATCTTCCTTTCAAGTTTTTTTTTCATTTCTAGTTGTTTTTTAGGAAAAATGGGAAGAAGGAAAATTTTTGGAGTACATGTTGTGTACTTCCTTGTACATGCCATGTACCCTACCACTGATTCCAGGCCATGTATGGCCATGTCACGGCCGCATACACGATTGTGTGATGATGTGGAAGGACTACCTAAAGTGAGTCCCAGTTAAGGCAAGTACACGCCATATTATTTAAAGGTACACACAATGTACTTTTCTTTTTAATTGTTTTATCAAACTAGGGTCATGTATCGTTCATAGAAAACCCTTCTTCTTAGCCTGTCTCGTCTAGGAGCAACTGAAACTGATGAATCTTCTCTGAGCCACCAACCCACCATCTGTTCTTCGAATCGACCATCTTTGATTGCGTTGGAATCGCCACGATGAGTTATTATTTCTTCTAGAGCCTCATCTCTTGATTTCTCCCCTCTCAGAAGATATTCTTGGTTGAGAGTTTTAGAGATTTTTTTAGATCTAAAATTTTCTAAGTTTATTCAAAGGTTGGGATTAAACTATATCGATTTCACAATGTCGAGTTTGGTGGTTCGTGCCTTTCCGTAGTCAGTCTTTGAATATTATGTGTAAAAGTGCCCAATACCCTAGAATAGGGTATTACGTGTCTAGGGATTTTATCCCTGTTAATTCCTTCTATGCCTTGTGTACCTGACCAGAGGTTGTTTGATTATGAATAGGGTTATTTTATCATGCTATAGATGTGTTTACCATGTTCTATTTGATTTTGACAATTTGGGTCTAGCTTTGCCGGTTAGGCTTATTGCTTTCCATGACTAGTATTGTTAGAATGGAGTGATTTTATATGATGTTGTTATATTCTTGTAGCTGTTTAGCCAAGTAGTTCTTGAAAATAGTTATCCAAGTAGTTTTTATGGTTTACTTTGGTTGTTGAACATCGTTATGCATAATTGACTTACACAGGTCTTTGGAAACCTGGTGAAGTAGACCATAGGGGGAATGGATGCTAAGGGCTTCCCCAGAGTGTCTATTTACTTTTCACGTTGTGAGACCATAGGGGGGGATGGATGTGAGTTCTCCATAAGAGAGTCTGTAGATCCATGTTGTGAGACTACAAGGGGAATTGGATGATGAGTGCTTCCCTAGAGTGTCTGTAGTTTACCGATAAAAGAGCACAAGGGGAATTGACGGTGAGTGCTTACTTAGAGAGTCTTTTCTAAATTTGAACTAGAGGGGTTAGAATGTGAGTACTTCCCAGAGGGTTTCTTGTGTTTGATTGGTTGAACCAGAGGATATAATATGTGAGTACTTCCCATAGGGTTACTTTTTTTTATTAGCTTCTTTCTTGATATATAAAAAAGAATGCAATTTAAATTGTAGATTTTTTTTTTACTTTTGAGTACTTCCTTGTCTACTGCTTAATTTTTCTTATTGCTTGCCATATATGTTTACTAACTTTTAGGCACTGATATTTGGGTGGTTTCCTACTGGGATTCATCTCACACCCTTTTTGGGTCATGCTTTTGGGACCAAATAGATTATATTTCTACATGTATATATAAGGGAAGGCACCCTTCTACTTAAGGTACTTGATTGATGTGGAGCTAGAGAGCATGGGACCAAGCTAAGGCTTGCAGTGCTGCTGGAGTTTATTTTTTTTCTTTTTACTTGGGTTTAGTACTATATTCCAGCATTGTGACTTGTTTGGTTGCTTTCCTAGACATATGTATCATGAATCATTTATATATGTGTGCTCCAGTTTTCTATTACTTCCATTCTTCTATTGTTTAATATTTCATGTTATTATTATTGCTTCCACTATTGATATTTTTTCCCATTTAATTACTCTTCAAATGTGGTAATAGTTTCCCCACTATCACACCCAAGGCCCTCACTGCTATTCATCAGCTTTTGGTGTTTGGGTAAATGCGCTTGAGGCCATGTGACCAACCGAGTACGGGGAACCTCTGAGCGGCTCCCAAAACTGGGATGTTACACATCAATATGCATTATACACTATCTTGAACAAAAAATCTACAATATAAAATCCACCAAGACCTATTGGCTTCAAAATTACACTAGAAGAAACCAAAAAACTTCAACAAAGAATACACAACAAATAAAGAATTTTAGTAAGCTCTCGATGAACCTTTCACCTCTTGATGATAGTACTTCTTTATGAGTAGATGGATTATTATGTCTTCATGTGTAAAACTTCTTCAAGATTTTCAAAAGATTATTTTTTATTATTTAATATCTCATCAAATCAAGATAAAATGTTTTATCAAATTTACTCATGAGTATTTTTTAATAATACTTCATCACCTTCACACACACATTTATCCACAAAAAAATATTGCACATATGAGGTATCATTTATTTCATGATTTAATTTTTTTATAAATAAAAAGTTTATTTTTCTCAATTTAGACATAAATACCCAAAAAATATTGGATATTATATTTTATCATTTTAAATATAAATACCATCAAGGGGTTGGGTATTATATTTCCTCACATTAAATACCCAATTATTTAGGGGGTGTTCTAAATCTTCATATAAATCAATTGAAATAAATGAAGGCTTATGATTTTTATTTATTTGTTCAGAAAAAATTTCATCTTATTGGTTGTGTGGACAATATGTTTAAATTAGTTGAGTAATCAGTCTCTATTCATTATTTACAAGGATAAATAAATACCATGAATCATATTTTGTTAATACAATATGAAACAACCTATAATTTACCCTCATTTAAACACCCACACCATCATGTGGTCTAATTAATGCATTCATACTTGATATAATTTTCATGAATTAATTTTCTTATTAAATGCCTATAAAACTTGGTATTTTCAATTTTATCACCTTGAATTTATAATGCTTGAAAGATTCATTCCAATTTGTTCTTCACATGAAATCTTCATTCTCAAACACCCATGGATTCACATTTCATCACATGGAATCATTATTTTATGATTCCATGAACCGTATCTCATGAATTTATTTTAATATTACTCAATAATTTAAACTACATCTATTTTGTTCGAAGTTTTGGCTTCCTTTCAGGTAACATCATAGCTTGGGTACTACTGTTCTTGCATAGAAGATACTTTTATGTGAGACTACCCTTACACATCCTTTTAACTACCTTTTTGAAGTTATCCTAGATACTCTTATGAAAGATGATGAAACTCACAACTACCCTTACATGAGTATAGAATACCCTTACATGATTGAAAACTACCCTTACACAAGTGGCCAAGTACCCTTACACAGACTTCAACCTAACCTATTTACCTTTACCCCACACCTAGTTACCCTTATGTAAATCCTTATCAACCTTTAGAATGATTTTTTTAACTCATGGTTTAACCTTATGTAATAACCCTTATAAAATTCAATACCCATACATATGTAATTACTTACCTTTATATAGCCTTCAAATCTCTACGTGTACCCTTATGTGGCTATTGGATACCCTTAAACCATCTACCATGTACATATACACAACTGTAAAAATGTGTTGGGTACCATTAACAAGCTTATTGTACCCTTATTTTAGCTACCTATACCCCTATGTAACTAATGAATTACCTTTACATAGCTGTAGGTACCGTTACACAACTTCCTGTTTCTTCTAGATTTCAGTCTATTCAATTCAGAACCTTCTAAAACTGACTCCAGTCCCTCTACGAAACATTCCATCATGAAAATAAATATTTTCACAGTCTTACACATTATAAAATTTTATATACAATGTTATTTCATTCATCATCACTTGTCTTTAGTTTCCTTGAATACCAGGAGAATAAATATTACATTTGTAAGTAGAATTGTTCAAGCATGACATCCAATTCCATTAAATGAATTAATAAAATTTCTACAGGCATAATCACTTCATATATTGACTCATTGAAAAAAATGAAACACTTAATCACAAAAATATCATTAACAACACATAATTTTCATACATAAATATTACATTTTATTATATGAATATTCAATATATAACTTTATGATCTATTCCAAAACCATATAGGTCTAGTGTCTTTGGAAACATAGATACATAAACAACTTGTTCATAAGAGATATACATAATATCCCACTTAGTTCTTCACAACTATCACCCTTATTATACATATCATACTTAAAATACTTCTCTATATCCTAGGGAAGGAAAACATAATAAAGGGTGAGTTCAGATGCTCAATAAGGGTAAATAAGGGAGATATCAATGATAAATTAATTATAAAATGAGAATAAGGATATGAGAACATGATATTAAAATATTAAAACCATACCTAGGATATCATATATCATAATATTGAATCATGGTATAAATATTTGTAGTTTATAAGAAATGAATAGTAATGGGATCAAAGAATATGATCCATGAGAGCATAACATTGACATAAGGAATATGTTTTTGGTATACACATAAGTATAGAAAATCATTTCCTTAGTCATATCTCAATTATAAGATTATAATAGTGTATTGGGAAAACTACCAATTCCATCATATCATAATTCAATATTCAATCACAAAACTATCATAGTGGATAGAGTCCCTTACAGAACTAGGTTCACTCCCCATTCTAGTCCTTATTATCACATGAGATATCCATCTTTGCAGAATGCACTGGAGGGATATATAATTCCAGGACCAGCTATCACATAATTAGAATAATATATATGTGTAGTATAAAAGAATATTAATTTTTTCATATAATAAACCATTTAAAGGAAATGAGTTTCATAAACATTTCAACATTTCATCATAGCATAACATATGAAAAATAAATGGGTTTCATAAAAATATTTTCATCATAATCATAAACCATCCAAAGAAATAATAAGGATGATATCATCAAATCATTTCCTCAGTAAATATTATGTAACATTAAAATATGTCATCATAGATGAAAAATTCCTTTAAAATATCACTTGGAATGTTTCTTGAGGAAAATACCATTTTTTACTTTGAAATAAATTATTTTAAATCTAAAAATTTACAAAATATTAAATAATTTTTTTTATTTTAAACAAAACGTGGAAAAATTTAAATTAAGATTTAAATAATTGAGTGATCATGATAGAGGGAAATCCGATTCAATCCATGTATGTTAAAAAATATTTTTTTTTCACATTTTCAATATAAAGTCAAGAGCACCTCATTCGGAAAATGACCAGAAGATTCCTTTTAAAAAAATTATAAAAAATAAATCATAAGTAAAAATTAATTAAAAAAATCATATGAAAATATTAAAAACATTATTTAAATCATTTTAAAAAATAATCGATATAGAATAAAAAGGATTTTTGTCTGAAGAGAGAAATAAATTTTGTTTTCCTTAAAAAAATTCTTTATATTTGTTGAGTACTTAAAAGAGGAAAATTATAGAAAAAAATTTAATATCTTGAAATAAATATTTTATAATATTAATCATGGGATTTTTGAGTGATAAATTATAAAATTTATTCCTCAAAATCTTAATCATAAAAAATCCTCATAAACAATGAGATTGTAACTTAAATCCCTAAACTCAATTTCTACTTACATAAAAAGAACTATAAAATACTATATAATACATTTAAATTAACTATAATTATATATAATAATAATTTATATAATTACTATACCATATATGATCCAATTATAAAATTAAACACTAATTTATTAATAATTATTTATTAAAATATCATTTACAGTTGTTAACTCTTTCATTTTTCAAGAGAGTTTTGATTTTATAGTTCCAATCATTTTACTTTGATCATGGTTATATCATCTAATGAATGTTAAAAATTATATAAATATAATATATATTCATTATATATATATAGAGTCATCTATAAAAGGTATATATAGAAAAATGAATGACACCGTTCATGGAGATGGTAGACAAAACATACGTATGAGGGCAATTTTCACTTTTCAAACGATGAAAAAAGGTAAATAATAATTAAAATTTAAATAATAATTATTAAATATTAAATACCATATATATTCAATAAATATATCCTTATTACCATCCATGTAAATAATAAATGAAAAAATGATTCACATCATTTTGTAGAGGACGTAGTCCACACGTACGCACAAGCGACGTTATGGTTTTCCAATGGATGGGAATGTAAGAAGTTAGATATGATATTATAATTCTAGAAACATTATTATATCATAAACATCACATATAAACATTAAAATCATAATAATATCCATCTATGAAATATGGTGATGGAAAATTAATTGTATCTCTACATTGAGGTGATAGTCCACACGTACGCAAAAATGATACTATCACTTCCCTTTTGATGTAATAGAGAGTGGATAATGGTAGATACATAATAATAATAAAAAATAAATTTATTAAAGATACTTAATTAATTTTTTACAATGTATACGATGGATTTTGAGTAGTTATAATAATAAATAAAATTGAAAATTTTCGGTTAAGAGTTATACCTCTTCATTGAGAAACCTCTTTTGTCTTACACCTTAAGCATTGAAAGAATGATATTTTGGTAAGAAAAGAAGATTTAAAATGTGGATAAGGAATATATTTTGATATTAGTTCAGGTATTTTATTATCTATAAAGCTCAAGCATTGTGAATAATTAAGGATAAGAGATAACCTTTAATAAGTGAGAGGCAGGGCACTAATGGAATTAATTAAAGTATTAATATAAATTAATTTTCATATAAAAATGGATAAAAATTTATATAATTTGAATATAATATTATTATGAGTTTAAAAAATATCATAAAATAAAATTTAGTCAGTTTTGGTTATGTTTTCACCCTTATCAATTAGTTTTAACCCTCGTTAACCTTTTGACAATTACCGTGATATTAATGTTTTTTACTTTTTAGGGGTCAAGAAAGTTAATAAAAAGGGATAAGTGACCCATAAATATACCATGGTTGAAATTTTAAAACATATCCAATTATATTATATTAATATATTATTTTTATTAATTTACGTTTTTTTAATAAAATATTTTTCATAATAAAATATCATTAATGTCAATTATGGAAATACATGAAATATTATAATATAATATGTGTATAACTCATGTAAAATGGTTCCAAAATGAAATTAATTAAAATATAAGGAATATATAGTCTTAATATAATCATCCAATCAATTTTTTATAGGTTTTGATATTGTTTTGAACCTTATCTCTTGGTTTAACTCATTGGTTAACCAATTTTAACTTCAACTGTGGTAATGAATTTTTAAATATTAAAAGGTTCTAATTTTAATTATAAGGTGAAAATTGGCTCATAAATGGAAAAATGATAATATTTTAAACCTTATTCTCATTAAAATTTTCATCTTTAATTTTTTTTTATTTTCAAATAATTTAATAAAATATATTTAACATAAAATACTATTAATGTCATTTTAAGAACTATTCACATAATTTGACTTTAAAAAAAAACATGAAATATAACACCCCAAACATTTTATGGTATGCTTATATTAAATAAATTCTATTCATACCCTATATTTCATGAAGCACTATGTATTTTTTGAATCAAAACATTATAGAAGAAACTTATAAGCTATACATTAAACATAAATTTTCCACTTATATGTTTTGAATTTCGAAAAATAGTCATCTACAATTGTGACTAGTAAGTCATTTGGAGTATAATAGAACTGTAAATACCTAGAAATTCTGTGGAAATTTTTTTCTTAAATACATGGGAATTTTACGAGTCGGCAGTTTCTGATGGCGGTTGATTCCGAGGTCTGGTGTGCCCGGAATCAATTTATGAAGTTTTTTTCAGGTACGTTTAGTAAACGTACGTGCAAGATTTTTTATCATTTGAACAGATGCTCAGAACTGAAATCTGAAGACACTGAGGAACTCGTAGTGCTGATATTCTCTTAAGGAGACCTTCACCGTAGTTTCGTTTTATCAAGGATGGAAGTTAATTTTTTTGGGATTCTTAATAAATTAAATAAAAACTATGTGTGGCATAATTTTTATTTAGGTGGAAGTTAAATCCTCCATGGGGAAGTTGGAGGTGGGGCCCACCCCCAAATAACCTCCCATGGGAGGATATTATGTGGTGGGTCCCACACGAGCGTCAAAACCGTCAACTCCCCTTGAACTCCCCTTTAACTATTGAGCTCCCAAATTAATGGTGGAGCCTTTCCACCTTCCCTCTTAATGTGCCAACTCACTCCCTCAATTAATTAACTAAGCTTGCAATTAATTAATTGGCTCTTCTATTTTGAATTATTTTGAATTCATGAAGTGAGAATAATAATATGTGTTATATTATTATGGTTAGCATATTTTTCCTTGGTTGGGAGAATTAGTGGGCTTTGGGAGAACCCATGGAGGAACAATTTCCTCTCGACGAAGAATGCTGTTTCCACTGAAGAACGACAATGCGTCTCCTTCCTTTACAACCAGGGAAAGAAAGGGAAGATTCCGCCTATAAATAACGCCACCAACGACAACATCATCCCCTCCGACATTGAAAGAACGACGTCCGTCTTCCGCGACGTCCCTCTTCCACGACTCGTCAATGTTCAATGACAATATAAGAGGTAGAGGGAATTTAAATTATTTCTACATATGAATTATATCCTCGTTCTTTGATGTTTACTTGGGTTAGATGGTGGCCAATTCATATCACCTAACGTGGAGGGTTCGGGCCGAATAAATACGGCCCGACGTCCCTCCGTTGAATCTTTTTTGGTTAATGTCGGAGGCGGAGCCGAAAGGGCGCATTGCCATTGCACCGCACCGGAGAAGAACCACGACAGATGAAAGAGGAACCGCAGCCGGGAAGGCCGTGGCGGATGAAGAAGCACAGAACCATCATGCCGCGCGATGGAGCCGAAAGCCGCGATCACGTTGGGCCGCATCAAGGTTGGGCCACGACGGTGGTGGCGCGGTGGCGTAGCGTCGCGGTGGAGGTCTGGAGGCGGCCGACCGAGCCGACGGCCGGGGAGCCGGGCAGCGGGATGACTGGCCGACCCATTAGAAGACCGTGGCACCCATATGTGCCACGTGGAGTAGGACTACGACTCACATCCACGGGCTGCTCGGCTGGAAGAACAGGCCGGCTGCCTATCGGCCGTGCTCAAGAACCGCGGCGCCTGCAGGCGCTGCGTGGAAGAGGACGCGACCCACGTCCACGGGCCCCTCAGCTGGGCGAACCGGCCGGCCACATGCCAGCTGGGCTGGAGAACTGCGGTGCCTGCATGTGCCATGTGGGAAGAACCACGTCCCGCAGTGCGGGCCGCGTGCACATGGCCATGTGTGCTGGGCCGAACCAGCCTGCTACGGCCGACCGAGCAGGGGAGGCACAGCGCCGCTTGGCGCCACCGGGTGAACCGTATCAGCCCGCAGTGCGGGCCGGGTCCTCAGGTGGGCCACGCCCCACCGGGCCAGGCCGAACCCCCAACCGGGTCGGACCTGCCGAGCTGGGTCAGGCCGACCTGCTAGCACACTGGGCTTGACGGGCCGGGCCCGTCTTCGCTTAAATGCGAATAACACCTAGACCACGCGTCCAATTGATGCGCCGTCTGCAGAACTGGGACCCTCGTGATGAGGTGGTCCTTTTTTGATACTCTAAGTGAGTTTTGGACACATTTTAAAAAATAGCCGAGTTGGATCGAACGTAAAATCCAACCGGATCCGTGGAACGGAAATGCCAATAACTCTCAGACCGGGTGTCCAATTAACACACCGTCTATCACGTTGGATTCATTTTGATGAGATGGAACTACAGGATACATCAACTCAATAATTCTTTATAGTTTATGTATCAAAACTTGGCTCTAGGAGTGGACCCTCCCGGAATCGAGCGTGCTGTGTCTGTGAACCCTAGAGATGGTTGCGACGACTACTGTACCGGAATCCTCTGTGGGTTCGACATCGATAACTACTGAACTAGGATCCTCCATGGGTCTGACAGTTCTAACTTTTTTTCCTGTATCTTGTGTGGGTCCAATAGAATAGCTGTTCTTGTATCCTGTGTGGGTTCGACAGTTTAGCTGGTCCTGGATCCTGTGTGGGTCCGACAAGTTAGATGAATTAGTGACTACATCTGATCATCTATATCACTCAATGAATGATGTATACATGTGTGAGATGAGAGTCAAATTTCAATCATTTATCATCGATGTGATTGAATTTACTGCCTTTGTGGACTAGGTTGTGTTTGGGCTCGAGATTTGGAGCCGGATTGTGACTGGTAACTTAGGTATATGTATGGGCATATGCCTAAGTAGGGTCGGTTGATACTTCGTGTTTGTATTTTTATTCTCTGGTTTGTAATTCATGGATTCTGGGAGACCTTCAGGGGTCTCGAGGTCCCTAATGAGTATTGTTATACTCACCCCTGCATGATCTATTCCCGCACTTCGTTGTGTTGGTTACAGACGACGAACAACACTGATCGAGGTAGAGAGTTGTAGAGCTGGACGGTACCTAGAGGTGGAATACTTGGCAAGACGTACACGGAGTGGACAGATGGACCTGGGGTGCTGAGGAGGCCATATATACCCACCCTTCATGTGGGATTCATGGAGGACGACTTAGTAGTTGCTGTTTTACCTTTCTGCAGTTGTACTAGTTTTTCAGTTGTTTTCACTTTACTGTTGGGCTTGTATTTCTGGCTCCTTTCCTTTCAGCACTTTCTTTTTTTATACAGTTTTACTTAGTGTTTACTTCTAGTTGCGTACTATGTTGTTTTGGTTTACTTATTATAGGCAATGCCTTCCCTTTTTATTGAGATTACACTTTTGGCGCTAGTCGTCAAACCCTGGCCTCTAGAAGGCGGGCTTGAGGTAGTCATAGCACGGGCCCCGATGACGGGTCATGACAAATTGGTATCAGAGGAATCAGTTCTAACGTAGAACTTGGACTCTGATTCTTTTAACAGTAATAGTGTTAAGTATTTTGGGTATGGTTTTCTGTTTTGGGAAACAGGTGTTGGTGTGGCGGCCGACGTATCCATACAATAGGACTCTAACTTCTGATCTTCGACTCAGTGCACAAAAACACTAATTGCATGTGTGTTTCATTTGAAAAAGTTTTCTTCGTGATTACTTTATGTTAGATCACCAGGTATACTGTTTTAACTGTGGAACACCTATTTCTTTTCAGGATGGCCTCACGAAGGCAACCAGCTAGGGTTCTGAGTTTCGTATGAGATGGTAGCCCACTGAGTGACGTGGCCTCGATGCAGGGCCCCATCACAGCGGAGGTACTGGCAGTACCACTACCCGTTGGGCCACCGATACCACCAGATCCAGCAGTAGAGAGTGCACGTCGTCTAAGTGCGTTGCACAAGTTCCAGCTCTAGAGGCTGCCCAGGTTTCAGGGAGAGATGGACCCACAGGAAGATGAGGATTGGCTGGAGGCTGTCGTGAGAGTTTTCTGATTGGTAGGGACACCAACCGACCTCATGGTGACCCTTTCCATGAGTCTCCTGCATGTAGAAGCAGGTAGATGGTGGATCCTGATTCTCCAGGTTCATGACGAGGTATCATTACTCTGCACAAACTTTGAGAGTCTCTTCCTCCCAAAGTTTGTTTCAGCCACCCTTCGTGCGGTGAATATTCATGAATTACTTCATATACAGTAGGGTAGTATGACAGTAGCTCAATACTTTGTGAGGTTCACCGACCTCTCACGCTACTCCACATATATGGTACATGACCCATTCTTCAAGGCCTATACCTTCGAGTAGGGACTCATGCATGAGATCAGGGCTTCGATGATCCCCCTCAGCATCCCGACTCAGGTGGGGGTGCTGGAGCGATCCCTTATAGTGGAGAGTTTTCTCGATGAGCAGTCACTAGTAGCGATACCCACCACAGGGCAAAACATAGTGGAGTCTTCTACAGCTAGCAATAGACAAATGTCATAGAGGTCCAAGCAGACCATGCCATCAGGTGGGAGACCCCAAGATACAGGTTCGGGTGTGCGGGGCAAACGAGACAGAGCTAGCTATACGAGGAGTAGGTAGTCCTATGCATGTGGCGAGTAGGGCCACATGGCTCGTGACTACCCAACCCGCCATGCAGATGAGAAGCAGACAGTAGAGGGACCTCCCGGCAGAGGAAGAGTTTCGACCGTGGTGGTCCGCTGGGAGTAGGCGGATGAGGCAGAGGAGCTAGCCGAGCAGTAGGTGGTGGATGACGTTTCAAGGATATACCACCACCACCACCAAGAGGTCAACCCTGACTACAGGGAGCTGAAGGACAGAGGCAGGCTCAGATCCAGGTAGTCAATGCTTACAACCACAATGCACCTGAGATTATTTGAGGCACTATCTGTGTCTACTCCACCCTTGTTGTAGTACCTATAGACAGAGGTGCGAGTCATTCCTTTATTTCCACTGCCCTCGTTCAGATCTTTGAGATTTCGATGGAGTCTTTGGCTCGATCCTTATGACTAGAGGCTCCTACGGGAGTAGACTAGACAATTACACACTGGTGTTGGCAGAGTGAGCTTACACTAGGAGGCGAGAGCTTCGGCTGGGATCTTCTGGTAGCGGCACCGAGGCCTTACGATATCATCTTGGGTATGAACTGGTTATCCATAGTTCGTGCCCAGATTGACTGTATTATGTGCAAAGTGTAGTGTATCCTCACGGATGGGACCAGTTTCACCTTCACCGGCGATAAGGGAGCCATTGCAGTGCATTATGGACTTACATAGAGGAGGGGGCAGCCGATCACACATATGTTGAATAGTCTCATCCTCGGAGTGGTTGAGGTGTGGAGTCCGAGTTTTCCTATTATGGTGGATCAGTACACAGATGTTTTCCCTGATGACGTTCCCGGACTACCTCCTCGCAGAGAGGTAGACTTCTACATTGACCTATACCCCAGGACGGTACTAATATCTACTCCAGTATATCTGATGGATCCCACCGAGCTTCATGAGCTAAGGGTATAGCTGGAGGACTTGCAGGGGAAGGGATTTATCCAACCCAGTGATTCACCCTGGGCATCTCTGATTTTGTTCGCCAAGAAGTCGTATGGGAGCTTGAGACTGTGTGTTGAATACCATTTCCTGAATTAGGTGACCATGAAGAACAAGTACCCACTCCTGAGGATTGATGACCTCTTTGATCAGCTCAAGGGAGCACGATGGTTCTCGAAGATAGACCTTAGGTCAGGCTATCACCAGCTCATAGTTTGAGACAAGGATGTGTAGAAGACAGACTTCAGGTGTCGGTATGGCCACTAAGAGTTCTTGGTTATTCCCTTCGGCATAACCAATGCTCTACCAATGTTCATGAGTCTCATGAATAGTATCTTCCAGCCTTACCTCGATCGCTTTGTTGTAGTTTTCATCGATGACATATTGATCTACTCGACTACCAAGGAGGAGCATGCCTGCCATTTTCAGGTAGTACTGGACACACTACGAGAGTACCGAATTTATAGTAAGCTCTTGAAGTGCCAGTTTTGGATTCGAGAGGTTCACTTCTTGGGAAACGTCATCTCAGAGGCTGGAGTTGCAGTGGATCCAACGAAGATTGAGGAAGTACTTGCCTGGGAGCCACCCAGGAGTGTGACAGAGGTACAGAGTTTTCTAGGACTGGCTGGGTACTATCGGAGATTTGTACTAGACTTATCCAGAGTTTCAGAACCACTTTCAACATTGACGAAAAAGGGGCAACCCTTCGTGTGGTCAGATAGATGCCAACAGAGCTTTCAGGAGCTGAGTCAGAGGTTGACCAGTGTGCCCATCTTGAGGCTACTAGAGGAGGGCGAAGGGTACGTAGTTTAATGCGATGCATCAGGGACTAGACTCGGGTGTGTCCTGATGCAGGAGCGAGCAGTTATCAGGTATGCTTCACGGCAGTGGAGACATCATGAGCAGAACTACACTACCCATGACCTGGAGTTAGTAGCAGTGGTCTTCGCCTTGAAGATGTGGCAGCACTATCTGATGGGCGAGCATTTTACAGTCTACTCTGACCACCAGAGTCTTAGGTACATCTTCTCACAAAAGGACCTGAACCTGAGACAACGACGATGGCTCGAGTTCCTCCAGAACTATGACTTCAAGATAGTCTATACTCCTGGAAAAAAGAACATTGTAGTATATGCTCTCAGTAGGATATCAGGCATTCAGCTACTAGGAGAGGCGACAGAGAAGCTGACCGCGTTTTAGATATCCTTTGTGGATAGAGATAGAGCAGCCTTTCTGCAGTCTCTCATAGTCACACCTTCACTTATCCAACAATTCAGAGAGGCACAGCGTGGGGATGTTGACTGTGAGATGCGACGTGCTCAGATATCCACAGGGTAGGCACCTAATGGATTTTATGAAGGTGGGGAGCACATCATTCTCCTCAGAGGAAGTACCATGGTACCAGTTGCACTACTGGAGGAGGTGTTGAGGGAGTTCCACACTTCCCCTCTAGCGGTACATCCAGGAGTGGCGAAGATGTATCAAGACCTCATACAAAATCACTGGTGGCCAGGTACGAAGAAGGCAGTAGTAGAGTTTGTCTCATGATGCCTCACTTGTCAGCAAGTGAAGGTGGAGCACCAGGTTCCAGCAGGCTTGGTTTATCCCTAAGAGGTCCCAGAGTGGAAGTGGGATGGGATATCCATGGATTTCGTGACAGCAATTCCATGTACATCTAGAGGACACGAATCTATTTGGGTTATTGTCAACTGACTCACCAAGTCGGCCCACTTCCTACCGATCAGAGAGCAGGGCTCAGAAGAGAGCATGAGATGCCTCTACATTCAGGAGATTGTACGAATTCATGGTGTGCCACCGACGATCATTTCCGATCGAGACGCCCATTTCACTTCCTGGCTATGGAAGGGGTTGTAGGAGGATTTCGGGATGCAAATTCACTTTAGCACCGTCTTCCATCCTCAGACAGACGGTCAGACTTAGAGGACCATTAAGACTCTCGAGGACATGCTCCATGCATGCGTCCTCGACTTTGGTCGCATCTGGGAGGATCACTTTCCCTTGGTAGAGTTTGCATACAACAACAACTACCACTCCACCATCAGGATGGAACCTTACAAGGAACTGTATGACCGACCTTGTAGATCACCATTATGATAAACTGACCTAGGGGAGTTAGCACTTGTAGGGCCAGAGATGGTGCAGGCTACGATAGAGAAGGTGCAGATCATCCAGGAGTGGATGAAGACTGCACAGAGCAGGAAGAAGTCCTATGCTGATAGGAGACGGATACCACTGTAGTTGGAGGATGGAGACCAAATTTTCCTATGGGTCTCACCTTGACAAGGTCTAATGAGATTTGGCCAAGGTGGTAAGTTATCTCCATGATTCATCGGACCGTTCCGGGTCCTTAGTAGAGTAGGCGAGGTGGCTTACGACCTTGCTCTTCCACCTCAGTTGTACCGGGTGCATGACGTCTTCCACGAATCTCAACTGAGAAGAGACATGCATGAGCCATCCCACATCATCAACCACGGGGAGCTGGACATCGATGACAGAGTGAATTTCATGGAGGTTATAGTGGAGATTGAGTATTGACAGGAGTGGGTCCTGCATGGACGGTCGATTCCTCTGGTGCGCGTTCACTGGCAGCACGAGAACCTACAGGAGAGCACATGGGAGCGGGAGGCTCAGATGCGTGCTCAGTACCCCCATTTGTTCCCTTAGTGTGTATTGTAACTTACATGGATGTAAATACCTGATGTGGGGAGAATTTAAAGACCTAGAAATTCCGTGGAAATTTTTTTCTTAAATACATGGGAATTTTATGAGCCCACAGTTTCTGACGACGCTTGATTCCGAGGCCCGGTGTGCCCGAAATCATTTCTGAAGTTTTTTTCGGGTACATTCAGTAAATGTATGTGAATGATTTTATGTCTTTTAAACTGGTGCTCATAATTGAAATCCGAGGACACTGATAAACTCGCAGCGCCGGTATTCGCTTAAGGAGACCTTCACTTTAGTTGCGTTTTATCGAGGATGGAAGTTAATTTTTGGGGATTCTAAATAAATTAAATATAAACTATGTGTCACATAATTTTTATTTAGGTGGAAATTAAATCCTTCAAGGGGAATTTGGAGGTGGGGTCTACCCACACATAACCTCCCATGGGAGGATATTATGTGGTGGGGCCCACACGAGCATCAAACCCCTCAACTCACCTTGAACTCCCCTTTTACTCTTGAGCTCCCAAATTAATGGTGAATCCTTTCCACCTTCCCTCTTAATGTGCCAAATCACCCCCTCAATTAATTAACTAATCTTGTAATTAATTAATTGGCTCTTCTATTTTGAATTATTTTGAATTCATGAAGTGATCAAAATAATATGTGTTATATTATTATGGTTGGAATATTTTTCCTTGGTTGGAAGAATTAGTGGTCTTTGGGAGAACCCTTGGAGGAACAATATCCTCTCGACAAAGAATACCGTTTCCACCGAAGAACGACGACGCGTCTCCTTCCTTTCCAACTGGGGAAATAAAGGGAAGATGCCGCCCGCAAAGAATGCCACCAATGACAATGTCATACCCTCCGACGTTGACAGAACGACGTCTGTCTTCCACAACTTCTCTCTTCTGTGACTCGTCAACATTGAACAAAAAAATATGAGGTAGGGGGAATTTGGATTATTTCTACGTATAAATTATATCCTCGTTCTTCGACATTTACTTGGGTTCGACGGTGGCCAATTGATATCACCAAATGTGGTGGGTGCGGGACAAAAAAACACGACACAATGTCCCTCCATTGAATATTTTTTGGTTAACATCGGAGGTGGAACCGAAAGGGCGCGGTGCCATCGCACCGCGGTGGACGAAAGAGGAACTGCGGCCGGGAGGGCCGTGATGGATGAAGAAGCGCAGAGCCATCATGCCGCACGGTGCAGCTGAAGGCCGCGGAATGTTTGGGCCACAGCGGTGGGGGCGCGACATCGTCGCGCCGCATGGAGGACAGCAACACCGCGGCATCGTCGCGCCGCGATGGAGGTGCAGAGGCGGCCGGCCGATCCAGGCAGTGAACCGACCGGTCGGACCGCGGGAAGACCACAACACCCATAGGCACATCATGGAGGAGGACTACAACCCGTATCCACAGGACACTCGGCTGGAAGAATTGGCAGGCCGCCTGCCGGCCGGGCTGAAGAACTGCGGCGCCCGCGGGCGCCGTGTGGAAGAGGACGTGGCCCGCGTCTGCGGGCCCCTCGGTTGGGAGAACTGGCCGGCCACATTCCGGCCAGGCTAGAGAACTGCAGTGTCTGCAGGTGCCGCGTGGAAAGAACCACGTCTCGCAGCGCGGGCATCGTGTGCTGGGCCGAACCGGCCTGCTACGGCCGGCTGGGCATTGGAGGGGGCGGCGCCGCTTGGCGCCGCCGGGCGAACCAGACCGGACCACAGTGGGGGCCGGCTCCGAAGGTGGGCCATGCCCCACCGTGCCGGGCCGACCCCCTAGCCGGGTCGAACTTGTCGAGTTGGGTCAGGCCGACCCGCCAGCCCACTGGGGTGGACGGGCCGGGCCCGTCTTCGCTTAAATGCGAATAACACCTAGACCACGCTTCCAATTGACGCACTGTCTGCAGCACTGGGACCCTCACGATTAGGCGGTCCTTTTGTGATACTCTAAGTGAGTTTCAGAGAAATTTTGGGAAATGTCTGGGTTGGATCGAACGTAAAATCCCACCGGGCCCCTGGAACGGAAATGCCAATAACTCTTAGATCAGACGTCTGATTGACATGCCATCTGTAGCGTTGGGTTCCTTCTGATGAGACGGAACTACAAGATACATCAACTCGAGACTTAGTTATAGTTGATGTATCAACTCTTGGCTCAAGGAGAAGACCCTCCCAGAATCGAGCATGCTGTGTGCGGGAACCCTAGAGCTGGCTGTGATGACTACTGTATCGAAATCCTCCATGGGTTTGACAACGATGACTACTGAACCGGGATTCTCTGTGGGTCCAACAGTTCTGACTTATGTTCCTATATCTTGTGTGGGTCTGACAGAATAGCTGGTCCAGTATCCTGTGTGGGTCCGACAGCATAGGTTTTCTTGAATCCTGTGTGGGTCTGACAGCTTAGATAAATCAGTGACTACATCTGATCATCTCTATCACTCTACGAAAGATGTATACCTGTGGGAGTTGAGTCTTGACTTTCAATCATTTATCATAGATGTTATTGAATTTACCTTATTTGTGGACTTGGTTGTGTTTGGGATTGAGAGTTGGAGCCAGATTGTGACTGGTAACTTAGGTATATGTATGGGCATATACCTATATAGGGTTGGTTGATACTTCATGTTTGTATCATTCTTCTGTGGTTTATCCTTCGTAGATTCTGGCAGACCTTCAGGGGTCTCAGGGTCCCTAATAAGTATTATTATACTCACCCCTGCACGGGCTATGCCCGTACTTCGTTGTGTAGGTTGCAAACGAAGGACGACACTGATCGAGTTAGAGAGTTGTAGAGCTGGACGTACCCGGAGTTGGACCACTTGGTGAGACGTACACGGAGCAGACAGACGGACATGGGGTGCTGAGGAGGCCATCTATACCCACCCTTCAAGTGGGATTCCCAGAGAATGACTCAGTAGTTTCTGTTTTACCTTTCTCTAGTTGTACTAGTTTTTCAGTTGTTTGTACTTTACTGTTGGGCTTGTATTTACGACACCTTTCCTTTTAGCATATTCTTTTGTATACAGTTTTACTTAGTGTTTACTTACAGTTGTGTACTCTGCTGTTTTTGTTTACTTATTAAAGTCAATGCCTTCCCTTTTTATCGGGATTAAGCCTTTGGTGCTAGTGGCCAGCCCCTGGCCTATGGAAGGCGGACTTAGGGTAGTCACGGCACGAGCCCCGAGGGCGAGTCGTGACAAGAACCAACTTGATTTTTAGATGAATAGTAATATACCCTTGTGAATAGTAAAATGGATAGTAATATTTCCCTTATAAATAGTAAAAAATGATAATATTTTATTTTCTTAAGGTAATAATATAATGAGATCTTAATTAATTTTTCAATGTGATATAGAACTAATTATACCTTTAAAATTGTTATTTTTCGAATTAACTATGATTTTATTTAAAAATTAAATTAAAAATACTTGGAAAATTATTTTCAAAAAATGCATTTTTTTTTGAATTCTACACATTGAAAAATGGTTAGGGTAATTTTTTGAGATTTTTTCTAAAATACATGAATTTTTCATGAATAGTAAAAATTCAGTTTTGAGTTTTCGGTAGTTTAATGACATCATAATGATGTTATAATTAAATATAAAGGTATGGTCGATTTTTTTACAGTAATTTATGACATGAGGAGTCCCAAGTGACTAAAACCATGGGCAAATACCATGGGAAAACCCATGGTTTGGCAAAAACCACTAATGAGGTGTCCCTTTGAAATTATTAAAAAATTACCCCTCTTTTTCTATAAATACCCACTAATCCATTCGTTTTCTTTTATTCCAAATCCCTTATCCTCGAATCCCTGGTGGTTTTACCTCTCTATGAGTCCTCCCAAGGTTTCCTTAATCCCCCAAGGTCACATCCTTCAATATCTAGGAGTTACTCTATAAGGTATGGGAATCCTTCATCCTCTTCCTGAAGTCGACACTTCTTTTATGTTAGCTATTTGAAATTTCTTTCTCATATGTTGGGGTTTGATTTTATTTATTATTAATAATTTACTTTTTATTTAAATATTATGAGATACCCTTTTGTTCTCATTATTTCATTTTATGAAATTTTAAGCGACGTCGTTAGGCTGTCGAATTTTTATAAGGGATCTCTCAACTTTTCTATTATTTTCAAGGTCATCTCTTTTCTTTTTCTCATCTCACATCCTCTGTCAGAATGACCATGATAAACTCTAGTATCATATATATACTGTAATTATATCATGTTAATGGAATAACCATCATCAATATTCTTACTCCCCCATTTTATTTTTTATAAGAAAAATCAACACCCATGAGGTTCAAATTTATAACCTTTGTGGACGACAAAGTTTTGTTCTTCACTTTATCCTTTATTACTAGTCATGAAACCATTTTAATAGTTGAACCAAATCATAATACATTTATTTAATCTCATTAATGTTCTGTAATCATTACTAACTCATAATATGGAATAATAATACAAAACGAGTTCATTGTATACAAAACTGCCAAGCTAAATCCAAACATTTATAAAAAACTTTTAACTAATGATTCATCCTCAAGTATATATCCTATAATCATTATAAGATAATTTATTTATATTTAATTTCACTAATAATATATATTAACAACTCTGTATATTTATCCACATTTCAAATGAACTTCAATTCATGAAAGCCAGTAAAGGAATCATGAAAACCAAGGATGAAAATGCTTCCAAAACAATAAAATTGAACCTCTTAAACCCATTAAAAGGGACATGAATGAACCTAATAAGGTTATAATAAATCAATTACATGTATAGGAGGTTCTGGAATTATTAATTAATGAATATAAATTTGATTATTCAGGTTATTAAAATAAACAGAGAACACACTCGAGCAAAAGGTAAGGGGTTTCTCATCTCACTTTCATTTCTGTGAGATTTTCATTATTCTCCACTTATTTCCTATATGTGGAATATGTGTACTTCAATTTGATATAAAATAACATGATTATATTTATATTCATGTTATTAAATGATTCATTTGATGTTCATTACATTCTGGTCAAATGATTCGACTGATTACATTGTGGTAAGAGACATTGTCTCAACTTCTATTTGGTAGTGACTAACTTTGTATGGTGCACCTAATAATCCTTATGTGGTGTACCTACTGACCATTTGAGATCAATTTTCATTTCAAATTATATTTATATTAAATATCCACAATCTCATATCATTAATATTTTTTTTCTAAACCGTATACCATTTTACATACGATGTTTATTGGGAAAGTTATTTTAGTTAAGGAAATAATGATGAATCTGTATACTCTACTCTATAAGGATTTTGAAAAGGCATATTTCTCTCGTATTGAATCAATGTATAATGAATTATTTGGACATTCGGTGGTGGGTGGGGCCCTCTATATCCCCTCGATGCATCAGTAGGTCTCATGAGACAAATCAGTTGGCGACAAACCCTTTGAGTTTGTTTCCAAAAAATCAGACGGGTTTCTACCCATAGAACTAAACCGTTTTTATGGTATTATGGTTTCAACTTTCAGATACATGATGTCCAATTAATAAGAATTATATTTATTCATTATCAGTTATTATTATAATTCATGAGGTTTTAACAATGACAAAATCTATGGTTTCAGTTTCATTCTCAGTTTATTAATGGCATTAGTTATTCATGTATTCATAAAGCCATATTGATTATGTAATATTGATTGTGATTCAATTATTATTGTACTCATTCTTCCACTATTTGTAACCCTTACTGAGAATTTGAGATCACCCCTTTCATTGTTTACTTTCAAAAGGTGACAAATAGGAGATCATTTATTGAGTTCTTGTTGATGGAGTTTTTAGTTTTTGTTATGTATTGTATTTTGTAAACTTTTAAAATTTAATTTGAGTTACATCTATGTATCTAGATTCTTCAAGACTACTAAACTGATCGTTCCTTCGGGATTTTCATTCCTTCTATCCATGCCAATATCAAAAAGTAATGCACCGGCTCTAGCCTAGAGGGGTAGGGGTGTTACAGTTGGTATCAGAGGAAGTTTAGTTGGAAACTTGGAAACTAGAGCAGGAAATATATAATAGGGAAAATAGAAATAAGTTAGTATTTGAGGATAAAAATTCAATGAAATCCTGGTATTTTGGTAAGGAATAGATTATATGGATATTTTAAGTAGTACAACCCTGTTTGGATATGATCAGGTAGTGGTGGATCAGGCACATATGTATCTAAGGGTAAAACACGAAAAAACTTCTTTGTGCTAGACTGAAACGGGAACTGGAGCATGACAATGGGACTTGATTCACTCTTGGTTATGACACTCCTGGGGGATATGCTTAGGATAATTCACATTTTCTTTACAAGTCATTATGAAGGAGTTTAATGTAAATTTTTCCTCATAGAAACCATGTTTATAAGATTAGCTATGCATAGAATTTCAATCTATGTTGAGTTATTTTCTGTTTGAGATTCATAAAATAATCTAGTGTATCCCATTATTTTAAAATGGCATATAATGGAAGAATAGGAATCAATACTTGTGGGAAAGGTAGGGATCTCCCTACCGAGAAAGTCAACATAGTCAATGTTGGAGCTAATCAGATCATGACCATATTAGGAAAACTTACTTAGGTTGTAACGAATAACCATTCCACACCTATGTTTGATCATTTTATGCAGCAGAATCCCCCATATTTTAGTGGGACTAGTAACCCAGTGGTTGCTGAGCAATGGATCAAGTCCCTTGAAAAGATATTAAGGGCATTAATATGCAATTAAAATGAAAAGGTAGTATTGGCAGTATATTGTCTCAAGGGAGATGCTGATCAATGGTGGTCCTTGATTCAGAATACCACGAAGGAAGAAGAAATAGAAGATATGGAATGAAGGACTTTTAAGGAAATATTCTTTGAAAAATATTTTCCTCATTAGGAACGAACTAAAATGAAGAGGAAATTCCTTAGCTTAAAACAAAGGGAAGAAGACTGTGTTGAAGAGTATGAGGATACTTTCACAAGGCTGGCTAGGCATACTGCAGATTACGTACGTGACTCGGCAAACAAGATTGATCATTTATTTGAAGGAATTAAGCCAAGTCTTTAAAGGGCACTAGCTTCTCAACCATTTTCATCATATGATGAAATTGTATCAAGTTCCATCAAAATAGAGAGGGAATTTTCTAGATAAAATCTTTTCAAAGGAATCCAAGATAATAAGTGGTACTCTGATAAAAAAGGAAAATGAGAAGAACCAAAGAAGAACAAGGGAAAAAATCTATTCCTATTATGTGAGAACTTTGGAAACAATCATCTCGGGAAATGCATGAAAGGCATGGGAGTCTACTATAACTGCAGAGAAAAGGGTCATCAATATGATGAATGCAAGGGGAGGAAACAATTCAATAATATTCAATGCTATAATTGCAGAAAGATGGGACACTATAAAAATTAATGTCCTAAGAAATAAGGAAACTTTACTCAAAAAAGTCCAAGAGTGAAAGAGAGAGCCTATGTGATTACAACAGCGGAGGTTGAAGTTCCTAATGACATGGTGGCATGTACTTTAATTGTTTCATCAAACTTAGCCAACACTTTATTTGATTCTAGATCATCAAATTCATTTATATCTTCCCAGTTTTCCAAGAAAATTATATGTACAATTTGATTTAATAAATGAGTTGTGAGTCAAAACTCCTCGGGGATGTATCATTGCAACCAAGGCAAGTTGACTAGTCCCCCTCCAGACACCAAAATGTGATCTAGTTTCTAATGTTGTCATCATACCAATGACTGGATTTGATATAATTATCACTATGGATTGGCTGTCAAATTATTATGCAGAGATTTATTATAAGAAGAACGAAGTTACAATTTTTGAAAATGGTGTAGAATCCCTTATCCTTAGGGTAGAAAATTCGCCACCTGATTCTTATCTAGAACCACACCCAATAGCTCTACTGAATACAATAATTGGAGAGGAATATAAACCAATATATATGGGAGAGGAAAGAAATCTTCAAATTGAAGATGTGCACATAGTGAAAGAGTACATTAATGTATTTCCAGAGGATTTACCTAGACATCCACCAGAGTGGGAAGTTGAGTTCTCTATTGATTTAATTCCTGATGAAAGACCCATATCGAAGACTCCCTATAGAATATCCACTGTGGAATTAGTAGATCTAAATAAACAACTATAGGATTTGAGTGAAAAAGGATTTATTCAACCTAGTGTTTTTCCATGGGAGCCCCTGTCCTCTTTGTCAAGAAGAAAGATGAATCCATGAGGCTTTGCATTGATTACATGGAAATAAATGATATTACAATAAAGAATAAGTATCCTCTGCCTTGGATTGATGATTTATTTGATCAACTTCATGGAGTTAAATAATTTTCGAATATTTACTTTCGATCCGGATATCATCAGTTGCGTGTGAGGAAAGAAGATATTTCTAAGACATCATTTCAGACCAGGTATGGGCATTATGAGTTTACAGTGATGCCTTTTAGACTGAAAAATGAACCCTCTGTTTTCATGGATTTAATGAATAGAGTTTTCAAGGAATATCTTGATAAATTTTTGTAGTATTCATCGATGATATCCTCATATAATAAAAAATCTATGAATACCATGAGAATCACTTGCAGGTTATTCTGAGAACTCTTAGAAGAAATAAATTATGTGGGAAGTTTAACAAGTGAGAATTTTGGCATCAATCAGTTTCTTTTCTGGGCCATATTGTCTCTAAGTATGGAATCCTAGTTGATCCTGTGAATATAAAGGCAATCCAAGATTAGACCATGCCAACAAACATAACCGAGGTACACAGTTTTATTGTCTTACTAGGTTATTATTGACGTTTCGTTCAAAATTTTTCCCGACTGGCTAACCCACTAACCAAGATTACACGTAAAGGAATTATGTTTGTGTGGAAAAAAGAATGTAAAAAATGCTTTGATGAATTGAGAAGAGGATTGGTCAATGCTCCAATTTTGCTCTTCCATTTGGAAGTGATTGATTTGTAATAAATAGCGATGCATCAAAGAATGGACTGGGTTGCATCCTTATGCAAAATGATAAAGTTATTTCTTATGCATCAAGACAGTTGAAGACTCAGGAGAAAAATTATCCAACTCATCATCTTGAGTTAGCAGCCGTAATCTTTGCTCTGAAAATATGGAGGCATTATCTCTACGGAGAGAGATGTGAGATTTATACAGACCACAAGAGTTTGAAATATATTTTCACACAAAAAGTACTCAACATAAGGTAGAGGAGATGTCTTGTGTTACTCAAAGATTATGATTGTTCAATACACTACCACCCGAAAAAGGCAAATCAGGTGGTAGATGCATTAAGCAGCAAAGATCATGGACCTCTGGCTCAAATGAGGATTGAGAGAGATCCTATATTTTTTGGATATACTAAAGATGGATATGGGAATTGTTAAGGAAAGGGAAACATACTTCCTCTTTCAAATGATTGATAAACCATATTTACTAGAGAAGATAAAAAGTTCTCAATCTGATGATGAGAATCCGCACAAGAAAATTAATGCAGTCAAGGATGGGAAACTGGATGACTTCGTGTCTGAAGAAGGAGTTCGGAACTTTGGGAAGAGGTTATGCATTCAATTAGTACCTAAGCTAAAAAGGGAACTATTAGACGATTCTCATAGCTCAAATTTCTCTATACACCAGGGTAGCACCAAGATGTATAAGGATCTGAAGGAATATTTTTGGTGGGAAAATATGAAGTGAGAAATTGCTGACTACATGTCAAGGTGTCGAGTTTGTCAACAAGTGAAGGTGGAGAGACAACATCCCAAAGAAGTGATGAAAAATCTACCTATTCTTATGTGGAAGTGGGATAACATTATGATGGATTTTTTCACTAGACTACTGAGGACACCTATAAGGAATGATGCTATATGGGTAATTGTTGATCATCTCACTAAATCAGCACATTTACTTCCAATAAGAGAGGATTTACCACTTGATCTCCTGGAAAGACTTTATATTAATGAAGTAGTGAGACTTCATGGTGCACCTCTATCGATTGTCTCTGATCGAGATCCCCAGTTTACATCAAAATTTTGGAAAGGTCTCCATAAGGCTTTGAATACTGAGCGTCATATTAGTACCGCATATCACCCCAAAACTGACGGACAATCTGAAGGGACTATTCAAACTCTAGAAGATATGATGAAGTCATGTTCTCTTGACTTACAAGGTATCTGGGATCAATACTTTCCTTTGGTGGAATTTTCATACAACAATAGTTTCCATTATATTATTCAAATGGCTCCATATGAAGCATTATATGAAAAAAGATGTCGAACTCCAACTTGTTGGGATGAAGTTGGTGAGAGGAAACTTATAGGCCCAGAACTTATTAAAGAGACCACAACAAAAGTGAAGAAAATACAAGACCATATTAAAGAATCCCAAAGTAGGAAGAAGTGTTATACAGAAAACTAGAGAATGGACTTGGAATTTCAAGTGGGAGATCATGTAATTCTGAAATTATCTCCATGGAAGGGCGTCTTAAGGTTCGGTAAGAAAAGGAAACTGAGCCCCATGTACATCGGACCATTTCAAATTTTGGGAAGAAACAGAGCTGTAGCTTAACATTTAGTGATGCCTCCAAATCTCTCCAGATTTCATGATGTGTTCCATGTATCATTGTTACAGAAGTACATTCCATACCCAACACATGTACTCACATATGAAGAAATAGAACTAGAACCAGATTTTTCATACTGTGAAAAGCCTATCAGGATTCTTGACACAAGGGAGTGTGTATTGAGAAATTGAAAAACTCGTCCAGTAAAGGTTCTTTGGAGAAACTAGAATATGGAGGAAGCAACATGGGAACCATAGGATTTCATGAATAAGAAACACCCACATATTATTGGTGGGATTTATACATAAAATATCAAGGAAAAAATTTACGAAGGAGGGAATAAAATAACACCCCAAATGTTTTATGGTATGCTTTTATTAAATACATTCTATTCATAGCGTATATTGCATGAAGAACTATGTCTTTTTTGAATCAAAAAATTATAATAGAAATTTATAAGATATCCATTAAAAACAACTTTTCCACTTCTATGTTTTGAATTTCAAAAAACGGTCATCCAGAGTTATGACCAGTAAGTCATTTGGAGTTTAATAGAACCAACTTGATTTTTTGAGGAATAGTAACATACCATTATGAATAGTAAAATTAATAGTAATATGACCCTTATAAATAGTAAAAAATGATAATATTTTATTTTCTTAATTTAATAAGATAATGAGATCTTAATTAATTTTTCAATGTGATATAGAACTAATTATACCTTTAAAATTGTTATTTTTCGAATTAACTATGATTTTATATAAAAATTAAATTAAAAATACTTAGAAACTTATTTTCAAAAAATGGAGTTCATTTTTGAATTCTACATGTTTAAAAATGGTTAGGGTAAATTTTTGGGATTTTTTCTAAAATACATGAATTTTTCATGAATAGTAAAAATACAGTTTTGAGTTTTCGGTAGTTTAATGACATCATAATGATGCAATAATTAAATATAAAAGTATGGTCGATTTTTTTACTGTGACTTATGACATGATGTGTCCCAAGTTGCTAAAACCATGGGAAAATAACATGGGAAAGCCCTTGGTTTGTCAAAAACCACTAATGAGGTGTCCCTTTGAAATTATTAAAAAATTACCTCTCTTTTTCTATACATAACCACTCATCCATTCGTTTTCCTTCATTTAAAATCCCACATCCTCGAAGATATGGTGGTTTTACCTCTCTATGAGTCATCCCAAGATTTCCTTAATCCCCCATGGTCTCATCCTTCAAGATCTAGGAGTTACTCTATAAGGTAAGGGAATCCTTCATCCTCTTCTTTAAGTCGATACTTCTTTTATGTTAGCTATTTGAAATTCCTTTCTCATATGTTGGGGATTTATTTTATTTATTATTATTACTGTACTTTTTATCTCAATATGATTAGATACCCTTTTTTTCTCATCATTTCATTTTATAAAATTTTATGCGACGCCGTTAGGCTGTAAAAGTTTCATAAGGGATCTCTCAACTTTTCTTTTATTTTCAAGGTCATCTATTTTCTTTTTCTCTTCTCACCTCCTCTGTACAAATAAACATGATAAACTCTAGTATAATCTATATACTGGAATTATATCATGTGAATGGAATAACCATCATCAATATTCTTACTCCCTCTTTTTATTTTTAAAGTGAAATCAACGTCTATGAGGTTCCAATTTATAACCTTTGTGGACGACGGGGTTTTGTTCTTCACTTTCTCCATAATTACAGGTCATGAAACCATTTTAATGATTGAAAAAAATCCGAATAAATGTATTTCATCTCATTAATGTTCTGGAAGATTTACACCCTCATAATATGGAATAATAATACAAAACGAGTGCATTGTATACAAAACTGCCAAGCTAAATCCAAGCGTTTATAAAAAACTTTTACCTAATGATTCACCCTCAAGTATATAACCTATAATCATTATAATATCATTTATATATCTTCAATTTAACTAATAATATATATTAACATCTATGTATATTTATCCAAATTTCAAATGAACTTCCATTCACAAAAGCAAGTAAACGAATCATGAAAACCAAGGAAGAAAATACTTCCAAAACAATAAAATTGAACCTCTTAATCCCATTAAAATGGCCATGAATGAACCTAATAAGGTTATAATAAATAAATTAAATTTATAGGAGGTTCTGGAATTATTAACTAATTAATATAAATTTTATTATTCAGGTCATTAAAACAAATGAAGAACACACTCGAGCAAAAGGTAAGGGGTTTCTCATCTCACTTTCATTTCTGTGAAATTTTCATTATTCGCCACTTATTTCATATATGTGATATATGTGTAATTCCATTTTATATAAAATAACATGATTATATTTATATTATTGTTATTCAATGATTAATTTTATGTTCATTATGTTCTGGTCATATGATTCGACTGATTACATTGTGGTAAGAGACTTTGTCTCAACTTATATTTGGTTGTGACTAACTTTGTATGGTGCACCTAATAATCCTTATGTGGTGTACCTACTGCCCATTTGAGATCAATTGTCATTTGAAATTATATTTATATTAAATATCCATAATCTCATATCATGGATATGTTTGTTGTCTAAACCATATACCATTTTACATACAGTGATAATTTGAAAAGTTATTTTAGTTAAGGAAATATTGATGAATCCGTATACTCTACTCTATATGGATATTAAAAAGGCATATTTCTCTTGTATTGAATCAATTTATAAAGAATTATTTGGACATTTAGTGGTGGGTGGGGCCCGCTATAGCCCTTCAATGCATCGGTAGGTCTCATGAGACAAATCAGTTGGTGACAAATCCTTCGACTTTGTTTCCAAAAAATCAGATAGGTTTCTACCCATAGAACTAAACCGTTTTTATGGTATTATGGTTTCATGTGACAGATACATGATGTCAAATTAATAAGCATTATCTTTATTTATTATCTATTATTATTATTATTCATGAGGTTTTCACTATGAAAAAATCTATGGATGAAATTTCATTCTCAGTTTATAAATGGCATTAGTTATTCATGTATTCATTAAGACATATTGATTATGTTAGATTGATTGTGATTCACATATTATTTTACTCATTATTATTTTATTTGAAACCCTTACTGAGCATTTGATCTCACCCCTTTAATTGTTTACTTCCAACAAGTGACAAAGAGGAGATCATTTATTGAGTTCTTGTGGATGCAATTTTTAGTTTTTGTTACGTATTGTATTTTGTAAAATTTTCAAATGTAATTTGAGTTACATATATGTATCTAGTTTCTTCAACACTACTAAACTGATCGTTCCTTCGGGATTTTCATTCCTTCTAACCATTCCAATATCACAAGTAATGCACCATCTCTAACCTAGAGGGGTCAGGGTGTTACATGAAATCCATTGATTTGAATATTAAAATTTAAAACATATTTATTATGTTATATTTATCATTAAAATTTGTAGTATAGTTTAACTTACCCAAAAAATATTATTTTTATAGCTTTTAAAAGAATTTAAATTATTTTTACTGCTTGGAAAAACATCGTGCCCGTATTGCATAAGCATTTAAGCTAATTATTTAATCACTAAAAATTAAAAATAAATTACTATTATGAAAAATTAGATCATATTTAAAATAAAAAATTATTACTACACATATGTTTTTTATCCCTATCACAAAATATTATAGATATTAAAAGTAGGAATGTTACATTTTTTACTTTATCTTTTACTTAAATATTATAAAGCTTAAAATCCAATTTAAATGCGAAAAAGGTCATATTTTAGAAGTTTTTATGATTATGGATGAAATATAATAATGAAATTAAATAAAAACAACTATTTTATGGAATTTTAGGCCAAATCACAATATTTTTAACCCCAATTAATCCATTTTACCTGTACTGTCGTATTTTTTTCACCATGGTTACTATTCATAAGGACACAAAATAAAAGGGACCTGATTTCTAGTTTTTGACCTCTTGATTCCAAATATTAAATCCATTTTCAATATTAGATATCTAGAAGTGGCAGAAAGTAATTTAGGATAAAAACACAAAATGCAATGAAAAACATTTTTTTTAGAAAAATGTCTTTTTATGTATAAAAATATTTTAATACCAAATTCAACCATAAAATTTATTAAAATTAACTTTGTAAGATTATTAATAATATAATAGAAATAAATTTTCTTTTAAAATATTTAAAAAAAAATTGGTATTTTTTAAATTATTGAAACAAAAATACACTTTTCAATAAAAATCGATATTTTTCACTATTCATTGGAAAATAAATAATTTAGAAAAATCCCAAAAATTAACTCTAAGAAAATGTTGATATTTTTATTTAAAAATATATTCTTTTGAAAAAATAAATTTTAAAATTTTTCATAAATTAATTATAATATTTCTCACAAAAATAAATATAATAATTTTTGAAGAAAACATAGTTTGAAGAATAAAATTAATTTACTAAAAAATGAGTTCATATGTATTTATTCTGACCAATATATATACTTAATAATTTCATTACTTCTATTCATACCTTCAAATTCATTGGATATATTATAACAATAAAAATAAAATAATATTTCATGGTTTGTTTAATCTCGACATTGCATGTTGTATATGCTATTGAACTTTGTGTTCTTTTAAAATATCAGGGTGTTACATTCTCCCAATTTAATAAATTACATCCTCAAAATTTGAACTTGTTCTTGGTAATAAAGTGTTTGATATTTGATAATTCCTTTATTGAAAACCCACATCAAAAAAGGGTTAATAAAACTTCCTCTTAAAAAGTGGGAAAGGTAAATACAAAGGTCATATGGAATAACACACAACTAGTTTTTCAAATAGGAGAACATTAGTGGGAATTAAAAATATAGGCATGGAGGGAAAAATTAATTTCCAAATAATGATAGAGTGGGATAGGGATAATTTAGCAAAATAATGTGAATGATCAGGGGAAAGTTAATGACCTCAAACCATAAATCAATAATGTGAAAAAATATCATGAATTTATTAAGAATGAATGTAATATGATATTTTTTTTTTCAGTATCCCTTTTCTAGATATGATAAATTACTTTACCATATAGATTAATAACACAAGGAAACATACTTAAATGAAAAGTTGAATTCATCCTTTAATGAATTTTCACCACAATCTCATATTTTTCTCCAATTAATGTGTATTCAAGATGAATTATTTTTCATACATGAAGAACTAAAATCAAATTTTAGTATATCACATATTATACACAAGTATAAAAATATATTCTTCCTATATTTAGATATTAACCCAAACTGAAATTGTTAGCACAAGGTAAAATAATATCCTAAATTTATAAACCATCATATAAAGAAATATTACATTTTACTATAAAATTTACACAAAATTGATGACCTATAAATATCCTTATAGAATGATTAACTAGATTCAAAACCCCCAAAATAAAAAAACAATAGATCTCATAATATTCTTTACATACTAAAAATTAATATAACTTATTCATATATTCTCTAAAAAATTTAAAATCGTTTCTCTAAAATAACATGACCACCACGAAATTTTATATGATTCCTAAATTAAAATTAATATTTATCTATAAAATAATTTAATTAAAAAACAACTTCATAAAAAATAGGATATCACATAGGATAGTGGTATGTGATTCACCCTTATTGTCCTTCAGTTCTAGGTTCAATCCTTGTAGTATTTTCGTATGCGACGGGCTGTCACCCGACCCGTGCGTTGTCATTTTCCTAAAAATATATTAATATAATTTCTATAAAATTATCAAAAATATGATGAACATTCTAAAAAATAACATTAATTATAAAATCACCTTTTAACCACTACGGTTTTTGATATAGTTTACTTTTTGAAAAAATCAAATAATCTTAATTGACTATTATTACCTTAACATCAAGAACATATGGAATAATTTTTTTATCCCTCAATCACATGTCCTTAAATTATGGTCTCCAAAAATTTTCACCTTTTGGATAAATAACTTTTCAAAGTTATTTATTATATATAACTTATGTTTCTAATATAGTGAATTTATCCAAAAATAACTTTAATTAATTAGTCACCAAATAACTTTTCAATCCCATGGTTATCTATATGATTAATTATTTGTTCACAACTTGTAATAAAACTTTATCCAAACTAAAAATTATATAATAAACATAAATTACATATTAAGGCTTCTCTTTCCCTTAAGCATGTTTTCTCTAAAAATATTACCCTACCACAAAATCACTTTTCTTGGTTATTGGAGGCATTAAACATATGTTTTTAAATCCTTAAATAAAAACTAACATGGAATAATATTTATATATTTCATGATTCCTATAACAAGAATATCATTTATATAATAGTTTTACATCATAATTCTCAAATTTCAATATATAAACACTTCAACACTTTCACTTAAATGATTTTCATAACAAAGTTCCTTCCTTTTTCTAGGAGTTAAATTTTTGTTTAGGATGTTGAATTGGATAATTTACATGTTCACCACACATAAGACATTGAACTAAAATGGTACATTTGATTGAACTTCGTACCCCTCTATAAAAAATTTCATTTTTCCAGGGAAATTACTTACTATATGGTCTTTTTTCCACACATAAAACATCTTATCATTCATTTAAAACATTTCATTAAGAAATTATTCCAACATACTTGACCTGTAGGAAGCTAAATCTTCTTCCCACCATGGTATTTCTAAAAGTAAATTTTTCTCTTATTAGGTGTGTTAAGAAAATCACACAAGTTGAGATTGTTAATTATATAATGAGATAGATTATTAGGTATAATCAAAAGGTTTTTTACTTCTAACTATTGTTTCATTTGGTTGATCATGAGGAAAATCATTCCATTATCTATCACATTACATGTTAACATGATTCATCCTTGTTCCAACCAATTAAAAAAGACCCAAAATTATAATGTGAGAAACAATATTCATAGCATGGAATCATATATTCATGAAAAATCATTCATAGGATGTATAAATCATGACACATTATTTTCAATCTATGAAACCTTAGGTTTAACCTGGGTCATCTTGGTTATCATATATTAAAATCCTTCATAATGGTTTATAAGGAAAATGTGAGTTAAATGTAGCATATCCCACGAGAGTGTCAAATTAGGCGCGCAGAAAGATAACATTAACCATGCAACGAAATGATGTATGAGATATACTTGACCAAATATTTTCAAGGGTATTACCTATAGATGAATATATTCCAAAACTATGTCTACTTATAGTATACATATAGAGATATATTTCTAGGAAAACCATATAATCTCTATCTTACCAAAATTTTAGGATGTTATCCTATACTTAGGATTATCCCTAGGGTTTTCATTAAAGTTATCTAATCATAAACTTCAAATATTGAGTATACCATACTCTAATACCAACTATAAAAACCCATAATTTTCACAAATAAATATTACATTTTATTAGATGAATATTCAATAAATAACATTATGATTCATTCCATAATCCTATAGGTCGAGTGTCTTTAGAAACACGAATACATAAATAACCTGTTCATAAGATATCTAAATAACCTCCCACTTAGTTATTCACAACTAGAACAATTTTTAGACATATCATAATTAAATTATTTCTCTATATCCCATATAAGGGAAACAAAAGAAAGGGTGAGATTAGATGATCAATAAGGGTTAGCAAGGGATATATAAATGACCTTTAAGAATAAACTAAGAACAAGGATACGAGGAAATGATCGTAACATTTGAAAACCATGACCATCATATCATAGATCATAATATTGAATCATGAAATAAATATTGATAGTTCATAAGGAATTAATCATAAAGGAATAAAAGAACATGTGTAATGAGATCATAACATTATCATAATAATAACGTTTGTGGGATAAACATATGCATATGAAATAATTTACTTAGTAAGATATAACCACCAAGACTATCATAGTTGATTGGGTTCCCTCCCATTCCATCATATCTTTAGTCAGGATTCATTCCCAGGAATATTACATTGGATAGATTCCCTTACTAAACTAGGTTCCCTCTATATTCTAATCTGTATTATCTCATGAGATATCCATCTTTACCCAATGCATTGGAAGGATATATAATTTTTATCCCACCCATCGCATAATGAAAATCACACATATGTATACCATAAGACCATATAACATTAAACATATCATTACCCATGGAAAGGAAAATAATTTCATAAACATTTAAACATTTCACCATAGCATAACCCAAGGAATTAATAAGAATGATATCATAAATAGAGTAAGAATAAGGATGGTATCATTAGATCATATCCCAAATAAAGCTTAAGTAACATCAAAAGATATCATCTTAGATAAAAAATGTCTTTAAAATATCACATTGAACATTTCCTAAAGAAAAATATCATTTTACCTTAGAAATAAATCATTTAAAATATAACATTTTCCCAGATATTAAATATTGTTTTTTAAAATAAACTTGAAAATTTTAAGGGAAGCTTCAAACATTGAGTGATCATAATGACATGAAATTATGTTCATATTGTGTATGTTAAAACAAATATTCCTTTCATATTTTTGATAGAAATTAAAAATTACCTCATTCAGAAAATGACAAGAAGATTCATTTTAAACCACTTTGTAAAAATTCAATCATGATATTTTTAACCTACAATACATGAATATAATTTTTTGAAATAAAAGAAATTTTGTAATAAAATATGTATCTAAATCATGTAAAATGGTACCAAAATGATATAGATTCAAATATAAGTAATATATGGTCTTAATATAACCATAAAATCAAATTTTTATAGGATTAGATACCATTTTAAACCTTATATTTTGGTTTAATCCAATGGTTAAATAATTTTATCCTTAACTATGGTAATAAATTTTTCAATATTAAATTGTTATAATTATACTTATAAGATAAAAATTGGATCATAAATGTCCAAGGTATAATATTTTATACCATTTATAATCTTAATTTTCCCCTTTCTAGTTTTTTATGATTTATAAATAATTTAATAAAATATATTTATCTTAAAATACTATTGATTCCATTTTAAGAACTATTCATAAAATTTAATTTTCAAAACAACATAAAATAAATGATACTAGAATAAAAACCATTGAAACATCTATAATATATTACATTTATCTTAAAAATTCATAGGTCACTTTAAATCACCTAAAAAGTATCACTTTTATATTTTTTAATATCATTTACTTGATTTTTTACTGCATACACAAGCACAATGTCAGCATTGTAAAAGTTTTTAAGGTATTTATATAATTTCTAAAAACTAAAAATAAATTCCCATTATAAAAAAATAATTAATATTTAAAATAAAAATTTATAACAGAAAATAAGTTTTTTTTATCCCAATCACAAAATATTATAGATATTGAAAGAAGAAAGTGTCATTTTTGACTTTATCTTTTACATAAATATTATAAAGACTAAGATAAAATTTAAATCGAAACAAAAGGTAATATTTTATAAATTTAGATTACTATGGAAGAAATAGACTAAAACAATTAAATAAATACAAGTGTTTGAATGAGTTTTATGCCTTATGATATTAGTTTTAACCCCAATTAACCCATGTTACTTTTACAATAGTATTAAAAATTTAATATGATTACTATTCATAATGAAAAAAAATAAAAGGCAAATTTTTACCAAATTTTGAACTCGAGATTATAAATATTAAATCCATTTTCATGATTTAATTTCTAGAAGTAGCAGAAATTAATTTAAGATAAAAATGTAAAATACAATGAAAAAAGGTATTTCAGAAAAATGACTTTTATACATAATTTTTTTATTCCAAATTCAATCATAAAATTGATTATAATGAAATTAATTGGATTATCCATATTATAATAGAAATAATTTTTGTTTTTAACCATTTTAAAATAAAATTATACATTTTAAATTCTTGAAATAAAAATATAGTTTTCAGAAAAAATATAAGTATTTTTCACTATTCTCTGATGATGATAGTTTGTAAGGAAAAAGAAGTGTTTTTCACTATTCACTAGAAAATAAACCTTTTCAGAAAAACCCTCAAAATTTACTAAAATAAATTTTTTATATTATGATTTAAAAAATGATATTATTTTTATCAAATAAAATTTTAAATTTTCCCGAAATTAATTATAATATTTACTCACAAAAATCAATAAAACCCATTTTTGAAAAAAATTTAATTTGAAGAGTAAAATGAATTTACAAAAAATTGAGTGATTATTTATTTATTATGAAATATATATATATATATATTTAATAATTAAGTTAATTATATTACTACCCACAAATTCAAATGCTATGTTATGAAGGTTATAAAATAATAATATTTCACGGTCTGTTTAAGTCTAGTGTTGCGTGTTAGATACACTATCGAACATACTCTTATTTTATAATATTAGAGGTGTTACATTCTTCCAATTTGTTTTTGTTTTAAATATCTATTAAATTTTTTAAATTCAATATATGTGCTCAAAATTTCTCCCTCTTATTGATAATAAAATTCAATGGATGATTGGTGTGTGTGTGTGTGGGGGGGGGGGTCTTCTCATGTCACCAATATTCTCAAATCCCCTTATATTACTTTTAATGGAAGGGATGATATCACATGATACTTAACAGGTATCCTTTAGTTAATAAACTCTAAGTATAGTTGCGTTAACACTATTTATAAAACAATAGTGATATATCCAAGGTTTTCTAATATTTTATAAAATACTCACATGTGACACCACACTCATAAATCCTCAATTCTCAAGATAGGGGGTGTTAAGATAATAAATACATGATCCTAAAAACACTTTAAAAAACACATTATAAAATTCTTGTTCACAAGAATAAATCCTCCTTTGTCTCATATTTTCATCAAATAACTCCCCCTTAATTATCAAAATTAATGAACTAATGTAGGGGTAAAAAGTGTGATCTACACACCTCATTTCTCATGTAATCTCCCAATCAAGAGACACAATTATATTATTTATCATGGAGAGTTCTCAAACATTAAACTACATGAAATAAATTACCACCATTTCTATCTAAAATATATATCATCCACTTTATCCTTGAATTTCTTGTATATTATCACAAAAAACATTAAATAATAGGGAATAAGAAGGATCCTCATTATGATTCCATAATACATAATTAGGTTGATAATTTCTTCTCAACATTTCATTTTTTACCTTTAGACTCATCATGGGTGATACTTTATTTAATTACATCAGAGAAAAAGGAATATTATTTAATTTATTCTTGGTTATTATTTTTAATAAATTCCTCTTGATTTGGTTGAATAGTCAAGAAATGTTTTGAGTGATGCCTGATTTGTGACATATTTCCTATTTCTTTTTTGGATTTTGGGTCTTATATGATGATAAATGATCCCATATAGATCATGAATATTACTTGGTAAGGAAATTTTATACCAACAAGAATAATCTTTATGACCATACCTTCCACAACACAAGAAATTACATCTAAATTTTGATCTTATAGACTAGGTTTATATCTATAAAGAATTTTATTGTTCCCATGCTACAAAAAAATAAATATTATTTTTCCTAGAAGGAGATGGTTTCATTGGAATATTTCTCTATTCCATCAGTGTGAAATATTTATTCTTAATACAAACCTACTTGGTCTTAAATGAACTGTTTGGAATAACATATCTATTTTCAAAATCATTAGGTACACTTTGAACTTTATTCTCTCCATATTGAGAATATTATTCCTTGATCTCAATAGATTTATTTAAATCTTCTCTCCTTTTGTTTAATTTTTTTTGAATTGGGACACATATGTCTTTTGTTTCAAACAAATATTATTCCTTTACAGCCAATTACACTTTGAGATCAATGATAGTATTTTCCTATTCCTCTTATCTAGGCTTGTACTTCTTGATATAATTAATGTATTTCACTCCCTTATTAACATTGTCTTCCCTTTCTTCATCAACAAATATTATTTACCTTTTATTAAACCCATTATTTTCTGTAGATCATTTCTTATTTTCTTCGACTGGATATTTATTTTCTTTATTTATATGTGTAATATTCTCATGACATAATTCCAACATACCTTTATTTTCCCACTCATTTTTTGCAATTTTTTTTAATTCATCATCACTACTTGATGAATAAAACCCTTTCTCGATATGAGTATAGAGATTTACTTCATTATATGAATTAGTAAATGAATCATCCTTCTCTTTCCTGATCATAAAACATAACCTTCAGAAGGTGGATTACTTCTTATTATCTCTTTTCCTATTCTGGGAGATCTCCTCATCTATGTCAGATTCTTTAACATACTTTTTTGGATAATGTTTTTCAATATGACCAATATGATAACAATTATAACCACTTAAATGTTTCTTAAATTTTCTTTCCATTTTACCTTTTGGTGTCTTCTTCAGAGAAGATCCATAATATTATTGAATTTCTCTTTATCTTCCTTAGTGTCTAAGTCACTTAATTTTGAAACCTCTTCTTCTTTGACTTTTAATTTTATCAAATCCTCAAAGTCCATATCATCTATGGATTTATTCTTGAAGACATGATACTTTCTCATTTCATATGTAATGAGTATATTATTTTTCTCATAAATAATACAAAATTATCTATCATTTAGGGGTTATAATTTTATATTAAGCTGATCTAGAAAATTCCTCCATAGTTTTTTAATAATAATGGAATGATCAAACTTCTCATAAAACCTCCATATATTTCTCACAATCTCACTAACTATTTCGAAATAATCACCAATGTATTCATCCTAAATCATTTTTATGTCTTCAAATCCACATCTCCATACCTATAGCATGAATTCCTTGACTTTTATGTTTAATTAATAACCGATCCTTAATTTACCCAGATTTCCTTTATAGTTTTAAGAACCATAACATTGGTGAATTTGTTTTCTAATAAAGACAAAAAATAACATATTTTTCCATTACATCCATCTACTTATTCCTCTTATCACCATGATCTATATGGGAATCATTATAAATGGGTTTAAGAACCACGATAGCAGCAACTATCACTTTAAGGAAAAGTTAAAGGATGTAAGGCAGAATCCCATTCATCCAACAATGATAATTTGTTCCATAAAATATAGAGACTCCTAAATTTTTAGCATAATTTAAATTATATATTCTAAATTTATTTTGTATATATTTAGAGGGAACCTATGCTCTAATACCAATTATAGATTCCAATAATAGGTTATGTTCCATTGGGGGTGAATCAGTGGTACACTCGTTTTACAAATTCTATTTTAATTAAAACTATTGAACATTATAAGGTTATTTATCCAATAAATATTATTTATAAATAACAACTTGTATGAAATTGTAATAATATATAGAGAAACACACAATATTTATAAGGTTCAGCTGAATGACCTACTCATTGCTATATTGATTATACCTCTAATATGGATTCTCCTCTGTCTTCCACGCAACTTCTACAACATAGAATTCACTGTTCCCTCTCATCTCCTTGAGTCCACTGGAAGAAAATACATCAATTAAAAAAATAAGATCCAACAAAGAAATAATTCTATAAATCTCTTGGAGATCATTGTATCTCTTGATAATAACCATTCTCTATGAAAAGATGGATCAGATAGTCTTCACTTTTACACCTTCTTCAAGATCTTAAAAAATAACTTTTTGGTCATTAAAATGTCCTAAAATCTTCATACAATATTTTATCAAATTATCTCATGAGTCTTTTTCAATAATACTTCATCCCCTACATGTACACATTTATACAAAAAAACTATATTGTGCATGTGATGTGTCATTTATTCAACGATTTAAATGTGTTATAAATAAAAAAATTATTTTTACTAATTTAAATATGAAAATAGACAAGGTTTTTATGTTATATTTACTCATTTTAAATATGAATACCTATAATATGATGGGTATTATATTTCCTCATATTAAATACATGATTATTCTATGTGTATTCTAAATCTTCATATAGATCATTTGAAATACCTGAAGGTTTCTTCTTTTCCCATATTTTTTACATGACATGTAATCATGAATGTAATGTGGAATTCATTTTTACATATTTGAAGGAGTCATTCTCAGTTCATTCTTCATGAGGATAAATAAATAATACGAATCATCTCTTGTTAATGTAGTATCAAACAACCCGCAGTTGATCCTCATTTAAATACCAAAATCATTATGTATTCTTCATCATGAATTCAAACTCTATATAATGTTCATACATTAATTCTCATGTAAAATTCCCACACAACATTGGATTTCAAATTTGAATACATTTCATTTACAATGCTCAAAATATTTGGGATAACCTATTTCTTCACATGTTATATTCATTCTCGAATATTTGTGTCTTCACATTTCATCACATGGCCTAATTATCTTATGGGGCTATAACCATTATCCTATGATTTTATCTTGATATTTCTCATGAATTTATACTTATTTTATTCATTCAAAGGTTCACCTTAATTTTTGGAGACATTATGGATCATGATCCTCTATTCATGCATGGAATATACCTTTGTGTTCATAGTAGCTACACTTAGAAAAAATCATGGATAACTTTATGTAGCCCACCAAGATAACCTTACACGATCTAAGGAAACTCATGGATACTCTTACAAAATAAGAAAATACCCTTATGAAAGTTGTGGATATTCTTACACGAGGGGCCAGATACCCTTACATGAGTGGCCAGATACCCTTACAAAACCTTTAACCTAACCAATTTACCTTTACAACACATCCAATTTCCCCCATGTAAAGCCTCGACTACCATTACACAAGATGTGGAACTTATGGGTTACCCTTTTTTAGGTACCCTCATCAAACACAATAACCTTACATAGGTAATGAATTACCTTTACAGAGCCTTCATAATACTATCTCTACCCTTATGTGGATATTGGATACCCTTACCCAAGCACCCATGTACCTATAATGAGTTGTAAAAATGTGTGGGATACCCTTAAAATATATTCCTATACCCCCACACAAGATTTATATACCCTTAATTAAGTAATGAATTTAATTTATGTATTTGTAATTACCCTTAAATATCTGATTTCTTATTCTATATTTCACTCTATTAAAATAAAAAACTTCTCAAACTGACTCCATAACTTCTTAAAAATGTTCCTTCGTGTAAATAAATATTTTCATCACATTCGACCTTATTAAATGTTACAGACAATTTTACTTCACCCATAAACACTTGTCTTCAGTTTCCTTGAAGAGCATCACAAAAATCATCACATTTACAAGGATAATTTCACAATAATGATATCTAATACCATTAAATGAATCCATAACATTTCTCCAAGTATAATCACTTCATATATTGACCCATTTATAACACATAAAACATGTGGGATCAACATCATCATCATCTATGCTTGTGGTTGACATTGCACCCAACTCTCCTTTCTAAGTCACACTAGGTTGGTATTAAACCCAACCCCTATCCATATATCAAATACTATAACAATAAAAACATAATAAATTCAATAAATATACCACTTTTAAAAAATCAAATAAAATTAATATTAGATCATTCCAATGACACACATAGAGGATAAAATTTATCAAGAGTTGGAAACTCACCCAAATCGATTTTATACTCCACAATAGGTTAGTATCTACACACCAAAACATTTATTAATTCATTTAAGTAAAACAAAATATTAATCTTTAACTCACTCCCCCATTTTTTAACTAAAATTAGTACACCTAATGAGGTCCACTGAGTTAAGACACAACTAGAGACACCCTACATGGATTCCACCCTCTTCACTTCCATTACACATTTCTCAAAGGAAAATTCATTAGTGTATTAGACACTAAGAGTATCCATAATGAAACTTTGAAATCCTAATTACTTATTATTTCATTTATTTAAAACCTAAGAAAACTTTTCTGTTTCTATTCTAGAAAACATGCCTTCTGGGTTAGGAATATTTAATATCACATGATAAATCACAATAAATTTTAGTGAAATGATAGGTAAAACCTATATAGGATTGAGAAAATCCTTCTGATAAAATATCACCCACTGAATTACTTTTAAATTTTATAATTCAATAAAACTATCAAAATAATTTAATTAGGGCTTAAACATTGAAACATAACATAACAGTGAGGGATAATCAATGAAGTTGGAAAATGAGTGTTATAATTACTTTTAACACTCCCTTGAAAGAGAAAACATAATGATTCGAGCTTACATGAAATATATCCAATCTTGGAAGAAGGAAAACCCATAGGAAGGGCCATCAAAACTCTGGTGGATTCCCACTAGTATTTTGGTGGGGAATTTTCTCTTTAACATATTCTTATAACTTGGGATCATTTACTCAAAATGTGAGAGAAAAACCCCTATTAACCCTCCAAAAGTCAATAAAATAGAAATAAATAAGTTTTAATAAAAAGTAGGTTGAATTCAAAACATAAAAGGTCTGAGGTGGTACATTACCCGCTTTGAATAATAAAATACTCTATATAGAGGTTATCCTAAGGAACTGAAATGACTCATCCATACACTAGATGTTACCTAGATAGATGAATAAAACTCCCTTATTTAATTGAATAAAATGATAAATAAAAAAGAAATTTTTATATGAATATTTTTCAAAACCTAAAACTAAATATTGATGTAAATATAATGACAAGAACATGTACAATATACAAATGTTACATAACCGAAAATCAATGGGAGATATGAAAAAACATAATATCTAACCAAACATGACTTCTATTATCCAAGAACCTAATGAATTAACGAACTCCTATGATGCCCAAGATTAGTCAATTGTGAACACCAATCCATTAACCATGTTCCATATTAGACCTAAGATGCAATAAGTGGGACAAAATGTCCATTTAGGTTTCCCTCAAGGGTGTGAACATAAACACTCAATGGGGGAACCATCAACGGTTTCTCAACTCAATAGTTAATAAATAGGGTGTCTGTAATAAAGTGTATACATAGATATATAAAGGTACTAAAATAGTTTTATATAAATTCAACAAAACATGGAAAAAATAAGAAGATAACACTATATTGATGTATTTTGATGATAATAATTAACTCCTTATACATGGAGGGTCCATACCTCTACAAACCTACTTCAATCCAATAACTCAGAATTTGAGATTACCTAGTTAGCGGAACCTTGATTCCAATACTAGTGATACTATTATAGGGATGTTAGGTTATAAAACTAATTCCATGGGAAAGTGGAAGGTGTATACTAGATTCAAGGCACAATCGACCCATACTATTAAATGAGGGGAAGGGGTATACTCGATCAGGATATAAACTACTTTTCTATGAGATGTACCAAATTTATAAATTTATAATAATAAAAAATAATGTATAACAGAATAATCCATACATATCTACATGCTAAATAAAAAACAATAACAAGGTCAATATATTAAATTAGTAGCCATTATCATGTATAAAATCAATAATTGCAACTATCATGAAATAAAAAACATATAGAAATCATTCCCTAGGTTACATCGATTAACACATCAATATACCTCCACTAAATGTTACTCATAAACATGACATATTACATCCTAAATATGTAGGTACTAAATAGTTAAAACCAAAAAAGAATAAATGCAATAGAAAAAAAGAAACACAAAATGTGGAATCATATCTTATTAGTGGTACAAGAATACTAACTCATATCTAAAATAAGGTATGGTATATAAAACATTAAAAGTTTCATTAATTCCTATCCAAATAAGTTTATAGGAATGGTAAGGATAATAATATGCATGGAATATTATTTTCTCTAGTCGATTATCATGTAGGGTGTCAGTCCCAACCAATGCACACTTTTAGAACCCAAAAAAGGAAAATATTAAGGTTAATTAATGATTTTAATATTTGAATTTAATGATTAAAACTATTTACTTAATTTTTCTTCCTCTATTAAAACATATCATTTAAATTAAGTGTATCAATTTAATAAAGACTATTAATTTTAAAATAAATTGTTTTAAATTTTAGTCCCTTACTAACCAAATAAAAATGAAATGTTTACTTTGGAAATTTATATACAAATATATGAAAATAAAGAAAAATATTTGAAATAATATTCTCAAGATAAAAAAGGATTTTTATGGAATTTTTTCCAATAAGATAATTTTTTATCGGTTAAAGGTCATTTTTTAGAATTAATTTTATACTTCTAATTTTTATAAATAAAAACTTGTTTGAGAATCAAACTATATTTCTTATTAGAAAAGGAATATTTAGGCCCTAAATCATTTTTATTTACTTATATAACCCATCCATTTTCTCTCTATTTATGTAATCACTTATCCAAAGAATAAGTATGAATTATGACTTAAAATTAATTCAGGTCACTCTGTTAAGAAATGATCTCACTCTATAATACATGAAACATACTTATGAAAGTTTTTTTCCAGACTATATAAATCTAATATTCATTATTTTTTATGATTAGTTTGATATTTTTTAGCGTTCCACAAGTGACATGATTAATGGGATACGCCTAATAGTAATGGATGAAAGATAAAACCTAAAGTTTATGAAAAACTATAGATTGGATTATAAAGTATGCTCTACATAATTTAAAACTGAAAATTGACACAAGATCACATATATAGTGTGATTTAAATGACTACTTAAGGAAACTAATACCAAAAAATAAATAAGATTAATTATCTATACACATTTAGGTTGAACATAACATGAATAAAAAAGGAGTTGTAATGAATCAACTTTACACAAAATAATAAACAAGGTTTTATAAAAAGAGTAAGATTGAATCAATACTATAATATAGTTCAAATGAAAATATTTGGTAATAATTAAATATTTATATAAAAATAGAATTGAAAAACCATCCATTTATAATTATGAAGACTTGGTTTAAACATAATTATTAATTTAGAAAAATAAGTAGCATATATGTTATTGGTATACCCTAAAAATTGACCCAAAGGTTTGAGACAACCATCCATAATCATTAGTGATATCTCCCAATTCAAATTATATCTAATAATACCATAAAAATCATTTAACCATGATTCCATAAAAAAATAATCCTTGTTAAAAAGATTCTATAAATTAATCCTAACTAAACCTAATGTAAATATAAGAAAACATATTATAAAATCCCTTAAATATTATAAAAATATAAATATATAATTAAAGACACCTAACCATCCTCTAATTAAATCCGAATATCACGAAATACCTATAATAAATCACATATCAATCATTTCAAACCAAATAAGTGATAAAAATATGGAAAACAACTCACCAAGGATTCCTTTAACCAAAAAAAGGAAAGCCCAAGATACAGAGAGATTTAACCATGTATTTGTGAAATAGAAGCACAAAATCCCTAAATCTATCAATAATAACCAAAGAAGAGACACTAAGGGGTAAGAGGAGAAATGTGACACCCTATACCACTATACCTTGGTCCGATGCTAGAAACATACTCCTTACATACTAGTTTTGGTGTTGACTAAAATGAATCAAACATAAACATTAATAATAATAATTTCAATAATAAATACTAATTCACATATATATACAAGACCTTTTAGGTTTATATTTTTATATAATTTTTGAAAACCCATCATGTAACAAAACCCATGAATTTCTCATTAAATGGAAACCATTACCATTATAACAAAACTTTATTATTTTATATAAAGTCACAAACACATCCCAAAAAATTTTCTACACATGATAATATTCTAGGCCAATCATAGAAAATAATATTCTTTATGACCCAATAAAATGGTAACAAAAGAATGGTGAGCTCAAATTATTAGTAAGGGTAAACACATGAGTTATTAATTGAAGATCATAAGTGATCCTAAAATAAGAAAAATGTTATGAGAACATAATCAAAATTCATATCAAAATATATTTCTATCCAAAAGAGTATGATTAATAATTAATTTCTCATGGAATAAATATTTTTCATAACAGAAGACAAAATTCATACGAGTCAACAACAAGGAGCCATATGAAATCAATCCTTGCTAAAAAAAAACCATTAAAACACATAGAAAGAATAAAAAACCTTAAATGTTTCTTGGAACATCATACTCATATCACCCTTAAAATATAATAAACTACATATTTTATTCCAACTTCTTTATAAGAGTAGATTATATTCTTATATCTCTATTATCATTACATACTTATAGGAGTAACTTATATGTAATTAACTCTATCCACTTTATAGGTGTAACTTATAACCAGTTAACTCTATACACATTACCCAATACATTATAGGGCTATAAAAGACCCACCTATAATAATATATAATGTTTAATAGTCATAACATGAATAAAATACATAGAAGTATTCATTTGGGAAAGACCCATGTTTTCCAAATTATGAATTTGAGTGGAATTTTTAAAATTTGGTTTTAGGGGTTCCTAAAGGGTAAAATTGTCATTATCTTCTCGAAAATGATCACTAATAATTCTTATGACCATTCCATTGGTCCCAAAAATAGGGTTTTTTACTCTAATAAAGAGGTTTGGTGGAGTTTTGAGATGTTCAAATTTTGGTGGAATATTTAATATTTAATTAATTAAATATTAAATTATTTATGTGGCTTCAGGTGGTGATATATTTTGAATTGAGTGCCAGATTGAGATTCCAACATCATGGTTATGTTTGTAATGAGTGTATTAACTTAAGTGAGGTGTAAAAGCACTTTGGGTTTTGGGACTCCGGATGAGGGTTTTAAATGGGAATTTAATTTATTTAATTAGTTACATTTATTAAAACACCTCCCCACCATTTCCTTTCTACACACAGAAGAATGGGGTATGGATCCTACCCTATGCATGATGTATGAAATAAGAGGAGGAGGAATATGACGCATCACCGGACATCATATATGATGATGATCAAGACCATATCAAGGGGCAATGGCTTCTGGGAGTGGGTTTGGACCTCAATCTTTGGTATTTTCTCCATGAGGTAGGGCCGTTTGGAGTTTTAATCCTTGATCCCCATAAATGTGTTGTTTTTAAGTTTTAAATCCCTTTTATGACTAATTAGGACCTTGTGGGAATATATTTGTGCTTAATTGGGGAAAATTATGGTTTCAAGAAAATCATGGGGGCTTCACATTCATAAATCCCAATCATGAAATGCATGGTTTCAAAAAAACATGTTTTGTGTTATTCATATTTAGGGAAGATTGATTTTTTTAAGCTAAACACTATGTACTTAGAGTAAACACCTTGTAATGGTACATGGTCGTGTGGCTGAGTATTTGGGAAGATGAGGTTTTAGAACTACACATCATGTACTTGAAGCACTCACCATGTAGTGGGACTTGGCCCTGTGGACAAGTACATGGGAAGACACCACCGTCAAGGGGGACATGGCAATGTAGTAGTACATGAATAAATCCAGTGTATTTCATGGTCGTGTAGTTTTATATAGTCCAATTTTTTTTACCCATTCCATGTAGAAGTATATGGTTATGTTGGATTTTTGGGATTACATACCATGTACTTGGGTTACATGCTGTGTATTTCTCCTTCGTAACCCATTTGAGGGATTTGGGTGATTTTTCACCCAAGAGTCAAAATTGGACACAATAGGAGACTATTTTGAGAATTTTTCCATTTATAACATGATGGTGGATACCTTGGGGTGTTCTGAGGACATCTAAGAGATAGTTCAGGTGAGTAAGTAGTGATAGAGAGGTTTTCCTCCAATAGTTGAATCCAGCTGTCTCTTGATAGTGAGATGTGAGATGAGATCCAAGAGAGGGTCATGAGAATGATTGGAGGATTTATAACTGGTTATTTGAATTCATATTTTGATGTAACAATAATACTATCCTAGGTTAGTGGTACTAGTTTGTGACTCGAGGTAAAATATAGGCTGGGTGTTTGGACCAAACTAAGGAGGATTTGAAAGGGGATTGGCTTGAGGCCGTCTCTCTTGTGAGGTTTACTCATATTAGGCTAGTGAGTCCATGAGATTCTAGAGAATGGGTTGAGGGATGTGTGATCAAAGTGATCCAGTCATTTGATTGGGATATTAGTTTTTATCAAGGATTAATTTAGGGATGCATCAACTTATGTTCTGGCCTAGAGGATCCCAAGAGGGATACCTATGATGGCGTACAGGTTCTAAGGATCACAAGAGGGATGCCTCTAGTTACATACTGACTCAGAGGACCTAATTTAGTTCCAATTTATATACTAACCATATCTGGGTACATGGTTGGGTACAAATAGTTGCATGTGTCACCTTTAACTTGAATTGATGTTTAAGACGATGGAGCCCAGACATTTAGGATGGGAATAAAAATTCAGCTATCCCTAGTTTCTTTAATATTAATTATGTTTGGACCTTGGAAAAAAATTATGATTTAATTAAGAATCCTTTTTATCTTAGTATGATGAGAGGTAAAGTTTATTGTTCCATGAGAATTAGTAAATGATGGAATGGTTTAAATATTATAATGAGGCTCCAGTGATCGATATTTTTTTATGAGGTTTAGGATGTTGAACATGATTCTCCAATTTCTTGGTTGGAATAGTGGACATATAATTTCACATATATGTATGATATTGGTGGAAATGGATTTCCATATATATATATGTTTGAGATTGGTGCACAAGGAATTACATAGATATGGATGAGTTTGTTGGACATGGAATTCCATAGACATGTATAAGATTGGTGGAAATAGAATTCCATAGATATGGATTAGATAGGCGGAAATCTAATTCCACATATATGGATGAGATTTGTCGAATTGATGTTCCCTATATATGGATGAGATTAGTGTACATGGCATTCCACAGATAGGGCTAATATTGGAGAACATGGAATTCCATATATATGGTTTAGGGTGTTGGACATGGAACTCCTCATCTATGGTTCAAGGTGTTGGAATGGTTCTCCACATCCATATTTTAGGGTGTTGGACAAGGCACTCTATATACATCCTTTAGGGTGTTAGACATAACACTCTACATCCATGGTTTATGATGATGTAAATGATACTATGCATCCCTGATTTAGGTGTAAGACTAACTATCTAGGAATTAATAATACTTAAAATGTTATGGGTACCTAAGGATGGTGTTTATTTTATTTAATGTATGAATCCCAATATGTTTTATGACATAGAAGATTGGTGTTGGCAGAAGATGGTATGTTTAATTGGGCTCACAGACCTAAGGATCAACTATTGTTTTATTTTATTCATTCTAGTTATATCCTAGCTAGGCTGGTCATATTTGATGGACATGATCTTATGAAAAAATTTATAGGATCACTATTAGGGGTGGCCTAATAATATTTATTTCTCACCCCCTATATGTGCACCTTAGTGTTTGTGAATTCCTTATGTATGATTTTAGGTTGATCATGGTTGTATGATGGAAATGGTGGAGGACCATGATTTCATGATTGAGAGGAGTCTCTCATGTGAAGTATTTTGATTGGGTTAGAGTAGCTCGACAAGGGTTTGGACACTAGGTATATGGAATGGATAAGATTTGGTTGCATATCCTTGTTTATTTATTTATTTTTTAGTTTTTTATATTATATATATTATCATCCCAGTATATTATTAGTATTGTTTTCATGAAATGACCAGTTGGGATTTACTACATTTCATTTTATTATAGTATGTCAAGTTGATTTATTCCTCCTACATACACGGATGTGTATGATTTTTGGATATTTATATTGTTATTTCACACTTTGATATGAGGATATAGTCTCCTCACAGTACTACCTTAGACCCCCAATGCCTGTTGGAATACTCTGGAATATGAGGAGGTGTGCTTGAGTACATTTGGAGAACCAATCCAGTTACTATTTACAGTGATCCATGTTGGGATGTAACAAAGTGGTATCAAAGTAGTTACATACCAATTGTTTTACCATTTGGATTTTGACAGATAAAATATTTATAAATCTATCAAAGCCTATGATGGATATCATATAAGTGTCAAGAATACTTTTTTTTGGTAGGAATTATAGGTTACAAGAGTTGGGATTTCTATTATTGTTTCTGTTGTTACAATTGTTTTTGATTTTTGAATTTGGTGATGAACTTATTATTTGGATTTGATGTTTTTGAGGGATTTATGGATATTAGACCATTAGAAAGAGGCTAATGATTTTATATTTAATCTTAGCCTATGGAACTAAGAGGTATATCATGCATCATTATAATCATTTAGGATCCACATGTTGTTTGCCTGATAATGTGTGATTTTGCTGATGACTAATGATTTTCTTTTTAAAGTGTCAATAACTTCTCATAGTATTTTTCTAATATAAGTAATTGGTGATATTATAATCAAATAAGAAAACTTGTATGTGGATTTCCTTCTGATGGTAGGTTATGTGGATCTATGGTGAGATTCTTTATGATGTGGATGATGATGCTGTCATATTGCACAACAGGTGTAGTGACCCCGATGGGTTAGATTGGAATAGGTTCCTAATAATTTGACCCCATTATGGGTTATAATTTTTTAGGTTTGGTGTTTTGGTACGATGATCTAGTGAATATTATTATGTTCATATTATCAGAGAGGAGGGGTTCCCTAATTATGGGTGATGGTTGAAATGTGATTTTTGTCATATGTGGGACCTTGTGAGTGGGTGTTTGGCATAATAATGTCAAGTGATACTGGGATGAGAGTGTTCTTGATACAACCTAAGAATTAGCATTATCTGTGTTGGCCTAGATCTAAGTAGTTTTACTTAGTAACCTTTAGTGAGACTTGACCAGTAGGGATAGGTGGGAGAGCCTGGCGACCTACTTTTACATGAATCCAGTTTAGGGAGTTGTGCCATGTTAATTTTGATGGTGAATCATGACAGGGTTCGACCAAGTTTTATGTGACTTTAGGTGTATGAAAGGGTAGGTGGATTTTTTGGGATTCTGTTATCGATGCATGAATACTGATTCATAGTATGGTGTTTAGGCATATAGGATGTCTTTTTTTTTGAGAAGGTTCACTTGTGTTCTAGTGCTTCATACATGTGGTTAATTTCAAGAGGGGAAGGTTTGTTTGGGTGTCTAGCTTGGGTAAAGGTTGTGAAGGATTGTTATTCCTAGTGGTTAAGATCAAGATTAGTAGAAAATGAGGTTCTTGAGGGTATGTGGTTATGTCTTGTGAGCCAATTTTTCATTGGGTGTGATTCATTTGATTTAGAACATGTGTTTTTTGGGTTATGAAAGATGACCTATCCAACATTAAGAAATTTTATAGATAAGGGGTAAAGTCCCAAAAAAGTCAAGGGGGTTTGAAATAATGGAGCCCTAGTGAATCATCCTAGATATGAAGAAAAAACTCAGAGGGAAGGGAACCTATTCTAGTGAAGATAATACATGGGTTTTCAGGAGTGGCCCATGATTTTAGGAAGTCAACAACCTTATTTCCCTCCCACTTTGTGTGTAAGATCCATGCCGCTATTGATGAAACTTTTACATTCATGGACTAAATAGGAGACAATTAAAGGAATTGTGATATCCTCCCAGATGGATCTATGTATAATAGAGGAATTAGTTTCAACCATATCAAGGAATTGGGTTATGAAATAACATTTAATTATTAGGTATTAATGAGATCATGGATCCATAATTTTGTAGTGAAGCGATCTGGCATTCTGTTTGTTGATTGGGTTCTACGTAAGCATATGACCATGATGCTTGAATTGTGAATGTATCTATATATAGGTTGAGAACCAATGTGGGTGTGATGAGAATCTTGAAAGAATGGTGGCCTCAGGACCTCATGATAAAATCATGATGTTCCAGGAATGGATGTGTTAGTGGGGGAATTCATTGATGAAATATCAGTACACTCATAATATAGATACAATCATGCCCAATATATTGATATCATCCTAAGTACACTAAAAAGGAATATGATATACAACAAGCTATCTAAATTTAATTTTTTGTTTAATGAAGAGACTAGAGGGAGGTTTCACTCATGGGGTAGTGTAAGTGAATTCGTATGGTGGGAAGTGAACCACAGACCATCTGTGAGTGAGGTACTTAGGATAGACTAGATGTCAGAAAATGTCACAGTTGTCATTCTTTTATGTTTGTAATGGGTTATATTGGATGTTTTATTTTATTAATTTGTGTGATAGTGATATATCCACATCTAGTTCAGAGATTCAACAGTGATTGGACATGATTCGTGGAGTTGGTGTTCAGTTGTGAGTTAATAATAAGGATACTCCTATGGTGGTGAGTATAAAATTAACCATGGTGACATGACCCTTGTGTGATTAGGGTCAAGGATGTAGTTGAAACTACACTAAGTGGGTCATTAAATAACTAAAAATGTATTTTGATATGCAACTACAATGGTGGGAAGTTCCATGAATCAGTATTGGCCATTGTAGGTTGAGTTCTATGGCGAGGAGCACCGTGAGCTCGATGATGAGTTTTAGATGAAACAATGATGTCATAGGATGCATGGGTGTGGTTATGCACTAACTTGGTAGTTTGATAATAATTTTAAATAGTGTATTGTCTTTTGGTGGGTAGTATGCCTTATCTTTGGAGTTATATAGAGGAACTCGATTATCATACTAAAGTAGAACAAAATTATTTGACCATGAATTGATGACTGAGGTTGGTCGATATGTGTGGTTTCAAGACCACTAAGGCTTCTCAAGGATGAGAAGTATTACAGTGGGGAGGTTTTAAAGACCTATGTTTTTTTGGATTTTGAATTTGAGTGGAATTTTGAATTTTTGGTTTCATAGGCTCATAAAGAGTAAAATGGTCATTTTCCACTAGAGTATGATCACATATAATTCTTCTAACCACTCCATTGGTCAGAAAATAGAGTGTTTACCCTATGATAGGGGTTTGGTGGAATTTATAACTATTTTAATTTTAAAAGAATATTTAATTTTTATTTAATTAAATAATAATATATTTATGTGGGTTTAGGTAGAAATATCTTTTGAAAAAGGCATCAGACTTAGATTTGGACCATGTGGTTGAGTCCATAATATGGGATTTTTTTAGTTATGGTGTAAACCCACTTTCTGTTCCATGACTCTGGATGGGCGTTTTAAATGGGAATTTAATTAAATTAATTTAAACACCTCCCCCCATTTCCTTCCTACACACGAAATAATAGGGGAGGGATCCTCCATTTTGAATGATGGATATAAAAAAGGAGGAGGAAGAACTACTGAATGTATTTCATGGTGATGATTGAGAACAGATCAAGGTATAGAGGTTTCTAAGAGTGTTTTTGGACTCAAAGCATTGTTTTTTCACCTCGAGGTCTGATTATTTTTTATTTTTAAGCCCTAATCCACATATAGGTGTTTTTTAAGTTCCAAATCCCCTTTATGATGACTAAATACCCCATGGGGGTTGATCTATTCTTAATTGGGAAAAAATTGTGGTTTTAGGAGGATCATAGGGGTTTCCTCACTACTATAAAACATGCTTTTATCAGTACTAAAAAAGGGCTTTATCAGTGCTAAAAAAGAGCTGATAATAGAGCCTCTATTAAAGGGGGTTCCCCTTTATTAGCACTAAAAAATTCATGATAAAGGGGATCCTTTATCAGCTCTAGTTTTATAACTGATAAAAGACCCCATTTATCAGTGCTATTGGAATCATTTCTAAAGTCCCCATTTACCAGTGCATCAATTAATACTAATAAAGGGGGTATTTTATCAGTGCTAATTAAAGCGCTGATAAAGGCTTCCTTTCCTTGGTGTGCTGTTTATATAACAACACACCCAAAAACTTGAAAAAAATAAACAGTAGACCAAAATAACCAAACCAGTAAAAATAACCTGTACAAAATAGCAAAAACCTGTTAAAAAATAACCACCCGTAGTATATAAAAAAGAACCACATACATGATGGAAAAGATAAAAAGACAAGCAGCACACAAAAAGGTTTGGAAAAAAATGCTATATATATTTAATTAAAATCATGAATACAAAAATATCCACTCATGGTATATACCAAAAAAACACTTTTATATACATTTTGAACAATGTTGTCTAAAATTTCATTTACAATTATCCTACAAACAATTAAAAACATTAATGTTTTCTATTTTGACGTCTGTGGCCCCCTCTAAAAAATGTCCTATGATGGTAATAATGATTAAAAAAATCATCCCAACTAGAGAAAAAGGTTCCAACTCTATAAGAAATAAAATATTACGTTATAAATACTATAAAGAAATAAATTAAACATTAATATGAAGAATACATTAAAGAAATGTCAATTTTTAATAAAAATGGCACATTTGGAGTTATACCAGTCACACCATGCAATGTATTGAGGTGGGGTTGATTGTAATATGTTACAAATGAATAATGGATAATTTTACTAAATTATCAAAACAATCCAAATGAATTTTCTCAGTTTTCAGTATGTCAGTTGGGTTTTTTTACTAAAATATCATTTCAAACCAAAAACACCCAATTTGAGTAATATAGGTTGCATCGTTCATTGTTTTGATGGGAGAATGATTCATACACATCACAATGGGCTTAAAAATTATTGTCCTTAATTTTGAAAACAATCAGTGTCCGTTTGCTGGGTTTTCAGTTAGTGACATGTTTTGAGCTAAAATGTCAATTTTAAACTGATAACGGATACTTTTAGTCATACCGGTCACAAAATTAATTGGATTGAGGTGGGGTTGATTCAAACACATCAAAACTAACTCATAGATTTTTTTTCCTAAGTATCAAAATAATATGAATGCATTTTCTCAGTTTTCAGTATGTCAGTTCTGTTTTTTTACTTGAATTATTATCAATTTTAAATAAGAAGACACATTTGGAGCCATACCGGTGACACTATGTGTCAGACTGAGATGAGGTTGATTCCTAAAATTCAGAAATGACTAATAGATCATTTTACTAAAGTATCAAAACAATTGGAATGAATTTACTCATTTTTTAGTATGTTAGTTTTTTTTACTAAACTTCCATTTCAAACCGAAAACATCCAATTTGAGTTATACCGGTCATATCGTGCATCAGTTTTATGGGATAATGATTCATACACATAAAAACTAACTGATGAATCACTGCCCTAAAATTTTAAGACAATTAGAGTGGGTTTTCTTGGTTTTTAGTGAGTGACACATTTCAAGCTAAAATGTCAATTTTAAACTGATAGCGAACACCTTTAATCATACCAGTCACACTGTTTATCAGATTGATGTGGGGTTGAATACTACACATAAAAACTGAATCATGGATCATTTTCATAAAGTATCAAAACAATCTGAATGTTTTTTTATCTATTTCTAGTATGTTATTTGTTTTTTTTACTTGAATTAATGTCAATTTTAAACACCAAGACATATTTGGAGTCATATCGGTGACATTATGTGTCAGATTGAGGTACAGTTGATTTCTACATGTCACAAATGACTGATAGATCATTTTCCTAAAGTATAAAAATAATTTGAATGAATTTCTTCAGTTTTTAGTATGTCAGTTGAGTTTTTTTACTGAAATTTCATTTGAAACTGAAAACATGCTATTTGAGTCATACCGGTTTCATCATGCATCAGTTTGACATAAGGCTACTTCATACACATAAAAAATAAATGAAAAATCTCTGTCCTTAATTTCAATGACAATCAGAGGGAATTTTCTTGGTTTTCAGTGAGTTACATATTTTGAACTAAAATATAATTTTTAAACTAATAAGAAGACACTTTTAGTCATACTGATCACACAGTTTGTCGAATTAATGTGGGGTTGATTCCTACACATCAAAACTGACTCATGGATCATTTTTCTAAAGTATCAAAGCAATTAAAATTCATTTTATCAGTTTTCTGTATGCCAGTTGTGTTTTTTTACTTTAATTGATGTTAATTTTAAATAACAAGACACATTTAGAGTCATACCGGTGACACCGTGAATCATATTGAGGTTTGGTTGATTCCTACATGTATAAAAATGACTGATAGATTGTTTTCCTAAATTATCAAAATAATTGTAATGCATTTCCCTAGTTTTTAGTATACCAGTTGTGATTTTTTACTAAAATGTCATTTGAAACTGAAAACATGAAATTTGAGTCATACTGGTCACATCGTACATTGGTTTGATGTGAGTCTTCTTCATACACAACACAAATAACTAAAAAATCATTATCCTTAATTTTGTAGACAATCAGAGGTCATTTTCAAGGTTTTTAGTGAGTGACACGTTTTGAGCTAAAATTTCAATTTTAAACTGATAGATGACACTTTTAGTTATACAAATCACACCATTCATCAGATTGAGGTTGGGTTGATTCCTACATATCAAAACTAAATCATTTATTGTTTTACTAAAGTACCAAAATAATCTGAAAGCATTTTCTCAATTTTCAATATTTTAGTTGTGTTTTTTACATGAATTAATGTCAATTTTAAATAAGAAGACATATTTGGAGTCATACCAGTGACATAAAGCATTTTATTGAGGTGGGGTTCATTCCTATAAGTCAAAAATTAATAATGGATCATTTTCCTAAATTATCAAAACAATTTGAATGTGTTTTCTCAGTTTTCAGTATGCCAATTTTGTTTTTTTACTAAAATATAATTTCAAACCAAAAACCTGCAATTTGATTCATATAGGTCACATCATGTGTCGGTTTGACGAGAGACTACTTCATAAAAATCACAAAGGAATTTTGAATTACCGTCCTTAATTGTGAATAAAATTAGAGTGTGTTTTCTTAGTTTTCAGTGAGTGACATTTTTTGAGAAAAAATGTCAATTTTAAACTAAAACCGAACACTTTTATTCATACAGGTCACACCGTTCATCATATTGAGGTTGGTTTGATTCCAAAACATTGAAAATGACTCATAGATCATTTTACTAATGTATAAAAAAAATCCGAATACATTTTCTTGGTATTCAGTATGTTAGTTGTGTTTTTTTACTTTAATTAATGTCAATGTTAAATAACAAGACACATTTGGAGTCATACCGGTGACACCATACCTCATATTGAGGTGCAGTTGATTCTTATACATCAAAAATTACTGATAGATCATTTTACTAAAGTATCAAAACAATCGGTATGAATTTACTTAGTTTTTAGTATGTCAGTTGTGTTTTTTACTTGAATTAATGTCAATTTTAAATAAAGACACATTTGGAGTCATATCGGTGACACTGTGTGTCATATTGAGGAGTAGTTGATTTATATACGTCACAAATGACTCATGGATCATTGTCCTAAAGTATTAGAATAAATTTTAAGTACATTTTTCTTCTAGAAAATCATTGTACCCTTGACTATGAAACTGGAAAAAAGATACAAGACCTGCTCAATATGCTCAATCTACCCAGTTTAGAAGGATTATGGTAAAACCTTTGATCCCTGTACAGTTTACAATGAATAAAATCCTCCTTATGCAACATACCATTAGTCAACCCAATGAAGAACTAACTGTCATATATTCAGGAACTCTGAATGAATATATGACAGTTGGTTCTTCACTGGGTCTCCAAAAGAGGAGAACTTCCAATGTTTCATATTGAATCAATTTTTTTGGAGAAAAAACCTTCTCATTATTGAAAACCAGAAGAGTGGAGAAAGCTCATGTTCTCGTTATGTCTCAATACATCACAAAAAAACTCAACGAAAAGGAAAACCCCTTATAGATACTCATTATATTTTATGTTCTATCAACAATAGACATACCCTGTAAATTAGGACCACCAATTTATTTTAAAAAACCAACCAATATGCAATTCATTTATTTCGCAAAAAAGGACCACCAACAGTCATGATTTTTAGTGAGGCATTTATCCCATATAAATCACAACATTACTATTAAAAAAAGAGAAATATAATCCATAAAAGATTATTAAAGTCAAAATTATTTGAGAAGTTTACAGTCTTCATGCTATTTTTTTACATTCTTACATCAGGTATGCTGCCCATTCATTTTTAATCATATCTATATCATCTTGTGAATATTATTGTTTTTGGAAGTCATGGTAGTAATGAAAAAATATAAATACACAAATTATTAATAAATATTTTAACTGAAATTGAAATATCTTGAAGAATACCTCTTCATGGATGCTATTTTGTTCATAGAATATGATCTCTCTCATAAATTTATAAACATAATAACCATAATCTTTTATGTTTTCTTATTTCAAACACTGTGGAAACATTGAAAAAAAATACTTAATTTTTTTTATGTTTTTGGATAGAGAAATATTATTATATATACCCTGGTATTTATCCAGTCTTAGTACTTGTGAGGTTGGTTTTCTTTTTCCCCAGGCCTCATTCCATGATGTAGAAAATATTTTTTCACTCCTCTATTATAATAGAATCCTCATTAAAAGATAATATAAATTATATAACAAGATGTTTAGTTCTAAAATGTTGGATGTAGTGTATTAAAAATTTACAAACGCCATCATGTGTCGTTGGGTTTTTGGATATAAATGCATTGAATCCAGAAAATAAATCTTTGGAGTATCCAAATTGATCGCAATGAGCATCCGATGCTACCTAAAAAACAAAATGGAATAAGCAATTAAAAAAATTAAAATATATTTGATATGATTAAATTGTAGAGTTTTACCTATACATCATTGGTATTATTAATATTTTTTCATCCTTAATTTTTCTATTAAATGATTTGAGCAGGCCTACCACTATTTCACCCTCTTTCTTGGATGTATATATTTTTGTTATGTAGATTTAATGTGAGGACTAATGAGTGAAAATTTATTTTCATGGTTAAATCCATTCAATTGTTTTTCATATATACACCTATGAAAAATATGAAATGTATTTAGTCGTAATTAACACAGTATATCAGCTTTTGGAAAATAAAATCATGAAAACATACCTCATGTATAAATTTACAACTGAGACGCTTAACTATTCATAGTAAAGGATTTGAGTTACACTCTCAACACCAATGAAGTCTAAATCTTCACCTCCATACATTTTTTCTTCAAAATCAATTATGTGAGTATGAACATATTTCAACTTTGTATCCACATGAGCCTTCAGTGATAATAAATGGGGATATAGAACCGGGGGGGGGGGGGGTATTGTGCTTTTAGTAGATCATTTTAATCGGTTGGTTGATCATTGAGATGTTTTTGAACCAATATTTTATTTCTCCACTACCCTTTGTACATCTGTAATAACATGCATTGGTTTATACCCTTTTTCAATAAATGTTTGTGTTTTAGATTGAAAATTAAATTGGAAATTAATACCTCATTGTCGAAATGATTTTTTACAAGATGTGATATCCATGCGATGAATGTCGCAAGATAATTTTTGATCGTATGAATATCTGCATCATCAATTGGAATAGGTGTCTCAGCATTTAGCTATAGGGCTATAGTAATTGACACTCTGACATGACCAATCAGAAGTGGTCTTTTTTATATCATGTATTTCTGTATATTGAACACTGTAGCCCTTGCTACAAGATGATGGGTGGGTTTTGATAGTTATAAATCATAGTAATCTTCACCTTGTAGAATATGAATATAGGAAAGGTATCAGTGTCTAGTGTCTATCTGATTCAAATTTCACAGAAATAATTATTAGAAAATTGACTACCTCAATTAAGAATTGTTTTCCAGGTAATGGATCACCTCAAAACTGGCAGGGAGGGGTATCTTTACAAGTGGGTTGTTCTTGAGTTGTTTCTTGTCTTTTCCTCCCCCCATCAAAGTTTCTATCACATCTTTTGGTATTTTAATTCTTATTCAAACATATCTAATCTTTCCCCCATATTTTTCAATATTTTTATTTTGATCCTCCACTTGTTTTTTTCACAAAATATATTTGGGGTGTCACCCAATACCCACACCACTGATGTGACCATACTTTTTTGGATGCTTAAAGGCCACTGAAATTACGTCTTCATCCAGTGTGGGGGTTGTTGATTCTTGTGACGTTTATAGATAGAAAATATAGGAAAATAATTAATCATTGTTTTTTAATAAAGATTTAAAGATTTTTTTTTTATTATGTCATACTTAAATATGTTTCCCACACTTTTTGTGTGTTTTCATCTATTAGTTTCCCATCATTAGTTACAGGAGCCTCCTTCCATAGAAAATGATGTGGGAAGGAAGTGGATTTGGATTTGGACTCTTCAAGATTCATATTAACAAAAGAACATAGTTATTGTGTTCTTTTATGTCATGTAAAATTATTATGGTATACTTAAAATATATACCAATTTTTGTTTCCATGTGATGCATACCCCATCCTTGATTTATGGTAGGGGTATGCTAGTTTTGATGCTCATTGTTTATTTTCAACACTCAGTTACTGTTTCATAAATAAAACACTCTCAATCAAAGTGATGAATAAATGTACCATCAAACAATTTATTACTAGAAAAAATGTATATGAAAACACTTCTTTTTTACGATGGGCAATAAATGCATCCCATTATGCTTGTCTTATCAGGTGTGCATAAATAAGAGTTGGGTGTAGTTTTCTTTTCCCTTCAGCATCTTTAAGATGATATTTCATTAAAAGGGTGTGAAAACCCCTATGCATCCTTCTAGCAACCCTTAAGAAATAGTCTTTGTGCGATTCATCTACTATAAATGCACTCTGAAAGAGATGATAAAGTATAAGTCAATGTTTCATTATTTAATTAGTAGTAAATTTAAAAAAAAGGTATCATAATGTTACTGTAATATATCCCCACATCAGTTTCATAATTTCAACCACAACATGGTGCAATGAAGTTACAACAATCTCCATGTGTTGCTGAGTGGCGATTCCAATGTAACTATTGAACATGGATTTGTTGGGGTTAACATGTTGGCCCCACTTATTCCATCCAATTTGTATTTTATGACTTTCTATTTATCCTTAATTTTTTTTGCTAATAAAGTAAAACTATGATGCTCCTGTTTTTTCTGCGCCGTCGATGTTTCATCACCATTCATTTCCTCAGATCCACTATCATCAATATGTTCCTCCAGCTCCAGATGGATAGTATTGGCATGTGTAGGTGGTGGTTGTACCTCTGCACTAGGAGTGGCAATAGGTTGAGAAACCTATTATGCCTGGGTATTGAGAGCATCATCAGGTGAAGAAGTCATTATCTACAAAAGTGGTTTAATAGTTAATTTAGATAATATAAAATCAGCAGTGAAAAAATATTAACCTTAGGAAATAGGTTGGGAAACTTATTGTTCATCTACATTGCGAGTAGTAGCAGGTTGAGAAACCTATCATGCTTGTGGATTGGGAGCATCATCACATGAAAAAGTCATTATCTGCAAAAGTGGTTTAAAATTTAATTTAGATAAAATAAAGGAGAAGTGAATAGATATTGACATAAAGAAACATGATGTATATTAGAAAAACAATATAACCTGATTATTGAACTCGTTTTTAAAGGATGAAAGGATTTGACCCCTTTATCGACTATCCATATCCCTTTATCATGTTATCCTATGACATTAAAAACACTATCAATACCGGGACCACTGTGAAATGATTGTGACGTCCCAATGAAAGGATCATCCTTCATTGAATTTTCATCTAACTCTTCAGTGGTTTTGGTCAATAATAGAACAATTGACCAGTCTTGGTATGTGGTATCTGGAACATAAAATACTTTTATTGCCTATGATGCCATTATAAATAGTTCTTTTTTGTACACTTAATTATTGAAATAAACTTTCACAAATCCCAACTCATATATTTTAACCACACTTCTATTATCAATCCACTTGCATTGAATAATCTACACTAAAAATGTCTTATAATACAACTCCCATATTTTTTTGATGATGCCAAAGTATTGGATTTCTGTCCTTAGCATCAGAAACATGCATTGCTTCAGCCATAAGGGTAACTCAACTATTCTTTCTGGTACTATATTCATCATGTTCATTAGTATAGAATGTATAACCCTTAATTACATAAGCATTGTATGATAGTAAATACACACTTGGTCATCCGGCTAGCCATTAAATTCATTTTGAAATTGATTATGGATTTTCATATGAATCCTTAAAAAAATAGTCTTGGAACCATCCTATAACTTGTTGATTATGTTTATTTGATATCCATTTTTTATCCCTTGATGCATTAGAATGCCTAATAATTTTTTGTGGGTTTCAACATATGGCTCAATGTCTAAACTGTTATAAAAAATTTAATGGTGGGACTTCTCCTGATATGTAATATTGATTGTGAAAACCTACTTTCCCGAAATTCCTTCACCTGCAATTTTCCCAGTGTGACAAGATTTTTTTAGACCAATGATTTTCACCCCAGACATGTATTCAGTACAAAATTCAATGGCTTCATCAACAATATATCTCTATATAATACAACCCTTTGGATGACTTCAATTTTTTAAATAACCTTTCAAAATCTTCATATAACATTCAATAGGGGTACATCTATCTATTGTACATAGGACCACATAGCCGAATGTCTCTTACCAAGTGAACAATCAAATGAACCATCATATCAAAGAACATTAGCGGGAAAAACATTTTCAATTCTCATAATATGATGACAATTTCTCTTTCTATAGTCGACAATTTCATTAGGTTTATAAATTTTCTACATATATCTTTGAAGAAGAAATATGGCTTCGTTAATGTATGATGTACGGTCTTAAAAAAATGAAATGTAAAGCTATATGAATTAGATCTTTCATCAAAACATGGTCATCATGACATTTCATAACTTTTGACATTAAATCGTGCATTGAAACGATGTTCTTGATATTTGATGAATACCCCTATAGAACCTTTATGCCATTAAAGAAGTTTCAAAACCGATATCTCTCCGGCCTAGAAAAAGTGTAAGTAGTAGGGGGAATAAATGTTCATTTTTCACCCTTCACTTGTGCCAAATCTTCTCATTTTCCCACTTCAACGATGCCCAACCTAGCCTTAATTATATCCTTTGTTTTTCCAGGTTCATTTAGTAAAGTGTCAATGAAACTATCACATACATTTTCTTTTCAGTATGCATAACATCAAGAAAATGTCTAATGTATAGACAATTCCAGTATGGTAACTCAAAAAAATGATTTCTTTTTCTAACTGGTTTTCATAAGGTTTTTTGAAAATGGTTTACCAAAATAAATGTCCACATCTTTAACTTTCTCAAACATTTGATCACCTATTAGTGGGGACGACGTTGTATGTTATTCTGAACTTCCATCGAATGATGTCATCCTAGATTGATACTTATGTCATCAGGGTAGAAATCTATGATGTCATAGAAACACAGTTTTCGATGAATGTTTTAACCTAATTGATTTTGTACCTTGTTCGCAGAAGAGACACCCATGAGTTCCTTTAATGCTATATCCTAAAAATTTTCCATAAGCAGGAAAGTCATTTATCATCTTATACAACATGTATCTCAATGTGAAATCTTTATTTCTGTAAGAATCATACATCGTAACACCTAAATCCCACAATAATTTCAAATACTAGATCAATAGATCCAAATAAATATCAATATCATTACCCAGTTGTTTTGGTCCTAAAATAAGCATAGATAACATGATGTGTTTTAGTTTCATTCATAACCACAGTGGAATGTTATAATTTACCAAACATAACTGACCATTTACTATGAGTGCTTCTTTGAAAACCAAAAGGATTCACTCCATCTATAGATAATGAAATAAAAACGTTTCTTGGATCATTTCCAAAGTCAAGATACTCATGATCAATTCTCTTCCACTGAGGAGAGTCAGCCAAGTTCCGTAGCTTTGCATATTTATTTATTTTGTCTATGTGCCACATCAATTTTCCTATACTCTCCACACTTCTATATAGTCTCATAAACCTTATAATTATTAGAAAGTACCATGAAACTTTCATAGGACTAGAGTCATGTTTCTTGTATCGAGAATGACCACACTTTGAGTATTCTCTATGTGATTTGTGGTCCTTACGAAATAGTATTCAATCATTCAGGAAGGTGTGTATTCTTTCAGAGATCATACCCATAAAGAGTATCATTTTTTTGGCATCATATGTTTTGATCAAGACCTCATTATCTTATGGGAGTATGTCATTAAAGAGAGAGAGTAATTACATAAAACTAGAATCACTCCATCTATTTCCTGATTTTAAATTATACAACCTCAGTACGGCTGACAATGTTGTATATTTAGTGCAACCATCATACAATGACATCTTTGCACAACTCTTTAACTAATCAAACAATTTTGGGAAATCACGAAGTTCATCTTCAACTTTTCTGGCCATTTCCTTAGTACGATATTCATCATCATTCACATCTATAATCACATCCTCGATATGGTCTTATTTATTTTCCACACTTGTAATCATATCAAATCATCCATAAAACACAGTGTTATCTTAATCACTTGCTACATTCACTTTTTACCCATGTTTATTCCAAAAATTATATATTCAATCTATCCTGTGACAGATCGAGTGTTCTTCCAACTCTTCTGGACAAACCTGTCTTGAATAAAAATAGCATAGACACTGAAAAAGGATTTGAGAAGAATCATATGCATGATCTTTTGAAAACTTGATGAACTCTTTCACTCCGTCTTCATAATATTTCGTTAGATTATTGGAATATATCCATTCTTTATTCATATCCATCCTATTTAATTCAGTGATATTAATATTTAACAAAAAAAATACACAAAACAATGATATAAAAATTAACCAAGGAAAAAATAACACACTTTTTTTTAAACTATTTATAAAATAAAGAAGAGATAATTTAGACAAACCATTTACACAGTTTAAATCCCATTAAATAAAATATTTATAAAGAATTACAGTCTTTGAAAATAATAGTTAAAATCCCATTAAAAAATCAGAGTTGAAATCCCATTAAAAAACCAACAATTTACACATATTCTTCTTTAAAATGACATAGTCTTTTTAAAATAAACCAATTAGTTCCAAAAATCCTTTCTAAAAACCCCAATTCATTTTTAAACCATTTCAAATATATTTAGAACCCAAAAAGGGTATGTTGAACACATAATTTTTTTTGGAAACATTTCAAAACCCCAGAATCATTTTAAAAGAGCCACTTAGGCATTTTCACATGACATAAATCCCAAGAGAGTCACTTTATACATTATGTTAAACTATAAAATCTTCAGCCCTAAATTTATAACCATACTTGATACATTATGGTAGATCCCCCTTTATTGGGTTCCCTTCCCATGCTTGACACTCTCACATTGATCCTTTCCAAAGGTTTAACCCTCGCTTATACTAACATCCCACATGATGTTCTCAATTAATAGTAGCATAATTTTTACACTCTCCCTTATTCTATTACAATTCAAATTCCCTTTTCCTTACCCACTCAAGTAACTATACATACAAGTAAATAAATTCATTCTTGTAGGGTCTTTACCTAACCAACCTCCAAATTTTTTGGGATTCATTTATTGGATGATATGTTATTCTAAACCCAACACATTTTAACCTTTTGTGTTCTCTTTTATAAGATAGGTAATGTTCATATACTACCCATTTCCCACACCGAGCATGTATAATGTGGGCTTAAATTTCATTAGCGGATTATTTTACAACATAATTTAGGCATTCCATACTAATGAGAGGGTTTCATCTATAACTCCTTCTAATATATATGTAGACCCTAAGTACCCTTTAAAAACTCCAATGAAACCCTTACACATCATTTTTTATTCATGGATAACCCATATGATGTATTTTTAATTAGTTCCCTCCCTTATATAGTTCCTAACATATCCTTATGCAACGAATATAACCTTGGGTCAAAAAATTGAAGGAATGGGGAGATCTAGTACATCACATCTCGAGAGAACCATCTCATAATGAACCCTATATGATAAAAAACAAGGGGTCATAAAACACTAAAGAATATTCAAAACCTCTATAAACAAACCCTCACGTAAGAGGAACCAAAAAACAACAAGGAATACATAAAATAAAATTTACCACAATGTCTCAAGACTTTCAAACTCAATAAGAGCAGATTCTAAAATAAATAACCACCCAAGACCACTTTGGGTAATTCAACTCAAGGGATTATATAAAATAACCTAACCACTTCACAGCCTTAGGAGGACCTTAATCACCATTGAAGGAAGGATGTAAATTCAAGAAACCCTAAAGAAAAGGATGATCTGGATTGACCACCCCATATAATGTTTGGATAAATCCCACAATCCAAATAGATATACATATTCATGAAAATAATTCACCTTAGGGGATGTTTCTTCACATATTATCATGAGATTTATGAGAGGAAAAAACAAGACATATTAAATACACAAATTTATTGATCCCAAAACATACAAAAAAGTATTTAAATATGTTCACTCTTCGTTAAACAACCCCCTTCTATAAAATTTCCATGTTAATTATTTTTAAAGACACACACTCTTTGAAAAAAATCCAAACCCTTTTAAAAATGCTTCACTAAAATTTGAACACTCACAAAAATAAATTTCCTTAAGATTTACACATTTAAAATGGGTCCAAAGAATCTTTCCACCCAAATCACATACTTGATTTGAAAATATTTTATTTTACTTCAAAATATAAACCCACTTTAACTTCTAATTATTTTAATAAATTAAATCATTTAAAAAACATTTTTATCAATTATAATTTATTTTTAAATTTCCATAATGAAATCAAACACTTTTTATAAACATTCAGATAATCAAAATTTATCTTATAAAGAAACCATTATGCCTAGTATTAAAAACTGAGACACATTAAATATAATTATTTTCAAAAAAATCTCCCAATTCAAAATTAAGAGGAAGAGTACCATTTCATATCATTTTATGAACACGAAAATCAACTTTTTCATCCAAAAAATAAAATTTTCTATAAGATAAAACTAACTTTTAAAAACATAAGACCACACAACAAGGCCTGAATAATCAGTTTAAACATCACCCTATAATGTAAAACCACTATAACACTCCCTTAATCAACCACCCACCATTGGTAGTAATTGTTGAGATTAATGAAAAAAGAAAGGGATCAAAAACAATCTAGGGGAAGAATAATTGCGCATGTTTTGACCACATGGGTTATGTAAACATACACTAAACATGAAAAAACCATCATGATGGATATATAACCAACTTCATGGGGTCTACATAGTTTTCTAGACCATGTGAGTTAACCCTAAAATTTGTTATATTTTACTATTTTCAACTTGAAAGATAAAACTGACCCCAAAATCACCTATACACTCAATATGGATCAAAATACCACAACATTGTATAACAAAACATTTGAATAAATTTAAAAAAATATAGAACAAACAAACCAATAGAATAAAACAACTACATAGACTATTATTATTTTAATAAGAAGAAGAAGAAATAAAGTTACTCTAGATGGGAGAGTACCCTTACTGGCAGCAGCAGCGGCAGAAGTGGAAGTGAAGTCAGCGGAAGAGGCAACGATAGAGGCATCAGTGTCGGCAGTTGAGGCGAAGGAGGATAAGGAGGTGGTAGTGGTGGTAGAAGATGAGAAGGAGGTGGAAAAAACAGTTGAGGAGTATGAGGACACGTTCACAGTAGCGGTGATGGAGGAGGAGGAGGAGGAGTCTATAAAGAGGAGGATGATGAGTCAACGACCGCAGCGGTGGAGGAGGAGGAGGAAGTAGTGTAGAAGGATGAGGATCAGGTAGCACATGGTTAGGCTTCTACAAGATCTTGAGGGGTGCGGAAGGAAGTGGATGTAGTTAGGGTTCATTTATAAAATCATGGGAAACAATTATCAGTGCTAGAAAAAAGTGCTGATAAATGTATGTTTTATCAGCACTTTTTAATTAGGGCTGATAAAACAAACCAGTTATTCATAATTATAAAATTATTTCCAATATATTTACTAAATTTATAATTTTATAAATATATATATAATTAATATATTTATTTTAATTTAATAATTATTTAAATATATATGTATTAATTAAATTTTTTTTATAAGTTCATGGTATATTTAAATATATATATATATTTAAATAATTATAAAATTATAATAAATATAGTTATTATAATTTCAACATTTAAATTATAATTATATATATAAATATATATATATATAATACTGAAACTACAATAAATTGATATATTAATTTTAATTTTAATTTCACAGGTATTTAAATAAATAAATAAATAAATAAATGTTTGTTTCTGTGTATATATTAATTAATGAAATATATTTATAAATAAATATATTCAAAAGGTATTCATAAATATATATATTTATCATTTAAAAAATCTATTTTGTAATTTTATAATTATTTAAACATATTTAAATTTAATTAGTTATATATAATTATAATTATATATAATATATTTAAAAAGTATATAATTATATATTACTAAATATTAATATTTTTAAATATAATAAATATATTTATTGTTTATTTAAACATATTTATCGTGATTCTAAGTATTTACGAGAACATAAAGCTTCATATATATAAGAAATGAATGAGTACACAAAGTAGAGGACTATACTATATATGGCCAACATTAGGGTAAATAATGACCATATTCCTAAGAAGAATATGAAAGTCCATTACGCATTAATTGAAACATTCATTTGGAAACATAAATTTATTTAAATATATATATATATATTTAATAAGTATTTGTGTATATATATATATTAAAAATTATATATATATAATATAATAAACATATAGTATAATAAATATATAATAAAGATATAACTAAAACTAATAAACATAACAAAAATAAATAAAACAGAAACATAATAAACATAATAAACATGCATTTTTATTTAATGTAAACATATAAAAATTATTTTCGAATATAATTAAAATATTTTTCTATAAAAGAATAATATTTTCTATTAAAACTTTTATCAGTGCAATTATTATTGTTTATAAAGTCCCCCTTTTTATCAGTGCTATTGTTAGCACTGATATAGGGTCGATTTATCTAATCATTTTTTTCTAGAGATGATAAAAGCCCCCCCATTTTATCAGCGCTTTCTGATTAGCACGGATAAAACCTGAGCATTTCCCTTTCCCGCATTTGTGGTAGTTCCTGTTCGGAAATCCTGATCACATGACATGTGGTTTTAAAAACACACAAAATGTTTTCTTTCTATTTAGAGAATATGGAGATCTTAAAACCATAAAAAAAATTTATGGAGTACACACCATGTAGTGGTACTTGGCCATGCGGCCAAGTAGTTGGGAAGATGGAGTTTTGGTACTACATGTCGTGTACTTGAAGTACACTCCATATAGTGGGATATGGCCATGCATTCGAGCACATGGAATAAACCCCCATGTAAGTGGTACATGACCATTTAATAGTATATATCCAGATCCCAGGTGTAACCAGGATGTCTAGAAGTACATGGCCAAGATGGAGGTTTGGGAGAACAAACCATGTAATTCTCCCTTGTCACCCATTTGATGGTTTTAGGTGATTTTACACCCTAAAGTTATAATTGGACATGAGAGGAGTCCATTTTGGTTTTTTACATGTAGAAAATGAAGGTGGAGAGTTTAGGGCATTTTGACTACTTTTAAGTGGTGGTTTGGGTGAGTAAGTTGTGATAGAGAGGTTTTTATCCAATGATTGAATCCAGCTATCTCTCGAAAGTGATACATGAAATGGGATCTAGGATTGGTTCATGATAATGATTGGAGTACATAGAATGAGTTCACTAGAGTCCTTAATTGGTGTTATAATGAGACTATCCTAGGGTAGTGGGACTAGTCTGTGACTTAAGGTGATATATGGGTTGGGTGTTTAGACCAACCTAGGGTGACTTGGACAGGGGATGGGATTAAGGCCATATACCTTGTGAAGTTTACCCATTTTAGAATCGAGAGGCCATGAGATACCAAAGACTAGTTTGTGGGATGTGTGACCCCAAATATATGGTAACTGACCTGAGATATTAACTGTGATCAAGGATCTAAAGATGAACATCTCTACATATGTTTTGACACGGAGGATCCCAAGAGGTATGCCTCCACTTTCATACCAATTTCGAAGACCCAATAGGGATTATTCTACTTACATGATGACTTAGAGGAACTAAGTGAGTTCTCAATGATATAGTGACCCTATGTGGGTTCATGGTTGGTTTGAAATGGTTTCGGTTTCCACCTTGAACCTGAAACGATGTGTAAGACAACAAGGATAAGACAATGATGATGGGTGTGGGTGTTTAACTAACCCTAATTATGATTCTTTTATCTTAATTATATCTAGAACTTTTAAAATAATTAATATTGAAAAATATCATCCTTATTATCATATTGTTATAAAAGGACAAGTGAATTGAACCTTGGGAATTAGTAAATGATGGAATGGTTTAGATGTCAGATTGAGGCTCTCGACACTAACAAATTTTCATGGGGTTTAGAATGTTGTACATGATGCTCTAAATCCTTAGTTGGAATGGTGTAAATGGAATTCCAAATATATAGATGATATTGGTGGACATGGTCTTCTATATATATGGATGAGATTGGGGGAAATGGAGTTCCATAGATATAGATGATATTGGTGGACATGGCATTCCACAGATATGGATGAGATTAGTGGATACAGCGTTCAAAATATATGGATGAGATTAGTGTAAATATAATTCCATTTACATAGATGTGATTAGTGACATGGTGTTCCATATATATGGATTATAGGACATGGAAGACTATATATATATGGATGAAATTGGTGGAAATGGCATTCCATATATATGGATGATATTTTCAGACATGGAATTTTGCATATATGGTTTACGGTGTTGGACATGGAAATCCTCATCCACGAATTAAGGTGTTGGAAATAGTGCTCCACATTCATGGTTTAGAGTGTTGGAAATGGAACTCCACATCTATGGTTTAGGGTGTTGGACATTGAACACCACAACCAATGTTTAGGATGTTGTACATGATGCTTTGCATCACTACTTTAGGTGGAAAACTGACACTCTTGGAATGAATAGTATTTGGACATAGTATGGGTACCTAGGGATAGTGCTTCTTTTACTCAACATATATACCCTCTATGTTTTATGACTCAGACAAACAGTGTTGGTTGAAGCGGGTATGGTCAATTGGGGTCACGAACCTGAGGATCGATAAATGTTTTATTTTATTCCTACCAGTTATATCCCGATTATACTGGGCATATTTCATGATCATAAACTTGTGAAATTAGGTTATAAGTTCACCAATGGGGGTGGTCTAGTGATGTTTATTTATCAAACCTTTATATTCCCCTTGGTGTGTGTTCATACCTTATGTATGCTTTCATTTTGAGCTTGAAAGAATGATAGAGATAGAAGAGGCCCATGATTACATGATTGAGTAAATGTTCTCATGTGGAGTCTTGTAATCGAGCTAGATTATCTTTATAGGGTTTTGGAGATTGGTATGTGGCATGGATCAGAGTTGGTAGTAGATCATGGTGTATTTATTCATTTTTAGTTGTTTATATTGTATATATTATTATAATAATGGGTGATTAGTTTTGTATGTATAACATGTCCATTTAGACTTTAATGAATTTAATTTTATTATATCATGTCCAATTGATTTGTTCTTTTTATTTAATCTGATATGTATGATTCTTGGTTATTTATATTTTTGTCATGCACTCTAATATGGGGTTATATTCTCCTTATAGTACCAATTTATTCCCTCACTTCTAATCAATAAAATTTTTCATATGAAGAGGTGTTATTGAGGTCATGTCGTGAACCGGTCTAGTTACTATTTAGAGAGAGCCAGGTCAGGACGTTACACATTCATCATTCATTTATAGATTTTTAACACATGAAATATAAACGGGTTTTATGAAAATTTCTAGTGAAACATCCTCATAAGACATCTAGAGAAATAAAGTGGATGATATCAGTATAATATATCATAAATGTAGTAGAAGAAACAATAAGGATGTTTACATAGATTAAAAATAACTTTATACTACTAAAACTAAATTATTTTTTATTAACAAAGCACTTTTGAGGAAAATATGGAAACTAGACTTGTTAAGATTAAATTTCATTAAACACAGAAGGAACTCATAAAATCATTGTAAATAAAACTAGGGTTATTATTATTACTCACCCTGTGTACTCCCTATTAAAGTGAAGTTACCTATATCTACATATTTTTATTGATAAGATCATCAAAATGGTTTTACATCTTGTCCCAAATTGATATATATTCATATAAATTTATTTTCCCATTATTGATTCCACATTCCAATATACGATCTTGTTTGTGGATCCACTTAGATTGGTCTTTACTAAGAGATACTCTAATCAATCTCTCATAATTTCTATCAGCATCTTCCTTTGAAATGTTGATGTTGAAATATTCATCAAACATATCTTCTTTCTAATGAAGAAGAAGCATCAGTATAACATGCTCATCACCAGGAGGTATTTCCCCTCCTATAGTAACACTTCTTTGATTCTATGTTGGGATGAGTCTAGATTCTTCCTCCATTATCTTTAATATCATGGTTGATCTGGGGGCCATAGGTTTCAGATGTTTGGATTAGTCTTTTCATAACTTGGATTTTTTATTTTTATTAGCTGGAAAAGTTTTAAGGGAATTTCCTTACTTTCCACTCCTAGAGACACACCTATTAGTCAACAATGTGTAATGATTATCCCACTCAAAATAATATTTGGATTCCACTTCTCTATCACTCAAAGAATTATTAATATTAGGAACCAATTCCTTAGGGTCTACTTTAGATCCCTTTAATGGAGAGTCCTTCTTATTATTTTTAAACTTATATCATTCTCACAATTCAACATCTAACTTCCCTAAACCTTGATCTATTAACATATGAAACCTATTGGAAATATTAACTCTAGTGTTCGCCTTCTTCTTGGCACCAGAAAATTATTCTTGTGGCATGCTTATGATAGACTAATACACGCCTATTGGGGGGCATGGTCAAAAGTAATTATATTTTTATCCTAGTGCAGTATAGGGGCTGGCCAGTGTTGTCTCTCTTTAAGAGCCTTTCATTTTGTTCACTTACTTTATTCCAAATCACAAAAACTATTTATTTTTATTATTTTATGAATTTAATGAAAAAATAAAATTTTATTTGGTTTTTTTTATTATTTTAAAAAAATGACATGTGAAATGATAATTTAAAATATCCTATAAATCGAAGCAGAATGAGTAAATAAGAAAGAACTTGGTTTTAGGGGTTGGTTTAATGTTCAATAATTATTCTCCTTTATATATTTTATTTATATTGGGTAATCCAAACATGAAACATAATGTTGGAATTACAATTACCTATATATTAATTGTGAAATATCATTGAATTATTAAGCACTCTCAATTCCAAATCCTTCTATAATAAAGTTTTTTGACACACCTTGGTCTAGGATGTTTCCTATTTCAGGACACGGTTCAATTGAAGCTACTTTATCCATTTATTAGTTCAACTCCATCGTGTGAATAACTAACCAATGGAGAGATGGGAAAATGATTAAATAAAATAATAGAGATATATTGAGTTTCATTCCATTAGGGTATTCACCACATCAGGGGAATTCGCATCACACATGCATGCTATTTAATTTTATTAAGAAACATAAAATGAAACTTTAAAGAAAATTCATTAACACCATAACCTCCCCCCATGCCAAGTCTTAGGTTAAGTATCTCATTTTTGAGAGTAAGATATTACAATGATGGAGTATATAGAATAGTGAAGGAAGAGGATAATAATAAATAATGAATGGTGGATGAAGAAAATAAGAATGGAATAATGGGGGAAACACTAATTCGTGGATTAATAATACTAAAATATGAATTAAAATTGAAAATAAAACTAAAATTAAGAAAATTAAAAAAAATGAAGAATAAATGGCGGAGATTTTCTCCCAGCCTCCCTCAGTGGAGATATCTTCCTTGTTGCCTCAGAAGGAATTGGATGGAGTGGAATGGAATGATTTGAGAGGTAAGAGCTCCTCTCATTTTATAGGAAACATTTTTCCTCTAAAAGTAGTCATGTTTTGGACGCATTAAATTGATGATTCATGCATGTTAACCTTAATTAAAGTTGTTTCCCATTATATTTTTCTCATCTCCCCAAAATTTCAGCTCATTGTTATACCATATTTATGAGGTAGGGATTTTTCATTGAATAAGACTTTTTCTATCCGAAATTTATAGGAAGCTTCCTTCCATGTATATCATTAAATTTCCACCTTAATGGCCTCTAAACTTAGTGGAATTTATTTTTGGAACATGGTTATGATTCCTCATTCATATCTAGGTGGAATCAACTCAATTGGAGGTGTGTATCCCGATTTATACTTTCATTACTTTGGTGGGGTCCACAGTATTTTCCCGGAAACTTTTCCAACTTCAATGATTTTTTCGTGTCTATATTTTTGAATAACCATTTTATCCTGAAAAAAGTTGAAAAAAATAAATCAAGGATTCAAAATAAAAATTATTATTCAAATTGGATAAATTATTTTAATTTTATTCCCAAAATAACCTTATGGTAAAAATCTATAAAAAATCCAGAATTAAGCACTTTTCATAGTTTAGCCCATTTTCATTCTATAATTCAAATTACCCATTATTTTAATAAAACAATTAAATACATGGGTTTTATCATTTAAAAAAAATTAAAAAGTCTGTATGATTTGATTAAAAATATGCACATAAATTTTCTCTATCAAATACACCCACACTTATAAACCATAATTTCCCTCAAGTAAAAAATATCAACATGGAAATTAGCGGACAGAAATACTACCAATATTCAAATTGAAAAGTAATAAAACCAAAAAAATTTCAATGTCAAATAAAAAATTCAGAAATCCACATAAAATATCAATTTAAATTATTATTTTCTAAATAAATATTCAATTTATGTTTTTACTTTTCCCCTTTGAAAATTTATGAAACATCTCCATTCATTCATTCATGATCCTCAATTAATTATTATTAAATATGTCATGTCATGATTTACCTCACTTTTCATTATTTTCTCTTATCACTCGTGATATAATTCAATTAGAGTTATGATCATATCATGAGAACATGCTACTTATCCATAATCTTGTAAATGAACTACTTTTCCACTTTGTAATGACAAAAGACAAATAAAATCATGATGAATTTTCAATAAATGTTCAAATAACAATGAGGCTTAAGGTTGGTAAGATTTAATGATTTAGAAATTTAGGCTCAAGGGGGAGGTTTACATCTTAAGTGAAATTCATGATAACAAAAGAAAAAGTTTAATGAAATTCTCCTCATCAATGTAGCAACACAAACTTCCCCAAAACTAAAAGTAAAGGTTATGAACAAGTAAGAAAAATGAATGATTTGTGCACCCTCTGGAATAGTGTTTTTTACTTTTGAACATTTTTTCCTTTTTTCAAAAAGGTGTGATTAGAGAAAAACTCAAATCAATCACCTAACCACATATGATTAGAAGATCATATTTTTTGGAAAATTGTGATTTTTGAATTCCTAAATCACAACCCATTTTTTACATTTTTTTGGTTCTTTTTGTCTTTTTTTCATTTTTTTATACAAGGGGAGAAAAAAATAGAGTACAATGAATGATTCCAAAACCTTTTAAAATTACCACAATAGCACCCCCACACTTCTTCTTTACAATTTAAATCAACCGTTCTACTATTATTCCCTTTACCCCCACACTTAAACATTAAAATATCATTCAAATACTAAGAGGATGGTAGGAATGGATAATAATGTACCAAAACATGGATCATCCCTATCAAGGTAATTAATGGTATCTCTAGGATAAAAGAATTATTGATATAAATGTGGTATTTTAAGTATATGTTTCTTTTCAAAGGATTCCTAAATCATTTTAAATATGTTTTTTCACAGTCATAGCTTCAACAAGTTTCAATACATGTTCTGGAAGGTAACATGTCCCAAGATCAATAAAAAATATGATCAAGATAAAATAGTAAGTACTTGGTCTATAAATTCTCTCAGGAATGGGATATATGATTTGGAACAATCACTTAAGGAAGGATTAAAAGTAATAAATTAATTCACATGAATTTCAGAAATTCAAAGCATGAGAAATTGTTGGGAGATTTCATTTACATGAATCTATTAATTCCTTCAAATCACGAGTCCTTATTTTAATATCCGTGCTTCACTTTAAAAATTTAATTATATATTTTACTCATTTAATCATATCAACATTGAAATATAAAACATGAAATTATAGGATTCCTAAGAAACCCATATCTTATAGAATAGTCAAGTAAAACATAATCCAAGTGTGGGTATGTAATTTCACTCTAATGCTAAAAAATGTTTTTGGAAAAAAATGTAAGGAGTTTAAAAGATAAACACTAAAAGTATACTCCCTTTATCATGATGCATAGTATTTATCCTTCACTTACTGATCACTCCTTCTATCATCATGAACCTACAAAATAGAATTACACAATTAAGCAGAAGGATTATGTCTTTTAAGCCCAAAATGATAGAGGGAGGGGCCTGCATGATACACTGCTTATAAGAAAATAAATTGACATATAAATTAATAGAATTAAAATTAAAGGGATAAGTATTGGTATGATCCCCCCAAGTGGGTCATGAATTTATACTACCTCCAGAGGGCAGTACTAGCTATTATCCAAAGTCAGATGGTGGATGAAGCTTCTTTGATTTGAACCACCACAAGTAGCTTTTCCGAGCTTGTGATTCATTATTAATGGGTGAGTAATGATCCATGGATAGGGTACACCATATACTCCACCTTAAAAATGAGGTATAGCTTGTATGGTGATGGTATGATGAAGTATGGACCATCCTCTTCATTGGTTTCTACTTGTGCAACCTTCTTATCTTCCATTACTGGCTTCATGGTGGATTCAATAAAAGAAGCCTCTTGTTTGATTTCCTCAAGATTGAATACATGGATATCTTGATGGGGATCCTCTAATGCATGTAAATTGAAATCAGGGAGCTCCATATATTCATCAACAGGTTCATGTACTCTTTCTTATTCTTCCTCCAAGGCATAAAAAATAATTCCTGATTCTGTATAATCAAAACAAGAAGGAGTGACGTAAAATTCAGATTTGATAAAATCAGAATTTATAGAGTCAAAGAATGGTTCAAATCCCTGAGTTGGTTTAGCTTTAATTTCTTCCTCAGTTCCAAGTGAATCTTGGAGTAGATTCTATGATGATAGAGTCCGGTAGTCAGGCTCCTCTATCTTGACTTCAAATTCCACCACTTGGATGGTTTTTGACTTCAATTTTTTCAGATATTCTTATTTTTAAAGTGAGGGGATATTAGGAAGTTCCTTACTTTCAATACAAATTTCATCCAATCCTTGTTTATCTTCCACTTGTAGCTCAACAAGAAATTCCTTTTCATTTATATCTCCGTGAAGCGGTTCAGTGAGGATGAATTAATCTTCAAAAACATCTTGTTTTACTTCCTCAAGTTCATCAACTTCAAAAATCCATGGGGAATATTCTTCCATAGATTTCTTAGGCTCTTGCTCTAGTTCAGGACCGGTTTGCACTATTAGTGATCTAACATAGTCAAATTATCTTTATATTTTTATCCTCAATTCATCCAGAATATTACTCATTATTTGCACCTAAACATTTAGATCACTATAATCAACTTACGGTTCTTGATATTTCACTTGCGAGTAATCTTCCCATTCATAATAATTTTAATTTTAATACATCATGGAAAAGGGTTTTTTTATAGAAATTAAACAATTGTGAAATTAGAAATAGTAAAGTGAAAGACTTATTTGATCCTTAGTAAAGATGTTATTTTTGATGAAAACTTGTCACATGGGGTGGTCTAAAGCAATTATATTTTCTTCTTACTGTAGAACAGGGGCTGACCAAGGTCATCTCTCTTGAGGAACATTTTATTTTGTTCACTTACATTATTCTAAATCACATAAAATATTTTTTTTGTTTTATGAATTTAATGAAAACAATGAAAATATTTTTGGTTTTTTTATTATTTAAAATAGTTACATGTAAAATGATAATTTAAACTATCATTCAAATTTAAACAGAATGATTTAATAAGAAAACACTTGGTTTTAGTGTTTAGTTTAATGTTCAATCATTATTATCCTTTATATGTTTTATTTTAGTTTGACAATCCAGATATAAAATCTCATTTTTGAATTAAAATTCTTAATTTATGAATTTTGAAATATCATTGAATTCTTAACCACTCTAACTTCCACCACCTCCTATAATCAAGGTTGATGACACACCTTGGTCTGGGATTTTTCATCTTCTAGGACCCAGTTTAATCAAAGATGTTTCATCCATTGATTATCTCAACTCCATCATGTGATGAAATAACTAATAGAGAGAGGGAAAAGTGATTAAATAAAATAATATAGATATATTGAGTTTCATGTCACTTGGGAAGTCACCACATTGGGGGAATTTTCCTCACCAATTCATGCTACTCAATTCTTTCTACAAACATAAAATTAAACTTTAATGAAAATTCATTAACACCTTCACCTCCCCCTTACCAAGTCTCAAGATCAAATTCTCATTTCTGAGAGTAATAGATTATAATGGTGGAGTAGATAGAATAGTGGAGGAATAATAGAGTAAGAAAGAATTAATGGTGGATGCATAAAATAATAATTTAATAATGGAGAAAACAAATGCATGGATTAATAATACTAAAATATGAATTAAAATTGAAATTAAAACTAAAATTATGAAAAGTAAAAGAAATGAAGATGAAATGGGGAATATTTTTGTCTGATCTCCCGCAATGGATATCTCATCCTTGGTGCCTTTAAAAGAATGGGATGGAGTGGAATGGAATTCTTTGAGAGGTAGGATCTCCTCTCCTTTTATAGTGAGAATATGTCCTCTAAAATTTGTCGCATTTTGACATATTAAATTGAATATTCACTCATGGTACCCTTTATGCAAGTTGTTCCAATTTTTTTTTGTCTCCCCTCCAAATTTCAAATAATTTAGCCACAATATGTAGGATTTATGGATTTTTTTATTGAATATGACTTTTTATGACCGAAATTTCTAGGAAGCTTACTTAATTTTAAATCATTAAATGTCTGCCTAAATGGATTACAAACTCCATGGATTTTTTTAGGGGAGAGGGATTTGATTAATATTTCATATTCTTGTAACACCCCAAGCTTCTACAGTACGCTTCTCTTTGAATAATGTGATAGCGTGTGTTGTACGCAACACCGAGTTCTAACACACCATAACTAATCAAACTAGCCGTTATGAATAGTAATACCTAATTTTTGAAATTATATATATTTTATATTTGAAAATGGAATTCATTTTTGGATTCGGAATATCGAATTTAGCCTAAGGTGAAATTTTGGTACATTTCGGATAACTTTCATATTATGATGAATAGTGAAAATTACTAAATTTTAATTAAAAACAACTTTTTTAATCAAAATAATTAATAGTGATAAATTATGAATTTGAGTGGTTTTAAAGTATATTTAGAATATATTTTTACCATTTAATATAATGTTGGTCATTGGACATAATTTTACAATTAAACCGAACATAAACAAGTGTCAATCTTTTGATAGTTATTATCTCTTAAAAACACGCTTTTTGTTTTGACAGCGAGAATTAATTTTAAATTAATTTCTGCCACTTCTGTGTTTTGAATTTAGGAAAATGGATTCCATATTTGGAATCAGGATGTTCAAATTGTGTAAATGGGTAACTTTTATTTTTAGACATTTTGAATAATTACTGCGGTAAATATTTTATTTACCATGGTTAAGGGTAAATCTGGTAAATAAGGGTTAAAAAAAATAATATTATAATAATACTAAATTACCCTAAAACGTGTCTTAACCCTATTGGTTGATACATTGTCGACCATGGGAATCTTTGGGTCGATTTTGGGACCCCATGGATCCACTTGTAAGTGATAATGACACTTTATTTTAATTAAGTTAAAATGAATACAAAAATGACACAAGCGTATATCTTTTAGAAAAACATTTGTTAATTAGGGTTATACATGTTCTATTTTCAATTATAAATATTCATTAGAAAGCTAAAACGATTTCCTACATAATGATATTTTATTTATAATTTTTAGACATTAAATAAGTTATTTTATTTATGACACAATGATGATGCGGTAATTACTATAATAGTGAAAAATTAAAATAATTGATATTATAAATACCAAAATAAATATAATACGAAACCTTTAATGAATTAAACTAATTTTATAGGATACTATGATATATTAGGATTGATTGGATTGAATTTTTTAGAAGTAATCAATCTGTTATGAGTTTCAAAAAAATCAACTATTGAATAGTGTCAAAATTGACATAAAAGAGTTCTTAAAACAAATATTATATTATTAATTGATATTAAATTTCTAAAAATCTAAGGTTAGGCCAAGAGACTTATATCATGATATGTTAATCATTAATGGACCACTTGGGGGTCTCTTGGATGTATATAGTAAGTTTATTAACCATATTATATAAAACTACAAAGAGACATTGTAAAAGTGAAACTAATTAACTTAGAGTTAATACTTAAAGATAAGGTTAATATAAGTACCCAAACCTGTCTAACTTCTATTGGTTGAGTTTTTTTCGACCTATCCCCACATCAACATTTAAATAATCAACTTTGGAGCCATTATAAACCGAATATAAATTTATTATAAATTAATATTTCTAGCTTTTCCAAAGGTGCCCCTCACCCCTCTTATAAAAGGGCACTTCTCCTTCTCATTTCTTCACACCTCTAAAGCCTTTTGGTTCGGCCAAACTCTGCCCCAATACTCTCCCAACATCCCTCACTACAACCTAGAGACCTTAGTTTGATCATAAATCCAACCTAAGGAGCCCTTTTGATCAAATCAAAAGGAAGAACCCGAAGAAGAGGTAATGATTTCACCACCCTTTTCTAAGTTCATTTCTTCTTCCACTTCTTCTTCCTTTGTTATTACCATTCTAAAATAATAACTCCAGTATCTCACATATACTATGATGTTATTATAAGTATGGTACAACCATATTAAGTATTCTATCCACCCTTTGAATAACATGTCACCATACGTGCGTACGTACGGCTTACCGTCTCCACGTCGTGGTGTAATTGTTATTCAATATAATATTATTTGGATGGGTATAATAATGATGTGTAACTCATGTAAATAATAAATATAACATGTTAATGATTCTGTATATATGATATACCATTCATTTATGTATTATTTTAATATCAAAAGAATGATATTGTCGCTCGTGCGTACGTACGGACTACCGTCTCCACGAACGCGATGAGATTCATTCTCCATCGTAACCATTCAGGTATAATTATCATTTGATGATTTAAAAATGATTTTTAAGGACTACATATCATTCTGGATATGAATAAGATACAACAACCATGTCTTATGTAACAAAACATATAAATAAAATGAGTAAGTTAACACCCGAAACGACGATAATTCTAAGATATTATTAACAAATCAATGTTAAAAGATCATATATGATATCATATTAATATATATGATTCTTGTATAATTTAATAACAATTATTTCACCATTATACAGGAGGTTAACCTACCCCAACAAAAGAAAAGTACAAGGTAAGGGTTATTTCACAATCTCTTCATTATCCGAGGTTGTTTATATGTAATAATCTACTGGGATCTCTTTATCATCCACATCCATGTTTCTTAAAAATGTATTTCAAAACATTTTTACTATTTACTTGAATATGAGTTAAAGTCATTTATACCCTTTTTGACTTTTATAAGTGGTTCATAAAGGAATCTTTCCGTCGTTTTCAAAACAAGGTCCCTTTTAACCTTTTCGACAGAATTAAGGTAAGAATGTTTTTTTTAACTTATACGGCGGGTGCGGTTATTTTACGCCGTTATAAAATCTTCAGAGATTTCCTTACAAGCTTATAAGAATATATTCAAAGAAAATGTTTTATTTTATATGGATCTTAAATGATTTCAAAATAAAAGGAGATATTTCTTTAAAAAGAATTTTGATTTCATCTACGTCAACATCCTTTGATGGATTTTAAGATTATTTGAAGTTGATTTATTATGATACAAAAATTCTATATTGTATTGAAGGTTTTGTGATATGTTTGACTATGGATGTGCTATTTTTATACCATTCATAGTTTATGGTGAAATTATTGACATTTCGTATGCTAGTTTTAATACGAATGTTTATGTTATGTTTAAACCTTTTCATATGGGAATGCATTGGACTTAATAAGTGACGGGTGGAGCCCGCTATAGCTCCTCGATGCATCGGTAGGTCTCATGAGACAAACTAGTGTCTTGGCACAAGGCCTTGACAAAATCTTATTTTTAGTCTTGGCACGAGGCCTTGGCTATGTGGTTATGATAGTCTGGCATTATGCATTCCAACATTATGAAAGTGGTTATTGATTTTTGCATGTGATTATTCGATTAGTAGAATAACCATGTGAATAAGTAAATGGCATTATTTCATTTTACTTTTGCCATACTATGTTGAAGTTAAAGTTTAAAAGGCTTTTGTTTTAGTAATGCATTGCCTTAAATGTTTATTCTTATTTATGAAAGTTTCCGCTATTTTGTTATCCTTACTGGGCATTTGAGCTCACCCCTTTTCTATGTTTTATTTTTCCCAGGATGTGAAGAAGTAAGTTATGAATGACCTTCAGGGGTTTTATGAGGGGTTAATAGTGTGGATTGTGGAACATTATGTTGTTGTAGTAGTTTTTCATTTTATGATGTAATGCAAAACTTATGAATATATCTAGTGTTTCCAAGGCTACTAAACCAATCGGTCTTTCGAGATTTGATCTTTCTTGTGATCATGCCAATGTTATGTAATAATGCACCGACTCTGGGTAGCTGGGGTCGGGGCGTTACAGTTGGTATCAGAGGAAGTTTAGTACAAACCTTGGAAGCTAGATTTAGATAAACTCTGATTAGAGCACGTAGACCTAAGATGAACTTTGAGGATTAGTATAGAAGAACTTCCTAGAATTTTGGTATTGTAGAGATTTTGGGAGTTTTCCGAGAAATACAACCCTGTCTGGATACGAGCAGGTAGAGGCGGCTCTGGCACAGATGTACCTAGGGGTAAAACCCGAAAACACCGCTTTGAGCTAGACTCGAACGGGAACTGGTGCACGACAACGGGCCTTGCTGCACTCTTGGTTACGACACTCCCGGGGGATATGCTTAGGATAACTCTCATTTTCTTTACAAATCATTATGAAGGGTTTATGAGTATATACTTCCTCAAAGAAAACATTTTTATGATTATGGATTATATCCATAAATAGTTCAATTTATGTTAAGTGTTTTATAAGTATGGGATTATGTATTTTGATTCATAAACTGATCTAGTTTATGCCATTGTTTAGAAATGGCGCCTAGTAGAAGAAATGGAAACCGTATCAATGCACGCACTCCATGTAGGGATTTCCCTCCTGCTCAAGATAATTATAGTGGGGCTGGTGATGCAACTGGTGCTGATCAGCTAATCACCATACTGGGACAACTTACTCAGGTTATGAATAATAACCTTACCCGTATGGAGCACCCTGATCCGCAGCGTGGAGGATCAATGTTAGATCGATTCATGAGGCAACAACCACCAACGTTCAATGGGAATACAAATCCCTTAGTAGCTGAGCAATGGATATTTTCCCTAGAGAAAATATTTCAGGCTTTGGGGAGTAATGAAAGGGAAAAGGTTATCATGGCAGTTTACCGCCTCACTGGAGATGCTGATCAATAGTGGTCATTGATTCAGAACATGAAGGAAGGTGATGAAGTATCAAATATGGAATGGAGGGAGTTCAAAGATCTGTTTTTAGAAAAATACTTCCCTCGCGACCATCGAGCAGATATGGAAAGGCAATTTCTGAGTCTGAGACAGAAGGAGGATGAGAATGTCACAAAGTATGAGGCTAACTTTACAAGGTTAGCGAGGTATGCTGGAGATTATATTCGCAACCCAAGAAGTAAGATTGATCGTTTCTTTGATGGGTTAAAACCATTTCTCCGTCGAGCATTAGTCTCACAATCCTTTTCATCGTACGAAGACATTGTCTCATGTGCTATCAAGACCGAAAAGGAATTCTCTAAGTCTTATCACTTTAAAGCAAAGCAAGAGAAGAAGAGACCTGCTGATCAATCTGGGAATGGAAATAAGGGGAAGAAAGGAAAGGTTGAATATCCATCATGTGGTAAATGTGGGAAGAAACACCCCGGTACTTGCTTGAAGGGAATGGGAGTCTGTTACAAGTGTGGTGAAAAAGGCCACCAAGCTCATGATTGCAAGGGGAAGAAGGAAGCTACCAACGTTCAGTGCTACAATTGCAGGGAGATGGGGCATTATGCAAATTCATGTCCTAAGCGTCAGGAGAACTTACCTCAGAAAAGGCCAAGGGATCAAGGCCAGGCTTATGCTATCACTACTGCTGAGGTAGAAGCTCCGAAAGACGTGGTGGCAGGTAATTTAATGGTTTCCTCAAGTTTAGCAAATGCATTATTTGATTCTGGATCATCGCATTGTTTCATATCTTCCCAGTTTGCTAAGAAAATTAGATATTTCCAATTTGATTTAATAAGGGAGTTTTCAGTTAAAACTCCTAAGGGAAGTATCGTTGCAACAAAGTTTTGTGAATCAGTCCCCATTAGAGCACATAAATTTTCTTTATCTCCTGATCTCATCGTCATACCTATGATTGAGTTTGATATAATCCTCGATATGGACTGGCTTTCGGACTATGATGCGAAGATTTATTGTAAGAAGAAAGAGGTTACGATTCTTGATGATAATGATAAGGAACACCTTATTTTTAGAGCAGAATCGTCACCACCTAATTCTTATTTAGATCCACCCTCAATAGCTCAACTAAATTCAATTATTGGGGAGGAAGAGAATGAAATAACTGCGGGTGAGGAAAGGAATGTTCAAATAGAGGATGTACCTGTTGTGAAAGAATTTGTAGATGTATTTCCAGAAGATTTACCTGGACATCCTCCAGAACGAGAAGTTGAGTTTTCCATTGATTTGATTCCTGGATCAAGGCCTATATCGAAGACCCCTTATAGAATGGCCACTGTAGAGTTAGTCGAACTAAAGAAACAACTAGAGGAATTGAGTAATAAGGGATTTATTCGCCCTAGTGTTTCTCCATGGGGAGCCCCTGTTCTTTTTGTTAAAAAGAAAGATGGATCTATGAGGTTATGTATCGACTACAGGGAGATCAATGCTATAACGATAAAGAACAAGTATCCCCTACCTCGTATTGATGATTTATTTGACCAACTGCATGGAGCTCAATACTTTTCAAAGATTGACCTTCGATCTGGATACCATCAGTTGTGTGTGAAGAAGGAAGACATTCCAAAGACAGCATTTCGAACCAGGTACGGGCATTACGAGTTTACTGTAATGCCGTTTGGATTGACTAATGCACCCTCTGTATTCATGGATCTGATGAATAGAGTTTTCAAGGAGTATCTCGATGAATTTGTGGTGGTATTTATTGATGATATCTTGGTATACTCCAAAACCTACTAAGATCATGAAAATCACTTGCGCATTATCTTGAAGACTCTGAGGAGGCATGAATTATATGGGAAGTTTAGCAAGTGTGAATTCTGGATTCAGGAGATTTCTTTTCTTGGCCATATTGTCTCTAAAGATGGAATCTCTGTTGATTCTTCTAAGACCAAGGCAATCCAAGAATGGCCAGCACCTACGAGTATAACTGAGGTACGTAGTTTTATTGGTTTGGCAGGTTATTATCGACGTTTCGTCCAGAATTTTGCCCGATTGGCTAACCCATTAACGAAGCTCACACGTAAAGGGGTTAAATTTGTTTGGACAAAAGAGTGTGAAGAATGTTTCGAAGAACTGAAGAGAAGATTAGTCAATGCTCTTATATTGACTCTACCATTGGGGAATGATGGGTTCGTTATTTATAGTGATGCATCGAAGAAAGGACTTGGTTGTGTCCTTATGCAGAATGATAGAGTTATTGCCTATGCATCACGACAGTTGAAAATTCATGAACAAAACTATCCTACTCATGATCTCGAGTTAGCAGCAGTGATCTTTGCTTTGAAGATATGGAGGCACTACCTCTATGGTGAAAAATGTGAGATTTATACTGATCACAAGAGTTTGAAGTATATTTTCTCACAAAAATAACTCAACATGAGGCAAAGGAGATGGCTTGAATTACTCAAGGATTATGATTGTACGATACACTACCACCCAGGGAAGGCAAACAAGGTGGCAGATGCTTTGAGTAGAAAAGACCATGGAGTTTTGAACAATATGAGAATTGAAAGGGATCCAATTTTTATGGATCTAGTGAAGATGGACATGGGAATAACCAGGGAAGGTGAAACATCAATGCTTTTTCAAATGGTTGCCAAACCATCTTTACTAGAAAGGATTAAGAGTTCTCAGACCGATGATGAAGAATTCCAAAAGAAGATTAAAGCTGTGAATGATGGGAGATTGAGAGACTTTGTGTATGAAGATGGAATTTTGAAATTCGGGAAGAGACTTTGTGTTCCCAATATACCCGATCTAAAAAGGGAATTGCTGGATGATGCTCATAGTTCCAATTTCTCTATACACCCTGGGAGCACCAAAATGTATAGAGATTTGAAGGAACATTTTTGGTGGGACAACATGAAGAGGGAGATTGCTGATTTTGTGTGAAGATGTATGGTTTGTCAACAAGTGAAAGTTGGAAGGCAACAGCCTGGAGGAGTCATGCAACCTCTTCCCATACCGGACTGGAAATGGGACAATGTTACGATGGACTTTTTCATGGGGCTACCAAAGACTCCTAGAAGGAACGATGCAATATGGGTTATTGTTGATCGTCTTACCAAGACAGAACATTTTCTTGCTATAAGAGAAGATCTACCCCTAGAACGTCTATCAAGACTATATATTAATGAAGTTGTGAGACTTCATGGAGTACCCCTATCGATTGTTTCTGATCGTGATCCCCGTTTTACTTCAAGATTCTGGAAAAGTCTTCAGAAATCCCTGGATACTGAACTTCATTTGAGCACTGCTTACCACCCTCAGACAGACGGACAATCAGAACGGACTATTCAAACCTTAGAAGACATGTTGAGATCTTGCTCACTTGACTTTCAGGGTATGTGGGATCAATATTTACCTCTGGTAGAATTTTCCTATAACAATATCTTCCATTCGAGTATTCAGATGGCACCATATGAAGCATTATACGGAAAGAGATGTCATACACCAACCTGTTGGGATGACGTTGGTGAAAGAAAACTTGTAGGCCCAGAACTGGTGGAGGAAACGGTGGAAAAGGTGAAAGTAATCCAAAATCACATCAAAGCAGCTCAAAGTAGGCAGAAGAGCTATGCCGATAATCGAAGGAAGGATTTGGAATTTCAAGTCGGTGATCATGATTTCCTGAAGGTATCTCCGTGGAAGGGAGTCATACGTTTTGGTAAGAAAGGTAAATTGAGTCCCAGGTACATCGGACCTTTCGAAATTCTAGAACGAATTGGGGTTGTAGCTTACCGATTGGAAATGCCGCCAAGTCTCTCCAAAGTTCACGATGTGTTCCACGTATCTCTATTGAGGAAATACATGCCTGATCCGATGCATGTACTCACCTATGAGGAATTAGAAATGGAACCCGATCTGTCTTATTGCGAAGAGCCTGTCAAGATTCTTGATACGAGAGAACATGTTCTGAGAAACCGGACGACGCGTCTGGTAAAAGTTTTGTGGAGAAACCATAAGATGGAAGAGGCAACGTGGGAACCCAAGGAACTTATGATGAAGAACCACCCGAGTCTTTTTATGCAGTAATACCCTAGAAATTGCGAGGACGCAATTATTTGAAGGAGGGGAGAATGTAACACCCCAAGCTTCTACGGTACGCTTCTCTTTGAATAATGTGATAGCGTGTGTTGTACGCAACACCGAGTTCTAACACACCATAACTAATCAAACTAGCCGTTATGAATAGTAATACCTACTTTTTGAAATTATATATATTTTATATTTGAAAATGGACTTCATTTTTGGATTCGGAATATCGAATTTAGCCTAAGGTGAAATTTTGGTACATTTCGGATAACTTTCATATTTTGATGAATAGTGAAAATTACTAAATTTTAATTAAAAACAACTTTTTTAATCAAAATAATTAATAGTGATAAATTATGAATTTGAGTGGTTTTAAAGTATATTTAAAATATATTTTTACCATTTAATATAATGTTGGTCATTGGACATAATTTTACAATTAAACCGAACATAAACAAGTGTCAATCTTTTGATAGTTATTATCTCTTAAAAACACGCTTTTTGTTTTGACAGCGGGAATTAATTTTAAATTAATTTCTGCCACTTCTGTGTTTTGAATTTAGGAAAATGGATTCCATATTTGGAATCAGGATGTTCAAATTGTGTAAATGGGTAACTTTTATTTTTAGACATTTTGAATAATTACTGCGGTAAATATTTTATTTACCATGGTTAAGGGTAAATCCGGTAAATAAGGGTTAAACAAATAATATTATAATAATACTAAATTACCCTAAAACGTGTCTCAACCCTATTGGTTGATACATGGTCGACCATGGGAATATTTGGGTCGATTTTGGGACCCCATGGATCCACTTGTAAGTGATAATGACACTTTATTTTAATTAAGTTAAAATGAATACAAAAATGACACAAGCATATATCTTTTAGAAAAACATTTGTTACTTAGGGTTATACATGTTGGATTTTCGATTATAAATATTCATTAGAAATATAAAAAGATTTCCTACATAATTATATTTTATTTATAATTTTTAGACATTAAATAAGTTATTTTATTTATGACACAATGATGATGTGGTAATTACTATAATAGTGAAAAATTAAAATAATTGATATTATAAATACAAAAATAAATATAATATGAAACTTTTAATGAATTAAACTAATTTTATAGGATAATATGATATATTAGGATTGATTTGATTGACTTTGTTCGAAGTAATCAATCTGTTATGAGTTTCAAAAAAATCAACTATTGAATAGTGTCAAAATTGACATAAAAGAGTTCTTAAAACAAATATTATATTATTAATTGATATTAAATTCCTAAAAATCTAAGGTTCGGCCAAGAGACTTATATCATGATAGGTTAATCATTAATGGACCACTTGGGGGTCGCTGGGATGTATATAGTAAGTTTATTAACCATATTATATAAAACTACAAAGAGACATTGTAAAAGTGAAACTAATTAACTTAGAGTTAATACTTAAAGATAAGGTTAATATAAGTACCCAAACCTGTCTAACTTCTATTGGTTGAGTTGTTTTCGACCTATACCCACCTCAACATTTAAATAATCAACTTTGGAGCCATTAGAAACCGAATATGAATTTATTATAAATTAATATTTCTAGCTTTTCCAAAGGTGCCCCTCACCCCTCTTATAAAAGGGCACTTCTCCTTCTCATTTCTTCACAACTCTAAAGCCTTTTGGTTCGGCCAAAATCTGCCCAAATACTCTCCCAACATCCCTAACTACAACCTAGAGGCCTTAGTTTGATCAGAAAGCCAACCTAAGTAGCCCTTTTGATCAAATCAAAAGGAAGAACCCGAAGAAGAGGTAATGATTTCACCACCCTTTTCTAAGTTCATTTCTTCTTCCACTTCTTCTTCCTTTGTTCTTACCATTCTAAAATAATAACTCCAGTATCTCACATATACTGTGATGTTATTATAAGTATGGTACAACCATATTCAGTATTCTATCCACCCTTTGAATAACATGTCACCATACGTGCATACGTACGACTTACCGTCTCCACGTCGTGGTGTAATTGTTATTCAATATAATATTATTTGGATGGGTATAATAATGATGCGTAACTCATGTAAATAATAAATATAACATGTTAATGATTCTGTATATATGATATACCATTCATTTATATATTATTTTAATATCAAAAGAATGATATTGTCGCTCGTGCGTACGTACGGACTACCGTCTCCACGAACGCGATGAGATTCATTCTCCATCGTAACCATTCAATTATAATTATCATTTGATGATTTAAAAATGATTTTTAAGGACTAGATATCATTCTGGATATGAATAAGATACAACAACCATGGCTTATGTAACAAAACATATAAATAAAATGAGTAAGTTAACACCCGAAACGACGATAATTCTAAGATATTATTAACAAATCAATGTTAAAAGATCATATATGATATCATATTAATATATATTATTCTTGTATAATTTAATAACAATTATTTCACCATTATACAGGAGGTTAACCTACCCCAACAAAGGAAAAGTACAAGGTAAGGGTTATTTCACAATCTCTTCATTATCCGAGGTTGTTTATATGTAATAATCTACTGGGATCTCTTTATCATCCACATCCATGTTTCTTAAAAATGTATTTCAAAACATTTTTACTATTTACTTGAATATGAGTTAAAGTCATTTATACCCTTTTGGACTTTTATAAGTGGTTTATAAAGGAATCTTTCTGTCGTTTTCAAAACAAGGTCCCTTTTAACCTTTTCGACAGAATTAAGGTAAGAATGTTTTTTTTAACTTATACGGCGGGTGCGGTTATTTTACGCCGTTATAAAATCTTCAGAGATTTCCTTACAAGCTTATAAGAATATTTTAAAAGAAAATGTTTTATTTTATATGGATCTTAAATGATTTCAAAATAAAAGGAGATATTTATTTAAAAAGAATTTTGATTTCATCTATGTCAACATCCTTTGATGGATTTTAAGATTATTTGAAGTTGATTTATTATGATACAAAACTTCTATATTGTATTGAAGGTTTTGTGATATGTTTGACTATGGATGTGCTATTTTTATACCATTCATAGTTTATGGTGAAATTATTGACATTTCGTATGCTAGTTTTAATACGAATGTTTATGTTATGTTTAAACCTTTTCATATGGGAATGCATTGGACTTAATAAGTGACGGGTGGAGCCCGCTATAGCTCCTCGATGCATCGGTAGGTCTCATGAGACAAACTAGTGTCTTGGCACAAGGCCTTGACAAAATCTTATTTGTAGTCTTGGCACGAGGCCTTGGATATGTGGTTATGATAGTCTGGCATTATGCATTCCAACATTATGATAGTGGTTATTGATTTTTGCATGTGATTATTCGATTAGTAGAATATCCATGTGAATAAGTAAATGGCATTATTTCATTTTACTTTTTCCATACTATGTTGAAGTTAAAGTTTAAAAGGCTTTTGTTTTAGTAATGCATTGCCTTAAATGTTTATTCTTATTTATGAAAGTTTCCGCTATTTTGTTATCCTTACTGGGCATTTGAGCTCACCCCTTTTCTATGTTTTATTTTTCCCAGGATGTGAAGAAGTAAGTTATGAATGACCTGCAGGGGTTTTATGAGGGGTTAATAGTGTGGATTGTGGAACATTATGTTGTTGTAGTAGTTTTTCATTTTATGATGTAATGCAAAACTTATGAATATATCTAGTGTTTCCAAGGATACTAAACCAATCGGTCTTTCGAGATTTGATCTTTCTTGTGATCATGCCAATGTTATGTAATAATGCACTGACTCTGGGTAGCTGGGGTCGGGGTGTTACAATTCTGGTGGAATCACATAAAATGGAGGTGTGTAGACTAATGTATGCATCTATTACTATGGTGGGTCCAAACCTATCTTCCCAGAAAGTTTTTTTAACTTCAATGAATTTTTCGGGCCTCTAGATGTTCGAGTAACATTTTTTTCCAGAAGATAATGTGGAAGAAAATAAACCAGGGATTTAAAAAGAAACATCATTCATATTGGATAAATATTTGAAATTTTATTCAAAAAATACCCCTGTGGTAAAAATATATCAAAAATCTAGAATTAATAACAATTTACATTTTATCCCATTTTCATTCTATAATTAAAACTACCCATTACTTTAATAAAACAATTAAATAGATGGGTTTTATCATTGAAAAACATTAAAAAATATTCATTATTTGATTGAAAATATGCACATAATTTTTCTTTGTAAAATACCCCCACACTTAAACCATGCTTGTTGTAACACCCCAAGCTTCCACAGTATGCTTCTCTTTGAATAATACAGTAGCGTGTGTTGTACACAACTTCAAGTTCTAACACACACCACAACCAATCAAACTAGCCGTTTAGAATAGTAATACCCACTTTTTGAAATTTTATAAATTTTATCATTAAAAATGGACTTCACTTTTGGATTCAGAATATCGAAATTATCTTAGGGTGAATATTTGGAACTTTTCTGATAACTTTCATATTTTGATGAATAGTGAAAATAACTAAATTTTAATTAAAAACAACTTTTTTAATCGAAGTAATTAATAGTGATAAATTATTAACTTGAGTGGTTCTAAAGTATAATTATATTATCTTTTTACCATTTAATCCAATGTTGGTCATTGGACATAATTTCACATTTAAACTAGATATAATCAAGTGTCAATCTTTTGATTGTTATTATTTTTTAAAAACACACCTTTTTATTTTGAAAACAGGAATTAATTTTAAATTAATTTCTTCCTCTTATATGTTTTGAATTTATAAAAATAGATTCCATATTTAGAATTAGGAGGTCCAAATTGTGTTAATAGATAACTTTTTTTAGACATTTTGAATAATTACTTCGGTAAATATTTTATTTACCATGGTTAACGGGTAAATCTGGTAAATAAGGGTAAAAAATAATATTATAATAATATTAAATTACCCTAAAACGAGTCCTAACCCTATTTTTTGATACATTTCCGACCATGGACATCTTTGGGTTGATTTTGGGACCCCATGGATCCACTTGTAATTGATAAGGACACTTTATATTAATTAAGTTAAAGTAAATACAACAATGACATTGGCATATATATTTTAGAAAAACAATTTTTTCCTAGGGTTATATATGTTATATTTTAGATTATAAATATTAATTAGAAAGATAAAAATATTTCCTACATAATGGTATTTTATTTATAAATTTTAGACATTGAATAATTAAATATATTTATGACACAATAATGATGCAGTACTTTCTTTATTAATGAAAGAATCAAATAATTGATATTATAAATGTTAAAATAAATATAATTTTAAATTCATGATGAAATAAAATAATTTTATTATTTAATATGACTATTTAGGATTTATTAAATGAAATTTTTTCGGAATAATAAGGTTTTTAAGACTTTAACAAAAATCAATTATTAAATAGTTTCAAAATTGACATAAATGAGTTTAAAAAAAAATATTATATTATTAATTGATATTATATTACCAAAAATCTAAGGTTTGGCCAAAATACTTATATAATGATAGGTGTATTATTAATGTACCACTTGGATGTCTCTTGGAAGTTTATAGTAAGTTTATTGACTATATAATATAAAAATACAAAGAGACATGGTAAATGTCAAAATATTTAACTAAGAGTTAAATAAAAAAGATACAGTTAATATAGTGACCCAAACCTGTCTAAAACCTATTAGTTGAGTGGTTTTAGACCTATACCCACCTTAAAATTTAAATAATATACTTTTCAGCCCTTATAAACCGAATATGAATTTATTAAAAAATAATATTTCTAGCTTTTCCTAAGGTGCCCCTCACCCATCTTATAAAAGGGAACTTCCCCTTCCCTCTAATTCACACCTTCAATGCCTTTTCGCTCAGCCAAACCCTACCCAAATATTCTCTCAACTTACCTGAATTCATCCTAGAGGCCTTAGTTTGATCAGAAAGCCAACCTAAGGAGCCCTTTTGATCTAATCAAAAGGAAGAACATGAAGAAGAGGTAATGTTTTCACCACCATCTTTCAAGTTCCTTTCTTCACTACTGGAAAATAGGTCTATACCCACAGTTTTGAAAACAACCGTGGGCATAGGGTACCCCTATACCCATGGTTGTTCCATAAACCGTGGGTATAGTTTTCTTTTAAGACCTATACCCACGGTTTTGATGAAAACCGTGGGTATTGGGTATTTTATGAAGACCTATACCGACAGTTCTTGAGAACCGTAGGTATTGCGTTTTTTTGAAGACCTATACCCACAGTTCTCCAGAACCGTGGGTATAGATTTCCAACATAATGGCAGGGAAATAAAATTAGGCAGGACCTGAAGAAAATTTGGCCGGAAGACATTTTTCCACGGTTTAGATTAATATATTTATATACATATAAATATAAACTTTGAAAAGTTCTTTAGCTCGGTTGGAAAACCATTCTCCGTGGGTGCTGTAGGTCACCAGTTCAAATCCCCCGAGCCATGTTTTTTGAATTTAAATACCCCACATAGATAATATTAATATAAATACATAGGTTCATGTATTTATAAAAACTATAAATTACAGCTCAGTTGGTCCGTTGGTGAGGCGTGGCCGCGATGATCAGCATGAGGCATGGGTTCAAAACCATCTGAGCATCTTTTTTGAATTTAAATACCCCATATAAATATATATACCTAGATATATGTATATATAACATATAAACATTATATCTTGGTTGGTCCTTTGGTGGTTTGCGGCCACGAGGCTCTGCGAGAGGTGCGGGTTCGAAACCCCCCTAGCGTTTTTTTTGAATTTAAATACCCCACGGTTTGAAAACCGTGGGGTCTGTTGTGTGACACCCTATTCAAGAATGTTCCACATTTGGCCCCCCTATACCCATGGTTCTCCAAACCGTGGGTATAGTCTTAGACCCCTATACCGATGCCATTCCAGCCCACGATTCACAAAACTGTGGGTATAGGCTATACCCATGGTTTTGGGGGCTATACCCATGGTTTTGAACCGTGGGCATAGGTCATTTTTCCAATAGTTCTTCTTCAAATTCTTATTTCTTTGTTATTTCCATTATAAAATAATAACTCCAATATCTTCTATATACTGTGATGTAATTATAAATATGGTACAACCATATTCTGTATTCTATCCATCCTTTGAATGACATGTCACCATACATGCGTACGTACGACTTACCGTCTCCACGTCGTGGTGTGATTTTTATTCAAAAAATTATTATTTGGATGGGTATGATAATGATGTTTAATTTATGTAAATAATAAATATAACATGTGAATTATTCTATATATATGATATAACATCCAATTATATATTATTTTAATATCAAAAGAATAATATTGTCGCTCGTGCGTACGTACGAACTACTGTCTCCACGAACGCGGTGAGATTCATTCCCCATCGTATCCATTGAAGTCTAATACACATTTTATGATTAAAAATAATGTTTAAGGACTTTATATCATTTTTTATATGAATAAGATACAGCCTATCCATAACAAACACGGCTTATGTAACAAAACAGATAAAAGAAAATGAGAAAGTTAACACCCGAAATGATGATAATACTAAGATATTATTAACAAAGCAATGTTAAAAAAATCATATATGATATCATAATAATGTATATGATTCTTGTATAATTTAATAAAAACTATTTCACCATTATACAGGAGGTTAAACTACCCTCAACCAATGAAAAGTACAAGGTAAGGGTTTATTTCACAATCTCTTCATTATCCGAGGTTGTTTATACGTAATTATCTACTGAGACCTCTTTATCATCCACATCCATGTTTATTAAAAATTTATTTCAAATAATTTTTAGTATTTTACAAACTATGGTTTGAATTAATTTATACCCTTGTTTGACTTTTTATAAGAAGTTTATAAATGAATCTTTCTGTCATTTTCCAAACAAGGTCCTTTTTAACCTTTTCGACAGAATTAAGGTAAGAATGTTTTTTTAACTTATATGGAGTGTGAGGCTATTTTACTCCAATATAAAATCATCAAAGCTTCCCTTATAAGATTATAATAATACTTTCAAATTAAATGGTTTATTTTATAATTATGTGACTTTTAAATTATTTAAAAAAAAGATATATTTCTCTCAAATAGTTTTGATTGCATCTATGTCAACATCCATTGATGGATTTTAAGTTTATTTGAAGTTGATTTATTATGATACAAAACATCCCAATTGTATTTAAGGTTTTGTGATATGTTTGAATATGGATGTGTTATTTTTATACCATTCATGTTTTATGGAGAAAGTATTGACATTTAGTATGCTAGTTTTAAATAAGAATGTTTATGTTATGTTTAAACCTGTTAATATGAGGAATGAATTTGACTTAATAAGTGACTGGTGGAGCCCACTATAGCTCCTAGATGCATCTGTAGGTCTCATGAGACAAACTAGTGTCTTGGCACAAGGCCTTGACAAAATCTTTTTTGTAGTCTTGGCACAAGGCCTTGACTATGTAGTTATGATAGTCTGGTATTATGCATTCCATCATTATGAAAGTGGTTATTGATATTGCATGTGATTATTCGACTAGTAGAATATCCATGTGAATAAGTAAATGGAATTACTTCATTTTATTTTTTACATATTATGCTGATGTTCAAGTTTAAAAGGATTTTGTTTTAGTTATACATTTCCTTAAATGTTTATGCTTATTTATGAGAGTTTCCGCTATATTGTTATCCTTACCTGGAATTTGAGCTCACCCCTTTATATGTTTTATTTTTCCAAGGATGTGAAGAAGTATTTTATGAATGACCTACAGGGATATTATGAGGGGATAAGAGTGTGGAGACAAGATGTTGTTGTAGTTTTCATTTTATGATGTAATGTACGACTTTATGAATATATCCAGTCTTTCCAAGGCTACTAAACTAATCGGTCATTTGAGACTTGATATTTTTTTTATCATGTCAATGTTATGTAATAATTCATCGACTCTACATAACTAGGGTTGGGGAATTACAGTTGGTATCAGAGGAAGTTTAGTACAAACCTTGGAAACTAGACTTAGATAAACTCTGATTAGAGCACATAGACCTAAGATGGACTTTGAGGATTAGTATAGAAGAACCTCTTATAATTTTGGTATTGTAGATATTTTTTGAGTTTTTCGAGCAATAAATCCCTATCTGGATACGAGCTAGTAGAGCCGGCTCTGGAACAGATGTACCTAGGGGTAAAACCCAAAACACCTCTTTGAGCTAGACTCGAATGGGAACTGGTGCACGACAACGGGCCTTGCTGCACTCTTGGTTACGACACTCTCGGGGGATATTCTTAGGACAATTCTCAATTTATTTACAAACCATTATGAAGGGTTTAGGAGTATATAATTCCTCAAAGAAAACATTTTCATGATTATGGATTATATCCATAAAACTGTTCAATTTATGTTAAGTATGTTATAAGTTTGGAATTATGTATTGTGATTCATAAACTAATCTAGTGTATGACATTGTTTAGAAATGGTGCCTAGTGGAAGAAATGGAAACCGTATCAATTCACACACCCCATGTAGGGATTTTCCTCCTGCTCAAGATAATTATAGTGGAGATAGTGATATAACTGGTGCTGATCAGCTAATCACTATACTGGGAAAACTCACTCAGGTTATGAATAATAACCTTACCCGTATGGAGCACCCAGATCCACAGCGTGGAGGATCAATGTTAGATCGCTTCATGAGGAAACAAACACCGACATTAATTGGGAGTAAAAATCCATTAGTGGCTGAGAAATGTATAAAACCCTTAGAGAAAATATTCCATGCCTTGGGGAGTAGTGAAAGGGAAAAAGTTGTCATGGTAGTTTACCGCCTCACTGGAGATGCTGATCAATGGTGGTCATTGATTGAAAACAAAAAGGAGGATGAAGAAGTATCAAGTATAAAATTGAGGGATTTTAAAGATATTTTCTTAGAAAAATACTTTCCTCATGACCATCGAGCAGATATGGAAAGACAATTTCTCATTCTGAGGCAAAAGGAGGATGAGAATGCGGCAAAGTATGAGGCTAACTTTACAAGGTTAGCAAGGAAGGCTGGAGATTATATACGTAACCCAAGAAGCAATATTGAACATTTCATTGATGCGTTAAAACCATTTCTTCATCGAGCTTTAGTATCACAATCATTCTCTTCATACGACGATATTGTCTCATGTTCTATCAGGACAGAAAAGGAATTATCTAAATCTTATGACAATAAAGTAAAGAAAGAGAAGAAGAGAATGGTGGAGCAGGAGAAAGGTAATGGGAAAAAAATGAAAGAAAGATTTTCCATTATGTGATAATTGTGGGAAGAAACTCCCTAGTACTTGCCTAAAAGAAATGGGAGTATGTTACAATTGTGGTGAAAAAGGCCACCAAACTTCTGATTGTAGGGGAAAGAAAGTTTCTTTCAACGTGGAATGATATAATTGTAGAGAAATGGGGAATTATGCAAATAAATGTCTTATGAACCAAGAAAACATACCTTAGAAAAGTCCAAGGGACCAAGGCCAAGCTTATACTGTTACCACAGTTGAAGTTGAATAATTATTGTATTTGTGTTTTTGGATTCAACAACTATATTATGGTTATAAGAATAATGTGATATATATAAGGATTGTACTGCAATACTATATCATTAAGGACTTGAGATTGTGTGGAACCAAGAAAAGTGACTCAATAGCAGGTTAAATTTTTGGAAAATATATGGTTGAGATAAAGATAAACCATAATATGGTTCTGATACTGAGGTAGTGATTTTGGAATAACACATGATTGATTTGGATAAATTATATTGGATATTCTTGACTACCTTGAAATTGATTAATAATTTTTATATTCCATAATTGATTGAGTTTACAACATTTTTTTATAGGAGTATATCCAGTATTCTATAATGAATAATGGAGCATGAATGTAATCAATAAGGTTTTATGGTAATTAAGGATGTTGTGGTGTTTTAAAAGAATACATGATGAAGGTATTCACATGTTATTCTATGGAAAAAAGGATCTTCATTGTGTTTATCTTCCTTATAAATTTTGGAATGTGAGTTTGGAAAGAAGTATTTTGGATAAGTCTAGTTTGATATTATTTTTGGATTTCCATTAAAAGGACAACCCGGAGGTCGGGCGGCAACCCGTCGCGTCCGACAAGGCTGCGAGACTTGAACTTATAAATGAAGGGTGACAAGGGTGTTTCACCTACCACTGACCCCCGTGATGTCCCAGATTGAATAATGTAGTTTTTTTAATGGGTCTAGTTGATGAATTATCAATTCATTTTTTTTGGAACCCTATACGAACAGGATAAATAGAATATTTTCTAAGTTTTATTATATTTTAAAGTGAAAGATGAGTTTGTGGTAGAAATTAGTTAAATGATGGAACTCTACTTGACATGTATACAATTTTCTTCTTATCTTATTCTATGAAGAAATATATTTTTTAAATTTGGTTAAGTCATCTTAAAACTAAATTTTTTTTATCCTAATACCTTACATTTTCCTGAACCGATGGTATTTTAAATCATCATAGAGTGGTGGCTTTGAGACCCAAAATTCTACAATTGTTTGTGATTGATGACCTCAATCACTACCTAAAAATATTTACATTTTCCCTCCAATTATGTTTCTCTAATTTCCACCATTGTTCTCCTAATCAAGATCATAATTTGGTGGGGACTTTTTCATTCCCCTTCTCCTCTTATTAAAACAAAATTTTATTAACCCAATTTCTGATGTGGGGTTTCCCACAAAGGTATTTTCTAATTTCAACCTTTTATTTTCAATGAACAATTTCAAATTGTGAGGACCCAATTATTTGAAGGAGGGTAGAATGTAACACCCCAATCTTCCATGGTACGCTTCTCTTTGAATAATACAGTAGCGTGTGTTGTACGCAACTTTGAGTTCTAACACACACTACAACCAATCAAACTAGCAGTTACGAATAGTAATACCCAATTTTTAAAATTTTATAAATTTTATCATTCAAAATGGACTTCATTTTTGGATTCGTAATATCTAAATTATCTTAGGGTGAATTTTTGGTACTTTTATGATAAATTTCATATTTTGATGAATAGTGAAAATTACTAAATTTTAATTAAAAACAACTTTTTTTAATCAAAGTAATTAATAGTGATAAATTATGAATTTTAGTTGTTCTAAAGTATAATTAGATTATATTTTTACCATTTAATCCAATGTTGGTCATTGGAAATAATTTAACATTTAAACTCGATATAAGTAAGTGTCAATCTTTTGATAGTTATTATTTCATAAAAACACGTTTTTTGTTTTGACAACGGGAATTAATTTTAAATTAATTTCTGCCAATTATGTGTTTTGAATTTAGAAAAATAGATTCCATATTTATAATCAGGAGATCCAAATTGTGTAAATAGGTAAATTTTATTTTTAGACATTTTGAATAATTACTTCGGTAAATATTTTATTTACCATGTTTAAAGGGTAAATCCGGTAAATAAGGGTAAAGAAATAATATTATAATAATATTAAATTACCCTAAAACGTGTCCTAACCCTATTGGATGATACATGTCCGACCACGTGCCTCTTTGGGTCGATTTTGGGACCCCATGGATCCACTTGTAAGTGATAAGGACACTTTATATTAATTAAGTTAAAGTAAATACAAAAATGACACAAGCATATATCTTTCAGCAAAATATTTTTTAAGTAGTGTTATATATTTTATATTTTCGACTATAAATATTAATTATAAATATAAAAATATTTCATACATAATGATATTTTATTTATAATTTTTAGACATTGAATAATTAAATATATTTATGACACAATAGTGATGCAATATTTTCCTTATTAGTGAAAGAATCAAATAATTGGTATTATAAATGTTAAAATAAATATAATTTGATAGTTTTGAAGAAATAAAATAATTTTATTTGTTAATGTGACTTTTTAAGATTTCTTAAGTTAATTTTTTTCGAATTAATAAGGTTGTTAAGAATTTAACAAAAATCAATTATTAAATAGTGCCAAAATTGACATAAATGAGTTTTTAAAACAAATATTATATAATTAATTGATATTATATTCCTAAAAATATAAGGTTCAGAAAAAGGACTTATATAATTATAGTTGTACTATTAATGGACCACTTGGAGGTCTCATGGAAGTTTATAGTAAGTTTATTGACTATATTATATAAAAATACAAAGAGACATGGTAAATGTCAAACTATTTAACTAAGAGTTAAATCAAAAAGATAAAGTTAATATAGTGACCCAAACCTGTCTAAAACCAATTGGTTGAGTGGTTTTCAACATATCCCCACTCTAAACTTTAAATAATCAACTTTTTATCCATAATAAACCGAATATGAATTTATTATAAAATAATATTTCTAGCTTTTCCTAAGGTGACCCTCACACCTCTTATAAAAAGGAAATTCCCCTTCCCTCTAATTCACACCTTAAAATCCATTTTGCCTGGACAAAACCTACCCAAATATTCTCTAAACTTCCCTAAATTTAACCCAGAGGACTTAGTTTGATTATAAAGCAAACCTAAGGAGCCCTTTTGATCAAATCAAAAGGAAGAACCTGAAGAAGAGGTAATGTTTTCACCACCCTCTTTCAAGTTCCTTTATTCTTCAACTTCTTATTTCTTTGTTATTTACATTCTAAAATAATAACTCCAGTATATTCTATATAATTTGATGTTATTATAAATATGGTACAACTATATTCAGTATTCTATCCATCCTTTGAATGACATGTCACCATACGTGCATATGTACGACTTACCGTCTCCACGTCGTGGTGTAATTGTTATTCAAAACATTATTATTTGGATGAGTATGATAATGATGTGTAATTGATGCAAATAAAAAATATAACATGATAATGATTCTGTATATATGTTATAACATCCAATTATATATTATTTTAATATCAAAAGAATGATATTGTCGCTCGTGCGTACGTACGGACTATCGTCTCCACGAATGCGATGAGATTCATTCCCCATCGTATCCATTCAAGTATAATTATTATTTGATGATTAAAAATAATGTTTAAGGACTTGATATAATTCTGGATATGAATAAGATAAAACCTATCCATAACAAACACATCTTAGGTAACAAAACATATAAAAGAAAACGAGTAAGTTAACAACCGAAATGGCGATAATACTAAGATATTATTAACAAAGAAATGTTAAAAGATCATATATGATATCATATTAATGTATATGATTATTGTATAAGTTAATAACCACTATTTAACCATTATACAAAATTTTAAACTACCCTCAACCAAGGAAAAGTACAAGGTAAGGTTTTATTTCACAATCACTACATTATCTGAGGTTGTTTATACGTAATTATCTACTAGGACCTCTTTATCATCCACATACATGTTTCTTAAAAATGTATTTAAAATAATTTTTAATATTTTATAGAATATGGGTCAAATTCAATTATACCCTTGTTTTAATTTTTATAATAAGTTTATAAAGGAATCTTTTAGTCGTTTTCTAAAGAAGGTCCTTTTTAACCTTTTCGACAAAATTAAGGTAAGAATGTTTTTTTAACTTATAGGGCGTGTGCGGCTATTTTACACCATTATAAATTCATCGAAGCTTCCCTTATAATCTTATATGAATACTTTCAAATTAAATTTTTTATTTTATAATTATGTGACTTTTAAATTATTTAAAAAAAAGATATATTTCTCTCAAATAGTTTTGATTTCATCTATGTCAACACCCTTTGATGGATTTTAAGCTTATTCGAAGTTGATTTATTATGATACAAAACTTCCCAATTTTATTGAAGGTTTTGTGATATTTTTGACTATGGATGTGTTATTTTTATACCATTCATGGTTTATGGAGAAAGTATTGACATGTCGTATGCTAGTTTTAAATACGAATGTTTATGTCATGTTTAAATCTGTTTAAATGAGGAATGCATTGGACTTAATAAGTGATGGATGGAGCCTACTATAGCTCCTCGATGCATTGGTAGGTCTCATGAGACAAACTAGTGTCTTGGCACAAGGCCTTTAAAAAAATCTTATTTGTAGTCTTGGCACAAGGCCTTGACTATGTGGTTATGATAGTCTGGAATTATGCATTCCATCATTATGAAAGTGGTTATTGATATTGCATGTGATTATTCGACTAGTAGAATATCCATGTGAGTAATTAAATGGAGTTACTTCATTTTATTTTTTCCATATTATGCTGAAGTTCATGTTTAAAAGGCTTTTGTTTTTGTAATACATTTCCTTAAATGTTTATGCTTATTTATGAATGTTTTCGCTATATTGTTATCCTTACTGGGTATTTGAGCTCACCCCTTTCTATGTTTTATTTTTCCTAGGATGTGAAGAAGTATTTTATGAATGAGCTGTAGGGATAGTATGAGGGGATAAGGGTGTCGAGACAAGATGTTATTTTAGTTATCATTTTATGATGTAATTTAAGACTTTATGAATATATCTAGTGTTTCCAAGGATAATAAACTAATCAGCCTTTCGAGACTTGATCTTTTGTGATCATGCCAATGTTATGAAATAATGTACCGACTCTGGGTAACTAGGTTCGGGGCATTACACTTGTCCTCAAGTGTAAAATTTCAACATGGAAATCAGAGTAGACCAATATTACCAATATTAAAATTCAAAAGTAATAAAACCAAACAATTTTCAATGTCAAATAAAACATTCAAAAATATACATAAAATATCAATTTAATTTCACATTTTTAAAAGAAACAATAAATTCATGTATTTTACTTTTCCCCTTTGAAAATTAATGGAACTTATCCTTTCATTCATCCATGCTCCTCGATTCATTATTATTAAACATGAAAATTCATAATTTATCTCAATTTTGATTCGTTTCTCTCATAACTCAGGACACAATTCAAGTTGAGTTATTCTCATATCATGAGAACATAATCCTTATACATAGTATTCTAAATTAACTTCTTTCCCTTTTTTGTAAAAACAAAAGACAAAAAAAATGAGAACTTTTTAATAAAGGTTAAAATAACTCTAAGTCTTAAGGTTGGTAGGATTTAATGCTTTAAAAATTAAGGCTCAATGAGGTTTTTTATCTCTTAAGTACAATTAATGATATCAAAAGAAAATGTTTAATTAAATTATCCCCATCAAAGAAGCAACACCTACTTCACAAAAAATCAAAGTAAATGTTATGATCAAGTCCTCATTATGAATGATTTGTTAACTATATTTATTTTTTTGTACTTTTTTTCTTTTTTTTCTAAAGTTATGGTTAAATCAAAACTCACATACATCACCTAACCACATATGATCAGAATATCATCAGTCTATAAAATGGTTATTTTTGGTTTTACTAAATCATAACCCATTTCCTCGCTTTGTATTTCTTTTTGTCATTTTGTCACTTTGTTTATTCATGATGGGAAGAAATAGAGTACAATTAATGATTCCACAAACTTTTACAATTCCCACAATATCACCCCCAGACTTCTTCCTTTCAATTTATATCAACTCTTCTACCATGATTCCCTTTACCCCCATACTTCAACTTTAAAATATCATGCAAATATTAAGAGAAGGGTAAGAATGGATAAAAAAGGCTTGAAACATATCTCATCCATTACAAGGAAATTAATGGTATTTGTGAGATAAAAGAAGGATTCATGTAAAGGTGGAGTTTTTAGTATAAGTGGATTTTCAATGGATTACTCAATAATTTAAATTTGTTTTTGCATAGTCGTAGCTTTGAAAAGTTTTAATTCAAGTTTTATCAGGTGGTGTATCCCAATATCACTCAAGAAATATGCTAATGATAAAATAGTAAGTATAAGGTATAGAAATCATCGCAAGAATGGAACATATGATTTGGGAAAATAACTCAAGGCATGATTAACAACAATAAATCAATTCACATGAATTTCATAAATTAAAAGCATAAAAAGAGGTTGGGTAATTTTATTTACATGAATCAATTAATTACTTCAAATCATTAGTCATTAATTTAATATCCACGCTTCACTTTAAAAATTTAATTCTCCATTTTAGTCATTTAATCATACCATCATTGAAATAGAAAACATTACATCACAATATTCAAAAAAATCTCATGTATTTTAGACAAGTCAAGTAAAACATAATCCACTTGTAGGTGTGCAATTTCACATTAAAGCTCAAAAAAATGTTTTCGAAGAAAAATATAAGGAGTTTAAAAGATAAACACTGAAAGTGGACTCCCTTTATCATGAATATTAGTCATTCCCCTTCACTAGATGAGTATTCTTCCATCATGAACTTAAAGAATACAATTACACAATTAAGCATAATGACCACATATTTTGAGAAAAAAAGATAGTAGGAGGGAGATAAATGATGCACTACTTCTAAGAAAAGAAATTGAAATCTAAATTCATAGAATGTAAATTATGTGATAAGTCTTGGTATAATCCCCCAAGTGGGACTTGAATTTTATCTGCCTTTAGAGGGAAGTACCATCTGTTATCCAAAGTCAGTTGGTGGATAAAGATTCTTTGATTTGAACCACCACATGTGGATTTTCCCAGCTTGTGCTTCATCCTTGCGGGTGAGGAATGATCCATGGATATAGTACACCATATCATCCCCCTTCACTATGAGGTATATCTTTCATAGTGGGGGTATTATGAAGTATGGACCATCCTCTTCCTTTGTTTCTACTTTTGAAACCTTCATATCTTCCAGTTTTGTCTTCATGGGGGCTTCAATAAAATCAGCCTCTTGTTGGATTTAATCAAGATAAACTAAATGGATATTCTAATGGGGATCCTCCAATTCATGTTCATTGAAATCATGGAGCTCCATATGTTATTCAATAGGTGCATGTAAAGTCTCTTCTTCTTCCTAAAAGGAATAATAAAGAATTCCCAATTCTGTATAATCAAAATAAGAGGGGGTGATGTAAAATTAAAATTCAATAAAATTATAAGAGATAGAGTCAATGAAAGGTTCAACACCCTAAGTAGGTTTAGCTTTAATATTTACCTCATTGGTAAGTTCATCATAGAGTATACTCTCTAAGGATGGAGCCAGGTAGTTGGGCTCCTCCATCTCGACTTAAAATTACACCACTTGGGTGGTTTCTACATTCAATTGTGCTGGATGGTTTCTTTGTAAATCATTGGGAGATCAGGTAGTTCCTTAAATTTAATCTAGATTTAATCCTATCCTTGTTTATCTCCCACATGTAGCTCAACTGGAATGTCCTTTTCATTTATCTCTCCTTGAAGTGGTTGAGCGAGGATGAATGAAGCTTCGTGAACATCCTCTTTTACTTCCTAGAGGTCTTCAACTTCAAAAACCAGTGGGGAAATTTCTTACACAGTTTTCTCAGGATATTTCTCTTCTTCAAGATCAAGTTTCTCAATTATTTCTCGAACATAGTCAAATACACTTTCCATTTTTATTCCCAATTCATCCATAGTATTTCTCACTCTTTTCACCCAAGCATTTACATCACTATAATCAACTTCTGGTTATTTATATTTCAATTATAGGTAATCTTCACATGCATAATAATTTTAATTTTAATACATCATGGAAAAGGGTTTATTTTTATATATTTTTAAATAAATTAAAAAAAATGTGAAATTTGAAAAAGTAAAGTAAATTACTGATTGTCTCCCCAGTAATGGCACCTGTTTTGACGCATGCCTATCACGAGGCATGGTCAAAAGTAATTATATTATTTTCCTAGTGTAGAATAGGTGCTGACCAGAGTTTTCCTTCTAGAGGAGCCTTTTAGTTTCCTCAATTACTTTTTTATAAACAACCTAAACTATTTCTTTTTGTTTTTATGAATTTAATGAAAACAATGACAATTTTTTGTGTTTTTTATTATTTAAAAAAATTACATGTAAAATGATAATTTAAAATATCATGAAAATCTAAACAGAATGAGTTAATAAGAAATAACTTGGTTTTAGGGTTTGGTTTAATGTTCAATCATTATTTACCTTTATATTTTTTATTTTAGTTTGATAATACAAAGATGAAATATCTAGTCTGAATTAATATTCTTTATTTATGAATTTTGAAATATCATTTAATGCTTAAGCACTATCAATTACAAATACTCATATAATCAAGGTTGATGGCACAACTTGGTCTAGGATGTGTTATCTTCCAAGACCCGGTTCAATTGAATCCATTTCATCCATTTATTAGATCAACTGCTGCTCTAAAAACATTACCTTGTCCACTGTTGAGACAGATTCCAGGATTGTGTGGAGCTCTCTCCTTAGTACCTATTACTCTCCTTGGACAATTACTTACTTGATCTGAAAGTGAAAGGCCCTCCTCTCCGGTGACATGGAGATCCTCCATACGTGGCGTGAGGGTAATCAGGTGGCGGACTTCATGACCCCATTTTCTACTCTGGAAAGCCCCCTATCGAGTTTTGTTCCCTTGGGTCCCTTCCCACTTGTGGGGTGGCCCATGTTATTAGTGATGCTATTGGTATTCATTTCTTCAAGCCACCTTGATTTGTACTGCTTTGGGTTCCCCGTATAAAATAAAATAAAATACTTATTTGTGGTTATTAGATCAACTCCATCATATGAAAAAATAACCAATGGAGAGAGGAAAAAATTATTAAATAAAATAATAGAGATATATTGAGTTTTATGTCATTTTGGAAACCACCACATAGGGGGAATTCACCTAACCCATGAATTCTACTCAATTATATCTACAAACATAAAATTAAACTTTAAAGAAAATTCATTAACACCTTCACCTCCCCTAGTGCCAAGTCTTGGGTTCCCCCTCTCATTTTATAAATTAAGATATTACAATGGTGGATTAGATGGAATAGTATAGGAAGAATATATTATGAAATAATTAATTATGGATTAAGAAATTAATAATGGAAGAATAGGGGAAACAAAAATTCATGGATTAATAATACTAAAATATGAATTAAAATTTAAATTAAAACTAAAATTCATAAAAGTAAGAAAAATGATGAAGAAATTGGGTAGATTTTTAGATGACCTCTATAAGTGGATATCTCCTCCTTAGTGCCTCAAAAGGAATGGGATGAAGTAGAATGGAATGATTTTAGAGGTAGGAGCTCATCTCCATTTTTATAGGCATAATCTATCATCCAAAATATGTCATGTTTTTGACCCATTAAATTGATGATTCATGTGTGGTACCCTTCATGAATGTTGTTCCGCATTTTATTTCATATATCCCCTAAGAATTTCTGATCATTTTTTCACTAGATGTAGGAGTTATGGGTTTTCATTAAATACAATTTTTTGTGGCCAAAATTTATAGAAAGCTTCCTTTAATTTATATCATTCAATGTCTACCATAATGGAGTCCAAAATCTATGGAATTTATTGGAGGGAAGTGTATTTGAGTCCTATTTCATATAAATGTAGAATCACCTTAATTGGTGGTGTGTATCTTGATTTATGCTTCTGTTACTATGGTGGGGTCCAGGCTGTCCGCCTAGAGACTTTTCCAACATAAATGAATTTGTTAGGCCTCTAGATGTTCGACTAAAATTTTTTTCCTAAAAAATTAGGAGAAAATAAATAAAATATTTAAAAAAATGAATCATTCAAATTGGATAAATATTTGAAATTTTCTTCCCAAAATACCCTTTTGGTAAAAATCTGTAAAAAATCCAAAATTAAGCACTTTTCACATTTTGGCCCATTTTAATTGTATAATTCAAATTACCCATTATTTTAATAAATTAATAAAATACATGGGTTTTATCTTTGAAAAACATTAAAAACATTAATTATTTGATTAAAAATATGCACATAAATTTTCTCTTTCAAATAACCTCACACATAAACCTTACTTTTCCTCAAGCATAAAATCCCCACACAGAAATCAGAGGACACAAATATTATCAATATTAAAATTCCAATGTAAAAAAACCAAAAAAAATTCAATTTCATATAAAAAATTAAAAAACACACATAAAATATCAATTTAATTTCTCATTTTTCAAAGAAACAATGAATTCAAGTATTTTACTTCTTCCCTTAAAAATTTGATGGAAATTCTCCTCTCACTCCTTGATGCTCCTCAATTCATTATTATTAAACATGACATGTCATTATTATCCTCAATTTTGATTCTTTTCTCTCATCACTCTTGATATAATTCAATTAGAGTTATGATCCTATAATAATAACATACTCCCTATCCATAGGATTGTAAATGAACTACTTTCTTCACTATGTAAAGATATAAGAGAAATAAAATCATGAGAACTTTTTAATAATGGTTCAAAAAACTATGAAGCTTAATATTGGTAATATTTAATTATTTAAAAATTAAGGCTCAAGGAGAAGGTTTATATCTTAAGTACAATTAATGATATAAAAAGTAAAAGTTTAATTAAATTCTCCCCATCAATGTAGCAACACGTACTTCCTAAAACCCCAAGTAAGGGTTTTTATCAAGTAAGCATAATGAATGATTTGTGCACCCTCTTGAATATTTTTTTTACTTATGTAATTTTTTTCCTTTTTTAAAAGTTATGATTATATCAAACCTCACATCCATCACCTAACCACATATGATTAGAAGATCATTAGTCTAGAAAATGGTGATTTTTGGTTTTCCAAAATCATAACCCATTTTCTAATTTTTTGGTTCTTTTTTTCATTTTATTAATTTTTTATTCCAGAGGGGAAAATAATAGAGTACAATGAATGATTCCACAACCTTTTACAATTCCCAAAATAACACCCCCATAGTTCTTCCTTACAATTAAAATCATTACTTAAATCATTATTACCTTTACTATCACACTAAAAATTTAAAATATCATGAAAATACTAAGAGGAGGGTAGGAATGGATAAAAATGGCTTAAAACTTGGCTCATCCATAAAAATTTCATTCATGGTCTCTATGGGATAAAATAAGGATTGATGTAAAGGTTGTATTTTTAGGATAAGTGGATTTTCAAAGGATTCCTCATTCATTTTTAATGTTTATTTCACATTCAAATCTTTAACAAGTTTCAATACAAGTTCTGGGAGGGGAAATGTCCCAAGATAACTCTAGAAGTATTCTCAAGATAAAATAAAAAGTACTTTGTCTAGAAATCCTCTCAGGAATGGGAAATATGATTAGGGACAATCACTCAAGGAATCATTAATCATAATAAATCAATTCACATAACTTTAAGAAATTAAAATAATAATTTTTTTTGGGAATTTCATTTACATGAATCAATTAATTATTTCAAATCAGGAGTCCTTATTTTAATATCCATGATTCAGTTTACAAATTTAATTATCGATTTTAGTCATTTAATCATGTAAACATTGAAATTTGAAACATGACATCAAAGTATTTCTAAGAAACTCATGTCTCATAGACAAGTCAAATAAAACATAATCCAAGTGTTGGTTTGAAATTTAACTTTAAAGCTAAAAAAATGTTTTTTAAAAAATTTAAGTAGTTTAAAAGATAAACACAAAATGTGGATACCATTTATCATGAAGCTTAGTCCATCTCCATTACTGTATGAGGATTTCTTCTACCATCATGAACCTACAACATATAATTACACAATTAAGAATATGAACCAGGTCTTTTGAGCACAAAAAGATAGAGGGAGTGGGATGCATGATGCTCTACTTATAAGAAAACTAATTTAAATCTAATTTACTAGAAAGAAAATGAAAGGGATAAGTCTTGGTATGATCCCCCAAGTGGTCCCTAAAATTTTTCTTCCTCTAAAGGGTAGTATTAGCTATTATCCAAATTTAAATGGTGGATAAAGATTATTTGATTTAAACCACCACATGTGGATTTTCCTATCTTGTTCTTCATCCTTATGGGTGAGGAATGATCCATGGATAGAGTACACCATATCTCCCCTTCACAATGAGGTATAACTTGAATGGTGGGGGTAATATTAAGCATGGACCATCTTCTTCCTTGGTTGATACTTGTGAATCCTTCTTATATTCCAGGGATAACTTCAAGGGGGTTCAATAAAAGTAGCCTCTATTCAGATTTCCTTAGGCTCAGCTATATGTATTTCTACATGGGGCTCCTCTAATGCATGTTCATTGAAATCAAGGAGATCTATATGTTCATGAAAAAGTTCATGTACAATTTATTCTTCTTCCTCAAAGACATAACAAAGAATGAATGATAATATATAGTCAAAATAATTTGGGAGTGATATACAATTTAGATTTGATAAAATCAGAAGAGATAGAGTCAAAGAAAGGTTCAAATCCATAATTTGGTTCAGCTTCAATCTCTTCCTTAGTGGTAAGTGAATCTTGGAGTAGAATATTTGAGGATAGAGGAAGGTAGCCAAGCTCCTCCATCTTGACTTTAAATTCCACCACTTGGATGGTTTTTTCCTTCAATTGTGTTGGATATTTTCTTTTTAAAGTATGGAGAGATTATTAAGTTCCTAACATTTAATCCATATTTCATCCAATCCTTGTTGATCTCCCACTTGTAGCTCAGCAAGAAAGTCCTTTTTATTTATATCTCCTTGAAGTGGTTGAGCGAAGATGAATGAATCTTTAGGAACATTCTCTTTTACATCCTTGAGTTCTTCAACTTCAAACACCAGTGGGGAAATTTCTTCCACATCTTTCTCAAGCTCTTGCTCCTATTTAGGATCAGGATACTCTAATAGTGATCGAACATAGTCAAATGATCTTTCCATTTTTCTTCCCAAGTCATCCATAGTATTTCTCATTCTTTCTACCTAATAACTTAGATCACTATAATCAACTTTTGGTTTTTGATGTTTCAACTATGATTAATCATCCCATGCATAATAATTTGAATTTTAATACATCATAGAAAAAGTTTTTTTGATTTATTTTTTAAATAAATTAAAAAAATGTGAAATTAGAAAAAGTAAAGTGAATGAATAATTGGATCCCTATAAATGGCTTCAGTTTTGACACATGGTTGTCACAGGGCATGGTCGAAAGATAATTGTTTTTCCTAGTGTAGCACAGGGGCTGACCAAGGTTGTCTCTCTTGATGATCCTTTTTGTGTGTTCACTTACGTTATTCTAAATCACCTAAACTATTTTTTTTGTAATTTTATGAATTTAATGAAACAAATAACAACCCTTTTGGGTTTTTTATTATTTAAAAAACTGACATGTAAAATGATAATATAAACTATCATGAAAATCTAAATAGAATGAGTTTATAAAAAAGAAATTAGTTTAGGGCTTGGTTTAATGTTCAATCATTATTATCCTTTACATGTTTTATTTTAGTTTTATAATCCCAAAATGAAATCTCATGTTTAAATTACAATTATTTATTTATGAATTGGAAAATATCATTGAATGATTAAACACTATCAATTACACCTAATCCTATTATCAAGGTTGATGGCACACCTTGGTCTAGGATGTGTCATCTTCCAGGACCTAGTTCAATTGAAGCCATTTCATCCATTGATTAGCTCAAATCCATTATGTAAAAACCAAACCAATGGAGAGAGAGAAAAGTGAATAAATAAAATAATAGAGATATATTGTGTTTCATTTCATTTGGGAGGTTACCACATCGGGGACATTCACATCACCCATGCATGCTACTCAATTTAATCTACAAACATAAAATTAAACATTAAAGTAAATTCATTAACACCTTCACCTCCCCCGGTGCCAAGTCTTGGGGTCTGCCTCTCATTTCTAAGAGTAAGGGATTATAATGGTGGATTAGATTGAATAGTGGAGGAATAAGGGAGTAACAAATAATTAATGGTGGATGAAGAAAATAAAATTTGAAGAATGGGGGAAACAAAAATGCATGGATTAAAAATAATAAAATATGAATTATAATTTAAATTAAAACTAAAATTAAGGAAAGTAAAAAAAATAAAGAATAAATGAGGGATATTTTAGGTCAGCCTCTATCGGTGGATATCTCATCCTTAATGTCTTTTAACGAATGGGATGGAGTGGAATGAAATGTTTTGAGAGGTAGGAGCTCATCTCATTATATAGGCAGAATCTATCCTCCAAAATTTGTGACATTTTTACCCACTAAATTGATGATTCTTGCATGGCCCCCTTCATGAAACTTCTTCCCCATTTCCTTTTGCGTCTCCCTTAAAAATTTTAACTCATTTTCCCAATAGATGTAGGAGTTATGGATTTTTCATTGAATATAATTTTTTCTAGACGGAATTTACAGGAAGCTTCCTTCAATGTATATCATTCAATTTCCACCTAAATGGATTCCAAACTCTATATAATTTATTGGGGGAATATAAATTTGAGTCCTATTTCATATCCAGGTGGAATCCCCTCGATTGGAGTTGTGTAGCCTGATTTATGATTCCGTTACTGTGGTGGGGTCAACACTCTCCGCCCGGAAACTTTTCCAAATACAATGAATTTTTCGGGACTCTAGATGTTCAAATCAACTTTTTATCCTGCATAAAAAGTTGATAAAAATAAATAAAGGATTCAAAAAAACAAGAATTATTCAAATCAGACAAATATTTTAATTTTTTCCTAAAATACCCTTATGGTAAAAATCTGTCAAAAATCCCAAATTAAGCACTTTTCACATTTTAGACCATTTTAATTATATAATTAAAATTACCCATTATTTTAATAAAACAATTAAATACATAGGTTTTATAATTGAAAAAATTAAAAAATCTTCATTATTTGATTAAAAATATGCACCTAAATTTGCTATATCAAAAACCCCCACACTTAAACCATGCTTGTCCTCAAGCATATATTCTCAACATTGAAATCGGAGGACACCGATATTTACAATATTCAAATTACAAAGTAATAAAATCAAAAGAAATTCAATATAAAATAAAACTTTCAAAAATCCACATAAAATATCAATCTAATTTATCATTTTTGTTAGAAACAATCAATTCATGTATTTTAATTTTTCCCTTTAAAAATTGAGGGAACTTCGACTTTCATTCATTCATTCTCATAAATTCATTATTATTAAACATGATAAGTCATGATCTACCTCACTTTTGATTCTTTTATCTCATCACTCATGATACAATTCAATTATATCTATGGTTATATAATGGGAACATGATACTTTTACATTAGATTGTAAATGAACTACATTCTCTACTTTTCAATGACAAAAGAAAAATAAAATCATGAGGACTTTTCAATAAAGGTTCAAATAACTCTGAGGATTATGGTTGGTACAATTTAATGATTTAAAAATTAAAGCTCAAGGAGGAGGTTTATCTGTTATGTAAAATTCATGATATCAAAAGTAAAATTTTAATGATATTATCCACATCAAAGTAGAAACTAATACTTCCCCAAAACTAAAAGTAAAGGTCATGATCAAGTAAGCATAATGAATGATTTTTGAACTCTCTTGAATATTTTTTTACTTCTGTACTTTTTTTTTCATTTTTTCAAAATTTATTATTAGATCAAACCTCACATCCATCACCTAACCTCATATGATCAGATGATCATTAGTGCAGAAAATGGTAATTTTTTTTCCAAAATCACAACCCATTTTTCTCATTTTTGTGGTTCTTTTTGACATTTTTCAATTTTTTATTCAATAGGGGCCAAACAATAGAGTATAATGAATGATTTGACAAACTTTTACAATTCCCACAATAACACCCCCACACTTCTTCCTTACAATGTATATCATCCCTTCCACCATGATTCCCTTAACCCTCATACTTCAACATTAAAATATATTGGAAATACTAATAGGAGGGTAGGAATGGATAAAAATAGCTTGAACCATTGCTCATCCTTAACAAGGTCATTTATGGTCTCTATGGGATAAAATAAGTATTAATTAATGGTGTTATTTTAAGGATAATAGGATTTTTAAAGGATGCCTCAATCATTTTAGAAGTTTTTTTTCATAGTCATAGCTTTGACAAGATTGAATAAAAGTTCTCGAAGGTGGCATGCCTCAAGATCACTGAAGAAATATTCTTGAGATAAAATAGGGAGTACATGTTCTAGAAATCCTATTAGGAATGGGTCATATGATTTGGGAAAATCACTCAATGCATGATTAGAAATATTAAATCAATTCACATGAATTTCAGAAACTCAAAGCATGAAAAATGGTTGGGGAATTTCATTGACATGAATAAATTAATTCCTTCAAATCATGAGTCCTTATTTTAATATCCATGATTCACTTTACAAATTTAATTCTCTATTTTAGTCATTTAATCATATAAACATTAAAATATAAAACACGACATCACTGTATTCCTAAGAAAGTCATGTCTCCTAGAAAATTCTAATAAAACATAATCCAAGTGTGGGTATGAAATTTTAATTTAAAACTAAAAAAAATGTTTTTGGACAAAAATGTAAGAATTTTAAAATATAAACACAAAATTGGTCTCCCTTTATCATGAAAAATACTTAAAATAAGGCTTTTAAAAGTTCTAGAAACTGGTTTTAATAGTGCCATAAAAGTGCTGTTAATTATGATGAAGATAAAGGGGGTCCCCTTTAACAGCACTAAAAAAGCGCTAGTAAAGGGGGCCCTTTATCCGCGCCAAAAAAAGAACTAATAAAGGTCCACCCTTTATCAGTGATTTTTTATCTTGGATAAAGGTCCACATTTATCAGCACTTTTTTGAGTGCTGATAAAGACCAAGTTTCCTATAATGTGCTGTTTATTTAACAACACACCAATCACCTATACACCTGCAGAAAAAAACACCTGCACATGAACAAAGCACAAAAGAATGAAACAATGCAGACAAGAGTTTTAAAAAAAATTCTATATACATTTACATGAAATCATGAATACAAAAAAATACACTTCTATATAAATTTAAAATAATGTTTTATATAGTTAAAATTACAATTATACAACAAACAGTTAAAAACATTATTGTTTCATCCTTTGGCATCTGTGATCCCCTCTCAAAAATTGTTGTCCATGGTATTAGTAGCTGAACAAAGCATCTAAACTCAAGAAAAAATTTCCACCTATATAAGAAAAAAATATTATGTTAATAATACATTAATGAAATCAATTAAACAATAATATGAAAGAATACATTAATAAAATGTCAATTTTTAATAAAAAGACACATTTGGAGTTATACCGGTCACACCGTGCATGGTATTGAGGTGGGGTTGTTTCCTAAACATCAAAATTGAGTCATAGATCATTTTTTTAATATTAAAACAATCCGAATGGGTTTTCTTAGTTTTGAGTATGTCACTTGCTCTTTTACAGAAATTAATATCAAATATAAATGACACATTTGGATTTATATCGGTCATATAGTTCATCAGATTGAGGTGAAATTGATTCCTACACGTCAAAATTACTGATGGATCGTTGTCCTAAAGTATCAAAACAATCAGAATGTGTTTTCTTAGTTTGTAGTATGTAACTTGGGTTTTTTCTAAACTTAATGTCAATTTTAAATAAAAATAGACATTTTGAGTCATACCAGTCGCATTATGCATTGAATTGAGGTAATATAGTTTTCTACATGTCACACATTACTTATGTGTCATTTTACTAAAGTATCAAAACAATCCGAATGTGTTTTCTTAGTTTTTTGTATGTAAATTGTGTTTTTTACTAAAATGTCATTTCAAACTAGAAACACACATTTTGAGTCATACTAGTCACATAGTGTGTTGGTTTGATATTAGACTTATTAATACACATCACATAGAACTTATGAATCATTATCCTAAATTATGAATAAAATTGGAGTGGGTTTGATTGGTTTTCAATGAGTGACACGTTTTGAGCTAAAATGTCAATTTTAAACTGATAATAGACACTTTTAGCCATACCGAACACACCATGTGTCAGATTGAGGTGCAGTTGATTCCTAAATGTCTCAAATAACTGATGGATTGTTTTACTAAAGTATCAAAACAATAAAAATGCATTTTCTTAGTTTTCAGTATGTCACTTGTTTTTTTTCTAAAATTAAGGCCAATTTTAAATAAAGAGAAACTTTGAGTCATACCAGTCTCATTTTGCATTGAATTGAGGTTCGGTCAATTCCTACATGTTAAAAATAAAATATGGATCATTTTTATAAAGTATCAAAACAATCCGAATGTGTTTGCTCAGTTTTAGTATTTCAGTTGTGCTTTTTTACTAAAATGTCATTTCAAACTAGAAACATGCATTTTGAGTCATACCAGTCGCATCATGCATTGGTTTGATATGAGACTTCTTCATACACATCAAAAAGTACTTATAAATCATTATCGTAAATTATGAAGACAATTGGAGTGGGTTTTCTTGGTTTTTAGTGAGTGACACTTTTTGAGATAAAATGTCAATTTTAAACTGATAATAGACAATTTTAGCCATACCGGTCACACCATGCATCAGATTGTGGTGAGGTTTATTCCTACACATAAAAAATGACTCATGGATCATTTTCCTAAAGTATCAAAACCATAAAAATATGTTTTCCCAGTTTTCAGTATGTCAGTCGTGTTTTTTATAAAATTAACGTCAATTTTACATAAAAAGAGACACTTTGAGTCATACCAGTCACATTGTGAATTTAATTGAGGTGAGGTTGATTCCTCCATGTCACAAATTATTTATGGATCATTTTACTAATGTATCAAAATAATTTGATTTTGTTTTCTCATTTTTTAGTACGTCAGTTTTTTTTTACTAAAATGGAATTTCAAACTAGAAACATGCATTTTGAGTCATACCAGTCTCATCATGCATTGGTTTGATATGAGACTACTTCATATATGTCATAAAGAACTTATGAATCATTATACTAAATTATGAAGACAATTGGAGTGGTTTTTCTTGGTTTTCAATGAGTCAAACATTTTGATCTAAAATGTCTATTTTAAACTGATAAAAAATAGTTTTAGCCATACTAGTAACACCGTGCATTTGATTAAGGTGGGGTTGATTCATAAACGTCAAAAATGACTCATGGGTCATTTTCTTAAAGTATCAAAACAATCTGAATGCCTTTTCAGGGTTTTCAGTATGTCACTTGTGTTTTTTTTCTAAAATGTCTATCAATTCTAAATGAGGAGATACACTTTGAGTCATAATAGTCACATTGTGCATTGAATTGAAGTGAATCTTATTAATAAAGGTCAAAAATGACTTATAAATCATTTCCTTAAAGTATCAAAACAATTGGAATGCGTTTGATTAGTTTTTATTATGTCACTTGTTCTTTTTACTAAAAATAATGTCAAATTTAATTAAAAAGAGACACTTTGAAAAATACCAGTCTAATCGTGTGTCGTATTGAGGTGGGGTTGATTCCAACACATTTAAAATGACTTATGGATCATCTCCCTAAATTATCAAAAAATTGAATGCGTTTTCTCAATTGTGAATAGGTAAATTACTCTGATACCAACTTTAATGACCTAAACATTTCATACATTGATATCACATATGAGTTGATTAATATTCATTACATAAAATAAATAAATTAAACTTAAATATGAAAAAATAAATTAATTCTATAGAAATTGATTTTATTATACAAACATCAAGACTACCTCTGTGATTGAGCAGACACAACATCATTTCTTTTCTTGCAAAGGCATGTCACATGGACCAAAATCTTCTAAAATAAACGAACCCTACAAGGAATAATGAAAATCAAATCAACGTTTCATTATATAATTTTTCATTAAAATAGAGATATTATATCATAAAATTACCTTTACATATTTCCAAAGGGTTTCTTTGGTCCATATATAAGCTAATAATAAAACTAATGATTTTTTGTGCACCTTACTACTGTTGGTTAACTACCTCTTAGCATAGCATCTGATTTGAACTTCAGATCGGACATCACCATGATTCTCTCATCTTAAACAATCTCTATGATGATATCATAGAGATGGTGTGGGATGAGAGAATCACGAGGATTCCAGATCAGATGTTCAGATGATATTCTATTAAAAGAGGTATTTAACCAACAATAGTGAAGAATCTGTATTTTTTTATTAAATTTATGAGTGATGCATAACCAATATTCTTCCAATAGATTACATTAGTAAAAACAACATAATTAATGACTAAAATATAGAATATACATGATCCATTCCATAATAGTTTAGGTCTAGTGATTTTGGAAACATGGAAATATAAATGACTAGTTCATAAGAGTCTTTCATTAAGTTATTTTTTACTAGTAAGACAAATAATTTCTATAACCATTCTTCATAACCCAAAGATATGAAACAAATGAAAGGGTGATCATAGATTCTCAATAAGTGTAAACAAGGTAGATATCAATGATCATATAAGGATAACATAAGTAGTAGGAATTCACCATCATCTTATTCGTGTACAATCTTCCATCAGGTATGTTGCCCATTCGTTTCAAAACACATCTATATCATCATGTGAATATGAGTTTTTGAGATAGTCATGGTAGTGCTGAAAAAATACAAATACACAAAGGATTAATAAATATTTTAACTGAAATAGTAATTATTTTCAAAAATACATCATCAAGGATGCTATTTTGTTGATGAAATATGATGTATTTCATGAATTTAAAAACATAATAACCACAATCCTTTCCATTTGTTTGTTTTAGACACTACAGACACATTGAGAAAAATAAGTAATTTGTTTTGATATGTGTTTGGATAGTGAAATATTATTATATATACCAAGATACTTGTCTAGTTTTAGATCTTGTGGTCGTTCTTGTCCTTAGGCCATGGATTTATTCCATGAAGTGGAAGATATTAATGCACCACCCTATCATAATGTAATCCTCATTAAATGATAATAAAAATTATATAACTAGATTTCTAGTTCTAAAATTTTGTATCTAGTGTATTAAAAATTTAAAAATTCCATCATGCGTGGTCAGTTTGTTGGATATCTATGCATTGAATCCAGAAAATAAATCTTTGGAGTATCTAAATTGGCTGCAACGAGCATCTAATGCTGCCTAAAAACACAAAAAAAGGAATAAGTAATGAAAGAAATGAAAATATTGTTGATATGAATAGATTTTAGAGTTTTACCCCTACATTGTTAGTATTAAAAAGAGTCTGTCATCTGTAAATTTTTTTCAAATGATTTGAGAAGGGATAAAATTATTTCACCCTCTTTATCAGAATTTATTTCATCTTTTGAAGAGGTGATGTGAGGAATAATGAGTCCAAATTTTTGTTCATGGGGAAATCTATGAAATTGTTTTTCATATATACGCCTATGAAAAATATGAAATGTATTTAGTCCTAATTATCAATGTATGTCATATTTTTTAAAATCAAACCATGAAAAAATACCTCATGTATACATTTACAACTGAGGAACCTATCCATTCAAACTTGAGGATTTCATCTACACTTTCATCACTAATGTAATATGACTCTTCCCCTCTGTACAATGTTTTTTCAAAATAAACAATGTGAGTATTGTTTTCTATAAAATTTGAATCCACATGAGCTCGTAATGATATTAAATATAGATATAAAATGGTCAGGGTGAAGGTGCTCTCAATAGATCATTTCGATTGGTTGGTTGATCCTTGAGATAGTTTTGAGCTGATCTTTCATTTCACCCCCTTCCCTTTGACATTCTATAATAAAATTCATCAGTTCAAACCTTTTTTCATTAAATGTTAAAGGTTCATCTTGAAAAATAAATTGAAAATGAATACCTCCTTCTCAAAATGTTTTTTTATAAGAATTAATAGCCATACAATGAATATACCAACATCTTGTTCGACCATATGAATGCCAACATCTTCATTTGAAATAGGTATCTCGGCGATCAGCTCATGAGCTATGTTAATCGAAACTCTGACATGAACTGTTGGAAGTGGTCAATTTGTAGCATGTCATTTTTCATATGGAACACCGTAGACCTCGCTACAAGGCAATAGGTGGGAGTTGATATAAATAAATCATAGTCATTTTCACTGTGTAGAATACCAGAAAAGGAAATGTATCAATTTATATGTGACTAAAATTTCACATAAACGATTATTAGAACATTTATTATGTCATGAACCAAACCGGGTTGACCCTAAACCGGTCACCTAATCCTACCCGTGACATGGATCGAAGGGCGGTCCTGATCCCCACGGGCTAGCAACTAGTGCCAGGCATCAAAAATTGAACTTTTGGGAACGATTTGGCCCCTGAAAAAAAGATAAACAAATAAAAAAACTGAAAATAAAGATAAGAACTGGTAGAGGAAAAAAATAAAGTCGAACATACCTCCTTGTGACCTCCTAGGTCACCACCCAACTCAAAACCAGGCTACTCCAACATTGTGCAGCTAAACCATGAACCTGTATAAGAAACTGATCCTGTAACTGGAAAGATATAATAGGCGTGATCACCGATATTCTTAGTAGGGATGCCAAGAATAAACAACTGAATCCAACAATTCTCTTTTCCAAAACAGTCCACTGAAACAATTTTGAAATATAGATATAAAATTAGGGTTTTCACATTTTAAAATATGCAACATGTTGTTCTCATTAAGAAAACCCAACACATGCTACACACCATTTCCAAAATCATTTTTAACTTTATAAATGAAATCCAAAACGAAAAATACCAAAGATGGGCTAGTGTAAAACAAGTAAAAAGTGAAACTGAAAGTAAACAAGCAATGTAAGTAATCCAGTAAACATGGGTGATCCTAAACATCCCTAGAAGACCGCTGGACGTACTCGGTTTTGGAACCACCTGTCGGTGTATGGTGAAACTCTTAAGTCTATAACCAACTGGCTGCCCCAATAGACCAATCCAGTGGAAAATCCCTCCTGGCCTAACAAAAAATTCAGGGGGTACCAACCCATCTAATCGGGATTGGTAATCAACCATCACTCGATCATCTAAAAGACTCCTAGGAACCCACAGTGATTATAATAATACTGTGTAAGTAAGAAGGCCCTCACACGCGTGACTCATCTCACCACATTTTCCAACCCCAAACATGGACGCTTCCTACGCATCCTCCCATAAAGGGTTACCCAAGATAGAAGTTCCCCATATACTTATATATATGCATACATTTCAAACATACAATGTTCCAACCGGGCCGTCACATCATTCAGTTATCAAAACCACTTTATTAAACACATGGAGTTGTAAATCGGGCCTCTAGTTTTACATAAGAAAATGACTTTATAAAAAAATTGCACAAACTCTTTAAAGAAATCTCTAAACACCACTTTTTAATTTAAAAACCCAAACGGGGCCTTAGGTTCCAAGTTTCAAATCATTGCAATAAAATTATTTAGTGATACTATATTAAATTTTGTAAAAACAAACCAAGCGTTTCCTTACACCACACACTCAACAAAATATATACACCAAAAGCTAAATGGGAATATACGCCTGGATTTCTTTTCAAACCAATTTATAGAATCACCTGAAGATACCCACATCATTTAGAAAACAATAACCGCTTTTAAAACCAAGGATTCGAGAAAAATACCAATTCAAAGAGATGTGAAATCATTTCTACAAAAATGCTAAGTTCCATAAAACTAACCATCACAGCGATAAAAAGTTCCATAAAATGTTTCTACAAGGAAACACCACTCAAGACGTCCAACAGTACCATTTTCAAATAAAGGCAGTTAGCTCCAACCAAGTTGGAAAGGTATAAGCATGTGCATAAATAGAGGAGCATCCAAAAATCCATTTTTATCAAATTTTTCAATAGGAAAACACTACCATAAGTTGACTATAAACAAAAAAGAGGTACGAAACTTAATCAAGATTTAATTAAGAAAACACAAACATTAAATGGATTAAAATTGGGAGAAAAGGCATGGAAACTCCTACACATAACAGAGGAACTATTTCAAAGCTATTTTTAAAACTTTTTAACCATCAAAGAAACACTACAATGAATAAAATATCAGAATTATAAAGGTACGAATAACATTTAAAAATTAAATGAAATCATGAATGTGCCTATGGAAAACTTTTAAAAGATAGAAGGGATGGAAACACCTACCACGAACAATGGTCACACCAAGCTTTCTAACTCAAGAAGCAGCTTGCTCGCACACACACACTTCCATATATGTATATATATATATATATATTCTTAAACTGATGCATGTGTTCCCCAAGCCATGAGGGAACACACACACAGAAGATACATATATCTATACATTTCCATACCTGGGAATATGCTTGCACTCCTTCGAAATTGACCGCAACACCCTATGATAAACCCTCGGGACTCAAAAACACCATAAATCCCTAAAATAAAATCTAATCCAAACAATTAAATCAAGATACAATTCAAAAACCTACCGAACGAAAAGCAAAAATATCACAAGTAATACCCAAATAACACTTTAACCATTTTTATAAAACAAAAATATTGTAAGCACCCCCAAAATCACATCAATTTATTTTAAAATCTCATATCACATTTTATTAACACCCCAAGTACATAAAAACGTGAACATCAAAATGAATCAGGCTAATGACCGATTTTTAAACAATTAATCAATGGAAAAGAATAAAAATAATCTAGATGAGAATACCATAGGGATGAAAAATACATTTTAAAAATTATCCAAATAAGATTTGGAACTTAAACAAGCATATCATCGTAGACGCATATTGACATAAACCAGAAACCGAATCAAAACACAATATTAACCAATTAAAAAAATTAAGAACTATATAGAAAGCTAATTAAGTGAATAACAAAGATTCGAAACATGTTTTAAAACTAAAAGAAGGAATTCAAGCATTGGAAGAGTGTTCCAGAAATGAAATATGCAAATTCTCCTACCTTGGAGGTGCGCGAATACAACTGCACATCCATGGAAGGGAGAGAAGAAATTTGCGGACCCTTCAAAGACCCTAGAAATTGAGAAACACGCACAAATAAAAAGACCTTGGTTAGGGTTTGGTCAACTCAAAGACCCCCCCCCCCCCGAAAAAGGGAAATCATGGAGAATAAGGATACCGGAGAGTGGGGGGGGGGGGGTTGCACCGGTTGAGGGTGGTGTGGCCGGAGTAGGCGAGGTCGGCCGAAGGTCAGGGAGCCGAGGTGGTTGGACGACGCAGGGAGGAGAAGGTGAAGGTGACTGTGTAGAGAGGAGGAGGACAAGAGATGGGTTGTGGCGTATGGAGGAGGAGGCCGGGAGGCGGGCTGCAGATGGAGGGAGCTCCGATGAGGGGGTGCGTGCGTAGGAACGAACTGGGGGGGGGGGGGGGGGTGTTGCGCGATTCCGGGGGGGGGGGGGGGGGTGCTGCGCGATTCTGGGAGGGGGGTGTCAATGGAAAGGGGAGAGGGAGGGGAAGGGTAGTTTTAGGGTTTAAAAAACATAATAATAATAATAATAATAATAATAATAATAATAATAATAATAATAATAAAAAATAAACTAAAACCAAACCAAAAATAATAATAATAATATATTTCACTCTTATTTTATCTTATTTCTAAGAATAATAATATTAATGAAAGTTTAATAAAAAAATTAATACTAATATAAATTTAATTAGAATAATAAAAGTAATAACAATAAAAATAAAAATAATTATAATTAAATTACAATTCATTAATAATTATATTAAAAAAAAAAATTTGATAACAAAAATATTATTCACCATTTTTAATAATAACATTATTACCCACATCATAATTAATTATTATAATTACATTTTAAAAATTTTACTTATTTAATTTGAATAAAAAATTATTTCTTTCGAGCAATAGACACCTGCAAAACACCTGATCCGATCACACGGCTACCGCCCACTATGTTGTGACCGCGCACAGGTCCGAAACCCACTAATAACATCAAAGCTTCAAAAATTTCAAACACGGACCCCAACCCAACTCTATCTAAAAGATGCGGGACTGAGAGAAGAAGAAAATAATTGGCGTCCGTTGTCAGGGTGTGAAAATTCTCCCCACAAAAGACACTTTCTTCCCTTATAATGTCACCAAGCCAATAGTCAACCCCACTTGAGTCCATTCCCAGACAAAAAACATAGAGAACTGAGAGCCTCAGGGTGACCGTTCCCAAAAAACATCACACCCGACCAATTCAAGGAAAACCACTGCCAAAGCTTAATGGGAGAATAAGAGAGGGTTATCCCCACCACAAGAATTCACTAATACAGAAACCCTTGAAACCCGAACAAACCACCCCCCCTGGGGGGGGGCAATGCGGGAACTCCCAAACAGAACTCATTCAATATATCCACGTAGACCGAACAACACTCCTAAAACATAGACGAAATATTTCTATGAATCAACCTAGAAACCTGAGGATGATAAATGAACTCAACACTTCCCCTCAATTCCACGAAACGAGCATCCCCCTAACGAAGACAGTTGAGACCAACTCAAAATCAGAATAGTTCTGTCTATTCATGTGACCACACCATTCAAAGTGACCGAACAATTTAAAAACCACACTGAGAGCAGATAAGACTACTAGGATTGTGGGGTAACAAGTTCATCACGCCACCCCCAAAAGGATGAGCTTATGATGGTGAAGAGATAATAACAAGGGAAATTTTGGATATTTCCATCCCAAAGATGAAAACGTTATCCGCACCGAGGTTCCACACACCCACGACAACTCCTGACTATGTGCGAGCTTCACCCTAAGGCCTGTGGCTGGGGCCCTAATGGCTGAAGCTTCTCGTGACTCATAGTCAAGCATTTGCATCCTCCAGTCCCTAACTATTTCCTCCCAAATGAAGGTTATTTTAGAACTCTCTCTGGTGACCCGAATAGTCACATGATAACAAGACTTCAGAGGGATGCGACAAGGCATCTTAGAATGCCTGAAATGACCACACTAGTGGCATGTAAGAGAATGGTGCAACAAATTGGGAGTCAGTAAAAATGAAGGTCCTTTCCAGACGAGGAACCTTCAAAAGATCCGACCCCCACCAACTACACCCAGACTCTAATGATGATGAGACATCCCACCTTTTAGAGTCTAGAACTGAGCCCTCAAATAACGATGGGAAGATACGAACCTTGATTACTCTGGGAGTTCCCAACAACCTAGAGACACAATATTTTTCCGAACTACACAAATGCCTCTAATAGAATTTGATTACCTTGATAAGAAGGAAACACACAAAAAGAACTAGGAACTATGCATAAATCGTTTACAGCTTTTTTAGGCTTTATGGGCTGCATACTCATAACAACAAGAAAATCAACATCGAAACTGGAATCAAGCCAAACTCAATCAAAGAAACAACACAAGACAAGGGAAACAGGCCCATAAGCCAAACAAATACAAACAAAATCAAAAATCACTTTTCGAAAACCGTTATTCCTTTAAAATTTTAAAACTCACCTATGGAACCTTATGAACAATCACAAGTGAATTCATTCAATCTTGCTAACATCTTCTTGTAGACAAGTTCCCCTATGCACTCTCTGTACATACCCACACACGTGTGACCCTCCATAAGGAGTTCCAAGGTTCAAACAATTCTTTCCTTACCAAATCCAAACACATACCATGTTGTTCCAAACTGATACACATTCTATTTTAAAAACCCACTTTACTAATTTCAAAAATGATTTCGAAGAAACTCTTTTTTCATTTCGAATCACTTTTCTATTTAACCCACACTCACATAAACTGGGATTAAAACAAAACACCACCACCAACAACCCACTGGAATGAGGAACTATTGCGTACATTTGACCCGATGACATGGTGGTGAGACATGCCACAAGTAAGGCTTAACACTAAGAGGACCTTGAGCTAGGCACTTGGACTTCACATGGGTCACCATTCCATGTGAGGCCCCAATGTGAACCAATTTTCCTCCATTGTCATCCCTCAATCCAAAACCACCCAAGACAAAAGACTCAAATCCCGGACTACACATGGTAACTCAGGTCTCGTTGCGAGCGGTGGGTGTAGAGACCCGAAGCTTGACGTACATGGACAACACATTACTTTATTGGAATACATAATACATAACAAAATTAAAAACTCAAGGACCGTAATAGTTTAGTGTCTTTGGAAACTCGGAACGTAATCTTCTAATCGTGGTGAAAGATCTTCAACATCTCCCCATAAAGATCTTCCCCTTATGTTTTCTTACCTAAAACCTTTCTTTATATCATGGAGAAAAGAAAACATATAAAGGGTGAGCTCAAATTCTCAGTAAGGGTAAGCATGGATAAAATAAAACAAACCATATACATTTGAACCTAAAAACATGAACAGAATGTTTAAACATCAATATCTTGAGCAATGAAATAAAATATGGCAATATGTAAGGAATAGATCATAAAGAAACATTAATCCTGATAAAATAGCATGGGAATAAAACTTGAAATTGTGTAAAAACATTATGATTTACATAGTAGCAAAGGCATTGCTGCTACGACCATCTTAGTGGACAAAGTCCCTTTTTGAATCGATTTCCCTCCTCGTTTCAGTCTTGTAACACTGAACTGGATTAACTTACCGTTCCAGCCATGTCTATCTCATGAGATATAAATCTTTACCCAATGAATTGGAGGGAGATATAGGTCCCAACCATATCATAATGAAATCATTCTTACTTGTTCCACAAAATAAATATGAAACATTCATCATAACCCAAAGAATAAAATGGGTTTCATAAAAATCATCCCATCATCACATAATCCATATAAAACAAATGGATATATCAATATAAGAAAAGTGAAACCATGTAAATCATAGGGACATTATAACTGAAACATACACATATAATGTCATCTTAGATGGAAAAATGGTTTTGATAAAACATTTGAAATGAATTCTTGAGGAAAATATCCTTTCTTCTTCAAAATCAATTTTTTTCACAAAACGTCATGCAATTTTAAAAGAAAGAGATTTTTTGAAAATATCCATGAAATATTTTGGAGGAAGATTCATGAAAATAAGGTTTTATAAAACCGTAAAAATCATTTCATGTTGTATAAGTTAAAAAATCATTCTCCTCGTACTTTTTTTGGAAAATTCAAAAATTACCTCGTAACGTAAAAAAGAGAAAGATTCCTTACATATCATGTAGTAAAAGAAAAAATGGGTAAAAAGGACATTAAAAATACATAAAAAAACTTTTAGAAAACATGGACATGGATGATAACAATAACCCCAATAATTACTTATGAATAAAAAATCTCGGATAAGAATGATATTGGAAAAGTTATCCCTTACCATACGTCTGATATGCTTCATATGTATCTGAACCTCCTTTGGTTTGAACCAAAAGGACTTCTTAGAGAGTCTTCTGCCTAATGTAAGGCTTAAAGGGGGATGAGAGGGATATAGGGAGCTTAGTTGGGAAGAGTTTGAACAAGCCAAAAGGCTTGAGAGGTGTGATGAATTGCATAGAAGTGGTCTCCTTTTATAAGGGAGAGGAGGGACACTTTAGGAAAGTGTGAAAACATTATTTTATTATAAACTTATCTTCAGTTTCAAGAGGTCCAAAACACATTAATGTCAAAGATAAGATGACTCATATTCGAAATAAAATCATCCAATTGGAATTGGAAAGGTTTTGGATGATATTTAAATCATTATAATCTTTTTTATTTAAATCATTTATCAATGAGGTAAAAACTACATCATTATTGTGTCATAAATAATTTAATTCATTTGATTTATAAAAATTATGAAAAAAATACCATGATGTAGGGAATCTTTTTAGATTTCCAAATAATATTTATAGTCGAAAATATAACATATATAAACCTTTATAATAAATAATTACTAAAATATTTTTGTTAAAGTCAATTTTGTCTTTACATTAAATTAATTAATCCAAATTGTCATTTTCACTACCAAGTGGCTCATTGGGGTCCCAAAATCGGCCCAAGGATGCCGATGATCGGCCACTACTCATCCAATAAAGTTGGGACAAGTGTCAAGGTAATTTTGAATTATTATAATATTCTTTTAACCTTGAATTACCCTATTTACCTTTAACCGCAGTAAATATAAATTACCATAGTTACTATTCATAATATAAAAAAAATAAAAGTAACCTATTAACATAATTTGGACCCACTGATTCCAAATATGGAATCCATTTTTCAAAATTCAAAACACCAAAGATGCAGTAATTAATTTAAAATTAATCCCGTTGTTAAGCGAATAGGTTTTAAAAGTTAAAACATTGCCAAAGATTGAATTGATTTAACCTCTGAATTCAATGTAAAATCAATGATAATGACATACATTATATTAAATGGTAAAAATATATTCTATTTATACTTTAAAACCATTCTATATTATAATTTAACCATATAAATTATTACGATGAAAAAAGTTGTTTTTAATTAAAATATAGCGTGTTTTTACTATTCATTAAAATATGAAAGTTATCAGAATAAGATAAAAATTTTATCCAAAGTAAATTTTTATATCCTGATTCCAAAAAAGAATTTTATTTTGTCAAATTGAACTTATAAAGATGTCAAAAACTAGATTTAATTTGGGTGCTCCATCAAAAGGCGGCAAAACTGCATTTTTTGAAAAATACTAATTTTACCCGAAATATTTATTTTATCTCATACCATGTTCTAAAAAATATGTAAGATGAATAATAATGTTATAAAATTAAAAATTTATTTAATACTATTCATAACGTCTAGTTAATAATAATATTATAACCATATATCATTGTTTAGTGAAACCCGATATTGCGTACAACACACGCTATCGAAGAAGGTTGCGATTACGTGTAATGCAAGCCAAGTTAGGGTTGCGTGTAGTTCAAGACTCCATTTTTGTTGCGTATAATAGAATAAAACCATATTTTATTTATACATTGAATATATATATATATATACACTCAATGTTGCATAGAATAACTTCTATCAAACGAACTTGAAATTGTGTGTAACACGAGGCAAGAATAGTGTTGCGTATACTGCAAGCTAATACGGTGTTGCGTGTAGCGCAAGATAATCTTGGTGTATCATACACTATAAGATATGAATGAAATAAAAAATAATGTATCTTATAAAATCTCGGGTTGTTACATTCTACCCCCCTTAAAATGAATTTCGCCCTCGAAATTCGTCGGGGTTATAAATTGTTTACTATTCATAGAAACCAACATCGTAAAAAGGAATAATAAAACTTAATTTTAAAAACTAATGTATGAAATGTAACTATTACCCAAAGTAACTCATCACTGGGTTTACATATAGGATAACATAGTTTAAAATATGGATATAGAAGAAAAATCTAACCATCAAGTTCTGATGAAGAGTGGAAGAGAACATGGTTATAAAAAAGCCAACAATCACAAAGCCATAAATTTGTGATGATCTAAGGTACCATATGATTCATCTAATATAAGAGAACTAGGACAACATTTTTGGTTTTCAATATCATTTCCCTAAAGTTGGTGAATTAAAAGAAATACTTACATGATTTTCGTACAATCTCACTATTGTTCGTGAATTGAACAATTTCCACTTCATCTCTTAAAGAAATGAAGTTTAATTTGTTATTCTTGAAGAATTAGTAGATCATGTGATAGAATTATGGGTCATTCCATCTATCTCAAACAAAAGGTTAGAAAAAGTTATCAAAAATACATAAGTCCATCTATAGTGAGATTAATCATATATGGTTCCTAAAATGGACTTATAAATCATATATAAAACTTCTTAATATAATGAAACTAGTTTCTACTATACAGGGACTTCCTTTAGGCCAGTGGTAGGTGATAAAGGCATGTCGCACTTCGGTTGTGTGTTTGATTCCCATAGCCTTGTCTGATGCGATGGGTCATCGCACATCCTGCAGGTTGTCCTTTTTCTAAAACTACATTACTATAACATCCCATCAATAATATGGAAAAAAGTCCTATCCGTAACCAATACTAACTTATGTCCAACATAATCCATTTCAATCTTTAGGATTATCCATAATATTGCAGTCCATTGTCATATTATAGTGAAAACGATTACCATAGATTTCATATAACACACATGTTAATACCATCGTTGATCCCCATATATCATAAGATATGTCTTGTTGGTCACATTACAAACTTTCGATGGCATTAATCATATATTATCTTGAAAAATGAATCCCCATTGGTTCTTAGTGAAAACATGAGTTCTGTCAAAAGTTAACTCTTTCCACATACCGAAACCCCAAAATTCTATATACTCAAACCATGATATAACTATTTCCTTATATCAGTCATGAGATCATGAATACTGTCAAACATTTCATTTTCTCATTATCCCTTCATTATGCGCATATCAACTTCTTTCCAAAAATATCTCCATCACTTTCCATGGTTACCGATGCCATATTCTTATGGAAAATCACAATGTACCAATATATAGGTATTCCAATATACCATAAAAGTACCTAAACAACATTATTTTGGAATACCGATACATAAACACTTCAAACCATCCTCTTCAATGATTGTCATGGAATAAGTCCTTCCTTGATTTAGATGTAACCTCTTAGGTCAGGGCATTGAGTTGGGTAATGCCCATGTTCTCCATAGATAAGACATTGAACTCCATAACAGTCTATCACTCTATGACCCTTTTCTCCACACAGATAACATCTGTCCCTCCATTTGAGGTATTCTTCAAGGTTCTTCTTCCATTCTTTAGAAATCTCAATATTCCTTTCTTTATTCTCCTCACTATGTGAACATGCATAAAATTCCATCTTCCTCTTATTTGATGACCTAGGAATACCACTAAATTTCACCTTGTTAATCATATATCACAATGACTGATTCAGAATTATCACAATATATTTCTCTCTATGAATTACACAATTTCGTTGCTCATAGTCACCAATTTTTCCATTGGATTCAATGTTAACCGAATTCCTTCTGGTTCCCTCCATTGGCTAATACATAAAAAGAATTCTGTTAGAGGCAAAAATCATGATAGGGAAAACAACACAATAAAGGGGGAGTACCTTCGATATCTAGAATCTTAGGTTTAATTATAAGATCATTAGCGAAATTCTAGGAATATAACTTATATGTATACTTAACCTTAGGGACATCCCTAGACATACCATAGAAATATCTCTAAGGATCTCACTAAATTTCTCGCATCCTAGTTTCCAAAGGTTGACTAAGCCTTTCCTCTGATACCAACTGTAGAGACCCGAATCTTGACGTACATGGATAACAAATTACTTTTTCGGAATACTTAATACATAACAAAATTCAAAACTCAAGGACCGTAATAGTTTAGTGTCTTTGGAAACTCAGAACGCAATCTTCTAATCGTGATGAAAGATCTTTAACATCTCCCATAAAGATCTTCCCCTTATGTTTTCTTACCTAAACCTTTCTTTATATCCTCGGGAAAATAAAACATATAAAGGGTGATCTCAAATGCTCAGTAAGGGTAAGAATTGATAAAATAAAACAAACCATATACATTTGAACTTAAAAACATGAACACAATGTTTAAACATCAAGATCTTGAGCAATGAAATAAAACATGGCAACACGTAAGGAATAGATCATAAAGAAACATTAATCCTGATAAAATAGAATGGGAATAAAACTTGTAATTGTAGAAAAACATTATGATTTCCATAGTATCCAAGGCATTGCTACCAGGAACATCTTAGGGGACAAAGTCCCTTTCTGAATCGAGTTCACTCCTTGTTTCAGTCCTGTAACACTGAACCAGATTAACTTACCGTTATAGCCATGTCTATCTCATGAGATATAAATCTTTACCCAATGCATTAGAGGGAGATATAGGTCCCACCCATCTCATAATGAAATAATTCTAACTTGTGCCACAAAATAAACTTGAAACATTCATCATAACCCAAAGAATAAAATGGGTTTCATAAACATCATCCCATCATCACATAATCCATATGAAACAAATGGATATATCAACATAAGAAAAGTGAAACCATGTAAATCATAGGGACATTATACTTGAAACATACACATATAATGTCATCTTATATGAAAAAATGGTTTTGATAAAACACTTGAAATGAATTTTTGAGGAAAATATCCTTTCTTCTTCAAAATCAATTTCTTTTCACAAAACGTCATGCAATTTTAAATGAAATAGATTTTTTTTGAAAATAGTCATGAAATATTTTAGAGGAAGATTCATAAAAATAAGGTTTTATAAAATCGTAAAAATCCTTTCATGCTGTATAAGTTAAAAAACATTCTCCTCATACTTTTGTTGGAAAAGTCAAAAAGTACCTCGTAACATAAAAAAACGATTCCTTACATATCATGCAGTAAAAGAAAAAATGGGTAAAAATGACATTAAACATACATAAAAACACTTTTAGAAAACATGGACTTGGATGATAATAATAACTCCAGTAATTACTTACGAATAAACAATCTCGGATAAGAATGAGATTGGAAAAGTTATACCTTACCGTACGTCCGATATGCTTCGTATGTATCTGAACCTCCTTTAATTTTGGTAACTTCCTTTGGTTTGAACCAAAAGTATTTATTGGAGAGTCTTTTGCCTAATCTAATGATTCAAGGGGGAGGAGAGGGATGTAGGGAGCTTAGTTGGATAGAGTTTGGATGAGCCAAAAGGCTTGAGAGGTGTGAGTAATTGCATAGAAGTGGTCTCCTTTTATAAGGGAGAGGAGGGGCTCTTTAGGAAAGTGTGAAAACATTATTTTATTATAAACGTATCTTCGGTTTTAGGAAGTCCAAAACAAATTAATGTGAAAGATAATATGACTCATATTAGAAATAAAATCATCCAATTGTAATTGTACAGGTTTTGGATGATATTTTAATCATTATAATCTTATTTATTTAAATCATTTATTAATGAGGTAAACACTACATCATTATTGTGTCATAAATAATTTAATTCATTTGATGTATAAAATTATGAAAAAAATACCATGATGTAGGGAATATTTTTATCTTTCCAAAGAATATTTATAGTCTAAAATATAACTTATATAACACCTTATAAAAATTAATTACTAAAAGATTTTTGTTCAAGTCAATTTTGTCTTTACATTAAATTAATTAATCCAAATTGTCATTTTCACTACCATATGGCTCATTGGGGTCCCAAAATCTCCCCAATGATGCCCATGGTCGGACACTACTCATCCAATAAGGTTAGGACAAGTGTCAAGGTAATTTTTAATTATTATAATATTCTTTTAACCTTGAATTACCCTATTTACCTTTAACCGCAGTAAATGAAAATTACCGTAGTTACTATTCATAATATAAAAAAAATAAAAGTAACCTATTAACAAAATTTGGACCCACTGATTCCAAATATGGAATCCATTTTTCAAAATTCAAAACACTGAAGTTGCAGTAATTAATTTAAAATTAATCCTGTTGTTAAGTGAATAGGTTTTAAAAGTTAAAACATTGCCAAAGATTGAATTGATTTAACCTATGAATTCAAAGTAAAATCAATGATAATGACATACATTATATTAAATGGTAAAAATATATTCTATTTATACTTTAAAACCATTCAATATTATAATTTAACCATATAAATTATTATGATGAAGAAAGTTGTTTTTAATTAAAATATAGCATGTTTGTACTATTCATTAAAATATGAAAGTTATCAGAATAATATGAAAATTTTATCCAAAGTAAATTTTTATATCCTGATTCCAAATAAAAATTTTATTTTGTCAAATTGAACTTATAAACATGTCAAAAACTATATTTAATGTGGGTGCTCCATCAAAAGGCGGCAAAACGGCATTTTTTGAAAAATACTTATTTTACCCGAAAAATTTATTTTGTTCTCATACCATGTTCTAGAAAATATGTAAGATGAATAATAATGTTATAAAATTCAAAATTTAGTTAATACTATTCATAACGGCTAGTTCATAATAATATTATAACCATATATCATTGTTTAGTGAAACCCGATATTGCGTACAACACACGCTATCGAAGAAGGTCGTGATTGCGTGTAATGCAAGCCAAGTTAGGGTTGTGTGTAGTGCAAGACTCCATTTTTTTGTGTATAACAGAATCCAACCATATTTTATTTATACATTGAATATTTATATATATATACACACACTCAATGTTGCGTAGAATAACTTCTATCAAACGAACTTGAAATTTTGTGTGACACGAGCCAAGAATAGTGTTGCGTATACTGAAAGATAATACGGTGTTGCGTTTAGCGCAAGATAATCTTGGTGTATCGTACAATAGAAGATATGAATGAAATTAAAAAGAATGTATCTTATAAAATATCGGGTTGTTACAATGGGGATCAGGCACCAACCTGTAATATACCTCCTGAGCCCTGAAAATCCTAATCTCCATCTACCAGACGTCCCAAATAATAATGGCCCCCTATGATACCATTTTTTCACGAACCAACCTTTGTCAACCTAGAATCGGTCACACGAGCCAGCCCGCGACATGGCCCAAAAGGAGTTCCTAATCCCCACAGGATGAAAATCACTGCAAGGCATCCATGATTTAACTATTGAGAATGCTTTGGCCCGTGAAAAAAATAAACAGATAAACAATCTGATGATAAAGTTATGAACTGGAAGGAGAAAGAAAATAAAGTCGAACATACCTCATTGTGACCTCCTAGGTCACCACCCAACTCAAGACCCCACTGTTCCAATATAGAGCAGCTGAACCAGGAACCTGTATGAGAAACTGAACCTGCAACAGGAAAGATATAATAGGTGTGATCACTGAGATGCTCAGTACGGATGCCAAGAATAAACCACTAAATCTAACAATTCTATTTTCCAAAATAGTTTATTGGCACAAGTTTGAAATACAGATATAAAATTAGGGTCTTCACATTTTAAAATATGCAACATGTTGTTCTCATTAAAAAAAATTCAACATACACTACACACCATTTCCAAAATCATTTGTGACTTTATAAATGAAATCCAAAACGAAAAATACCAAAGCTGGGCTAGAGTAAAACAATTAAAAAGCAAAACTGAAAGTAAACAAGAAATGTATGTAATCCAGTAACCATGGGAGATCCTAAACATCCCTACAAGACCCCTAGATGTACTCGGTTTCGGAGCCACCTGTCGGCGTATGGTGAAGCTTCTAAGTCTATAACCAACTGACCACCCTAACTGACCAATCCAGTGGCAAAGCCCGCCTGGCCTAACAAAAAATCTAGGGGGTAGAAACCCATCTAATTAGGGTTAGTCACCAACTGTCACTCGATCATCTAAAAGATGCCTAGGAACCCATGGTGACTATAATAATATTGTTTAAGTAGGAAGGCCCTCGCATGTGTGACTCATCTCACCACACTTGCCTACTCCAAACACGGAAACTTCTTATGTGTCCGCCCATAAAGGGTTACCATAGATAAAAGCACCCCATATACTTATATATATGCATACATGTCAAATATACAAAGTGCAAATTGGGATGTCACATCATTCGGTTATCAAAACCACTTTATTAAAAACTTGGAGTTGTAAATCATGCCTCTAGTTTTACATAATCAAATGCCTTTATGAAAACATTGCACAAGATCTTCCAAACAACTCTAAACAACACTTTTGTATTTAAAAATCCAAATGGGATCTTTGGTTCCAAGTTTCAAAGAATGGCAATAAAAGTATTTAGTGATACTATATTGAATTTTGTAAAAACAAACCAAGCATTGCCTTACACCACGCACTCAAAAAAACATATACACCAAAATCCAAACGAGAATATATGCATTGATTTCTTTTCAAACCAATTTAAAGAACCACCTGAAGATACCCACATCATTTAGAAAACAAGAACCGCTTATAAAACCAAGGATTTTAGAAAAATACCAATTCAAAGATATGTGAAATCATTTTTACAAAAACACTAAGTTCTATAAAACTAAACAACGCAGGGAAAAAAAGTTCCATAAAATGTTTCTACAAGAAAACATCACTCAAGACGTCCAACAATACCATTTGCAGATAACGACAGTTAGCTCCAACCAAGTTGGCAAGGTATAAGAATGTGCATAAATAGACGAGCATCCAAAAGTACATTTTTTTATCAAATCTTTCAATAGTAAAACACTACCATAAGTTAACTATAAAAAAATAGAGGTACGAAACATAATCAATATTTAATTGAGAAAACACAAACATTAAATGGATTAAAATTGGGATAAAAGGCATGGAAACACCTACACATAACCAAGGAACTATTTAAAAGTTGTTTTTAACACCTTTTAACCATCAAAGAAACACTATAATGAATAAACTATCAAAATTATAAAGGTGAGATTAAAATTTATAAATTAAATGAAACCATGCAATTGCCTATGGAAAACTTCGGAAAGCGAGAAGGGATGGAAACGCCTACCTCAAACAATGGTCCCGCCAAGCTTTCTAACTCAATCAGCCACTCAGTCACACGCACAAACTTCCATATATATATATATATATATATATATATATATATATCCTTAAACTGATGCACGTCTTCCCCACGCCATGAGGGAACACGCACGCAGAAGATACATATATCTATACATATACATACATGGGAATATGCATGAGTGCCTTCAAAACCAACCATAACTCCCTACAATAAACCTCTGAGACTCAAAAACAAAACAAATCCCTAAAATAAAATTTAATTCAAACAAAGAAATCAAGATACAATTCAAAAACCAACCCTACAAAAATCAAAATGTTCACAAGTAAAACCCGAATCACACTTTAACCATTTTTATAAAACAAAAATAAGGGCAACGCTCCCAAAATCACATCAATTTATTTTAAGATCTCATATCACATTTTATTAACAACCCAAGTGCATAAACACGTATACATAAAAATGAATCATTCTAATGACCAATATTTAAAAAATTACTTAGTATCAAAGCATCACAAAAATCTAGACAAGAATAACATTGGGATGCGAATTACATTTTAAAAATTATAAAAATAATATTTGGCACTTAAACGAGCATATCATCATAGACACATATTGAAATAAACCAAGAACAAACTCAAAAAAATTCTTAACCAATTAAAAAAATTTAAGAACACTATAGTAAGCTAATTAAGTGCCTAACAAAGATGAAAAACATGTTTTAAAACTGAATGAATGAATGAAAGCATTGGAAAAGTGTTCTGGAAATGAAATACGCAAATTTTCCTACCTCGGAGGTGCGTGATTACAACTACGCATCCATAGAAGGGAGAGAAGAAATTTGCAAACCCTTCACAAACCCTAGAAATTGAGAAACACACAAAAATAAAAAGACCTCGGTTAGGGTTTGGCCAACTCAAAGAACCCCCCCCCCCCAAAAGAGAAATCATGGAGAAAAAGGATACCAGAGAGGTGGGGGAGTCACGCCGGTTGAGGGTGGTGTGGATGGAGCAGGCGAGGTCGGCCAGAGGTCAGGGAGCCGAGGTGGTCGGACGGTGCATGGAGGAGTAGGTGCAGGCAGCGACATATGGAGGATGAGGAGGCTAGGAGGTGGGTTGCGGCGTAGGTAGGAAGAGTCTGGGAGGCGGGATACGGATGGAGGGAGCTCCGGTGAGGGGGTGCACGTGCAGAAACAGACCAGGGGGGCGCTGCGCGATTCCGAGGGGGGTGCGTGATTCTAGGGGGGGGGTTGTGGGTAAGGGGAGAGGGAGGGGGAAGGGTAGTTTTAGGGTAAAAAAATAATAATATTAATAATAATATAATAAAATAAATAAATAAATAAATAAACTAAAACCAAACCAAAAATAATAATAATAAAATATTTCACTCTTGTTTTATCTTAATTCTAAGAATAATAATATTAATGAAATTTTAATAAAAAAAATTAATACGACTAGAAATTTAATAAGAATAATAAAAGTAATAATAATAATAATAACAATTACAATTAAATTACAATTCATTAATAATTATATTAATGAAAAATTTTATATAACAAAAATATTATTTACCAATTTTAATTATAAAATTTTTACCTACATCATAATTAATTATTGTAATTACATTTTAAAATTTTTAATTATTTAACTTGCGTAAAATATTATTTATTTCGAGCGATAGACACCTGCATGTCACCTGACCCGATCGCACGACTATCGCCCACCATGCGGTGACCGCACACAGGTTTGAAACCCGCTAATAACATCAAAGATTCAAAATTTTCAAACACAAACCCAAACCAAACTATGTCCAAAAGATGCATGACTGAGAGAAGAATAAAATAATAGGCATCCATGGTCGGGGTGTGACATATTACCTCAGATAAGTTAGGTTTTTAGGGCAATGGATCACTTTAAAACTGGTGGGGGGTGGGTGAGATCTTCACACACTGATTGTTCATGAGTTTTTTCTTCTATTAGCCTCCCCCATCAAACTTGATATCAGCTCTTTATGGTATTGTAATTATTCTTGAAACATAGCTAATGCTTCTTTCATATTTTTCATTTCCTCATTTTGATCCTCTGCTTTTTTTTCTTTCTGAAAATATGTTCGGGGTGTTACCCCAAAACCCGCACCTCTGACGCGACCATACTGTTCTGGCCGCTTCAAGGACGTTGAAAGTAGGTATGAATCTGGTGTGGGTGTTTTTGATTCCTGTGACTATGTCAGATATAAAATATTGGAAAATAAGTAGTCATTGTTATATAAGAGAGATTAAAATCAAAACAAATTTATATTATGTCATACTTACACATGATTCCCACACTTTTTTGTTTTTTTCATCTATCAGTATCCCCTCTTTATTTACATGAGCCTCCTTCCATACCACATGGCATGGGATGGAAGTGGATTTTGATTTCTATTTTTAAATATACATATAAATAGAGTAACATGGTTATGGTGTTGTTTTATTTTACATAAAAGTATTACTGTGGATTTGAAATATGTACCAATTTTTCTCAAGTGAAGCGTACCCATCCTTGCTTTATGGTAGGGGTATTCTCGTTTTGATGGGTTTTTCATTATTTTTATCACTTAGTAGCTATTTCATAAATAAAAAATTTTCAATCAAAGTGGTGAATACAAGAAATATCATACAATGTATTACCAGACAAAATGTACCTAAAAAGTCTGCTCCACACGACAGTTGCTAAACTCATCCCACACTCCTTGGGATATAAAGTGTGAATATACAGGAGGTGTGTGCGTCTTGATTTTCCCTTCAACATCTTTAAGATGATATTTTGTTAAAATTGTGATGAAGCCTATATGAATCCTTCCTGCAACTCTTAATAAATTTTCCTTGTGCAAGGAATCTACTATAAAATCACTTTTCAAGGGATGATGCAGAGTAAGTCAATGTTTTAGTATTTAATTTTATTTTAATAAATTAGAGAAATGATTTCATAATGTTACTATAATATCTTCCCAAATTAGTTTCTTAATCCTGGTGAAAACATGGTTCCTTGAATGTACATCAATCAACATGCGTTACTGAGTGAAGATTCCAATGTAGCTACTAATCATGGCTTTGTTGGGGTTAACATTCTGGCCTCGCTTATTCAATACCACCTCAAATTTAATGCCTTTTGATTTTTTCCTTAAATATATTTTCTAAAAATATCAAACTATGGTCCTCTTGTTTTTTTCACCGCTAGGGTTTCATTGCCTACCATTTCTTCGGTTTCATCATCATTATTATCTTCCTCCAGATCACTAGCATCGGCACTGGGACCAGAAACAACAGGTTGAGAAACCTATTGTAATTAAACACTTGGACCAGCAGAAATAGGTTTAGAAACCAGTTGTTCCTCTACACTGGGACCAACAACAGAAGGTTGAAAGACCTATTGTGCCTTAGGATTGGGCATATAAGAAGGTTCATAAGTCATTATCTACAGAAGTGGTTTAAAATTTAATTTAGACTACATAAAAGAAAAAATGAATAGATAATAACATAATTTAACACAATGTATATTACAATAAAAAAATAACCTGATTATTGAACTCTTTTTTTAAGGCTGAAGAGATTTGACCCCTCTATCGACTATGTAAATACTTTCATTGTAGTCACCTCTAACATAAAGAATGTTGTATACATTGGGACCATTGAGAAATTATTGTGAAGTCCCAATGAAAGGGTTATCCTATGTTTAATTTTCATCTGACCCTTCTGTTGTTTTGGTCGATAACAGAATAATTGACCAGTTTTAGTTTGCAGGATCTAGAACATAAAATACTTGTACAACCTGTGATGCCATTATAAATGGTTCATATTTCTCCTCATACTAACTGAAAGAAACTTTCATGAATCCCAATTCATCAATTTTAATATCAATCCTGTTATCAACTAACTTTCATTGAAAAATAGACACTTGTAATTTCATATAATCCACTCCAATATTTGTTTGATTATGCCAAAGTATGACATATTCACATAAATTGGATTTCTATCCTTAGCATTGGAAACATGCATCACTTCATCCAGAAGTGTAACCCCACTATTCTGCATGGTACTGTCTTCATAATGTTCAACAGTATAGAATGTATAACCATTATCAATATAAACATTGTAAGATAATGCATACACACTAGGTCCTCTGGATAGCCATCAAATTCGTTCTGAAATTGGGTCTGGATTTTCATCTAACTTCATAAAAATATGGTCATGAAACCATCCCATAAACTATCGATTGTGTGTATGTGATATCAATTTTTCATCCCTAGATGGGTTCAAATGCCTAAGAATATCTTTTTGGGTTTTAACATATGGGTCAACATCGAAACTGTTATGAAAAACATAATGGTGGGCCTACTCCTGATCTGTAATATTTATTGTGACAACCTCTCTTGTAGAAATTACTTCACCCTCAAGCCACCCAGTGTGATGGGATTTCAGTAGACCAATGATTTCTACACCAGACAGGTATTCAGTAAATAATTCAATGACTTCCTCAACTATATATCTCTCCACAATAAAACCCTCAGGACCACTTTAATTTTTGACATACCCTTTAAAAATTTTCATATACCATTCAATGGGGTAAATCCATCTATAATGTATATGACCACATAGTCGAATCTCTTTAACCAAATAAACTATCAACTGAACCATCATATCAAATAATGTTGGTGGGAAGAACATTTCCAATTCACACAATAAGTTGGACATTTCTTTTTTCCATAGTTGGAAATTTTTCCGGGTTTATAACTTTGCTTCATATATATTTGAAGAAGAAACAAAGCTTCATTATAGTATGGTGGACATTCTTGGAAAAAATGCAACGTTAATCTATAGGAATTATATCTTGCATCAAAACATGGCACTCATATGATTTCAGACCCTTTATCTTTAAATCGATCATTGACATGATGTTTTTGATATTAGATGAATACCCCTATGGAACCTTTACATCATTAAAGAAGTTGAAAAACTAATATATATCTTTCCTGGAAAGAGTGTAAGAACCAGGGGGAAGAAATGTTCTTTTTTCACCCTTCAATGGTTCCAACTCTTCTCGTATTCTCATCTTAACCATGTCTAACTTAGACTTAATTCCATCCTTCGTTTTTTTATGTGCATTTAGAAATGTGCCAATGAAACTATCATATAATTTTTTTTTCAACATGCATAACATCAAGAAAATGTCTGACATATTGGCAATTCTAGTATGATAATTCCAAAAAAAAACTGATCTCTTTTTCCAACTGGTTTTTGTATGGTTTTTCAAAAATAGTTTACCAAAACCAGTGTTATAATCTTTTACTTTATCAAACAATTGATCACATGTTATTTAAGACTGTGCTATATGTTCTTCTGAACTTCCAACAAATGATGTCATCCAAGATTGGTACTTATGCTGTCTAGGTAGAAATATGCGATGTCCTAGAAACATGGTTTTTGATGAATGTTGCAACCTAATTGACTTTGTACCATGTTTACAAGTGGTACACCCTTGAGTTCCATTAATGCTATATTATGGAGAATTTCCATAAGCATGAAAGTCATTTATCATTATGTAAAAAATAGATCTCAAAGTGAAATATTTATTTTTGTAAGCATCATACAACGTAACACCTGAATCCCAAAATAATTTCAAATCATCGATCAATGGATCCAAATAAGCATCAATATCATTACCCGGTTGTTTTGGTCCTGATATAAGCATAGATAACATGATGTATTTTCATTTTATACATAACCACGGAGGTAAGTTATAATTTACCAACATAACCATCCATGTACTGTGACTGCTTCTTTGGAAACCAAAAGGATTCACTCCATCTATAGATAACACATTACGAAGGTTTCTCATCTCATTTCCAAATTCCTGACACTCATGATCAATTCTATTCCACTAAGGAGAGTCTGCTGGGTGATGAAGTTTCCTATCTTTAATTCTTGTATCTGCATGCCATGTCAATTTTCTTTCAATCTACTCACTTCCAATAGGATCCTAAACCTTGGAATGATTGTAATGTACCATAAAACGTTTGTAGGAATGGATTAATCTTTATTGTATCGAGAAGCACCACAATTTGGGAATTATTTATATGATTTGTGGTCCTTGAGAAATAGTATACAATCATTCGAGAAAGCATGTATTCCTTCATAGATCATACCCATCGAGCGTATCATTCGTTTGGCATCTTATGTTCGGCTCATGAACTCATTATCTTCTGGGATCATGTCATTCATGAAAGAAAGTAGTTCCATAAATCTGGCATCACTCCAACTATTTCCTTCTTTCAAATTATATAGCTTCTGTATGGCTGAAAATGCTATATATTTAGTGAAGCTAGTATACAATGGAATCTTTGAACAACTCTTTAACTTCTCAAAAAATTTTGGGTAATCAAAAATTTCATCTTCAATTGTCCTTGTCATTTCCTCAATACGATCTTCATCATCATTCTCATCTATAATAAAATACTCTATATGGTCATATTTATTATTAATGCTTGTCATCATATTAGATGATCCATAAAACACAGTGCTATCCCAACCACTACCTACCTTCATTTTTCCCCATGTTTATTCCAACATGTATAACTTGAATCAATTCCGTGACAAATCAAGTGTTCTTCCAAATCCTCTGGACTAATTTTTCTTGAATAACAACAACGTAAACACATACAAGGGATTTGTGAAGGGTCATATGCATGATCTTTTGCAAACATTATAAAATCTTTCATTCCATATTCATACTGTTTTGTCAACCGATTGACATTCATCCATTATTTATTCATATTCATCCTATTTGATTCAGTAATAATAACATTTAACAAAATAATTACACAAAATATGTTCAACTAGGGTCGTAATCCAACTATAATCAATGGAACTAGACATGGTACACAATACCATTATCTATCCATGCATTACTTAGGACCAAAGTAGATCACACCCATCTTCCCAACCATCTGATGAATTGAACTAGCTATGAGAAGCCCTTGCACTAAAATGTTTTAGTATCCCGCATGTGATCTATATGCATTGTTGTAAACCAATTTTTTAGTGTTTATCTAGAAACATAATGTATTGACTCAAGAACTACAGTACTAAACAAATAGATGGTATGATTTTCCATAGAGTTCATGTGGGTGGAAGGATTCATTACATGGTTCGTTATGGTTATTTGACTAGGGTGTCCATAAAGTGTCCCATAAAGTCCTCTAGTGAAGTGGGTTTCTATGATTCAATGGAACTGCACTAGTAATAAAGTGGTAGTTCCATTGAAATGGGTAAGGTTTGGATTGATATTCAATGGTGGAGGAACTACAACATGGAAAACAAATGGCATACCAATCATTCCAAAAACGGCAACACCAAACAAACACACAATCGTTCTCACAATCACAACACCATACAAACCAAACAAACACAATTTAAATTTTTTCAAAGCATCACTTATTCTATTCTCCTAATTAATTTAGGGGTTATCACAGACGTTTTATCATCTTGGGGAATTCATTCATTATCCATGTATACATAAATTATCAATTTCAATATTCAAATGTTCAATAGGAACCAACCAACATGCAATTCATTTAGTGTGAAAACAAGGATCACCAACGACCAAAATTTTTTGCGGGGCGTTTAACCTATAAAGTTCACAACATAACCATCAATATCAAATAGTAATAACATGTGAACAAGAGGAAACCAATGTGTTAGAAGAGAAACTCACCGTGAAGGTGTCATTCAGTGTGCGGCAGAGGTGCATTCACAGTGGAGGATAGGCGCACAACAAAGGAGATTTACAACTAAAAATAAAACATAAAATGAGAACTCATATGTTATACCTATCCAAAATAGGTCCAATTATATTTAAGAATGGTACATGTCTAGTTAAATAGTTTTATTGGTCAATAGTTGAATTTTATTTTCCATCTATGATATTTTCTTCCTTTTTATTTACGTTTTTCATATCTAATATTTTCCTAGATGTTAAACTTATGAATGCGACATTTTTAGTTTGCAGGAAAAAGATAATTTTTAATTTACGCCAATTTAGGGGGTAAAATATTCCACATTAATTGTATCTTTTTCCAAGGGGATCATTTTTATCCCTTAGGGATCATGAACGCCTCTTGGGTTAGTGGAAATTTAGGTCAGTTGTTAGTTATGATACCAGCCTGGGCTATATCATTACATTTCTAATTGTAACAAACCCATGTACATTTAAATATAGGATAATGGGAGGGGTCCAAACATTAATATATTCCCAACTCTAATGGAGTTCCTATGGGGGTGGGTCCTGATAGTGTCATATATGATAAATATTTTATAGATTGGACATTATAGTAGTCACTAGTAAGGATTTATTCATTTGTATGGTAGTAATGTTTATTGAACCTAGTGTGTGAAGTAGACATCTAAAAAAAATAGGTGATTAAAACATATGTGATGACTTAATAACCTATGGAAAAATATATAGGAAATATCTTACAAACCTCATTGAATCTTAATAGGTTTGGTTTCATTCATCATATAGTTACAAGTGATGTGGAATGTGTAAATGATATGCTTGGGGGGGGGGTGAATGATGTAGAGATGTTGATGGAAATTCTCACAACCTCCTCCCCAAAAAGTGTACCCCTCCTAGGTTGGAAATGTGAGAAAGGAGATAATGAACCCCGAGTCTTGCCTCTAGTAGGCCCTGAGTTGACAACTAGCACTGAGGGTATAGTAAACACATAGATGGGAGGCATTACCCTATAAGAGAACACATGCGAAAGAGAGAGATAAGATAGAAACCAACCAACTCCAACTCAGAATGAAATATCAAAGAAATACCAAGTATAAAAATGTAATTTCATGAAAAACTACTACAAATGAAAGAGGGAAATAGTAAATACCCAAAATAAAGTAATAACAACAACAACCACAAGCCCGAACACCTCCTGCAACCCTAATGTACTAGAAAATAGTTTGATCTCCAACCTACTCCAAGTGACCTGAGAAACAATTTATATAGACATAGGGTGTGTATAATAGTATACTAAGTTGGATCCTAACTGAATCCTCTCATGAAAAATTAACGAAAGCATGCTAAAGAAAATTGAACAACAAGTGAAAGTAACTCATCACCAAAATAGGTATACTAAGTTCCCAACGTCACCATGGATACTCTCACCAAGAAACACATACAAGCATATATAATATAATAAAGAATATCAAGGGTACCCTACTACTACTTCCCCACTGGTTTTACACTTTTCCCCAACGTCGCATGTCCTAAGAAACTCTCTCCAAAAATTCTTTCCCGTAGACTCTTGGGAAAAGCACCAAAACATGCAACTTGTGCAACAAAAACCACCACGTCCATGTAAGAAAAGTAACCAGGTACATTTTGGGAGCCACCAAAGCTTAGATAACATGTATTATATTTCAGGTATTAAACCTCAAGACATTATAGCCCATACACTGAGTAAGGATCCTCAAGCCATCATATCCTATACACGTTACACATATAGTAGTCCATAGGAAACTATATACAGAATATATGTGTGTGAATAACCACAAGCCATTACAACTCTCTACACACATATATGGGGAAAACTAACCACTGTGTCTACCATCAAAAGTAACTTCCAAGAGAAGAGAGTGGGGCCAAAGGGGGTAGTCATCCATCCATCCTCCCACCAGAATGTTGAGGAAAACACCCCCTAGGGATCAGAATCCATGGGGGGTCAGTTTACCTTATAGGCAGGGCGTAGTAGCGTATAGAAACACAAAAAGTACAGAATACACTATAGCTCACAACCACACTATGGGTATAACCTAGTCTTAGACTAAACTGCAGCCAATGCCTCTCGGACTCCTGGATACCACTTCTAAGACAAGGTATCCTATAATCACACAACCATTTAAAGAGCTTTATTACATTACTTCATTCCCTTTTTATCAGGTTCACATTACGTTAATTAATTCTTTAAATATTAATTAACCATTAATATTTCCACAGTATATTTCATTATCATCACAACCAAAGTCCAATGTTCCTTAAAATTACAACCTTAGAATTTCACCCCAACAATCTCCAACCCCATGGGTTAACATCATTTATTCAATTATTTATTTACAGCATTACCTTCCCATATTCTCAGGCATTCTAGAAAAAAATTCTAAGCTTCTAAACACAAGGGAGATCAACATGGTGAGTAGATGAAATACCCATGGAGTCTTTTCCACCTATAGCATGAGCATAGATCCATCCTCCCATGAGAAGTTAAACATGGAAATCACATGGAATACCCCGCGCGGCTTCTCCCATTTCGAAAGAAGGGTAATAAAGACTAGCTTCCTTGAGTAGTGGGGAAATCAAAGAAGATAAATAACCAATAAGAATCATCAATAATCCAAACATTCACATCTAACCCATTTCATCATCCCTAGTGTCCTCCTCAACACCCATATGCATAAACTGATTCATATCGCCACTCTAGGTGTCAACTACTACCACAACCAGTAGGCCTCCCTGCCCCTACATATCACAATAGCCATCCAGGCTCACATCAGAAAACAAGAAGCAGGAAAACAACCGTCATATAAATTTGGATCTTTGCCATTAAACAAGAAAGTGGGTAACTTAGAACCCTAAAATGAATTATCTTTTATCAAAAAACCAGTTCTTTAATCCATCTTGGATTAACCTATTTGTATTTTGTAGGTTCTAAATACAGGAAACCTAAAAAGTAAGCTATCACAAATAATTAAACATGCTTACTCCACCAATTTGATTAACATAAAATTACAATAAGAAGAACCAGATTCATTTTCATTCCTCCTTATCTTTATCCAAACAATTATCAATTAATTTTGTCTTTACATTCTTGACCAATTTCCATCAAGAACGAGAATCTAAACAAAGGAAGAATAGATATCACACTATTTAGAAAAACAAGAGGCAATAACACATGATCGATATCAATTTATTTATCTGGTTCAAGTATTTACTATGTCAATTCCATTATGATCCAGTGGGATAAAACATCCTGACTATACAATTGCACAGAAAAGAAAAGGCAAGAAACAAATCCCCTACCTCAAACAGTTCTTGACGTTCTTTATACGAGAATGATCCAAACAACGGGTTAGGATTTCCTCCCCCCCGTGGCAACTGTATCCACCTGAGGATGCAGAGACACTGCCACACCAGTCAACATCCAAGAAAATCCCATTAGGAACATGGAGATAGCATTCCATAAAAAGGGAAAGGAGAAACAGAAGGATATGAACCCAAAATAATGATGATAGATCATACCTTATATCGAAGATTGATCAATACTACTTGGTTGCATCTAAATATAGTGGAAACATTGATTGAGTAACTCCAATGGGAGGGAATGAAAGGTTAGAGCGTCTCACAACTGAGAAAAAGGAGGAAGAACTAGGGAGGAAGATATATCATCCCATTAGAAGATTTATTGGAGTAGTGGTTTAAGATACACTGGATTTCCATTAAAAGCATATTTCATTGACCCACACAGTTTGACCATGAAAAAGTATCCCAAGCCTTGGGGAAATTAATATAAGAGTTATGAACTTTGAATCAGCCTTAGAGTCCTTAAAACAAGGATTTAAATGCATTTTACGTTAAAGGAAACAATAAAGGGGAGAAATTGTAGGAAGCTGGAAACAATATTAACGAACATGAAATTTGGTGAAGGAAAAACACTATTAATGAACCTCACCATTGAAACCTCACCATTGGAACCTCACCATTCTGGAAACAGTGTTCATGAACTCAAAATTTAGCAAAGGAAAGAGGTCACCGTTGGAACCTCACCATTCTAGAAACACTGTTCCTGAACTCAAAATTTGGAAAAGGAAAGAGGTCACTGTTGGAACCTCATCATTCTAGAATAACTGTTCATGAACTCAAAATTCGTCAAAGGAAAGTGGTCACCATTAGAACCTCACCATTCTGAAAACACTATTAATGAACTGAAAATTTGGCAAAGGAAAGAGGTCATTGGTGGAACTTCACCGTTGGAACCTCACTATTTCACTGTTCACATAAGGCTACCGATGACACTGTTCATAGAAGGTCACTGTTGCACTGTTCACCTAAGGCTACCGATGACACTGTTCACATAAGGTTACCGTAGCACTGTTCACATAAGGCTACTGATGTCACTATTCACATAAGGTCACCATTGTACTATTCACCAAAGGTTATCGATGAAACTGTTCACATAAGGTCACTGTTTCACTATTCACCTAAGGCTACAGATGACACTGTTCACATAAGTTTACCATTGAACTATTCACATAAGGTTACTGATGACACTGTTCATATAAGGTCACCATTTCACTGTTCACATAAGGTTACCATTAGAACTATTCAAAATAGTCTCCTATTGTAACTATTCACAAGGCTACTGCTGGAACTATTCACCAAATTGGAAATTTCGTAAAGCGTTGGGTATAAGTCACCTTGACTTCCTGGAACACCTCAGACACCAGATTTTTTCAAAGGAATGGACTAGAGAGGTCCAAGACATTACATCAAATACCTCTCATAACATTCTCGTCCTCATGAATTCAAAACATTCCTAAAAGGAAACAAAAAAGAAGTTTGAACAACCACCCATCAAGATACCTCTCAAAAAAGATCAAACCACAAGAATCAACCAAAGAAATCCATCTTATAAAAACAAAAGGTCTATAACCATATAGGGGGAATCATTACATGAAAAGAGTTAAACACCAAACAACTATTGGTACTGAGCACGTATCTGTGACTCACGTTCCCAGGTACTCTCCTCCATGCCACCATGTCACCACTAGACACAAACCAATGGGATAAAATTCCTCTGTAATAGCTTCTCTTTGTAGTCTTGGGTCTCCATAGGTCTCTCCTCAAAGGTCACATCATCATCGACATTGATCTCTCCCCAATCGATGATGTGAAAGTCATCATGAAGATAACGACGAAGTTGTGATACATGGAAAACATCATGTATGTGGATCATTTGTGGGGGAAGTGCTACTCGATACACCATAACTCCTACATGTGCTAACACCTCAAAAGTCCCAACAAACCAGGGAGAAATCTTACTCCCTTGACCAAACCTTCGCTTCCCACGATGAGGAGTCACCTTCAGAAACATCTGATCCCCAACATCAAAATCTAAGGGTCTTTTCCTTTGATCGGTATATGATTTATGACGATCTTTCGCTGTATTTATCCTCTCATTTATCACCTAAACCATCTCTATTATATTCTTCACTAGTTCTAGTCTAAGAATTGCTGACTCTCCTACCCCATTATATCACAATGAAGAATGACTAGGCCGGCCATACAATGCTTTAAAATGTTCCATACCCGATGATGGAGTGAAAACTATTATTTTAAGAGAACTCTACCAACGGTAAGTTCCTCATCCACGAACCTCCAAAATCTAGGACACAAGAGCATAACATGTCTTCAAGAGTCGGGGTGGTTTTCTTTGTCATACCATTCGTTTGAGGATGAAAAGCAGTGCTAAGGAATGTTTGAGAACCAAAAGCATGATAGAGAACTCTCCCCACCCTAGAGGTGAAACAAGGATCTCGATCAGAAATGATCGTCCTTGGGACACTATAAAGTCTCACCACCTCCTTCGGATACTGCCTTGACAAAACATCCACTGAGCTTGACTCCTTGATTTCTATGAAGTGGGCTGATTTTGTTAAATGATCCAATACCACCCAAATAGTGTCATGTCCACTCTAAGATCAAGGTAAACAAGTAACATATTCCATTGAGATGTCCTCCAACTTCCACTGAGGAACATATAACAGCTGTAGAAGACAACTAGGAACACAGTGTTCGATATTCACTTTCTGGAAGACCAAACATCGAGACACAAACTCCTCAACTGCACACTTTAGCCTAGGCCACCAAAAATGACTCCTCAAGGATTGGTACATCCTTGTCACACCAGGATGCACCACTAAAGGTGAACTATGAAACTCTCTATGAACCATCTCACACATCTCAAAAGGAAAAAAAATCCTTCCATGATACAACACTCGGTGTTGTTCATCCCCAGTCCAACTGTCAGGGTCCTCACCATAAAGAACTCGGTCTCTCCAGACCTCCACCTCAAGATCCCCCAACTAGGACTCTTCCACTAGCTGCACCAGAGATGACTACACCATCATCTAATAAAGACAACCTATTCCCCCAACCTATCCCATATCAAGATGTAATGCTGACAATTCTTCTATTACTCTCCAGGAATCACCAGATTCACTCACTACATCTCTACGTGACTTCCGACTCAGCGCATCAGCTAAAATATTCCTCTTTCTAGGTGTATAATATATTTTGAAGTCGTATTACTGTAAGAACTCCATCCACTGATGTTGTCGTATGTTCAAGTCACACTGGGAGAAAACATACCTCAGGCTCTTATGATTGGTGAAAATCACAAAGCGCTCACCAATGAGGTAATTTCTCCACAACTTTAGAGAAAACACCATGGCTGCCAACTCAAGATCATTGGCAGGATAGTTACATTCATGGGTATGTAACTACCAAGACCCATAAGAAACAACTGATCTTTGTTGCATCAGAACACAACCAAACCCTAGATGTGAAGCATCACATAAAACATCAAACTGAACTCCCTCTGCTAGAAGACAAAGAGCTGGAGCACTTACTAACTTCTATTTTAGATACTAGAAAGATAACTGACACTGATAAGTCCATATGAATACCTAATCCTTCCTAGTCAAAGCTTTCAGAGGAGTCACAACTTGAGAAAAATTGGCTACGAACCTCCAATAGTAGCCTGAGAGACCATGGAAACTTTGCACCTCTGACACTATCTTGGGTGATTCCCAAGACACAATTGATTCTATATTCGAAGGATCCAAAGCTACTCCCTACTAGGAAACAACATTCCCCATGAAATGGACTTCTCGCGCCCAAAAATCACACTTTGACAACTTCCCAAGCAGTTGATGTTGATGAAGAACACCCAAAATGGCGTGTAGATGCTCTGGATGCTCCTCCTCAGATGTGGAGTACACAAGGATTTCATCAATGAAAACCACCACGAACTTGTCCAGGAACTCACGGAACACAGCGTTCATTAATACCACGAACACAGCTGGAGCAGTCATCACACCGAACAACATTGCAACGAACTCATAATGCCCATGACGATAATAGAAAGAATTATTTGGGATATCCTCATCCTTTATAAGCATCTGATGATATCCTGACCACAAGTATATCTTTGAGAAACAAATTTCACCCTTCAGTTGATTGGATAAATCATCAATCCGCGGAAGAGGATAACGATTCTCTACTTTCAGTTCGTTTAAGTGATGATAATCGACACACAACAAAAAACTTCCATTAGCCTTCTTTACGAACCAAACTGGTGCACTCCATGATGAAAAACTCAGCCAAACAAAATCAAATTGTAACAGACCATCAATCCGTATACGTATATCTCATAACTCTGAAGGCGCCATCCTATATGGAGAAACAGGGAAAAGAGACGCTCCTAGTTGTAGCTCGATCCCAACATCGATCTCCTGTCGAGGGGGTAAGGCTACAATCTCTTCTGGAAAGACATCAAGGTACTCTTCTACAAAACTAGGAAACTCCAACTGCTGAACCTCTGAAGAACTCAACATTATCTCAACCATCATGGATGATAAGGATGGAACATGCCTCTAACCTATCCGAGGGTCTGACTCGCCAACGAGAACCACTGGCTATCCATCCGCATCGAAGAACATAACCAGCCTCCTAAAGCAATCCATGATATCCTACACCGAATACAACCACTCCATGCCGAGGATGAAATCAAATGGTTGTATTCATAAACATAGGAAATATCCCCAAGAGCGGTGCTTACCCAACACTTTCTCATAGTCTATAAATACTTCAAACATGTCATATCGACCACCAATTGGTGTAGTCAATGCCAAGGCCACTGGAAGCCTCTCTACCTCATGTCCCAAAGCATGGAAAAGGGTAGGTTATATGAAGGAGTGTGTCACTCCTGAATCAAACATGGCATACACCAAGGTAGAAAACAAGCAAAGGGTACCTCGAACGACATCTGGATCGCCTGGTGCAGGCAACAATGAAGCATGAAGCTGTCTACAGCCTCTATAATCCTGATGATGACCACCACCATGTATGCGCTCTAATATCTAAGGATGGGGAGCATCACGGGGCTGTCCTCTGCTAGCCCCATCAACCCTCTGCTAATCTAAATCCGCTGCAACCGGCTGCAGCTGCCTCGGCTGGAACTGCCTCAACGGAAGAACCTAGAGCAGAAAACTTGGTGCACGATGACTTCTCTGAAAGGTCGGGCACTCTCTCTACTAATGAACTCGAACAATATAATAAAAAAAAGATAATGATCCCTTTTCATAGGCTTTAGATCTTCTTCCCTTGGATAAATGAGATATTGAGGGCTGGGACCTACCCCCAGTCAAACAGAAACTCTTCTTCCCTAAAAACTAGGAACCTCAGACCACATCTCTTCTTCATGAGGAATCATGAAAAATCCCCTATTGTGATGATCTAGTTCTAGAAAATGTCCTCTCAAGGACCTCTTCCCTTTCCCGAACCTCAAGATATGTCTTCATCATAAATGAGGTGACCTGACACTAGATCTATAGATGTAAAGCCTCCTCGAAATGCCTCACCTTGTCCTTCTTATCTAGCAACAGGTCCTAAGCATGCCATAAAAGGTTCCTGAAAGGGATTCCAAACTCTCACACATTGGAGCTCCCCTATCAAAGAGTAAGAAGCTCCTGGTGATTGGACGCCTTCACGGTCGAAGAGAGAAACTAGACTCTAAGCATTTCTCAGAACTCATCCCATGAGATCGCTCACTCCTCGCGATCCCCAGGGATCAAGAACCACCACTGCCTCACTACTCCACACAAAATCGTCACAACCATGGACACCCAGTTCTCCTTCTATGCACGGATCGAACTGAATCCTATATCTACCTCCTCCAACCAGTCTTCCATGACTGCATCTAAAACCGAGCCCTTGTACTTCTGCAGACTTTGGCACTGAAACTCATGGAGTTTCCTCCCCCAAGTGTCGTCTCCGTCAACCTCAACCCTACGATGATCTGTTGGCACAGTCTGCTGGAAATATTCTACGCGATCCTAACGAGGACGTCGACTTGGAGCCATACTGATAAAAGAATAAACAATTAGAGCTCCTAAACCTTGAACAAGGAATACTCAACATTAATTAATTAATTATTTTCTTTTATTCATTTTAGGTTACCCTATCCCAAGGTCTACCCATTCAAACATAGGCACAAGGAAGAATGATGCATGATCCTTTCCTAGGACTCTACCCCGCAACTAGTATCACCTCGCTTAGTATCCATTTTAAACTTAAAGGTTTTTACATCATATCATAGGAGGCCCTAAACACCTATGTCTCAACTCTTCCCCAGTGTTTACATCACTTGCTAAACTTGACTGACATTGTTTCCCTATTAACCCATGCATCCTCACCTGTGCTTAACACCAAACTCAATCCTATCTCTCAACCAGCCCTCTGATACCACTATGTCATGACCCCCTCCAAACAAATTGTACCCCTCTTGGGTCGACAATGTGTGATGGGAGATAATGAACCCCGAGTCCCGCCTCCAATAGGCCCCGGGTTGGCAACTAGCACTAAGGGTATAATAAACACACAGATGAGGGGCACTACCCTCTAAGAGAACACATGCAAAAGAGAGAGATAAGATAGAAACCAACCAACTCCATCATAGAATTCAATATAAAAGAAATCCCATGTACACATATGTAATGTCATGCAAAACTACTACAACTAAAAGGGGAAAACTAAAAATACCCAAAACAATGTAATAACAACAACAACCACAAGCCCGGACAACTCCTACAACCCCAAGCTCATAGAAACCTTATTGATCTCCAACCTACTCCAAGTGTCCTAAAAAATAGTTTATATAGACATAGGGTGAGTATAATAGTATACTTAGTAGCATCCTCCCCGAAGCCACTCACGAAAAAGTAAAGAAAGCATGTTAAAGAAAAATGGACAACAAGTGAAAATAACTTGTCACCTAAACAGGTATACTAAGTTCCCAGCCTCACCATGGATACTCTCACCAAGTAACACATACAAGAGTATATAATATAATAAATAATATCAAGGGTACCCCACTACTACTTCCACACTGGTTTTCCACTTTTCCCCAACGTCGCACGTCCTAAGCACCTCTCTCCAAAAAGTCTTTCACGTATAGACCTGGGTGAAGCACCACAACATGAAACTCGTGAAACAAAACAACCACGTCCACGTACGCAATGTAACCAGTTATATTTTGGGAGCCACCACAGATCTCATAATGTTTATCACACGTTGCGCATTGAACCTCAAGCCATTATAGCCCATACACCGAGTAAGGATCCTCAAGACATCATAGCCTATACACATTACACCTATAGTAGTCCATAGGAAACAATATCCAGAAAATTTGTGTGTGAATAACCACAAGCCCTTACATCCCTCTACCGACATATATAGGGAAAACTAACCACTGTTCCTTCCAGCACATGTAACTACCAAGAGAAGAGAGCAAGGCCAACGGGGGTAGTCAGCCATCCATCCTCCCACCAGAATGTTGGGGAAAACACCCCCTAGGCTCAGGATCCCCTAGGTGTCAGTTTCCCTTACTGATGGGGTGGAGTAGCATATAGAAACACCAAAAGTACAGAATATACTATATCTCACAACCACACTATGGGAATAACCTAGTCTTAGACTCAACTGGAGCTAATGCTTCTCAGAATCCTGACTGCCACTTCTAAGACTAGGAATCCTACAAGCACACAACCATTTAAAGAGATTTATTACATTACTTCATTGCCTTTTTATTAGTTTTACTTTATGTTAATTAATTATATAATCATTAATTAACCATTAAAATTTTGACAGCATATTTCATTAGTATCCTAGCCAAAGTCCACTATTCCTTAAAATAACAACCTCAGCAATGTGCCCCAGGAAGCTCCAACCCCATGGGTTAGAATCATTTATTCAATTATTTATTTACAACATTACCTTCCCATATTCCTAAGTAGTCTAGAAAAATATTCTAAGCTACTAAACACAAGGTGGCTCAACATAGTAAGTATATGAACTACCCATCGAGTCTTTTCTTCCTATAGAAAGAGCATAGACCCATCCTCCATTGAGAAGATAAACATGGAAAGCATGTGGCATAGCCCACACGTCTTCACCTCTTTTGGAAAAAGTTTAAGAAATATCATCTACCTTGAGCAGTGGGGAAAGTAAATCAGATAAACAACTAATAAGAATCAGCAAGAATCCCAATATTCACATCCAACCCATTTCATCACCCCTGGTGTCCTCCCTGATTACAATATGAATAAACCAATGCATCTCACCACCCTAGGAATCAACTGCTGCCATAACCAGTAATCCTCCCTACCCCCACATATCACAACATCCATCTAGGCTCACATCAGAACACAAGAAGTAGGAAACAATAATCATATCAATTGGGATATTGGACCATAAAAAAGTAAGAGGGTAACTCATAACCCTAAAAGGAATTATCTTTTATCAAACAACCAGTTCATTAATCCATATTGGATTGGATGATTTATATTTCTTAGTTTCCAAATTTGGGAAACCTAACTAGTAAGCTATCACAAATAATTAAACATGCTTACTGCACCAATTTGAATAACATCAAATTACAACAAGAAGAACCAGATTCATTTACATGCCTCTTTTCTTTATCCGAACCTTTATCAATTAATTTTGGCTTTACATTCTTTACCAATTTACATTAAGAATGAGAAGATAACCAATGAATGCATAGATATCACACTATCTATCAAAACAAGAGGCAGTAACACACGCTCGATATCAATTTATTTATCTAGTTCAAATATTTATTTTGTCAATTCCAATGTGATCCAGTAGGATAAAACAAGATAACCATACAGTTGTACATAAAATAAAAGAGAAGAAACAGATCCCCTACCTCAAATGGTTCTTAATGTTCTTTATATGAGAACTAGCCACACAACATGTTACAATCTCCTCCCCCATGACAATTGTATCCACCTGAGGATGTAGAGACACCACCACACCTATCAAAACCCAATAAAATACCTTTAAGAACATGAAGATAGCATTCTATAAAAAGATAAAGGAGAAACAGAAGGAGTTGGACCCAAAATAATGATGATAGATCATACATTATATTGAAGATTGACTGATACTGCTTGGTTGCATCAAAACAGAGTGGAACCAATCCAAGGAGGAAAGTTTGATTGAGAAACTCCTATGATATGGAATGAAAGTTTCGAGCATCTCATAGCTGAGAACAAGGAGGAAGAAAATGGGAGGAAGATATATCATCCCATTAAAAGATTTAATAGAGCAGTGGTTTAAGATACGCCAGATTTTCCATTAAATGCGGATCACATTGACCCATGCGGTTTGACCAAGTAATAGAATCCTGATTCTTAAGGAAATTAATATAGGAGTTATGACCTTTGAATTACCCTTAGATTCCTTAAAACAAGTCTTTAAATTAATGTTTTGTCAAAGGAATCATTAAAGGGGTGAAACTGTAGGAAGCTATAAACACTATTCACGAACTCGAAATTTCGAAAAGGAAAACCCTGTTCATGAACCTCACCATTGATACCTCACTGTTGGAACCTCACTATTCTAGAAGCACTCTTCCTAAACTCAAAATTTGGCAAAGGAAAGAGGTCACCATTGGAACCCCACCATTTTGGAAACTCAGTTCATGAACTCAAAATTTGGCAGAGGAAAGTGGTCACCATTGGAACCTCACAGTTCTAGAAACACTATTCATGAAATCAAAATTTGGCGAAGGAAAGAGGTCACCGTTGGAACCTCACCGTTTTAGAAACACTGTTCATGAACTCAAAATTTGTCAAATGAAAGAGGTCACCGTTGGAAGCTAACTGTTCTGGAAACACTGTTCTTGAACTCAAAATTTGGCAAAGGAAAGAGGTCACCGTTGGAACCTCACCTTTGGAACCCCACCATTTCACTATTCACATAAGGCTACTGATGACACTGTTCACATAAGGTCACCATTACACTTTTAGTGACTCGGGTTTTTGGCCCTGTCAGACTTTGGAATATTTCTACGAATGATTCCAGAGCTAGGCGCGAAGACGGTGTCCAATTCTGAGGCCATGTGTGCCTGAAATTAATTTTATAAAAATATTAAGTATTTTTATACTATGAACATGGAGGGGGTGTGATATCTCCTAAACAGTAGCTCATAACGGGAATCTGAGGGTACAGTTGCGTCTGGAACGTGCCATTTACCCTAGGTGAGGTGTAATCTTCACGAGCGCGGGCCTGCTGTGGAAAACACCACTAGGTGCATTTTCATAAATAAGTGGAAAAATTAGTTTATGAGTGTCGGCTCGAATAACTTCTTAACAGAGTCTTAGATCGCAAATCTGAGTCCGCTATTGCGTTCAGAACGGCGTGTTTACCCTAAGGGTGATCTTATCCTTGTCCACGTCGGGCGCGGGGTCGAGGGCATGTCGGGCCGGGGAGTTAAGCAGATATTTGTTATAAACAAATATCTTCCCCCCTGTTGGACGTGTGTTTCACATAGGAGTAGTTCCTCCTCCTTCCTCCTCTTTCTCCTCCCATTCCGATGGTGAATCGGTGACTGAATCGCGCGATCAAGGTGCCGTCGAGCTCGGATTTCGACGGCGGGCGTTCCAGGACTGTGCAGTGGAAGCTTTGGAGCGCGGATCGTTGGCATTTCACCTGCGAGGTAGGAAGTTTGGGTTTTGAAATACTGGACCCCATTTATTTGTTGTTTTTCTTCAAATTTTCATAAGGGTTGTGTAGTTCGGGTCCCAAGGTTTCCGAAACCTTTTTCGGATTTGATTTTGGAGCACTGCGGTGCTCCCGGGGGTTCCCGGAAGTTTTCTAGTGGAAAACCCAGATTCTGGCAGCGGCCATGGTGGAATCCGGTGAGGCGCGGTGGTGGCGTGGTGTTTTCCGGTAGTGGTGGCAGAATCTGGTGGCGGCGCGGTGGTTTCCGGCGAGGTTGGCGGTGGTCCGACAAGGTTTTTCTTGGGGTTCTTTAAACCCCCGTAACTCGCAAACCGTAACTCCGATTTCCGAGCCGTTTGTAGCGACGCGCTCCTTGCATCGAGACAGACCTTATGGACTCACTTTGAGAATTTTATGGTATGGGATCGTGGCCCAGGAGTAAGAAATATCGTATAAAATAATAATATTTTATTATTTTATGACTTCGGGCCGTTGTAACTTCTACTCGGAGCATCCGAATGACGTGTCGTCAGTGGCGTTGAGACCCTGATGGTATGAAGGAATTTTTGAGATGGTTTCTGGGTTTTGGGACCGAGTATGGGGTGAGGGCCTCACGAGGCCGTGTTTTGGCGTTTGCGGAGAAATGCATCTTTCTCACCAGGAGTCCGATTTTGACGGATGAATAGTCGATCCTGTGTGTTTTTCTGAGAGGATTGCAATGGCATGATCCATTCGAGGTGATTCGGGATCGATGTGTGTGCCCCACCCGAGCTGGCTCCGGTGAATAGTTCCTTTTTCATCGGGTGTCCGTTTCGGACGTACGAGTAGTCGATTCCATGTGTTTTTCCGAGGGGATCTTCGTGGTATGATCTGCTTGAGGAGTTTAGGGATCGTTGTGCGCGCCCCACATGAGAAAGCTATGGTGAATAGTTCCTTTTTCACCGGTTGTCCATTTCGGGCGAGTAAACAGCCTATCCTGCGTGTTTTTCCACGTGGGTCATGATGGTGGCCTCAGTATCGGCCTTGGAGGTGCGTAGGGTGGCGTTGTTGTGGGTCGCTCGGGTTAGTGACGTTTGGACCAACAGTGGTTGAGGGTACTCACTTGGTTCATTCCTACAAGGGTTTGCGCGGCATCACAACCCTAGTGTAAGATTTTGATCCTCTCGATGGGATGTTTAATCTGTTAGAGTTGTGGTATCCCTCCGGTGGGCTGGAGTGGGATCCTCTAGCATCATTATCCTAGATCGGGTTCTTGGTATCGTTGTGACTGCTTATCCACGGGCGGCAATCCCCTATCTAGCAGGTTAACCCCGTAGGGTTTTTGGAATCATCGGGATTATGACCCCCTATGCGGTGGGCTATACTCAGTAGGGTTGTGGCATCGTTGGGTATATGATTTCCTAATTAGCATGAGGTGTATAGTAGGGTTGTGGTATCGTTGGTTATGTGATACCCTACTCAGCACATGGTTTCAGTAGGGTTGCGACATCGTCAGTTCGATCCCCTATATCAAAAGTTTTACCAGATAGGGTTCCGGTATCATCATGAACACCTTTGTATGGGAAACAATCCTCTATCTGAGTGATGTGCTTCTGTCGAGCACCCGATTGGGTTGTGGTATCCCCCAGCGGATCCTGGGTGTGATCCCCTATCTGTGAGAACTACGTATGCCAGATCGGGTTGTGGTATCCCCTAGCAGACCTTGAGAGTGATCCCCTATGTGTGAGATCTTCGTCTACTGGAGTGGGTTCTGGTATCCCCTAGTGGACCCTAGGAGTGATCCCCTATCTGAGGAGTTTGGCGGTTATGTTGTTTCAACGTGTTTTCTTTAGTGACGGTACCCGACGAGCGTGATCTCTCGGGTGAGCGTCTCAGAGGTTTGTGAGAAACCTGATGGACTGTATCTCTTGGATGTGTGTCATCTGGGATGACAGTGATTGTGGAGTGTGCTCTCCTGGTTGTGAACCATTGCTGGTGTTGAGGTCAGTACCTCAGGTGGCTTGTTGCGTGAGCTGAGTATATCCGGTTTGTTCAAGGTGTATGTATGGGAATACACCTGAGCTGAGCTGACTAGTTGTGTTTAGCCTGGGATGGTCACGAGATGAAGTTTCTCTCTCATCTGGGTTCCCTCTGGCTGGGATGACCGGACTATTTCCTTTCAGTTGCTCTCTTTGGTTTTGGGTTTTTGGGGTGCCTACTGAGTATGTTTATACTCACCCCACACGAGCATTGCCCGCACATGTTTGTGTCTTGTGCAGACCGCAGGCCTTTCGACGGAGTCCCAGGAGGACCTAGAGAAGGCGGAGCTGAGTGAGAGAGACTGACCGAGGTGTTTGCCAGTGCAGTGCTGAGGGAGCTTTCCGGCGGTGTTTGTGGCAGCGTCCCCCTTCTTCAGAGCAGGTTGGACGTGCTTTGTAGTTTTCTTTTGGTGGGCCCTGTTTTTCCCTTTTGTACTTCTGCAGTACTCTGGTTGTGTGGTAGTTGTATGCATGCATTAACTTTTCAGATTTCTATATCTCTACATTGTTGCATGGAGGTGTTTGTGGGTGCGTGTGTACAGGTACCTTAGGCTAATGCCTCTCGTGTCTATGATAGCCCACTAGGTGCTAGACGCCGGCCCCTGGCCTATTGGAGGCGGGAATGGGGAGTCGCGGCTCAAGCCCCATTGGGTCGGGTCATGACAGAGTGGTATTAGAGGAGGTTCCATCTTCGGGATCTCAGAGCATAGCTAGTCTAGCTGTGAGTTTGGTTTGGGTTGCATAGCAGTAGTGTTATGTTGTTTCGAGCTCAGATTTCAGGCAAGAGACTCTAGTGTTGTTGCGGCGGCCGACGTATCCATACACCAGGACTCTGATAACCTGCCTTTTAACTCAGGACATTCGTACACTGGTCGCATGGACATAACGGTACATGCATCATATAGGACTGGGGTTTTGGGATTTCCTTGTCCTTCTTGAGTCAGCTCTCCAGATATACTCTTTGACTATGGTGTGTCTTGAATGTATTTCAGGATTCCTCCACGATGAAAGCCAACGAGGGTTCCGTAGTAGGATTGTGCTGATGACCCGCCCCGTGTAGAGGCTATGGAGCAGGGTGCAGGTTTTGAGGTTGCACCTCCATGTGGTCTGCCAATTGAGCCGCCACCTGTCGAGCAGCTGGTTGTGCTGGCAGTGCAGGATGAGGTTGCATGCAGGCTATGTGCACTGCACGACTTCCAGAGGCAGCTACCACTGAGGTTCCGGGGTGATCCAGATCCCCAGGTAGCTGATGACTGGCTTGAGGTAGTCAACCAAGTTTTCCGCCTAGTGAGGACACCTCTAGATCAGATGGTGGTCCTAGCGGCGATCCTTCTACATGGATTGGCTGGCCGATGGTGGAGCCCAGTGATGCAGTCCCTTGATGAGGAAACGCTCACGTGGGTAGAGATTGAGAGGCTCTTCAGGGAGGATTTCTATTCGGTGATGCTGAGGTCAGTGCGGATCCAGGAGCTTCTGCAGATTTGGTAGGAGGGCCTGTCTGTGTCGGAGTACTCAGCGAGGTTTACAAAAATGTCATGCTACTCCCTGGATATGGTTCAAGACCCGTTCTTTAGGGCTTAGACCTTCGAGGAGGGACTACGCAGAGACATCCGGGCAGGCGTGGTTTCTTTGTGTCTGCCCACCTATACTGGAGTGGTGGAGAGATCCTTGGTGGTGGATGGATTTTTGGCTGAGCAGATTCCCCCTGTTAGTGCTGGGCACGTGAGAGATGAGACGTCAGCATCGGGTAGCCGACGACAGACTCAGGGGTCTAGACATGGCCGACGTTTCAGGAGGCGACCCCAAGATGGAGGATCTGAGGCTCAGGGCTCGCAGGACAGTTTTGGTCAGCCACAGGAGAGGCGATGTTATGCTTGTGATGGTCGGGGAAATCTTGCTAGAGATTGACCGACTCATCGTGCTACTGAGAGGGATCCGGTTGATTGACCACCTTGGTAGAGGAAGCGTCTCGAACAAGGAGGTCCGCGGGGCGGCGTACGTAGCGACGGAGCTGGTGCAGCAGCAGGAGGTGGTGGGCGATATCAGTTGTCACCACCCCACCCTCAGGTGGTCCACGCCAAGCTCAAAGAGCTGGTGGCTGAGGGCGAGGACAACCGCATGCCCTAGAGGCTGTTGACCTAGAGGCTCCGCGGATGGATAGAGGTACGCCTTGTGTCCTTTCTACTTTCTGCAGTAGTTTGATAGACATTGTTTAGCGGTACTCTTTCCTTTCCGTTGCTCGCTTGTGTTTTGTTCAGGGCATTGGTAAGACCATGGGTGAGTGTTGTTTGGTGTTCTTCGAATGTGTAAGGAAGAGGGATCCTTCCACCACCGAGATTAATTTTTGTAATGCGATTAAAACCGTGTGGGAGTGTCAGTGCTTCCCAAATAAGATAGTGTTGATGTGTAGTTGATGAGTCCCTCTTACTTATGTGTTCAGGTATGGGTGTTGGTTGGCGAACTCACTAGTGTGAGAGACCCAGTTGAGTGTCCAGTCGCTTTCCTTGAGCTTAGGGATTTTCAGGGATGAAAAGTTCTAAGGGGGGAGGATGTAGCGACTTGGGTTTTTAGCCCTATAAGACTTTGGAATATTTCAACAACTGATTCCAGAGCTAGGCGCGAAGACGATGTCCGATTCCGAGGCCCGGTGTGCCCAGAATTAATTTTATAAAAATATTAAGTATTTTTATACTATGCACGTGGAAGGGGTGTGATTTCTCTTAAACAGTAGCTCAGAACAGGAATCTGAGGGTACGGTTGCATCCGGAACGTGCCGTTTACCCTAGGCGAGGTGTAAACGTCGCGGGTGTGGCCCTACTGTGGAAAACGCCACCAGGGGCGTTTTCGTAAATAACTGGAAAAGTTTGTTTATGAGCGTTGGCTCGAATAACTTCTGAATGGAGTCTCGGATCACAAATATGAGTCCGTTGTTGCATTCAGAATGACACGTTTACCCTAAGGGTGAACTTATCCTTGTCCGCATCGGGCACGGGGTCGGGGGCGTGTCGGGCCGGGGAGTTCGAGCAGATATTTCTTACAAACAATTATCTTCCCCCCTGTTGGACATGTGTTGCATGGAGGAGGAGTTCCTCCTCCTTCTCCTCCCATTCTGACGGCGAATCGGCGGCCGAATAGCGCGATCAAGGTGCCGTAGAGCTCGGATTTCGACGGCGGGCGTTCTAGGATCGTGCAACAGAAGCTTTGGAGCGCGGATCGTCAGTGTTTCGCCTGCGAAGTAGGCGGTTTGAGTTTTGAAATATTGGACCCCATTTATTTGTTGTTTTTCTTCAATTTTTCATAAGGGTTGTGTAGTTCGGGTCCTGAGGTTTCCGAAACCTTTTTCGGATCTGATTTTGGAGCACCGGGGTGCTCCCAGGTGTTTCCGATGGAAAACCCAGATTCCAGCGGCGACCATGGTAGAATCCGGTGAGGCGCGGCGGCATCGCGGTGTTTTCCGGCAGCGGTGGCGGTTTTCGGTGGCGGTGGCATGGTGGTTTCTGGCGAGGCTGGCGGTGGTCCGACCAGTATTTTTCGGGGGTTCTTTAAACACCCGTAACTCGCAAACCGTAACTCCGATTTGCAAGCCTTTTACGGTGATGCACTCCTTGCATCGAGAAAGTCCTTTTGGACTCACTTTGATAATTTTTTGGTTCGGGATCGTGGCCCGGGAATTAGAAACATCGTATAAAATAATAATATTTTATTATTTTATGACTTCGGGCCGTTGTAGCTTCTACCCGGAGCGTCCGAATGATGTGCTATCAGTGGCGTTGAGACCCTGATGGTATGAAGAACTTTTTGAGATGGTTTACGGGTGTTGGGACCGAGTTTGTGGTGAGGGACCCATGAGGCCGAGTTTTGGCGTTTGCGGAGAAACGCAGCTTTCGCACCATGAGTCCGATTTTGACGGATGAATAGTCGATCCTATGTGTTTTTCCGAGAGGATCATAATGGTGTGATCAGTTCGAGGTGATTCGTGATCAAGGTGTGGGAACCACCTGAGCTGGCTCTGGTGAATAGTGCCTTTTTCACCGGGTGTCCGTTTCGGACGTATGAGTAGTCGATTCCATGTGTTTTTCCAAGGGGATCGTCGTGGTATGATCCGCTTGAGGAGTTTCAGGATTGTTGTATAGGCCCCGCACGGGAAAGCTATGGTGAATAGTGCAGTTTTCACCAGTTTTCCATTTCGGGCGAGTAAACAGCCTATCCTGTGTGTTTTTCCACATGGGTCATGATGGTGGTCTCGGTATCGGCCTTGGAGGTGCGCAGGGTGGCGTTGTTGTGGGTCGCTCGAGTTAGCGATGTTTAGACCAGCAGTGGTTGAGGGTACTACCTTGGTTCATTACTAGGAGGGTTTGCGCGGCATCATAACCCTAGTGTAGGCTTGTGGTCCTCTCGATGGGATGTTTAATCTGTTAGAGTTGTGGTATCCCTCCGGTGGGCTGGAGTGGGATCCTCTAGCATCGTTACCCTAGATCGAGTTCTTGTTATCGCTGTGACTGCTTATCCACGAGCAGCTATCCCCTATCTAGCAGGTTAACCCCGTAGGGTTTTTGGCATCATCGTGATTATGATCCCCTATGCGGTGGGCCGTACTCAGTAGGGTTGTGGAATCATTGGGTATATGATCCCATACTCAGCATGAGGTGTATAGTAGGGTTGCAGTATCGTTGGTTATACGATCCCCTACTCAGCGTGTGGTTTCGGTAGGGTTGTGACATCGTCGGTTCAATACCCTACATTGCGAGTTATACTGATAGGGTTATGTTATCATATTGACCACCTTTTTATGAGCGATGATCCTCTATCTGAGTGATGTGCTTTTGTTGAGCAGCAGATTGGGTTGTGGTATCCCCCAGCAGATCCTAGGTGTGATCCCCTATCTGTGAGAACTACATATGCCAGATCGGGTTGTGGTATCCCCCAACAGACATTGGGAGTGATCCCCTATCTGTGAGATATTTGTCTATCAGAGTGGGTTATGGTATCCCCTAGAAGACCCTAGGAGTGATCCCCTATCCGAGGAGTCTGGTGGTTATGTTGTTTCAGCGAGTTTTCCCCAGTGATGGTACCCGATGAGCGTGAGATCTCGGGTGAGCATCTGAGAGGTTTGTGAGAAACCCGATGGAGTGTATCTCTCGGATGAGTGTCATCTGGGATGACAGTGATTGTGGAGTGTGCTCTCCTAGTTGTGAACCGTTGCTGGTGTTGTGGTCGGTACCTCAAGTGTCTTGTTGTGTGAGTTGAGTATATCTGGTTTGTTCAAGGTGTATGTATGGGCATACACCTGAGCTGAGATGACTCGTTGTGTTTAGCCGGGGATGGTCACGAGAGTTTATCTCTCATCTGGGTTCCCTCTGGCTGGGATGATCAGACTATTTCCTTTTAGTTTCTCTCTTTGGTTTTGGGTTTTTGGGGTGCCTACAGAGTATGTTTATACTCACCCGTGCACGGGCTTTGCCCGCACATGTTTGTGTCTTGTGTAGACCGCAGGCCTTTCGACGGAGTCCCAGGAGGACTCGGAGCAGGCGGAGCTGAGTGAGCGAGACTGATCGAGGTTTTTGCCGGTGCGGTGCCGAGGGAGATTTCCGGTGGTGTCTCTGGCAACGTCCCCCTTCTTCATATAAGGTTGGATGCACTTTGTAGTTTTTTTGGTGGGCCCTATTTTTCCCTTTTGTACTTCTACTGTACTCTCGTTGTGGGGTAGTTGTATGCATGCATTTACTTTTCAGTTTTTTATATCTCTGCACTGTTTCATGGAGGTGTTTGTGGGTAGGTGTGTACAAGTACCTTATGCTAATGACTCTCCTGTCTGTGATAGCCTACACGGCACTGGACGTCGGCCCTTGGCCTATTGGAGGCAGGCTTGGGGAGTCACGGCTCGAGCCCCGTTGGGTCGGGTCGTGACAACACTGTTCACCTAAGGATACCGATGGAATTGTTCACATAAGTTTACCGTTCCACTGTTCACCTAAGGCTAGCAATGACACTATTCACATAAGATCACCATTTCACTATTCCCCTAAGGTTACTGATGACTCTGTTCACATAAGGTCACCATTGCACTATTCACCTAAGGATACTGATGAAACTGTTCACATAAGGCTACCGATGAAACTATTCAAATAAGGTCACCATTTCACTGTTCACATAAGGTTACTGATGAAACTGTTCACATAAGGTCATTGTTGCACTGTTAACATAAGGTTACCGTTGAAACTATTCACAGCGGTCTACCGTTGGAAAATTTCACAAGGCTATCGTTGGAAACGTTCACCGAATTGGAAATTTGGAAAAGTGTTGGGGATAAGTCACCTTGACCTCCCAAAACACCTCAGACACCATATTTTCTCAAAGGAATGGACCAGGGAGGTATGGGTCATTACAGAAATGATGATGTAGAAGTGTGTTTAAATATTCATTGTATATTTTTCATTAGATTGATGTTGTTTTACATAATTATGTTTAGGTTGATTGTGTTATTCCATCATTAGGTTCAATAAGAATAGGTGCATCAAGCATCCAAGGGTGTGCATCATAGACTAAAATTAAAGGCTGGGAATAGAAAACACATAAATCATATGAAAGTACCAAATGTGACCTTGAGGTTAAAACACACACACACCCAAACATTTCAAAATTTCCAAAAGGGCACTTATCCTTTCCAAACACACACCAAATTATTTCCATAAAAAATCCATCAAAACTTTAAAATGACGACAACTTTATAAAAAAAACAAATAATTTATCAACAATTTTACAAAAAAACCCAAAAATTTATAAACAATTATATAAACTTCTCATCTAGTTTATAAAAAATTTTATAACAAGCTTACCAATTTATAATTGTTTTTCATACCAGTCAATGTATAAATAATTTTATATGCAACCCAAGTCAATGTGAAAGTTACTTTGAAGTACAATGGCCTTCATGAAAGAATCCATTAAAACATGTAATTCTATTATGACCACTGAATAATGTACCACTTACCACCGATTTTTAGCAATAATTCACCTAACTAGTATTTCTCATCCTTCATTCCCTCTCATTATAGTTCACATATGACACACACACACATCAGATTCATTCTTCTAGTCATCTGATCTCTTATATTCCAATAATACTACTTCCAGAGCTTGAAACTATCCACAATTACCATAACCCTAAAGCCCCCCATTTGAAACTCCCACACCCTTAAAAAAACCCTCTACTTCCATCAAATCATATTCTAAATAATTCCGCACACACTTTCTGATACTTTGTCCATATTGATCCATCACATATGAAAGATTCTAAAAAACCTGACACCAACTCCCACTCTATTGTATCACGAAACATTACTAAAGAACTAAGATACCTTTCTTTTCTATGTGTCTTGATAGATGATTATTTCAAATAGGAAATAGTTCTAAAGAAAGGGGGTAAGACTAAACTCAGTATTAGTTTCCCAGTGACTTACAAACTCCATCCAATTGGAAAATAATGTTATAATGTTTTATGTAAAACCATTTGAAATAATTTAAACTTCTTATCCCAAAATCATAAATAATATCCATGGAAATCTGTTGTATGTACAAAAAAAAATAATTTCATTATTAGGAATAACAACATTTATGTCTCTATCCACTCACCATGAATGCTTAGTTGAAATTTCCATACTCATGTGAGATCTCTCATTGATCCACCAAGTCATCACAATGTGAAAAATATCTAGGTTCCCCAATGGCGTACTCCCCTTAGTTATGGTCAAGTCCAACCCATGAACTCACGCCAACCATATTTGACAAACACCATTCCAAATAAATCAAAAAAAAAATCCAAATTTAAATCATTTCATCAAATACTTTACACGTGTCAAAAGAAAACCATTATTTTAAATCAATAACTTAAAAATTATATAATAAGAGGGTTTTCCAAATGGAAACCAATTTTTCCAAAACCATATAATGAGGGATTTCCTTCAATAATCATACATGTTTTTTCAAAAAAAATTCAATGAAAATATTTAATCAGAACAAATTATTTATGTTAAAAGAGAATTGAAGATTGCAGGGAAGCAACATACCTCACAACTGATTTAAAAAATGAAGAATGACATAAGAAAACTTCAATATCTGATCAAAAACCATGTTAACCTAACTCGATCCAACAAAATTATGTCAAGATCAACAATATAGACCAAATAAATATTCCTGATAGACTTGGTATATGATTCCAAGAGAGGGAAGAACTATGGATCTATGAAGAATAATGAATAATGAGAACTTACTGATGAATCCAGGTGGAGGAGGAGGAGGAGGAGGCAGCAACGATAGTAGAGGAGGTGGAGGAGGAGGTAGCGGTGTCGATGGAGGAGGAAGAGTCGGTGGCCACGGAGGAGGACGAGGCAGCGGTGGAGGGGGAGGAGGAGGAGGAGGGCTTGTGACAGAGGAGGGCTCGACGATGCAGGAGTCTGCTTCCGCGAAGGCTTGAGAGGGTGTGAGGGAGGATGTGCCTGTTACAGTTATTTTAAAAAACCTTCTCGAACCTTTATCAGTGCTAGTTAAAAGTGATGATAAAGGTATGTTTTATCAGTGCTAAAATAAAAAGCACTGATAAAACAAACATTTATCAACGCTTTGTTAGCACTGATAAAGATGGGCCTTTATCTGCGCTAAAAATCACTGATAAAAGACCTATTTATCAGTACTAAAATTAGATCAATAATAAAGAATAATTTTATTAGATCTTTTTTAGCACTGAGAAAAGACCTATTTATCTACGCTAAAATTATAGCATTCATAAAGGCCATCTTTATCAATGCTAAAAAAGTGCCAATAAAGGTATAATTTTAATAATTTATTTATATTATTATATATTTATTTAAAATGATATATAGGATATATATATATATATATATATTAATAATTATAACTATAAATAAACATATTTATATATTTATTTATGCTTATAAGATTAAAATTTAAGTAATTATAAAATTATAAGAAATATACTTATTATATTTATAATCATATAGATATATAAAATAAATATAATAATTATATATATTTAAAAGACTAAAAATATATATAACTTTATTTCTTCTAGTTTTATAAATATTTATATGAAATATATATTTATTTATAAATATAATTATAAATAAATAAAATTTTATTTATTTAAATAATTATAAAATTATAAAAAATTTATATACCAAATATTTATAGTTTTTAATATATATAATTAATAAATTAATTATAATTCTAAAATTATTTAAATATATTTGTATTTATTTATAACTGTAAATAAATTTGTATTTATTTATAACTATAAATAAATGTGTATTTATTTATCAATATTTGTACAAATATTTATAGATATATTTATAAATATATATTTATTTAATTATATATATCATATTCTATATTAAGTAATAAATATATTTTATAAATTAATAATTATTTAAATAAATATAAATTTATTGGTATTTTTTTTATAAATATTTGTATATATTTATAAATATATCTATTTAATTATATATTTATAACTTTATAAGTAGTATAATAAATATATTTATTATAATTTTATAATTATTGATATATATATATATTTATATATATTTATTTATTGTTATAATTATAACTATAAATAGTCCATATTTATAAATATGTTTATATAATTTTTAATATATATATATATATATATATATTTATAAAATTATAAAATTATATGTTAAATTTTATAATTATTTATATATATAGTTATAATTATATTTGAAAATTTATTTGAAAAGTATTTATATATATCATTAAAAATATAATAAAATATATTTATTATTTAAATATATTTAAAGTAATTTTATAAGTACATTTTTTAGAACATATATTGTTAATATGTGTAACATTATGAATTAATCAATATACCAAAACAATGGACATCATGAAGTAATTTATAAATGAACATTCATGCATCATACATAACATATACGTATGATTAATATATTCATTAACCAAATTAATTGGAAAACAAATATATATTCAATAATTTTAATTATAAATATATATATTAAAAAGTAATATATATTTTTTAAAAAAATAAAAAAAATTTAAAAAAAATAAAGAAAATAAAAAAATATATTAAATACAAAAAATATAATTAATATAAGTAATTAAACCAATAAATTTAATAAATGTAATAAATTAATCTAATAAATCTAATAAATATAAATATAATAAATCTCTAATAAATATAATAAATATAATAAATATAATTAATCTAATAAATATATTTATTATTTAATTTAATTTATTATAACCTTATAATTATTTAATTATATATATATATATATAATTATAATCTTAGAAATACTTTTTTCAATTAAAAAATTATATATATATATTTCAATTATTAAAAAAAATTAATTATAAACATTTGTTTTTTATTTAATGTATACAAATAAACATTATTTTTGAATATTAATATAATAATTTTATATAAATAAATAAAATTTATTTATTAAAAACTTTTTTCAGCGCTAATAATAGCGCTGATAAATATACCTTTTATCAGTGCTAAGAAAAACATTGATAAAGGGTACACCTTTATCAGAACTTTTTTTAGCACTGATAAAGGGTATAATTATCAGTGCTTTTAGATAGCACTGATAAAGGCCCACCCCTTTATCAGTGCTTTCTTCTTAGCACTGATAAAATGCAGTGCTTCCTTTGCCCTATTTTGTGGTAGTGAAAGCTTAGTCCTTACCCTTAACGAGCTAAGGCTTCCTTTTATCATCATGAACCTAAAAAATAGAATTACACAATTAAGTATAAGGACCATGTCCTTTAAGAAAAAAAAGATATAGGGATGGGGATTCATGATGCACTAATTCTAAGAAAATATATTTAAATATGAATTCCTAGAAATAAAATGAATGGGATAAGTCTTGGTATGATCCCCCAAGTTGGACCTGAATTTTTTCTGCCTCCAGAGGGCAGTACCTGCTGTTTTCCAATGTCGGATGGTGGATGGAGCTTCATTGATTTGAATAACCACATGTGACTTTTCCATGCTTGTGCTTCATCGTTATAGGTGAGGAATGATCCACAGATAGATTACACCATATCCTCCACCTTCAAAATGAGGTATAACTTGCATGGTGGGGGTATGATGATGTATGGACCATCCTTTTCCTTGGTTTCTACTTGTGCAACCTTATTATCTTCGAGTGATGTCTTCATTGGGGCTTTAATAAAAGAGTCCACTTGTCTGATTTCCTCTATATTAGCTACATTGATCTCCTGATTGGGCTCCTCCAAAGCATGTTCATTGAAATCAGGGAGCTCCATATGTTCCTCAGAAGGTGCATTAATAGTTGCTTCCTTTTCTTCCAAGGAATAACAAAGAATGCCTAATTTTGTATAATAAAAACAAGAGGGAGTGATGTATAATTCATATCTGATAAAATCAGAAGAGATAGAGTAATTTAATAGTTCAAATCCCTAAGTTGGTTCATCTTTAATATATGCCTTAGTGGTAAGTGCATCTTAGAGTAGACTCTATGAGGATGGAGGTAGGTAGTCAGGCTCCTTCATGTTGACTTGAAATTCCACCACATGGGTGGTTTCTTCCTTCAACTGTGCAAGTTATTCTTCTTTGTAAAGTATGGTGAGATCAGTTAGTTCATCACATTTAATCAATATTTCATTCAATCCTTGTTGATATCCCACTTGTAGCTCATCTGTAAATTCCTTTTCATTTTTCTCTCCATGAAGTGGTTGAGCGATGATGAATGAATCTTCTGGAACATCCCCTTTTACTTCCTTGAGTTCTTCAACTTCAAAAACATGTGGGAAAATTTCTTCCACAGCATTCTCAGGATCTTGATCCAGTTTAGGATCAGGTTTCTCAATTAGTGCTTGAACAAAGCCAAATTATCTTTCCATTTTTCTCCCTAAGTCATCCAGAGTATTGCTCATTCTTTCCACCCCGGAATTTAGATCCCTATAATAAACTTTTGGTTCTTTATATTTCACCAAAAATTAATATTCCCATACATAATAATTTGGATTTGAATATATTATGGAATAAGGTTTTTTATCTTTTTAAAGAAATGAATGAAATGTGAAATTAGAAAATCTAAAGTGAATGAATGATTGGCTCCCTGGAAATAGCGTCAGTTTGGATGAATTCTTGTTGCGGGGAGTGATAAAAAGAACTCATATTTTTTCTTAGTTCATCATAGGGGATGACCAAGGTCATCTATCTTGAGGAACCTCTCAATTAGTTCCCTTAATTTATTCTAAATCACCTAAACAATTTTTTTGTTTTATGAATTTAATGAAAACAATGACAATCATTTTGAATTTTTGATTATTTAAAACAATGACATATAAAATGATAATTTAAACTATCATGGAAATCTAAAAAAAATGAGTTAATAAGTAAGCACTTGGTTTTAGGGTTTAGTTTAATGTTCAAACATTATTCTCTTTATATGTATTATTTCATTTTGATAATCCAAACATGAAATCTATTGTTGTAATTAATATTCTTTATTTATGAATTATGAAATATAATTTAATTCTTAAGCACTCTCAATTACCCCTCATCTTCTAATCAAGGTTTACGACACACCTTAGTCTAGGATGTGTCATCTTCCAAGAACTCATTCAATTGAAGACATTTTATCCATTTATTATTTAAACACCATCCTGTAAAGAACTAACCAATGAAGAGAGGAAAATGTGATTAAATAAAAGAATAGAGATAGATTGAGCTTTAGGTCATTTTGGGAAGTCACCACATCAAGGGAATTCACCTCATCCATGCATGCTACTCAATTCTATCTAGAAACATAAAATTAGACTTTAAAGAAAATTCATTAACACCTTTATCTCCCCCATAACAAATCTTGGGGTCAGGCTCTTATTTTTAAGAGTAAGTGACTACAATGATGGAGTATATGGAATAGTGTTGGAAGAAGAGAGTAAGAAAGAATGAATGGTGGATGATGAAAATAATAATGGAAGAATGGGGAAAACAAAAATGAAAGGATTAATAAATCTAAAATATAAAATAAAATTGTAATTAAAAATAAAATTAAGAAAAGTAAAAAAATAAAGAATAAATTGGGGAGATTTGAGGTTGACCTCCCTAGGTGAATATATCTTCCTTGGTGCCTTAGAATGAATGGGATGGAGTGTAATGGAATAATTTGGGATGTAGGAGCTCCTCCCCTTTTATAGGTAGAATCTATCCTCGAACAGTTGTCACATTTTTGACCCATTACATTGATGATTCATGTGTTTCTCCCTACATGAAATTTGTTCCATATTTTCTTTTGCGTCTCTCCTCAGAATTTCTCATTTGGCCATTGGATTTAGGATTTATGGATTTTTCATTGTATATGACTTTTTATGGATGTAATTTATAGGAAGATTCCTTCAATGTATATCGTTAAATTTCCACCTTAATGGCTTCCAACCGCTTGGGAATTTATTGGGGGAATACAGAATTGAGTTATCTTTCATATACAGGTAAAATAACAACAATTAGAGGTGTGTATACTGATTTAAGATTCCGTTACTGTGGTGGTGTCTATGCTGTCCTCCCCTAAACTCTTCCAACTTAAATAAATCTTTCGGGCCTCTAGATTACAGAATCACTTTTTGTCCTAAATATAATGTTTAAGAAAATAAATAAATAATTCAAAAAAAAAAAGAATTATTCAAAATGGATAACTATTTTAAATTTTATTCTCCAAATACCCTTGTGGTAAAAATCTATAAAAAATCTAGATTTAAGCACTTTTAACAATTTAGACCATTTTTGTTCTATAATTAAAATTACCTATTATTTTAACAAAACAAATAAATACATGGGTTTTATCATTGATTTTTTTTAAAACTATTCATTATTTGATTAAAAATATGAACAAAAATTTTCTCTATCACACATACAACATTTATAATTTGCACATATCCTAAGATATTTGGATGTTGGGATTCTAAAAACCCCTATAGGGGGTCTGCAAAAAAATAAGGAAATATCAGTGGATGGAAGTGAATTATGTCATGTCTATTCACTCTATACCTTGGAGACCACTACCAGATCCTCCCATTCCATTATCCTGTGATCAGACATCTCTTAAGTAAAACTGCCCTTAACTTTCACCATTTAGGCATAAGAGGTGGCCATTTTAGAACCAGTTGAATCCTGAATAAGTGGAATTTCCACCATCTGGGAGTTAATGCATTTAAATAATTCATCAGGATCCAATTTATCCGTTGCATACTGAGTAGATTTAACTACCCTAGATGACTCCTTGTCCTCCTGTTAACCAATGTCCCCTACCTCCACATTACTACTTCATACATTTTGGACTTGTTTCTTCAGTGAAGTTTCAAGAAAAGACTCCACACACCTTATATTGGAGTCAAGTACCACATCCATATTTGGTTTAATGGTAATTCCATTCCTATATTCATTTATTGGATGGATTAATATTTTTAATAAATAATATAAATCACTCCATGATTCAAATACAACTGCCTACTTATAGAGGAAGTCCTACACAACAGTGATCCAAAAAAATTCTGTCTGCAGACTTGAGACATCAACCACAACAAAAATTGTTGGAGTGATTGGGTGGAACATGGATATGGTTATATTGTCAAAACATAAATAGTGGCCAACTAGGTTCCCTATAATTTTAATAGTAGAAAGATTATGAAAAGGGAGGGGGAGTTTGAGAAACCTTACCCAAACATCCATTTTCTGGGTGCCATGATTCATGTGATAAATAATGGAAATGTTTTAAAAGAAACTTCATAATAAAGAAATTACATGATGGAATAAAAATTAAATCAAGATGTAAACATTAAAAAAACATTAATTTGATACCTCTATAAAGGGAGTCAAAAGTGACCCATGTGAAAAACGTTAAAAAAATTCATTTTAAAATATTTTAAAAGAATATCCAATACCATGGAAAAAAATTAATAATTAATTTATGTTTAAAAAAGAATATTCTTGAATATATTTGAAGAATATGGATATGGAAGGAAAAGAGTTGGGTAAAAGGCATTAAAACTTTTAAATTAATGATTTTAAATAAAACCCCCTTTCATCTTTTAAAATAAAAAACCCCATTGAAAGAAATAACATAATAAGGAACCTAGAATAACATTATTAGAAATCTATTGATGATATTATATGTCAAATAGTTACTATATACACCATATGCATGAATATAGGTGTGCACTTTGAATCATGTCTCAAAGAAGGAAATTTGAGATGAGAAACCATTACAACTTTGGTAATTCTTGAATCAAAAATCCATTGAATGAAATAAAATGATATGATTATTTAAAAAACAACATTTACATGAAATAATATTTCTAAAAAAGTTTATGTTCTAGTAATTATATAATATACAAGAAATAATACTGTAAAACATGAAACATGTATCAAGAAATAGAAATTGAGACCAATAAACCCTTATAAAGATCATAACATTTGAATTTGGAATCAATCAGTGAAGTGATTATATAAAAAAATTAAATCAAAAAAATAAGGTTAAATGAAAAAAAAATTAATAATATTTCAAAACACACATAATCATGGAATAACACAGTCAATAATAATGTGATATAACCCAATGAAATTAAATTTAGTTAAAAATATACTTACCTCAGACTTCTGGTTGGATAGAAAAACTTTAAAATCCTATATAATAATTATATATTCTTTATAAATATATATTATAACCATATTTATATTTAAATTAATATATAACATTCACTTATAATTCATTATTACCATTTATAAATAATTCTTTGTTAAAATTAATATCTCTGTGTTGATTATTCAGTTTTCCACGCATGTTCCAATTCAGAAGCTCTGATCCATAGAACTTAGTCGTGGATTCATAATATATATAATTAGCATAATGTTATATAGTTTTTTATATATTTATGTATTCACATTATCATTTCATGGAATTTATAGTGATGATGCTCATGGAAAGATTAAAAATCCCATTTTAAAAAGTTTAGATGTTGTAGAATGAATTGATTTTGTTAAGAAATATACATATACATATACATATATATCATCATTATATAATTTTTAGAACAAATTAAATTCATTATTATTTTATAATATTAGTAGTATAAAACATTTATTAATCATTAAAGACATAAAAATTATTATAATGTTCATATAGGTGGTAAAATCGACCAAAATAAGAACATGTTATAAAAGTTGAATGAGTAATAACATTATATTATATAATGATAATATATTTTTTATAGATGATTTATCATTTTATAGATATTATATTTAATAATTAAATCTATTTTTAAAAATATCCATATAAGGTGGTAATTAAAAATGAAATATGTAATTCATGGAGGCGGTAGTCCACATGTACACACAGGTGATGTTTTCATTTTTCAATGGTTGAGGGAGAAATGAAGTAGATAATTATTAATATTTTTAGAATCATAATCATGTCATATATATCATATTTATTCAGTAAATTAATCTTTATAATACCCTTGTGAGGTGGTGATGAAAAATGAAATACGTCATTTGTGGAGGCGGTAGTCTGCATGTACCTAGGAGTGCCATTTTAATATTCCAATAGATGGAAAGGAAGAAGATAATGGTTGTTTCATTGATATAATAAAAGTATAATAGAATAATAATAATTATATTTATATATTAATATGGTTATAGAAAATTTTTAGGAGGTTTAAGAGGAAATAAACTTGAATGAACTCAGTTAAGATAACTACCTCTTCTTTTGATATCATCCTTTCAGCCGAACTTAAAGCCATTGTAAGAGAGGTTTATGGTAACAAACGTGTCTTGTGAATGTGTCATCAGAATTATAAAGTGTTATTTATGAATAATTTTTAGAGAAAAACTAACTCACATGTTCATTTGGAAAGGTTATATTGAGTCCCATTTTGTAAGTAAAAATTAATTGTGATTCCATAAAAATTCAATCTCTAAGGGTAATGAATGTAATTTAAAAAATAAAAATTTTCTAATAAATGGAGAACATACAGAATTATCAACCATTTATCATAAAATTTAATCAATATATGTTTTATTCAACTTTAATTTTTTTTATAATATATATTTTAACATCAAATACCCTTTAAAGTCATTTTCAAAAGTATTCACATAATTTGTCTATAGTGTTATCTAGATAAACATGAAATTAAAATTTAATCAAAAAATAAATTATTACCCATAATTTATGTCCCAAAATATCATTATATGATCTATTTAATCCAAATATTATTACTCTTAATATATTTAAAACCATTTACTTTGAATTTTCTTCTACTTACATAAGCACTGTGTCAATGCTGTGTAAGAGTTTTTGATCTTTATACTATTATATAAAATTAAAATAAATCAATAACATAAATATAATTTCATATCAATAATTATATTCATATATATTAATTAATAAATTATTTTATCTTTATCACTATCGATACAGGATAGTTAAAATTATTAAGCGAGAGAGAGTGACATTTTTTGTAATTTTTTTAAACATAAAATAAATAACAATCATTATCAAAATAAAGTGGAACAAAAATTGATATATAGATAAGATAAAACTATTTTAGGTTGATAATAAACTCATACACCCATTTAAATATATTTTTTTGTGATATTTATTTACATTACCCTTTGATAATATTGTTTTACTTCTTTTAGCATTTGTTGTGATAACTAACTTACACCTTGGTATCTTAATTTTTATGAATAAAAATGAAATGATCCATAATAATTAATTTAAATATTTTGATTAAAAATATTTGAAAATATTTTCAAAATAAAATTTATAAAGGAGTTAAAAATTAATTCTAATATCCACACACAAAATCCATAAAAAACATTTTTAGAAAAAACATTTATTTTCAAAGTATATAATGAATTTATTATCATCATTTACACAGTAAGAACCATGAAATGATTGTTAATTTATTATATTTAATAATTCATAAATAAATTTAATCACAATAATTTATCATTAGTGATTAATTTAATTTATTTAGATAAAAATACATTACACAATTTTGATATGTTTTTTTTTGAAAAATACACATTTTTAGCATCAAATTATTTTATCTTCATTTACAACAAATTTATAAACACTGCATGCATGTTTTTTTAATTTTTTTACATGTATAAATATAATTTTCAATAAATTTAATACTCTAAATAATATAAATTTATCTTTTAAATATGAACATATAATTGAATAATGTTTATAAAAAATCATTTTAATAGTAAAGAGTTATTAGATTAATATTCCTTATAATTACTAATTTTTTTGTGAATTTTGTTAATTAATTTTACTAATAATTAATTGTTTAATTTTTTTTATATAATTATTAAATATTATTAAATCTTAAAAAATTCATAATTAATCAAAATATATTAAAATAATTTCAATAGAATCAATAATATTCTCTAAAGTGAATTATACCTTTTTTATTTTACAAAGTCATTTATTTTATTAATTTTATTTTATTATCTAGTTGTATTTTTTTATTTTATATTACTATAGAGTATCATTCAATAAATTTAATCATTGTATATATCACAAGCTATTTTATATGCTATTTTTATTTAATAGAGAATAAAAACTAAAATCTTAGGGTGTTACATTATCCCCACTTAAAGAAATTTCATCCTGAAAATTTTAATTTATTCTTCAAAATATTAAATTATATTATCCTAGGAATAGGATATGATGTATATTTTTTAATGATCAATAATTTCCGAGTTACTAATAAATATTTCCAAAACCAAACTTGTGATTTTAGTTTCCAAAAGAATACCTTGATTGCTGAGTGATAATACTTGGAAGGTTTATATTCTTTTTTCATGATGAATTATTTTACCATAGAGAATATAAAAAAATACACTTACTTGATTTTTATTTCATTATGTAAGTGAAATTTATACCTTTGGAAAAATATTTTGATCAGTTTCCACCTATATTTCATCTCACATTCCAAGATGAATTTTTAATGCCCGAAGCACAAAAATAATCTCTTAATTGATCATAAGGTCTACAAAATAACGAAAAGTTATTTCTATGATTTCTATACATTTATCAATTCCCAAATGGTAATAAAATGTTCTGATAATATCCAATATAAATAAGCCATCATATGAATAAACAATACATAAATATCAAAATCCTCAACAATAACACCCAAAGTTAAACTTAAATTATTCCACAAATAACTAACCCTAAAAATATTCAAAATATTCCAGATCTAATTTGAAACCCAAAAATTAGAAATATTTGATGACATATCCTTCCAAAATCAACTTAACCTTTATCTCCACAAAATAATTAATCACATAAAATGTTACATACCAAAAGTGTAAATACCCTAATCATATATTTTAAAAAATATTCTAATCTTCTCCCAAGATTACCCAAATCACCATAACATAAAACTAAAAAAATCATATATGATTCCAAAATTTTACTCAATAATTCTTCCTAAATTTTTTTAACCACTTAGATATAAAAACTTCATAGTAGCCAATAATTTTCTGTTATCGTTAATCTTATAATCAAACTCTTCTCAAATAACCATCACACCGAATAACATGTTAAACCTAATGGTTTCATATCCCACAATAATTTAACAAATTCAAATAAAAATATCCCAAGATATCATCAATTACCATACAATACCATTGCATAAAACCTTAAATGGGTATCTATTACATTAAACTTATGATCAACTATAGAATTATTAATCAATAATGGTATCCAAAATACTCAAAAAATACCCATATGATAAAATACTAACCTATATAGTTATCTAAACTATGCTATAATAGTATCTATGACACCCTGGACCCATAACCATGGGTCCAGTTCTAGATTCATACTCTTTATATATTGGATTTTATACCGACTAAAGTAACTAAAATTTTAAACTTCCATAATAACAGTGTCAATAAAAATTACTGAGACATTTACATATCAAAGACCATTTTGGTTTAAAGTTTTAAAGAATTATGAAAAATCATTTATGTAACAAAAATCTTATCTTTCTCTTCAAATGATACTTTTCCTATTATAACAAAAATTAATTATTTTACATAATGTCTTCAACATCTCCCAAAAAATTATCAACACATGATACACTTCTTGAAAAATTATATTTAATAATCCTCTTTATAACTTATGTAAATGGAAACATAATAAGGGTGGGATTGAATAATCAGTAAGAATAATCATATGTGTTATCAATCAAAGATCATAAGTGAGTATAAAATGATCATAATGATATGAGAACATATTCAAAGTGCATATAATAAAAATTCATTAAAAAAACATGATTTATAATTTATCAGTGATAACATAAATATTTAGAAAAGCATAAGAAAAAGTGACCTGATTCAATAATAAGGAGTTATGTGAAATTAACCCTTACTCCAAAAACCCATTAAAACTCATAAAAAACATAAAAAAACATATAAAAACATTGAATTTATCTTGTAAAATCATACTCATATAACCTTATAGTGGAATAACCTACTTTATTAATTACAAATTATTCATAGGTGTATTTATGTTCAGGTGTCTCTATCATAATTACATCTTCATAGGATTAACTGAGATCCAGTTATCTCATTCCACTTTATAAGAAAATGTTATGACCATTTAACTCCATCTACATTAAGCAATGTATTGAAGGTCTATAACTGACCCAAATGTAATTGTATACAATTTTTGAGAACTATTACATGAATATAACACATAAAATATTTCATTTCATCATTTATTCAAATCAGAATTAACCCCAAAAAAATTAACTGGTTTCATGGAAATTCCCTTTAAAAAATCATCCCAAGTCAAGAAGAGAAAGAAGGTCGATGGTATCTTTAGATAATATCCCCATTCTAGTTTAAGAAGAAATTAAGGTTGTTGATATAGATATAAAATAAATTTATAAAATCATGATAAATATTATTTTAAAAATAAGAAGAAATATCATTTTATTTTGAAATTTTTTAAAAATTATCAATTCAAAAAAATGAGAAAAGTATTTACCTGAAATAACCTTGGTAACATAGAAATTAATATTATTAATGAGTAATAGAAATGAATGAGGTATAATACAATCAATACATAAATTTTAAAAAACAGTCATTTCATTTTTTTGTAAAGGGAGTCAATGTGACCCATGAAGAAAATTGTAAGAAGATTCCTTTTAAAACCATTTAAAAGAAAGTTAAATACAATGGAAAATTACAATAAGAAAAAATTAATGTTCATAAACATAAAATTATTGAAAAACGTTAAATAATTTGAACAATGAAGAAAAAGAGTAGTATTAAAAGACTTTACACTTTTTAGTCAAGGATTTTAAACAAAACTGCTTTTGGATTTTAAAATCAAAACCCATTTGAAAGAAATTACATGATAAAGAACTTAAAATAAAATTATTATAAATATACTCATGATAGTATATGTCCAATAAGAAAAATTTACTCTATATAAGTGAATATATGTGCATACTTCAATACATGAATCAATGAATAAAATTTGAGATAAGAAACCCTTACATTTGGTAATGCTTGAATAAAAAATACGTTGAATGAAAAAACATGACATGATTCTATAAAAAACATCATTTAAATGGAATAATAATTGAAAAAAATTAATGGGGTATTAAGTACACAATATAAAATAAATCATGGTTCACAACATGAAATATGTCTCAAGAAATTTAAATTAAGACCAAGAAACCCTTATAAAGATCATAAAATTTAAATTTGGAATTAATTAATGGTGAGATTATGTAAAAAATGTAAAAGAACATTAAAATGTGTAAATAAAAAATAAAGCAATATGATTTGATAAAATACAAAATTTTATCATAACATATTCAATGAATAAGTTACATTATTCAATGAAATAAAATTGAGTTAAAAATCCCATTACCTCGGATTTGTGCTTTGTTAGACACACACTATCATCCGATATAATAAATCTAGATTGATTATAAAAATATATCATAACCATACTTAAATTTATCTCTATATATACCATTCATTTATATTTTCTCATTACCCATTTATAAATAATTATTTATTAAAAACAAATTTTTATGTTAACTATTCCGGTTTTCATGCATATTCCAATTTGGCTATTCTGATACACGCACCTTGGTCATCATTTTATCATCCAAATATTTTTTATTAATGGGTATATTATATTTTTTTTTATATATTTATATATCACCATGGTCATTTCAAGGAAGGTATGGTGATGGTTTTCACGGGAATATAAAAAATTTCACTTTTTATAAGTTTTGATTTCATAGAAAGGACTGTTTTATATTAAAATATTCACATATATATATATATATACATTTTATAATTATATAAATTTAAAAAAATTATAAATTAATCATTATTACATAATATTTCTAGTATATAAAAATTCACATTCCATCATGGCATAAACATCATAGCAATGTTCAGGTAGGTGGTAAATCCAACCAAAAAAGAACACATTATAATGGTTGAATGTGTAAGAAAATGTCATTTTATAATGATAATATAAATTTAATTTAATATTAATATTGTTATAAATATAACATATATTCATTAAATCCATTTGTATAAGCATACATGTAAGGTAGTAATGAAAAATGATATACATTGTTCATGGAGGTGGTAGTTTGCATGCACACACATGCTATGTTTTCATTTTTCAATGGATGAGAGGGAAATAAAATAGATAATTATTTATATTTTAAGAATAAAAATTAAGTTATATATATCATATTTATTCATTAAATTTATTTTTATGACTATCCATGTTTGGTGGTGATGAAAAATGAAATAGGCAATTTGTGGAGGGGGTGGTCCGCATGTACGCTGGAGTTACACAAAATGGATAAAAAGGAGGTATATAATGGTTATTCCTTAAAAATAATAACATTTTTTAAACAAATTATAATAATTATATTATATTAATATGTATATTGAATATTTGGAGGAGGTTCAATAAAAAAGAAACTTGAATGAACTTGGTTAACAAAATTACCTATTTTTTTATATCCTCCTTTCGATTAAAATTAAGGCCTTTATAATAGAAGTTTATGGAAACACTGGTGGATTGGAAACATGTTAAGGGATGTTTTTATAGGAATTTTGGAAAACATTTTAGTGAAAATAAATCATATGTGTATCTGGAAAGGTTATATTGAGTCCCATTTTATAGGAAAAATTATTGACGTTTTCAAAAAAATTCAATATTTAAGGGTCAATAATGTAATTTTAAAAAGTACAAGTGGATCATAAATAGACCATTTATTGTATTATATACCATTTCTCCAACATTTAAATAGATATAATATATATTTTTTAAATTAATTAATAAAATATTATTTAACATTAAATGCCCTTTAAATTCATTTTCAATACTATTAACATAATTTATCTTCAACGGTGTCTATATAACCATGGAATTTGAATTCAATCCAAAAGATAACTTATTTTATATTATTTTTATCCCTAAAATTACTTCAAGACTCTATTTCATCCAAATATTATTACTTGAAATATTTTTTAAACCATTTACATTGACTTTTCTACTACTTGTACAAGAATTGAGTCGATGTTGTGTAAGAGTTTTAGATAAATATAAAAATTCTTATAATTAATAATAAATTAATAAAATAAATTTAATTTCATAAATATAATTACTTTCATATATATTATTTAATATTTTTTTATCCTTATCATTATTATAACAATATATATAAAAATATTAAGTGAGGTAGAGTGACATTTTTCTAAGTACTCCCAACATAAAATAAAATAAAGGTCATTATCAAAATAAAGCGGAACAAATACTGATATATAGAGACAATAACACCAGTAAATTTCAATAATAACATTATGCACCCATTTAAATATAATTGTTTTTGATATTTAATAACTTTACACTTTGAAAAAATTGTTTTACTTATCTTGACCTTTATTGTAGTGACTATCTTTTACTTTGGTAACTTAATTTTTATGAATAAAAATTAAGTGGTACTTATTAAATAATCATTGTATGATTATTAAAAGCATGGTAAAAATTTTAATAAATAAAATTTATAAATGAGGTATAAATAAATTCCAATATTTACGTACAAAATAAATAAAATCCATTTTTCGAAAAAATGTATTTTCAATGCAGAAAATTAATTTATTTTCATTCTATGCCTTGTAAAAAAATTAGATGTTTTTTAATTTATTTTGTTGAATATATTATAAATAAATTTCATCAAAATAATTTATCATTAGTGATTGATTTAATTTATTAAGATAAAAATACATTTCACACGTAAAAAAACTATTTTCTAAAAATATCCATTTTTACAATTAATTTTTTTTATATTCATCTAAAACTAATTGATAAATAATGCAGGAATTATTTTTAAACAATTTACATGAATAAAAAATATTTTTTTAATATATTTAATACTCTAAATAAGATAAATTTATCTTTTAAATAAAAAATATAATAAAATAATGCTTTTAAAAACCATTTCTATTTTGTGAAGAATTATATGATCCATATTTCTTATAACTAATAAATAATTTCATAGAAATTATTAATTACTTATTCTAATTATTAAATTAATACATTTTATTGATATATTTTCTAAACATTATTAATTCCAATAAAAATATATAATTAGTCAAAATAACTCAAAACTGATTCTATAGAATAAATGCTATATCATTAAGTGAAATCTATCCCATTTATTTTAGAAAGTCATTTATTTTATCAATTTAATTTAATTATATAGTAATGTATTTAATTTTTTGTTATAAGATCACATTTTTCACTTAATTTTGGTGTTGTGTATATCACATGCTATCATAAATATTGGTTTTATTTAAAATAAGATACATGCTAAAATCTGAGGGTGTTACAAGAAGGGGGTTGGATTTTCTTCGATTTAGAAAAAGAAAACCCCTTTAAATACCCTCAGATAATTAGGGAAAAAGAAGAGATAAAGGATCATAAAATAATACATGATATGTCCTCTTGAGTTTTTCAAATAAATGAAGTTTTAAGGTATAAAGAATTGTGATAAAAGGTTTGAGAATGAAATGACCAAAATTACATTTTTAAATTAAAAACATGCTTGTTCTACCAGGTACCTGGTATAAGGTGACTAGATACTCTATGATACCTATAAAATTACCCCTCACTGACTATCATTTTTGGGTATCTAATACCTCCCATTAGGTACCTTATTCCACTTTCAGTTCTAAACTATATGTGGTACAATCTCTGGACCACCCCCAAACTCCCACACTTCCTGCTGAACCTAAAAATCATCCAAAAATACCTTATATTCATCGCTAAAAATTTAGAATTCAAATCTAAATCACAAAATCAAGAATTTTCCTCTCTCAAAATCCAAATTTTGGATAAATCCATATTAAATTACTCAAATTTATAGGAAAAAGTAAATATACTATATAAACAATTCACAAAGGACACATACTGTTATAACCAACCCACCGTAAAAATTTTCATCCATAAAAATTAAAATCAGCCATTTGTTCAATACATCATGACATCACTCTAATATCCATCTCATAGTACTATCTCTAATACATTCCTCTATAGAACTTACTATACCTATGATTCATAAATCCTAATGCCAAAAAACTCTAACATTCACAAGGTAGACCAACCACTGTTATGTCTATATGCATAAAAAATCATTATCATAAATCTAATACATAATCTAATGAATCAATACCACCTAATATTTTTTGGTTTTATAATAAAAATCACTTTGATGTAAAGTGAGAACCAAATAACATACCATGCCACCAAAAAGAGCTATAAGTGGGATGGGAAAGGAACCCTATCCACGACCAGAACTGCCGAAACAAAACAACCCACAACCAAACAACAAAGCACCCATCCAATGGATAACATCCCATAAAACTACCCAGAGAATCACCAACAAAACTACTCTCACTCAATAATGATACCCACTATAATAATTATATATAATTTACCAATACTTTCCCAACCACTAAATTAATTTTTATCAATATATTTACATTTCAAAAGTTTGTCCAAGGATACATTCTCATTTTATGATCACATGTTAAATTCATTTATAAAAATTTCATAATTTATAAATTTAACTTCATTTACATTTCCAATTCAAATAACACTTTTAGTTTATCCAATATGTTCATGTTTTAAAATAGGTTTTAAAAAATCAAATTTCCAATACAAATAACATGTAAAAAATAATATTTACAAACTCTATATAGTAAAAAACAATCTCATTTCACAATGACAGTTAAGAATACACTTTAACAATTTAAATTTACTAAAAATGAATCATTTTAAAATATCTCTAACTTTTTAAAACAACTTAAAAATTAAATCATAATATTATAAAGTAGTTTTTCTTTTCTTTGAATCACTAACTAGTCTCATATAGCCTATCATGTATAATAACACACATATACCTCAAAAAATTATTAGAGTATAGAAAATAACACACCTGAGAGCTAGATTTCTAAATAACTTTTTAATTTAAAAAATAATTACATAATTTATAACAAGATTATAAATTTGAGACATGAAAGTTTTTATAAAATTTTATTGTACTATACTAGTATCATGTTTAAAATTTTAACATTTTTTGGAAATAAGAGCCATAATCGAAAATAAGTTACTAAAAAAAATGGTAAATAAATATTCTCATGAATATAAGTTATAGTAAATTCTAAAATACATTGTTAAACAGATATTAGACCATTAATATTAACAATTTGTATATGAGAGTGAATTTTACTAATTAGATAACACCTAGTATAGTATTGAATAAATTTTTTATTACCTTATTAGTTTTTGTTTTATTAATTAAGGCTATTAAAATATAATGAAAATATTGTAATGAATGTGACCAAATTTCCAATAGACTATATGAAGCATGAAAAAAAATACAAAAGGGGATCTTGGATGAGACCTAAAACCTATTTTTCCCATCTTTTTTATTAATGTTTTAAGAAATGTTGAACAATGACTCACCCATTCCTATAGTTCCTTGATCAAATACCTAGATATCCTCTGGAAACTCTAGATTCAAACATAATTATTCTTGATAAACATGTTTATTGGTTACTTTTTGAGCCCCTATAATCCTTTATCCTATTTAAAAATAAATAATCCTTGAAAATAAAAAAACACTACTGTGATACCTCTTATAATAACCGTAACTTGAATACCCTAATGGCACATGAACCAGGAGTCCACTACCCAAAAAAATTCCTCGATCTGTAAGGGACTGAGACTATTTCCATGGGTCTTACTTTACCATTGGGGAATTATTTACCCATATTGAATAATATATTAATTTATATCTATATTCTTCTAAGGAACCAAAATGACTCATGCAAACAATAGATGTTCCCAAAATAACTGGACAAGACTATCAGATATAACTGAATAAAAATATATATATATTCAATTTAATTTATACATGAATAGATTATAAATTATAAAATCAGATATAGATAAATAAATATTGAAAATAAAATGTAAACTATAAAGATGATACACACAAAAATGTATGAGAGTCATACCAAAAACTAATCTCCAACCAGAAACAACATTCAATATTAAATCACAAAGAAACTAATCCTACTCCGGATATGTCCAAAATTTGTTGAACATGAACACCATTCCACTAACCATGTGATAGACTAGACCTAAGATATAATAAGTGGGACGACATTTTTACCGAGGTGTCCATGGAGAGTGTGAGATAAAATACTCAGTATGGAACCAAAAAAGTATCTAAACATAATAGTAAATAAACATGGTGTACACATGAAAATTTATACACATGTATATAAATATACTAAAATAGTTTTATTAGAAGAAAAAAATAGGGGAACCATATCCAGATAGAATTATTCTGTAGTGTACTACCTACAATAATTAACTCTATATAATTGGATAGTCCATACGTACATAATCCCACTTCAAAACTAGAAATTAGAATATTTGATAACTTATTTTGGGAAACCATGACTCACATCCTAGTTAAACTTTAAAAAGGTAGTCTGGGTATAAAACCCATCCCGTGGGAATAAAGAAAGTGTATACTAGAGTCAGACCACTACCAGACAGTCATGTGGGAATAGGGGAAATGGTAGACTCAATTAGGGCATTAAAGACATCCCATGAGTTTTACCTGATTTATTAATTTATAATAATGAAAAATTAAATATAATATAACCAACCACATAAATGAACATGGTCGATGTAAAAAAACAAGAACAATATTTATTTATTAAATCATTAACCTCTGTTATATATAAAATTAATCATTATGACTATCATGATCAAGGAAACAAAGATAGATATAATTATTTAGGATATATAAAATAAAACATGAATATATTATGATTCCATGTTACATGTAAATGTGGAATGTTACATGGGTAATCCATAAGTACTAAATTCTAGAATTATAACAAGAATAAATAAAATAGGAAAAAATAACATAGACCATGTAATAATATCTTCATGATGATGTTCTACTAAAAATTCATATAAAACATAAGCTATGGTACCAAAAACATTCCACATTTCATTAATTCCTAGCCAAACAAGGCACTAAACATGTTGCAGACAACAATAGAAATGAAAAAGTAACGTCTTTAGTAGGTTATCAAGAAAGGTGTTGGTCACAACCTATTCACACATCTAGAACACAAAAAAGGATAAAATGAGGATTGATTAGTGATTTTAATATACAAATTTAAAGTGAAAAATTATGTACTTAATTAAGAATCCATTATTGGAACATACTTCTTAAAATATGGGTATGTATTTAAAGAAGAGGGTTTATTTTAAAGAAAATTATAGTACATTTTAATCCAATACTAAGAAGATAAAAACTTTAGGGTTACTTTGGAAACTTATATATGAATATATTGTAACAAATAATTTTTTTGATAAAACATTCTCAATATAAAATTTTTTTCCAATGAAAACATTTAAAATAATATTTCTTAGAGTATAATGTTATTCGGGTAGAATTAAATCCAAACTATAATTTTTATAAACAAAATATCATTTTATAATAAAATTATATATTTTTATTTAAAAATTTATCCTGTAAACTATTTATCCGCATTTGGATAACCCAAACATTATCTCACCATCGATGTAATCACTTAACCGATGGTTAATTATGGATTACAACATATAATTAATTCAGATCACTATTGGGAGGAAATGATCCCACTCTATAAAACATGAAAAAAAAGCATGAACTTATGATTCTATAATATAAAAATATAATGTGAATCATGTTTGAGGATTGGTTCCATATTTTCTAGAGTTCCTCAAGTGACACGATTAATGGGACACTCCCACTATTAAGGCATGAAAATCAAACATCCACTTTATGAAAAATTAAATATTGGAGCACAAAGTATAATATATATTCTTATAAAAATAAAATAGATATAAGATTACATATTTAACATGCCATATATTTTTATATAAGGTAACAAAAAATAATAATAAATATGTATGATTAACCATTGTCATCCAGTTTGAAATTTACAAGAATAACTAAGGACTTGAAAATAATCAACTTATTTGGTTTAAACATAATATTAATAACCAAGGACAAGAATATAATAAACTTTAAACAAATCCATAAGTAAGGTTCACTACAAAGAGTAAGAGATGCTGAATACTATACCAAATTTCAAATGAAACTCATTAGGAATGATAAAATTTTTATATATAAGATACAATTGAAAAATATCCATTAATAATTATATAAATAGCTTTTAAGCTTAATTAATAATTTAGAAAAATAAGGGACATACATATCAAAATCATAATATAGAAATTAACTAATAGGGTTGAAACAAACTACCATAATCATTAGATAATCCTACCAATCCAAATGATTTCCAAAAATCAATTAAAAATAAATAAACTAAGATTCCATAAAAAATATCCTAGTAAAATATATTCCACAAATAAAACCTAACTAAAACTTACAGAAACCGATGAAAAATAACTTCTAAAATACATAAATTTAATTCCCTATCTAAAGGCACATAACCATCCTCTAGTTAAACTAGTTAATTGATTTAATAAAAAGTATTGATAGGTAGATGAAAAAATATCACCAGGGATTCCTTTATAAAGGAGGAATCCCTAAGCTATAGAGTTATTTCACTATGTTTTGGTGAAATAATAAAATGAATCCATAACCCTAGAAAAAAGAAAAAAACTAAATAATAACTAATACAAAGTGGAGAATTTGATAATGGGGTAATATTTCCTTATATTTGATGGAAAAAATACCCAAGAAACACTCTTAGATCATATGTAAAAATAAAGGCATGAAAGAAACTAAAAGGATCCATGAGAGGGATCTCAACCAACTAGAATAAATGATATTAGAAGGGTGAAATAAAGGTTATAATGTTTTTGATACATAAATGAAAAAAACTCACTTATTAGATGAAAAATATGGATGTGTCTACTGGGTACTCTGTGGTCCCTTCAGAACTAACCCCCTCAATTTTTTTGATTCAATAGTTACCTAATACCTTCTACGGAGTACCTAGTGGAAAATTTAATTATAAAATACATGTGATACCAGCTCTAGAAAACCCAAATACTTATAAATTTTCTATAAAACATCAATCCTTGTTAAAAAAAAACATAACATTACTCCCTCCAAATTAATAATTCAAATACAAATCCTACAAAAAACAACCCTCACTTCTTCTCGAAAAATTTATAAGGACCAACATTCCATTCCCCAAATTTTCAGGAAAAAGTATATATCCTCTTTAACTAATTTACTAAGGACATATGCCATTATATATATACTATAAAACATCCTTTCCTTCACCTTTCTAACCCCTAATTTCATTACCATTTTTGAAATCATTTTTTTGGTGTGGTTGACATATTTCCCTTTATAGTATAAATGTTTCTGGAATTTTCCACTTTTTCATATGTAACAAATTTATGTTTCAAGTCAAAATTTCAAAAAAATGTAGAATTATGAAATTAATATTGTGAGAAAACTTTCTTATTCCTATTTCTATTTAATTTTCATTTAATAATTTTCTTATTAATATCACAAATTTTTGAATTTATAGAATGATATATTTGATGATTTGAGTGACCACCAACAATATTACACTTTCACTATCATTCTCACCACTCTTCAAAATTTCAAGAACATCATGCACTATTGTTTTGATGTTTAAATTGATATTATTCAATTGATTGTCAACCTTAATAACCTTTTACCTGTAATAAAAAAGTTACACTTCTTTTTTATTTAATGATCTATTTTAGTGCATCATTTAATATATTCTCCTCTTTAAGTGATCACTTAAATTGAAATTTATATAATTCAATTTGGAATGTATACCCATAAATTATTTAGTGAAACTATTTGAAATATTTTTATAAATATTTTCATTATACAGTCAATAGGTTAGTGGAGAAAGTTATAATAGTAATTTTATAATTACTAGGTTGGGATTTTGAGAACATTTTTGTATTTATGGCACAGTGTTTACCCTTGGGTAATAAATTTTTAATTTTATGTGATGGTTTGTTTTCCATTGACATTTAAAGTGATATTGTATGTTCATTAATATTTATCTATTTAAGTACTTTATATTTTATAGAATAATAATATTTAAAAAAACAATTACATTTGAGATATTTTAGTAGTGGTGGAATGAGATGTTAGATGTTTTTGGTGGAGTTAGCTATTATTTGGCATGAAAATATTTGAGATATTAAGAGATAGATTAATTTTTGGTCTTAATAGAGGATAATAGAAGTACTGATGGGGGAAATGATATAGTTATAGGAATTAAGACTAGGAGGATTCATTTGGTCATTTTTAAAAAATCTCTTGGAAATTAATTATCCTCTCTATTCTATGATGAAAAAGGAATGCATAGTGATGGTGCATTTAGTAGAGAATCAGAAGGAGGAACATAATGAGATTTTGGAAAGATTATTGGTGGTGTCCATTAAAGGATCAAATAATTTCATTCATCATAGAAACTATGTGGGACTCTATAATTTCAAATCATCCTAGTATTATCTTTTGAATTTATATTTTATTATATTTGTATAATTTATTAAATGTAAAAACATAGAGAAATTATGATCGAGGAGAGTAAAATATGTAATTATTTAATTATTAAAAAAATATAATTCTTAGTGAAAATTCAAGAATGAATATGGTGAAATTTTAACTATAAATGGATTATTTATATATTCCATGTTTATAGAATTTTTATTATAGTTATAAACCCCTAATATGTTTCTTTATCATCCAATAGTGTATTGTGAATCATATTTATAAGATTAATTATTTTGTGGGGGAGATTTGAATTCGTATTAAATTTGTGGAATATGTAATATTTCCTATTGGGGATTGAGATAATAGATTTGTGAAAACCTATATAAAATACCCTATTGGTGAGAATGTTTTTTTATGAAATTAGGTATAGTTCATGCCAATTTTTTAGGGATGATATTCCATTATCATGTTAACTGGGTAGAAGTGTCAGTGAGGGTTGGGGACAGAGTGATAATACTTAACATGGGGCTATGAAATATGTGTATGGTTCCATGACACTTTCTACAGCTATAGGACATCAAATAGATTATTTTAAAAGGTGGTGAATAATTATATAAGGTTTTTCACTTTAGCATCAGTGTTAGGCCAAATATTACATAAGGACGTGCCCCATTATTCCTTAATATAGTTTTTCACTCCAATATTGTGTGAATGTTTGTAGGATAACTTAGAGTTTTTATGCATGTGGTTTGATGAAGTTCTTGATATAAACCATTAGTTTTTAGTTTCCTTTATATCTTCCCATTGGGTGTTGAGGTACAATAAATAAATAGTCCATTTTGTAAATTTCATCCACATAGAGTGTGATAGTGTAATCTATTTTTTATTAGAGACCAATAACACAATGATTTAAAAAGTGTGAGGATATTAGCTCTGTAGACTCAATGATAAAGTTCATACAAGTAATTATAGTTGACATGGAGTTATTACTTCCCACACATCAAAGGAAAAATCCATTATATAGGGGATTCAAGCACTTCATATGTTGAATTCTCATGATATGGAACAACCCCCTCATGATAGATGGTGTTCAAGTACTACTATGTGTTTCAGGTATCAATATTATATCCATAGAGTTAGCACTCACATGTTTGTTTGGGAATGGTTGTCTATAAGGATTTGGTATTCCCTCAATCAACACTCATATCCCTCAGTGTGGTGTGATAACCATAATAATTTTATAAAGGTGGTGTAGATGTTTTTGAAGATGTGTGATCTGAGTGCTTCGAGTTATATGTTATATGAGGCATTATCAGTTTCCTTCAAGATGCAACTCAAAACTAGGATATTGTATTGTGCTTTTTCATGAACTTGGTTATCTAACACTTAAATATTATTTGATCTTCTTCATGTCACTCCAGCATCTTTATACTCTATTTCATGTATTTGGAGTATCCTACTTAGTATTTTTGTACTCAACCTTACATAAAATTTATTCCCAAAGATTTTGTGTCTATGTAGACAATGTACGATTTAGAGGTGGAATCAAAAGGCATGGTACAGGTGGAGCTAGAGCATAATAGGTATTGGAAGGGTTTTATTTCCTTTTGTGATCATGTATTAGAATATTGAGTGTCATTGAGATTCATTTCCAATTGTTCAAGGTCTATCTTATTTGGGATGTTAGGAGCATGTAATTCACCCTAACTTTCTAGTGTTTCTTCTGTTATATTATATATATTATTAGTGCAAGAAATTTATTTTTGGTGACAGTCACCATCCTTTAGCCTAGTGAAGTTGGTATTGGGGTGTCACATTTTCCGTACCTCTAACCTCAGTGGGGTCCTAGTGATTTGGGTCTTATTATAGTGGTATTATAAAATCTTGTTTCAAGGATAGAGTATGGATATAATAGTCTAGAAATATTGGTTTATGATATTTTGGGAAAATGTGTTAAAGGGTTTTGAGTCTTGTAATAGAAAAATGATCCCAATTTTGGTGTTATTGACCATTGTATCCTTTTTCAAGGGCCATAAATTTTTGTAATCAACTTAGAACTCTAACTAATAATTTTTCATGTATAAGGTGATGGTATATGAATTATATAGAATATCAGTTATGCATTTTATCAGTATTTTTTTGAGTCATGCCAACCATATATTATTTAATAACAATCGGTTCATATTATCCGATATACAATTCCACACCATATAAAACCATATTAGACATTACCGTAATGTCTTGATGAGACCATTTTTGTGATCTAGCCTCCAAATGATGAATCATTGAGTGAATAGGTGTAATTTTAGGGACCCCAAGACGAGGTATATCCAACCTATGAGAAGTTGATAGATCCCCTACCCATTGTGAAGAGATCAAAATCTCCACCTATAAAGCATGTGGTAGTCTCCATGTAGAAGGATGCAACTACCCACTGTCTTAGTACACTGCATGAGTTCCACTGCTTGAATTCTCTTAGGTTTTAAGGTGAGCTAAATCCCTAGGTGTTATAGGATTGTCTTACGTTAGCGAAAACTATTGGAAAAACATCATCAAAAGAATTTTTTTGGGATTATAATAGATTTTAAACAAATCAAAATGGGTTTTAAAAGGTTTAAAAAACCACCAAGAAATGGGTTGTTGTTGAATAATTAATGACAATTTTATTTTTTTCATGATAGTTTTTTAATCTATTGATAAAATTTATATTTATTGGTAGTTATTCACAATGAAAAATATAGTAGTAGTTTTCTCAACAATCAATGATTTAAACCATCACTAAATATTGAAATTTACTATAGTTTTTGATGGTTTTAACTGTAAAAATTTTATTCATGGTAGTTAAAACTACAATAAGTAATTTAGTTTTAGAAATGAAAACATTCATGGCTACCTGATCCACCAAAAACCAACACACAAAAAATTAGAGAAAAATTAGGCAGTGGACACAGTATAAAAAATAATAATTTTTATACATAAAAAAAATTAAATTATATATGATATAAAATTAAATTAAATAATAGTGTACAAAATTTAATTTAAAAAAAATGTTAACACACACATGAGTCCTGAATACTCTATCAAGATGCATGCCCCTCACCCTCCATTATAGGGTCATGCTACTTCCCATCACCTCCATACACACTTCCTGCTTCTGGTGCCTATATATAAAGTAGTTAAATAAAAATTAGTAATGATCAAATTCAATGAATAATAAAATAATTATAATTCAAATGATATATGATTTGATCTAAATTCAGTGTTTGTAATGGTATAATAATGAATAATTGGTAGCCATGTGCATACACATAAAATTTGATTTTCAACTATATGATGCTTGAGAATCACTACTAAATTCAACCCATCACAATTCTTTAATAGTTAGATCTTGAATTAATTTATCTCATACCCCAAATTTCAATGTTTGAAACCAAATCAGCCATAAGTAGGACCATCTTTATTATGAGATACTCTCAATGAGAGACTCAAAAATTCAAATGGAATATGTTCACCATCCCATGGTGAGATTCCATAATATTAAGAAAAAATGTTCTATTTTTATTTACAAATATTTATCTAATGAAATTCAGTTTCTATATTTTCATTTTAAGTTAATAATTGTATATGAAATTGTAAATAATAATGGATTTGAACTAAATGTTAAAAACCGATTATTGTGGAAAATAGAGTTCCACCTTTAGAATATTTTTCAATATTTATTGAATTAAAAACAACTATTCAATTAAAGAATATAAGTTTAAATTTATGAGATTTACCACTTATGGACCCCTGATCAGTGTTTCTATTTCATCAAGAATACTTCCAAACATGTTCTAAAAGAGAATATCCAGCACACTCTCAAATGTAAAGACCTGATTATTCGATGTATTGATATGTGATTCCTGATGGTTAATAATGTTATTCAATGAATTAATTTCATTTTATTCACTAGTATCACCAAAACTTGTAACCCCCTCATACTAACATCATCTATTAAAATATATGTACCATACCACCCTCAATGTAGATGGCCCACAACCCATCTGATTAACATAACCAGAATACTCTTTTCCAAGAACTCAATCCACAGAATACTATAAGGATAAAAAAATTTACATGGAAGTGTTGCTATCCAATGATTGTTTCAGTTTACTTTAGAAACTGAATAATATTATTTTATAATGTAATTTAGTAACACCAACTAATAATTTAAAATCTTTACCCCATTATTTTCTCTATGGTTTTTAACAAAAATACTATCTTTTTTTTGAATATAAAACAACAATTCTATCCTTAAAAAAAATTATCTACCTTGTTCATCTATTTTATAAAATTAACTAAATAATATTTTTCAAAACTAAATTACTTGAAGTGTTATAGATATATATTGTAATAAATTTAATGTCACCTTTCCATGTCATTTCCTCATGAAAATCATTGTGTTAGAAGTGTTAGAAATCCGTTTCCTCTATTAATTGATATAATTTCTCATAAAAATCATATAAATAAATTATATTTAAATAAAATATGATTGTTATTAAAACATTATTATTAATTTAACTACATTTAATGAAGGACGTTAAGAGATTCATCATGATGATGACCATTGAATGTTTTCCATTAAGCCCTAGGAACACATTCATGGACCTTATAATACATCTATGACAATGATATATATGTTTTGTAACAACCTAATATTTTATTATATATTTCTCTGTACATTTTTTATTTGACAACTTTGATTACATAAAACACTGAGTTTAAATGAACTGTTATATATAATTAAAATATTATTATTTTTTGTGATAGTTAATTCCTAGCCGTTGGATTGGTGGGTATGAATAGGAAAAACTAAATTATTAAAAACATATGGTATAATTATATATGAAATTAATTTATTTCTTATAAATTAATTATAAATTAAAATAAAAATCATTTGAACATAAAATAGAAGTTTTTATGAAAAAAAATTTATATGTGTGCATATTTTTTTATATTAATATATTAAATTAATCACACTTAGCGAATGAATTTAATGAAATTTATATATTATATATTCTGTCAATTATTTTAACATTCATCTAATGGTTTTTTGGAATGGGATAGGAATAAATCTAATTTAATGCTTAAAAATGCATTTTCCAAAAAAATTGTTTTCATTAAATTTTTGAACTTATTTTAAAATTAATCTCTTACACTTATAAAAATTGAATTGTGAAAAATCGATTTCATATTTTGAATCAGAAAGTCCAAATTTGGTAAATGAGACCCTTTTATTTTTTTATCAGTTTGAAAAGTAATTGTTTTAAAATTTATCACATCAATAAAAGGTAAATCTGGTTAAGCTAGGTTAAAACTAAATGTTACACTAAACATTTTAAATTTTAATTATTATTGGATGATTTTAAATTTACCCTTATCACCTTATCTAGAAATACCAATTTTTAAGGGTTGCTTTTCTATGAAAATGGCCTATTTAATATTTAAATCAAAGTATATACAAATGGTCACTACCTTACTTTTAAAAAACTCTCATGTGTTCACATAAGTGAAAAAGAATGTCATGAATGAATATTATTGGTTATTTTTAAAATAATTTAATCATTTTAATGATTTTTAATTTATTTTTATTTTTCTAATTTTATAAATACCTTAAATGCTTAAGCAACACTGACATAATAGTATATTCATTAATAGAAAAAGAAAATAAATTATTTTAAAAATATTATAAGCAATATAACTTTATTGAGTTATAGTGGTACAAAATTTTTATAAACGTATATAAAATATAAGTGTGTTTCAAGTTTTTTATTTGAATTCCATCTTTTTATTGTTTTCTTTAAATTCAAATAAAATAAATAGTTCAAAAATTGACATTAATGAAACTTTTCAATAATTTTTTTTTATTAAATTATTTAAAATTAAGAAAATTATTATCTTAGACTAAGTGAATATAATTTGGTTTAAAATATCAACCATGTTCTATTTATGATCCACTTTCCCATTTATAGTAACATTCATAATCCTTTAAGATTAAAATAGTTGATACCGTGGTTAAGGTCAAAAATAGTTATGGAAGGGGTTAATAAAAAATATAAGGTTTAAAATGAAATTAGAACCTATAGAAATTTCATTTTATAATGGTATTTGTACCCTATAATATTTTTATTTGAATTTATTTCATTTTGGATGCATTTTTCATGATAATGGATTTATTATAATTCCCTATATAAAAATTTCAAGTGTTTCCTTTCCCTCCCATATAAAAGGAAACACATCCTTTCTCTTCTTTACATCAAATTGAGCCTTAAAAATCAACTGAACCCTAAATAATCTGACTCACCACATCCATATTCATGAATTATAGGTACTTATATTTTTAAAATACCTTTACAAGGGTTTCTAATAAGTGATCTAAAGGAGTACTAACAAAAAAATAGGTAATTATCTTATCTAAAATAATTCAATTTGATTGTTATTATAATTAATCTAAGTGTATGATATTATTAATAAAATAATAAATTAATTATCCTCAATATACTGAAATGTTTTTTTCACACACAAATAAATTCATTTTTTATAATTTTACACTTTCAATGGATGAGTGGGAACACTTACATCATTGATGCGAGACTAACCAACCCACAATCCCAAACATCTTTAATACTAAGACTAGGCAGACCCAATTTCAAAAATCAAAACACTAACCCATCAGCCTACACCACAAATTTTAAATTCAAAATAAAAAAAGCCAGAAAATTCAAATTTGGAAGCAAAAAATTGGATGACTGAAATGTTATTATTATTATCAAAATACCTTAATAGACCCTATGCTCTATAAAACTATAAGTGAATGTATTGTTAATCCGTATGTATGATTTACAGTCTCCACATAGAGATACAATTCATTTTACAAAAAAATATTTTTTGGATCCTTATTATGATTATTTTAATTGATATATATAACATTTATTATAAAAGTATTCTTATTTAGTAATAATATCAAATTAACATTTTACCTTATAATCCATTGGAGAATGATAACAACGCTTGTGTGTAAGTCTAAACTACGACTTCCACGAAGTGATGCGATTTGTTTGTAATTTCTTATTTATATGAATGGTAATAAGGATATATTTAATGAATATATATTATCTAATAATTATTATTTAAAGGTGAATTATTATATACCTTTATTTTGTCCCATTTGTCGAAAGGTGAAAACAACGTTCATGTATATGTATGATTTACCATCTCTATGAACAGTGCAATTAATTTTTCTATATATATATATATTTTATGAATTACTATAGAAATATATATAATGATTATATATTATATTTATATCCTTATTAAAATTATAGAGTTGATGGAACCATGATTATTGTCTAAGGACTAGAACTACCAAAACCAAAATTCTCATGAAAAATGAAACAGTTAACACCTAGAAACAATGATTTTAATAAGAAATTATTAATAAATGGGTATTGAAATTTTATAATTGGGTAATATATGATAGTGTAATTATTCAAATTATTATATTATATAATTAAAATAAATTTATATTAATTATATAATAGGTTATAGTACATTTTAAGGAATCCAAACTTGAGGTAAGGGTTTTTTTGTCTCACTTTTATTTTTGATAGACAAATGACATATTCACCACTTGTTTTTGTGTGTGGTGTATATCATTACAATGATTGTATTTTATGTTTCTAATATTTAAAATTATGTGGATTTAAATTTAAAAATAATATTATATCTTTCTTGATGTTTTTATTTAAAAGTTACCAAAGCTGTAAGTGTTTATGTTACAATCTCATTATTTACTAGTATTCATTATGATCATGTTTGTGATGATGGAATATTATGATTTACCTATAAAAAACTTATTAATTTTCTTATAATCTAGTTATTTCGTGATAATACATGTTTTACTTTCATTTTCCTCTCTTTAAGCACTCAAGATACTGAAAGAATATTTTTATGTAAAACCTACATTATTTCTATATTTGGTAAAAAATCCTTTTTCTTCCACATCCATGTTTTCTAAGAATATTTCTAATAATGTTTTTAATATTATAATTTCATTTTTAAAGAAATTTTTACCCATGATTTAATTTTTACCAAGTTTTTTAAAATGAATCTTATTTTCGTTTTCTGAATGAGCTACTTTTTGACTTTTTTACAATTGTGTGAAAGGAATGTTTTCTTTAAAATTATACAGAATGAACCAAATTTATTGACCAAATAAATGATAAATGATTTGAAAATTCGTTTATATATTTTTAAGGTTATTTTCAAGGAATTGTTTTCCCATAATATTGTGGAATTTTTTATGTTTTAAGTAAGTAATTTCAAATACAAAAGGGAATTTTCTTCAGAAAACGATCCAAGTAATCATTTAAATTAATTTTTTTAATTTTTGATAACATAATTTGATGTGGATTATGATTTAATTGCGGTTATAATCCCTAGATAACATCCTTATTATTTATCTATTTGGTTTATGATTATGACAAAAATATGTTTATGAAACTCATTTCTTTTGCTTGGGTTATTCTATGATGAAATGTTTTTGAAGCCCATTTCTTTTTCATGGGTTATGATATGATGAATATTTTATGAGCTTGTAGAACACATATGTATGGGTTTAATCACATAAAGGGTGGTCCTAGAATTATATATCCCTCCAATTGATTGGGTAAAGATAGATATATCATGAGATAAACAAGACTAGAATATGTAGTGAACCTAGTTTAGTAAGGGACTCTATCCATTATGAAAATATTTGGAGTGAACCTTTAATACCGTGATAGTTTAATAGTGGAACCAATATACTATGATTTTATTGGAAATTATACATGAATACTAAGGAAATGATCTCCTATTCTATATGTATTCCAAAAACTTATATCTTATGACAATTTTATGCTCTAATAGCTCATGTTCATTGATTCCTTTATGATTCATGGCTTATAAACTACCAAGATTTATTCCATGATTGGATATTATGATCTATGATAAGTAGGATATAGTTTTAAAAATTTATACTCATTGTTTCATATACATATATAGATTTTATGTTGATATCTCTATTTTTTACCCATACCGAGTATCCAATCTCAACTTTTCTTATGTTTCCATTCCCCAGGTTATGAAGAAATTTATTAAGTATGATATGAATAAGAAGGGTTATATTTTTGAAGAACTTAGTATAAGATGATGTTGTTAAGTTATGAACCAGTTGTTTATGTATCAATTTTTACAAAGAAACTAAACTTTTATGATTATAGCGTGAATCATGATGTTATGTAATGAATATTCATGTAATAAGATGTAATATCTATATATGAGAAATATGTATCAATTTTGTTAGAATCTGATTAAGGTTTATTTACCTTTGTAAAATAACATGATTAAACATTAGGGAGAACCATGGGGATAACTCTATATATAGAGGATAACGTCATAAAATTTTTGTAATGATCGTGGATGACCGAGGTTAAACTTTAGCTATCATATATTGAAATGTAGGTTTCCGTATTTATTTATCCTATAAATATTTTTCATGATTATGAGGTTTCACACTATGATTATTGTTTCTCACACTATGTTTTTTTGTTTTAGTTAATGGATGGATCCTAAAGGAATCATGAAAATATTAGATATGATAGAAAATACAGTGACTATCCTCTAGAGCAACCATATTTTATGGGAGTTGGAATGAAAATTATCACTGTTATTATTATGCAACTTTCTCAAGATATGAATCATGTTCTGATTCCAAATAAGAAAAGGATGGAACAAAATTCTATTGTGTCCTTTACAAGGAAACACCCAACATCTTTTAGTGTGTATTGTGATAGACTAGTTTATAGGAAATGGATCATTACCACTTAAAATATATTTTATTTTTTCAAGTTTTTTAAAAAAGAAACATTTATTTTGGAAGTTTATCATTTGGAAGGAGATATAGATAAATAGTGAAATATGATCAAGGGAATGAGGTAGTGAGATGAAATTGACTCCATGCAGTGGGATGTGTTTAAGATATTACTCTTCTATAAATACTTTCCTCACATATTATGTATGAAAATAGAGAATGAATTCCATGAAATAAAGTAGAAGGATGATGAATCTGTTAGTACCTATGAGGAAAATTTTACAAGACATGTGAGTTAAGCTTATGGTTTTATCATCCAACCTAAAAGTGAGGTTTATATATTTGTCAATGTCTAAAAACAAAGTCTCTGAAAGGAATTATCCATAATAAACTTCAATAGCTATGGAGAAATCTTTTTTTTGTGATATCAAGGTGGAAATAGAGATTGGAGTTACTAAACCATATCATTGTTTTGATAAGAAATGAAAGAAAACATTAAATGGAAATTCTAAAAACCAAGGAGAGAAGAAGATGAGATTTTATTTATACTCAAAGTGTAGAAGGAAACACATAGGAAATTATTATAAGAGGATTGATAAATTTTTTAGTGTTGCAAGGAAGGTCATTAGTAAATTAAATTCCAATGTGATGGGAACAAGTTATAAAATGATTTAGGAAAATTACTATAGAATTTCCCCCCCACACTCTAGTGTTTCAAATGAAAAGAATATGGGAATTATTCTTACCAGAGCTCAAACCCTATAGTTAAAGAATATGATCGATTCTAGCAACACCTTAAGCCTAGTGACAAATGGAAATCTGATGAGATCACCACTGTTGATGCTGATTAAGATAATGAAGTGGTAAAAGGTACACTTACCATCCACTCTAGAAATAATAATGTCATATTTGATTTTAGATCCACCCTCACTTTTAAATATTAGGAATTTTATAAGGGTATCACAATAGGACCTCAATGATTAGTTGTATTATTAGTAGTGAACACCCATAATGGTGTGATGTTTTCCTCTCTAGTATATGACATTTATCTAATTTAAGTTTATGGGAATTTTCTTCCATAAAATCTCATTTTCCTACCTTTATTCTAATTTGATGTTATTTTGGGTATAGATTAGTTTTATTAAGATAAATCCCACATCAATTGGTGAGGAAGGGAAGCCATGTTTAATATTCCATTGTAACCTATGATCGTCTATCAGTTAGATGGTAAATATTAAATTCCAATGCATATTACATCCATTTTATGAGTTAAGATTCTATTCAAAAGGAATGTTTATCTTATATTTTTTGAGATAAACTCAACATTTAAGATATTACTATTGAATGAGAGTTTCTGATGCCTTTTTATTAAATTTACATAGTTTCCCACTAAATAATTATGTTGAGTTCTCAATATAACTCATAGTTAGTGCTACAACTATTTCAAATAATATACAGAGAATAACCCTATTTGAGTAGTAGGAATTTGTGAAAAAAATTCAGGAGAATCTTGATAAGGGATTTATTTGTCCATGTGCATCACCTTGCGGTGAACCTATAATTTTTATTAAGAATAATGATGGATTAATTTGATTTTTCATTGATTATAAGGAATTTACCAGGATAACAATCACGAATTAGTATCCTCTGCCTCAAAATAATGACTTTTTTGACTCACTTTGAAGAGATTAATACTTTTAAAATATTGAAATTTGTTCTTGATATCATCAATTGAGGCTCAAAAAAGAGGTTATTCTAAATAAAACATTCAATACAAGGTAAGGAAATAATGAATTTATAGTGATTCAATTTGGTCATACTATTTTTTCTATTATCTTTATGAATTTAAGGAATAGATACTATAGAAATTACCTCGATCAATTTTTGGTAGTCTTATATATGATAATATTATATATTCAAAGAGAAATTAAGAGTATTAAAAAAACTTTAGGATTATATTTAAGACCCTATAGAAGGAAAAAATATATAATTTTTTTTCAAAGTGTGAACATTGGATACAATTAATTTCAGTTTTAGGTTATATAATCTCAAGTGAAGGTATATTAGTGGATCTATCAAAGTCATAAGTTATTTAATGTTGGCACAAATAAACCATTATGATTAATATCCATCATGTTAATGGTTTGTATTGATATTATTGATTCTTTATGGATAATTTCTCACAAATATATAATCCACTCACCATGTTAAATCTGAAGGGAGGAATGTTTTTTTTCATAGATGAATGTGAGGAAAATTTCGAGGAAATGATGAGAAGGTTATTTTTACACATGTACTTACATTACCCTATAGTAGAGAAGGGTTTATAATATATAAAAATGTGTTAAATAAGATACTTAGTTGTTTTTTCATTCAGAATGATATAGTGATAGCTTATGCCCCTTGAGAATTTAAGGTTCAGGAGAAAAAAATTACCCAATGCATTAATTGGAGTCAGCTTTGGTAATTTTTATATTAAAGATATATGGGAATTGTATTTATGGAGAAATATGTGATATATATACTAGTTATAAAAGTTTAAGGTATATATTCAAATATAAAGAGTTGAATATATCTAAAAAAGATAGTTAGAATTGATTAAAGATTATGACTACTCAATACATTACCACCTTAGGAAAGAGAACAAGGTGTTATATGATCTGAGTCAAAAGGATTATACTTTCTTATCTATGATGAGGATAATAAAAGGAATAATATTTATATATTTTCAAAGGATGGATATGAAAATATTGAAGGAAGTGAAAAAATACTATCTTTCTCAAATGAGCATTCAAACATCTCTCCATGTGACGATTAAAGAGCCGTAGAAGGAAGATGTGGAACTGCAGAAGAATGTAAAAAATATTCCTAAGTTAACCATTATTGTGATGGAATGATAAGGTTTATGAACCAAACATGTTTTCCATCCAATGCATATTTGAAGAAGGATCTATTAGATAAAATTCATAGTTTATCATTCTCAATTTATCCTAGAAGTATATTGTTTTATAGAGATATGAACAAGTATTTTTGGTGGGATAACATGAAACAAGATATTTTAGTGTATGCATACCTATTTTTGGCATGTTAATATTTTAAGGATGAGATATATAAGTATTATGGGATGTTAAAACCATAACCTATACCTAAATGAAAGTAGAAAAACATTACCAAGTATTTTTTATCTAACTCACTAAAACATATAAATCACACAATCATTTTTTGGTTGTAGTCGATCACCTTATGAATTCATCACAATATATTTACATTATTGAATATTTTTGTCCTATACATATTTCTAGGATATGAATTAAATAAGTGGTTAGGTTGTATGGAATAACACATTATATTGTATCTGATTGGGATATGAGGTTTACATTGAAATTTTGAATTTGTCTTCATTAAGCTCTAGATACAGATTTAAGTTTTAGTACTAATTTCATACTCATATGCATGGAGAGTCTAAAAGAACCATTAAAACCCTATAGGATATATTAATATCTTATTATGTTTATTTCATAGGTTCTTGGGATCAAAACCTTCATTTAGTTTAGTTTTTATACAACAGTAACTTTTATTTAATAATTAAAATGGGTCCTAATGAAGATCACAATGAAAAGAAGTGTATAAATCCAATTTAATGGGTTGAAGTTGGAGAATGAAATATATTGGGACCTGAGATATCCAAGGAAATCTAAGAGAACACTAGATCTATTCTATAACACATCAAGACAACTCATGGTTGATAGAAATGTTATGTTGACAATCATCGGTGAGATCTGGAGTTTAAATTTAGTGTATATATTTTTCTATGAGGTTTTCCATTGAATATGGTAATTAGATTAAAAAATAAATGAATGATGAGACACAGGTATATTGTCCCATTTAGTATTCTTAATCATTTATGATTGTATCTTATCTCTTGGATCTTCCATCGAACATCTCTTAAGTTCATGACGTGTTCCATGTATCTATCCAGAGGAAGTACATACATGATCCTTCACATGTACTAAAATTAAGGGACATAGTAATGGAGATTGATCTTTACCGTGAAGAAAAACTGTTATAAATATTGGATATTAGAGATAAAGTTATCTGGAACAAGACTACTACCCTGGTTAAAGTTCTCTTGAGGATTCAGAAATTTGACGAAGAAACTTGTGAACCTGAGGATGTAATAAAACAAATATATCATCATTTTTTTATCAGAGTGATAGATTTTTATGGATAAATTCATTTTATGTTGGGTATACTTTTACATCCATATATTTATGATATAGTTCTTTATATTTTTTTCTTTGATAGCTTTCATTACACACAACATAGAGTTCAAATGATCCATGATATGCAATTAAAATATTATTATTTAATGTGATAGTTATCACTAGGATTTTGGATTAGAGGATATTAATGTGACTATATAAATAATTAAAAATCTGTGGTTTATATATTTATAAAATTAATTAATTGGTTATCAATTAATTAGAAATGAAATAAAAGTCATTTGAAAATAAAGGATATTTTTTTCTAAAAAACTATTTTTATGTGTGAAATTTTATTTTATATTTATAAATTAAATTAATAACTATTGGTTAATAATTTTAATTATATATATATATATATTAAATTCAATTTTTTTAAAAAATTAATTACATTTTCTTTGTCATGGGATATGAATAAATTTAGTTTTATGCTAAAAAGTATTTTCCTAAAAAATGATTTTCATTAGGTTTTTTGAACTTATTTTAAAATTAATTTCAATCACTTATAGAAATTTAATTATAAAAAATGGATTCCATATTTTTAATTAATAGTTCCAAGTTTCATAAATAGGTCCATTTTATTTTTTTTCATTCAGAAATAGTAACCATGGAAAAATTTATCACCCTAGTAAAGGGTAAATCAGGTTAACCTAGGTTAAAACTAAATGTTAAGGTCATATTTTTTCATAATAATTATTATTAGATGAATTTAAATATACAATTATCCCCTTAGTATTGAAATTAAATTTTTTAAGGGAAAATTTTCCAAGAAAATGACCTATATAATATTTTGTGCAAAGAAAAATATAAAAGATCCCTCTCTAAATTTTAAATATCTATTATGGGTTCATTAAAGGAAAAAATAAATTTGTGAATGAATATTAATATTTATTTTTATAATAATTAAATTATTTACAAAATATAAATTTATTTATAATTCTGGTTAATTATATAATTACATTAACTACATACACAATGATTAATTTTTTTTTTCAATTAATAGAAAATTAATAGAAATAAAATTTCAAACATTAAAAGTAATATAATTTGAGTGTGTTATAGTGATAAAATTTTTATATAGATGAATATAACATATTAGTTTTGTTTTAATGTATTATATTCTAATTCCATATTTTTTTTAGTTTATTTTAAGTCAAATTAATGAATAGTCCCAAAATTGAAATTATTAATACTTTTAAATAAATTATATTTAATTAAATTATTTAAAATAAAAAAAAAATATTATCTTAGGCCTAGTTAATGGAATATGGTTGAATATGTTAACTTTGGTTCATTTATAAGTATTTTTTCTATTTATGATAATATTCATGACCTTTTAAGATTTAAATAGTTGTTACAATGACTAAAGTAATTATTGGTTAATAAAGGGCTTAATAAAAATGACAATGTTTAAAATAAAACCAAATTCTATATAAATTTCATTTCATTATATTATTTTGACTATATACTATTTTTATTCAAATTTATATCCATTTGGAATCATTTTTCTTGATAATGAATTTATTATATTTTAATATTTTATGAAATTACTTGTGTGTCCTCTCCCTATCATATAAAAGGATACCCCTACTTTATCTTCTTTACGACACATATAGCCTTATAATTTGAAAGAACCCTAAAAAAATTTATTATCCACTTCCATATCCATGAATTATGGGTTCTTATATTCCTAAATGACCATTCCAAAGGTCTTTAAGAATGGATCTAAAGGAGTCCTAATAAAGAAGAGGTAATCATCTTACCCGACATATTTCAATTTATTTCTTCTTATAATTACTATAAATATATGATAATATTACTAAAATAATAAATTAATTATTATAAATATAATTAAATGTTATTATTATTATGAAACCTCCTTTATTCAACCTCTTTTCCATCAAATGAGAAGTGAAAGTACCACTCATGCGTATGTATAGATTACCATCTCCTTATAGAGATTCAATTCATTTTTCATAACTATATTTTATGGATGGGTATTATAATGGGTTTATTTTTTATATATGATATTTAGGAAATAATTATTCTTCTAAAATTACAACATCATATCTACCTTCTTACCTTCTTATCTATTCGAAAATGATAACATCGCTCATGCATATGTGTGGACTACCACCTCCATGAAATGATGTGATTCAATTTTTTTCCATTTAAATTGATAGAAATAATTATAGATTTAATGATTATATATGATATTAAAATGAATCTTAAAATTTGAATTATTATTTACATTTCTTTCATTCAATCCTTCAAAATGTGAAAATATCAGTCATGCGTATGTACGACTTATAGTCTATATGAATAGTGTAATTATATTTTCTATATGTAAATTTTATTGAAAAAAATAAATATATATTTAATATATATGATATTTTTATCATGATTAAAAATCTATATATTATGTAACCATGATCAAAATACAAGGACTAGAACTACCAAACTAAAATTCTTTTAAAAAACACAACAATTGACACCTAAAAACAATGATTTAAATAAGAAATTATTAATAAATGGGTATTTAAATGTTTTAAGTGGATTATATATGATAGTATATGTATTTAAATTATTCTAGTATTGAATTATTATAAATTTAAAATTATTATATAAATATTTAGAGTTCCTTAAAATCACGTCAAACTTGAGGTAAGAGATTTTTTGTATCACTTTTATTTATGAGCCCCATATTCCATATTCACCCCTTGTTTATTTTGTGTGGTGTATATAATTACTATGAATTTATTTTATAATTCTTTTCATGAAAATTATGGGGATTTATATACCCATATAAGGTTTATATTTCTTGATTTTTTTATTCTAAAGTTACCAAAGTGCAATGTGTTTTCTGTTATAATCTCATTGTTTGTTGGGATTATTTATGATCATGTTTATGATGATAAAAAAATACGATCTAGCTCTCAAGAAACATATAAATTATCCAATACTATATTTATTTATTGAGAATAAATGTTTTAATTACATATTTCTATCTTTATGTACTCAAGATTCTGAAATAATATTTTAAAGGAAAACCTACTTTATTTCTCTCTTTATCAAAAATCCTTTTACTTCAATATCTATGTTATCTAAAAATATTTTCAATAATTTTTTATAATATTATAATAATATTTAATAAATTCATTTTTACCCATGATTTATTTTTTATAAATTATTTTTAAATGAATCTTCTTTTAATTTTCTAGATGAGGTATATTTTTACTTTTTTACAAAAGTGTGAAAGGATTTATTTAAATTATATGAAATGAATGGAATACCCTCCTTCTAGGAATGATCTATGGTTTTAAGAATACTTTATAGATTTTATAATTTATTTTTAAGTAAAGTGTTTTCCTTAATATTTTTAAATTTTTTAAATTTTAAATTAGTAATTTCAAATAGAAAAGGGTATTTTCCTCAAGAAATGTTCTAAGTAATCTTTTATAGTAGTTTTTAGTTTATTATTAAAACCTTTTATGTTACTTATGATTTACTAGGGATATGATAGAAGGATAAAATCATCATTATTTTTCATGATGCTTTGTTAATTTGATGACAAGATATATATGAAACCCATTTCTTTTCGGCGGATTATGCTATGATGAAATTTTTATGAAACCCATTTCCATTTTCATGAGTTATGAATTGATTAATATTCATTGATCTTTTAGAACAACTAAGTATTGTTTTAATTATGTAATGTAAGGTATTGGAATTATATATCCCTCCAATATATTGGGAAAATATGGATATCTCATGAGATAAATAGGACATGAATGGGGAGTCCATCAAATTCAGTAAGGGATATTGTGCACTATAATCGTTTAAGGAGAGAACCTTCACTAATATAATGGTTTGGGGACTAAAAACAATCCACTTTGATAGTATTGTCAGTAATCCATGAATAATGTGGAAATTATTCTCTAGATTATGTGTATGCTACAAAATTATGTATTATTCCAATATTATTCTCTCATGGACCATGTTCTTTGATTCCTTTATGATTCATGTGTTATGAACTACCAAGATATATGACATGATTCATGATTATGATCTATGATATGAATTTTAAGGTTTTAAAATGTTATTCTCATGTTATAACACCCTTATTCTCATCCCCTGTATAAATATAGACCTTTACGTCATTATTTTTTCATTGGTTTTTTATAAACTAGTGGTAAAGTTAATGGTGGAAACCTTTAACATCATTTTTCTAAAAAATTGAAATTAAAAGTCCCAAATAATTATTTTAATGTCATTTTTCATAAAAAATGATGTTAAAGGTAATTTAAAAATTCATGATTGTTGATTTAAATTAAAATCAATGTTAAAAATTATTTTAAAAAATAGCATCGGGTTTTAGAAACCGATATGAAAAGTCACTAAAAACACTATAATACAAGTTTTCAAGAAACCTAAACATAAAATTTCATTAAAAATATATTGAAAACTTGAACCCTTATTTTTATTTTCCTCAAAACCTTCTATCTCGACCGATCACATAACCTGATGACTTTGAAGACCCTAGACGACCTTTGATTATCAATTGTATTGGATTTTCATCAATTTTTCACATTGTTTCTCTTGAATATTCCACCCTTCATTATTTTTTCATGATCCTCAATATATTATGGTCGACTCTCAACTGTGATTTAAGGTTTTTGTTCATTATTTTTATAAATTTTTATTTCTTACTCATTTTCTTCCATCTTGTATTGTTCACCATATTTCTATGGGATTATATTGATTTTATCATAATTTCAAAGGAATTATGCATTATCAAGCTCCGAAAATTTGTACGATTTTTAAAAATAAATTATTTTTAATTATTTTTTATTAAAAATATTTTTATGTTCATATATGTTTTTATGTTTAAAATTTTCTTATCAAAATTTTTTCTATGATAATTTTTTGTAAGATATTTGTCACAACTTTTTTTATAATTATTTGTATGTAATTTATTAATAATTTTTTGTATAATTGTTCATATAATTGTTTTTTGTGATGACTTTTTATAATTTATTTTTATATTATTGTTTGTATAATAAATTTTATAATTGTTTAGAATTTTGGAGCTATATTTCATAATTATCAATAAATTATTTTTTATGTTTAATTATTTTTTATGAAAATTAATTATAAGGAAAATTATGTATAATTTTTTTATGATAATTATTTTCATGATAAATTTTTGTTATGGTAATTATTTGTTATGATAATTTTATTTATGTATAATTTTTTATGTATAAGTGTTCGTAATTTACTTTTTTACTTTTAAAGATAAATTATGTATAAATTTTTTAGTACAAATTATATATATATTATTGAACAAATATTACGTATTATTTTTTGTTGTTTTTTAAGAGAAATTATGTATACCATGGTTTTATAATTATGTATAATTGTTTTTATGATCGAATAGTTATAAATAATTGATCGTTTAGATTATATGTTTTTATGTTTAAAATTTATCTACATATATATATTTTTAAATTTTTATATGTTTTAATATATTCTTATTTTATATTGTGTTATTTGGTAATTAATGAAAATTAGGTTGCAATAAAGTTATAGTGTTATCATAAATACTAATATTAGTAAACATTAAATTAGGAAATGGGTGGAGTGATAAAATTATCCCTACATTTCTTGAACTTTTAATAGTGCAACTTCCTAAAGGAAATAAGCTTTTAGATTCCAATTATGATGCAAATAAAATATTTTTTCCCAATGGGATTGGGGTATAAAAAGATATATTCTTTCCCTAATTATTTCATGTTTTATAGGAAGGAATTTTGAATGTTTATCAAAATATCCTAAATGTGGGGCATCATAATATAACATTGATAAAAATTTGATCTCAGATTTATTATTAGGTTCTAAAACCAAACCACCTACTAAATAAATTTTGTACCTTTCAATAATTTTCCATTTTTAGCATCTATTTGAATATTTAAACAATATAATAAAGGATAAGATGATATAAAAAAGCACATATTTGATGGTAACTTACACCACCCTGCTAATTCACAAAAGTGGAAGATATTTTTTAAAATATCTCTAGATTTTGGATGTGAATATAGAAATCCCATAATGGGACTATACATGAATAAAATGAATCCATATTAGAGCCTCAAGAACCAATATAGTTCATGGACTATTTTTTTTTTGTAGTTTAAAACTTATACCCACCGATAAGTATGAAGAAAATATATGTTATGATGAGCATGATGATTTATGGAAAGAAATAGCTGATAAACTATATTTATGTGTATCTTTCACCATTTATTGATGATTTGAATCTTCTACGGGAGATATGTGTTATTGTTTTTTTTCATAAAATAAATAGTACTTTAATTTTCAAGTTATGATAATGTTCACTATAAACAAATTTATTGCATATAGAAATATATCTGGATATTGTTCCAAGGGATATAAATCATATCTAATTTTTGATTAAGATACTTCATAATGTAATTTATAGAATTGAAGAAAGACAGTTTACATGGGACATTTAATATTTTGGTGAATTTATCATCCTAATTATAGATTGAAAAAATAAATTAATGGTTTGTAAGAATATAATCTTACCCCAAAATAATTCTCAGTGGAATAATATTATGATAAGGTTAAAAATAATGATTTCACATTTGGAAATAATGGAAGTTATGGTCATCAAAAAATATCTAGAAGAAATAGTCTATATTTTTCAAACTACCTTATTATGATTTTTAGAGATAAAACATAGAATTAACATTATTCCTATTGATAAAAACACATGTGATAGTTTGATTCGAATTTCGTAAGAATGAAAAGGGAATACAAAAGATGGATTGAATTACATATTGTAATTGATATCCATGGGAACATGTTTGGAGTTATCTCCCACAATGAAAGTAAATAAAACATATTTACCTCTATCTTTTCACACATTAAGAATGTGTGACAAGATGAATTTTTTTCAGTGTATGTATGGTATTAAAATACCCAATGGATATTCTTCAAATTTGAATAATTTTGGGTCATTTAATGATTGTAAATTAATAGGTATGTAATATAATTGCTGTCATGTATTAATGAAAAAACTACTACCATTAAAACTGTGTAGTATATTACTGACAACTATTCGGAAGAATATCATTAGTTTATTATATTTTTAAAATTAATTTGAAGAAATTTTGGTGATCAAAATTTGTTATATGTATGGGAGAATAGTACTTCTATTATACTTTTTAATCTAGAAATATATTTCCCACCTACATTATTGTATATAATGGTTCATCTAGTGATTCATTTGGTGAATGAGATAAGAATATGTGGGGTTTTTTTTTACATTGGATGTATCATTTTAAAATATATATGAAAATTTTTAAGGGATATGTCAAAAATCCCCACTGATCAGAGGCCTCTATTATTAACAAATTTGTATTTGAAGAAGTTATTGGATTTTTAATAATTATTTTTATGAATTAGATCTTATTGGTTTCCCTATATATCTAAATTTGATAGTTGATAGTGAAATAATATGTATTTGAGGCTTAATGTTAAAGCTCATTCCGCATGATGATGTGATATAGGAACAGTTATAAATTTTGAACAACAAAAATTAGGTTCAACCATATGTATCATCACATATTTATGAAGTAATTTTATAATATCTAAAAATAAATGAAAAGTGGTGGATAATTGATAATAAAAAGAAATTTGTTTAATGGTTTAAAGAGAAATTCAACAAATATTTATCCGCATCAGAAACATTTAAATGGTTGGAAGGATGATCATCTCTTAATTTGATCGCATGGTTTGCATTTGATATTAAGTGGTACAAATTTTACATAAATAATCTATATTGAAATAGTTCCATTTAATATAATGGGGTAATATTCATCACTAAAACATTTCATTTTACAATTTTAAAAGACATAAACCCAATTTCTTCATCAACGACATATTTTTGAGTTCCTGAGGATATATGGGAAATTTATTATACTAAATCTCAGGTATCATTGTTTAAGTGTAACTTGGGTGATAGAAATAGTGGATTTAAACATGATTATTATGGGTTTAAAATGGTTTATTTGAAATTATTTTCTTACAAGGAGGAACAATTTATCATGGTGACACATGGAAAATATATATTTTATTTAATTAATCCATCAAATGATTAGTGGTCTGTCATTTTTAAAGAGAAATAATTAATTTGGGAGATGAGGATGATTATGATGTTATGAATTTATGCGAGCTTTCATCCTCAATTATGTGATTTTCAAATGATAAAACTGACAATAATTAAAACATAGTCTATTTTGTACGAAAGGACAATGCTGAAGTAATATAGGAAAACACGAAATTACTCTCATTGTTATTCACATAAATATTTATATTTTTTTCTTTTTCTTTTGAAATTTACAAGATTAAAAACTCAATTTTTTAAATTATTTGATGTTAAATTATATATATATTGATTATTTATATTCTTTTGTGTTAAATTTTATATTCAATAGTTATGGTTAAAAAAATTTCATTGAAATACCTAACATAGATAATTATGTTTTGGTTAAATTTATGCATATAAAAAAACTTTTTTTTGTAAATTTGATATTTAAATTTATAAATATTTCTATAAGGTTATAATTAATGTTTATGTTTAAAATTTTAACATTCATATTTTTTTGGATAATATTCTTGAAATCATTATTTTTTTTTTGAAACTTACACATGTGTGAAAAATATTTTTTTTTACTTACATATTTTTGTAATCATTGTTTTTAGATATTAAATTTTCTAATAATATAAAAATACATATAATTTCATTACATTATTGAATTTAAATGACACACATAGAGGTCGAGGAACAATTAATGATGTATATTTCTTGTTTTCATATTATTAAATATTCAACTATATAATTAGTTATTGAAAGAAAATGTTTAATTCATAAAATATGCTTGTAGGGAACTGATGATCCTACTACAGAGGAGTCTTCTCCTTATGGTAAATAGAAAAAAATTTCTAGAGATCGTAGATGAGAGATTATATGTTTATCAAAATTGTCACTTTATGTTGAAAACCATAGAATACATGTTTATTTTGGTGATAATAATAACCCAATTGGACCAAATGTAATGTATTTTACTAGTAATATTTCCATTCAAATCCATTTCAAGATTATAATTTTTTATCTTTATTGTAAGTCTATTTAAAGGTTGCAGAAAGAGAATCTTTGGGAGTATATAATGGTTAAATATATCAATTGATTTATTTTAATCTCATTCTTAAAAAATAATATATTTTATATGACTAATATTTAATGTATTAAATTAAAATGACATTTAATTTTGAAGAAACAAAAGAAATTTAGGTAATATTTCTATCTTTATCGGATGTTTGATGGAAATATTTTAAAACAAAATTGAAAATGTTTTTGCTTTTGGGAAGTTATAGAATCAAAACCCATGAATCAATTACTATTTTTAGCTACAGATACATAAAATAAATTTGTTTCTAGTTGACATGATGAATCTTCTTAGTATAGTAATTATTTGATATTATAATATTTATTATATATTACCCGATTAATTATCAGTTTATTTTTATTTAACATGCCTCCAGTATATCACATAAAAAGATCATGTTGCAGAATAAATACCCCCATACATTATCACACGAAGGGTATCAATTATTAGAGGAGAAAATGATTATATAAAATTACGATTCATTAAAGAAAAAATATAATAGTCTTTAATAATAGGCCCGGTTTGGTCCTCCATCTCCCCAAATATCTATGAAAAAATAGAATAGAGTGAGAGTGAAAAAAAATGAAAAGTATCTTATGGATCAATCTAAGGAATAAGATGTTAGAACTATAAGAAATTATTTTTTATTCTCCATCAATATTTATATTTTTTAAATGAACTACACTAATATACCACTATACTTTTTTATTTGAGGATGAACTTTAGTTGTATGAAATTCAGGAGAATTTTATCCCTAAGGGCCAGATGTAAATCTCAGCCACAACATTAGGATTTCCAGAATACCCAGACCGTGGAAGATAATCCGAGGTGGCTGTAAATATTAAGAAAGGTTTTGGCTATTAAAGTAAAAAATTAAAGAGACCTAGAAATAAATTCCTTATAATATGAATCCAAATACCAAAAATAGCTCCTGGGAGATCAAATTCAATCACCAATTCTGGCTATGCTTGAACAATTTATTAAAATATCAAAGCCTATATAGCTTGTGCAGTCAGCACTCCCTTCCCAGACTTCCTCGTCAGATCCTTCACCTCATCATTCAGACCCAACCTTATATTATGAGTCTCATATTAGATATCCCCTTCTACATATTGTAGTGTATGGAATCATACATATTTTTATGGATTCTATACATCACCATCCTATGTAGTGGGGAAAGTTATGAATATTAGTACATGATATTATTGATTAAAATAATCTATTGTAATTTCCTATTGAGGAGATTACTAGAGTTGGATATTGTATGAGCTATTTTTTACTTTTCCAGCTATCCTTCTTAATTATATGAAATATATAATACATATTTTTTTTTAATATTATAATCATTTTAATAAAAATTACTTATATTTTTTTCTCATATTTAATTCATATAGGAGTAGCTAAAATAAATATAATTAGTGAAAATGAAACAAAATCTTCAAGTAAAAAAATTCAGATACTTCTTAGATTTATGTTGGGATAAGAACATTATTATAGGTTTCTTCTTCCATAGATAATATTTAAGTTTTTTTGATGAAATTTAATATATGTAAAAGAAAATATACTTTGATAATATTAAAAAAATATATCATAGATTTGTTTATTTTTTATGATCTCAGTATGCCTATGTTGCAGTTATTTTCCACTTAAGTAAATTTATTGATTTGTTTTTCTATCATTAAATAATGATGATTTTAAGTGAATTATTATATAAATATTTAATTAGGTATCTACACATAATTATCCTTAAAAATTATTCCCCTAGTGTGTATAGTCTTATATATCCATAATACATTTCAATTTGTGTTCAATATATAAATATTGATGCTAGAGTTACATATATATATGCGAGAGATTTAAAAATATAATGATTTAGTGTTGGTTTCTTCCATTCTTTGATGGGTTAAACAATTAAGATAGTTATGAACCACTATTTAATATAATTTCCTTAATTTTGATTTTATTATTATAGAGGTCAATGGATGTTAATAGTATTTTTCCCACATGAATGCACATTATATCTGTTTTTCTCTTTATTAGATGGTGTTCATAAAAAATTTAGAAACTTGATAAACAAGTATGTTTTATTATTTTTTATAAGTTCTTCATTATTAATTCACATTATATATACATTTTTTAGTTGATATATATGAAAATGAATGAGAAATATTTTTTTTTTAACAAAACTCACTTATTGATATAGGATCCAAAAAAAATCTAATATGTGAAATTTATGGTAAATATATTTTATATTAGATCACATTTTTCTATTATATATATATATTTTCATTTTTATTTTCAAGTTAATGGTTTATAACCATATTTTCATTATAAATAAGTTTATGTGGAATGTTGTTATTATTTTTTTGTGATTCATGTATGAGATAATAACAACTGAGTCAATAAATGAATTTGATAAGGTTAGTTATATTAATTATTTTTTGTTTGATATGAAAATATTTAGATTTTAATCACATATAATTCATTTTTATTGTAGCTTTTAAATGATTTAGATTCATATATTAATGAAGAACTCACAAAATTCAGATTTTGTTTGAAAACTATTTTTTAACTAGGATTATAATTTAAATTATTAGGTATGCCTTTTTTTAATTAAAGTTAAAAAATGGGTTTTTAACAATCATTTTATCATTTAAGTTGTTATCTTTTGTTTATTTTTATTGGGTTTCTCTCTATTGTATAAATGGTTATGGATTTATAAAAAAAATACCCACACTACACAAGCCTTTAATTTAGAAAGATACACCATGAATACAAAAGGACATTAATAACCAAACCATTCACTTATATGAGTAAGTGAAAATCAATGACTCAAGGAAATGTGAAAATCCTTTGAGTTATATAACTCTAGAAAAAAATCAATGTAACATTCATAATAAACTTCATAGAAAAACTCTAGACACAACAACCAACTTAAAAAAAATTAAACCTAAAAAATCTTTCTCCACCCTCTTTAAATTGTATTTTAATCATATAAGAATGTATAAATTTATCAATATAAACAAACTAAAAATCATGTAAATCATTCTCACATTATTATAACTATCAATTTGAATTGAATTTTTTTTCTAATGTAAATTTTCATAGTACCATAAACAATACATTTTTAAATAAGGGAAACATAAATCAAAACTATAACATACCTTATATAAAAACTCATTGAAAATCAGTTTACTAGATATATAAAAATATATTTAAAAACCCATCCATTAATAATTCTAAATTGAACGTGTTGTTTTTATCATTAATTTTTCTAAATAATTGGATTTCATATTCGAGGCCCAGCCTATAAATTCATTCTATGATTTGCGACCCCTACCTTTTTCATTGGAACGTTTTAAACCCAAATGACTTCCAAAAAATTATTTAAGGAAAAACAAAAAAAACCCCTATAAACCATTAGAAAATATTTCATAATAAAATAATCCAAGATATGTAACACTACAATTAATTAATGGTTAAACTATAAGGAAAACCATATAAGTAATGTTGAGTCATTTATATTAAATAATTTTTTTGAATCCACTCTTCTGATAAATCAAATCATACTTCTTATTTTACATGATCTTACATGATTTTTTTTTCTTTTTATATAAATATAACTTTCAATTCATATTTTATATCAAAATATTTTTTTTAATCATATAGATTTTACTTTTATTTTATATTTTCAATGATATTGAATTATATAAAAATGAATACCTTAATCATATTTTATGTTTTTTTGAAAAAAATTTGTTAAGTATGATTATATTTTAAATTATAAAGTATGTATATTTCAATTAAATTTAAGAAAATATCTTTTTATATAATAATTTCCTTATTTAATTTAGTATATTCTATTTATTTTTATAGGGTTTTAGATGTTTTATATATGTATTTTTAATTAAATTTAAAAAATGTGTATTTTGACAATGAATTTATGCTTTAATTTATTATATTGTGTTTTTTACAAGGTTTGTTTCCATTTTAAGTTTTTTTAATTTTTCTATTTTTATAGGCTTTAAGTTTTTTTTCGGAAAATGTAAATCTATCTATTTTTTTAAATCAATATTTCCAAATAGGTTTTTTGAAAACTAATATTTAATTCAAAATATGAGATGTTTCGATATTGGTTTTTATTAAACAATGATGTGGAATGTTAGTTTTGACATTGATTAAAAAAATAAAAGTAAATAATTGATTCCATAATCCAAATAAAAGACTTCGACGTCTGTTTTTACCAAAAACTACCATCAAAGTTATTTTTAATAATTAAAATAAAAAGTCTTTTAACATCATTTTTTTATAAAAACCGATGTGGAAATATCAGGATGAAACATTCAAGGATAGTTTTTTCTTAAAAACTAACACTGAAATGCCAGTTAAAATTTTTTAGTGGTAGTTTTTATGGAATTTTCTTAAAAATTTACATCAAAACTCTTATTTTTAACATCACAAAGGTCAAAGTTTCTTAAAAATGGAGGTGAAAAATTAAAAAAACCCAATTGTTATTTTTTTTTTCACTGGTGCATTTTATATTGATATCTCCCTTGTTTACCCTTACTAGGAATTTGAGATCTCACTTTATATTTTTTTTTATTTCCCAGGTTATGAATAAAGGTATTATGTATGGCATGTCTAAAAATGGTTCTAGTCATGATAAAATCAATACAAGATGATATAGTTCACTAATGAACCCGTTGTTTATATATTATTGTTTTTCAAGATAGTAAACGTACATAATTATGGCATTATTTATGATGTTATGTAATGAAAAATCATCTAATAATATGTAATATATATGTATAAAATTCATGGGTCCCTTTATGTGTCATTGAATTCATTTTATAATGACCACTTGAAATACATTAATATTCCCTTAAAATTTTAAGGTACATGGATGTAAAATGATATTTGGCATGTCATAATTGAACATCTTCTACAAATAAATACATAAAATACATTAATTCATTAACATATTATGTAATATTATTTAATTTAATAATACATTAATACATAATAATGATAGTACCTTTATTTTAGAATAAAAAAATCATTTTTCTAGGATAATGAAATGTGTCCCCAATCTTAACAATGACTAGGGAGTGATGCTGCTTCCCATGATAAATACCCTAGGACCTGCCCAAAATTCCTCTTGTATCCTTAGTTGGTTTCCCATATTCATGGAAAGAAAAAACTAAATTTAAGTCTGTTAAATTCCATAAATCTTGAATATTTAGGTTTTTGTACCTTAATTTATTATTTATATCTATCTAGAGTATAAATTAAACAATCAGTATTAATATTAAAAAAATTAATGTTGTCACAATGAATTACATTATGATGTACAAAACTCGCAAATAACCTCATTATGGAAACTAACTATTAGTTATATTACATGATGGAACCATCACTAGTGTCCCATCTTATTTCTTGAGATCATCAGTAGATATCATTCCTATTGATGAAAGAATATTAGGATATGTTTAAATAGTATAGAAAAAGTCTGCAATATATGTGATAAGATGTACCTTGTGTCACAGAGGGAGGATATTAATCCTATGATGTAGAGAAAGAACTGTCACTAAACCTATTATGAAACAAAATATCTAAAAAAATTCCTTATATTTATTAATATAAAAAAATATCACTTTCATTTATCAATATAAAAAACATTCCTTGCATTTATTAATACAAAAAAACATACAAATTATATTCTTATTTGGTAATATTTTTATTAGGTTCCATTATTAATATTATTTATTCTTCTTCTTTTCATTCATATTATTCTTTAATCACCCTCACAAGACCGAAATTTTCAATATATTTAGGTATAAAAAATTATTTATATTGTTATTGACGAGGTTTACTGTTACAAATTACATCACCTTCATCACCCATATCATACATGTATCTAGGTTTCATGTGAAAAACAAAAATCCACCTATCATACACTATATTATAAATATAATTTAACATTTTTCATGGTAATCCATACTGTATAGATTATGTTCTACCCACTCACCAATATCGATCAACTGAGAGAAATCGATATAAGAAAATTTTAATGAATATTTCTTTATGCTCCTTTTAATATTGACCAAATTACTTATAAAAAATTCAATAATAAATTGTAATTTAAAATCTAACTCTCTAATATTAACCAACATTCCATATTATCCGTGATATAAAACTATGAATATACCATTTTTTGTGTTTTCAAACCTTCCTCACAATTAACAATATAAAAATTGAAACCACTAATATTGTAAGTATTGAATCTGAAATCATTCTTCAAAGGAACTCAAAATAAAAACTTCAAATATTTGGATAGTTTTCATTGATTAACATCATTAGTAACCAGTACTATTTGATATTAATTTTTTTTACATAATATAGATTATTTCAACATATTCAAATTTCTTATTAGATTAATAACTTATAGGATGTAAAATCTATTCAACAATTTATCTGGTTTCAATATTTGATATCCCTATTTCATTTAAAGTTCAAATCTAAAGGAATACTTTCATTTTTTTCCTTAATTATTTGATATAGGGATCAAAAATACCTGTATTGTGTAGAAAATATCTATGTGATTTTCTTAGCTACACATCTATCAATAAAAATGAAGTGACTTTTCAAAATTCTGGACCTAAAGTTGGAAACCTTGAAGACTTATTATTAGAAAACAATTGGCATGTATTATCATGAACATGTCCCACATGATTGATTCTTATCTTCATCAAATCCAAATACCATGAAAAGAAGGTTTTTAAATCTTCAGTGAGGTAACCATTCACAACATAACCTTCAAGATGAGATTTATTTTTTACATATGTCTTCAACTAACCAAGATAACTTATGATAAAAGGTAAGAAATTAGTAATAAATTTATAATAATAAAATTATAATTTCTTAATGAAATAAATATTAAAATAAAAAATATCTTTATTGGAAACATCCATGGATAATGTATAATCCATCCAATTTCAGCTTCTTCGAAACAATGTGCTATCAAATGAATCATCACATTGATTTTTTTGGGTAAATAACATCTAAAAAGGACATGAAATCTGTAAAATGATTTCATAAATTTTATCAAATTAATTATTGTTTAATGTATTCTAAAATATTTTTCTAAACAATAAGAAAAATATGATTAGAATTGTGGTTATTTTTTAGATAACAAAACTTTCATTTCAGAAGGTTGATTATACTCCATCAATACATGTGTGTCAAAAATATTCCATCCATGTATCCTAAGGCGACCAAAATCAAAACATATTAAAATATTACAAGAATATCCATCATGCACTTTCAATTTTTTTTTAAATTCAAAGGAAAAAATATTTCAGAAGATTTTTCATTGTGAAAATAGCTGATGCACACTTCCCATTCTCATTTAGCCATATATCATGTTTGATATTGATTTATTTTAAGTTCTTATGAGTATTTAAATGATCCTTTTATTTTACCTACACATTAATTAATTTAAAAAACACATTATCACACAAATTCTTCTCTATGTCCATAATATCAAGATTGTGACATAAAAAATTAAATTAACAACATGTATGTTAAAAAAATATGAAAATTTTCTTCTATTATTGTGAACCAATAGCAATTAATGGTGTTCTAACTATTTTTCCACTTTAATTTGGCCAAAAATATTTTCCAGACTCTATAACAACATTTGATAACTATGCTACGATATATAGTCCAGGTAATAATGTTGGAAGAAACCTATAATTAGTTTTTCTATTTAAATGTGTCATTTTAAACAAAAATCTATGAGATGTATCCGGGAAGCGATAATGACACTTGAAACACAAATTTTTTATATAATTTTTCCGTTGAGACTCAAAAATAATTTTTAACAATTTGAAAATCCATACCAGTGTGTATGTTCCAACCATAAAAATTTCTTATATATGGAAAGTTACTAATGGTACACATAAGTATAGCATGATTTTGAACATTTGTGCAGTAGAGGAATCATATGTTTCTACACCATCTTTCCATAACACCAGAAATTATTGAATAAGAGGCTAAATGTATCCATTAATGTCATTTATAGGCATTTAATTTCTAGGAATTATCATGGATATGATGAATAAAGTCTATTGTATACACATATATAGAAGTATATTATAAAGGCTAAAAAAACTATCCAAATGTTGCAACATCTAATTAATGTCTCAAATGGATTGAATCTATCATATTCCAATACCAAGAATACATTTATATGATCAAAATAGAAATATGAATGCAATAAATAAAAGTTATTCCATGATTTTGAATCTACTATATGTTTCATTAAATCCTCATTATTATTATACAAATCATTCCACTTTATATGTTCAGTGGTATTAGATGACATACCATATATTTACAGTTATTTTTCAATGTAAATTAATATAAAATCATCACAATAATTTTCTTTTTTTCTATTTCTTTTTGGTATTATGTAGATTCGAACTGAAATAATTATTATTTTTATTTCCATGAAGAATTACAATATATTTTTCACTTTATTCGATTCAAATTTCTTTATAATAAATCAAAAAATCATTGTAACATGCATGTATCTTTGAATAGTTTAGTATAAGACTTATAATAATCTTCTTCATCTCATAAAAGTATATAGAGATCATAAATTTATAAAATTGATCCCACAAAAATTATAATATCATGGACATTTCACTATTTTTAATTCCATATAAACACTTGATGTTGTACAACTTTAATAGAAAATAAACTTTTAAATGTTTCACATATCCTTCATAAAATTTCTAATTTTCATTTTCATGCAATTTAGAAAACTTAGTTGTTTTCTTGGTTGAGTTTTTCCTTGTATTAGTCTCCATATCAACATTAGTTAATATTTTATAATCTTGATCAAGATATCCTACAGTTTTGAATGCAACATTACAATATACAACCTCAAAAACTAAATCAAATAATGTGTTACATTATTGATGGAATTTAACTATTGTTCCAAAATAATTATTTATCAAGTTATGAATTTAATTACCCACTATCCACTCATTAAATTATTCATTTTGACTGTATACATAACTAATCTAATTTTCTATAATGTTCAATTCTCCATGCCAAATCTGATGCACACAATAATTAGGAAAATTTTTCAATAATAAGTGATCAAATAATTTATCTCCATTCAACTATCTTATAAATATGTATTTATTTTTTTTCTTCCTTCCATAGAATGATTTTCAATTAAGAAAATCTAAAAACATGTTCAAACCTTTACAATACTGAGATGTGTTCCAAGGTATGTTAATCCAAATTTTATCCATATATACTCGAATTAGTACACTATGAAGTATAAAATATTATTATATTATTATATAAAAAAATAAATTACATTTAAGTGGAAAACATATTTGTGAAATTATCGAAAATAAAGCATGAAAAAATTAAAATTATGATATATCAACACATAAAAGTGGGTTAAATCAATCAATCTATACAATATTTTTAAAAGTATTATTTCAATAAATATTTATCAAAATAAAAACACTTTTTCTAATTAGATTATAACATGAATAATTTATATATTATATATTTCAAATTTATATAATTACATTGTAAATAAAATCATTCATAATGTGACACAATAAGAAAATAGAATACTGAATGAAACGTAAACCATAAAGATATCAAAATTGAATATTATGAACAACTAATAAATACAATAATATATATATATATATATATATATATATATATATATCCAATGTGGGTATAGTAATGATTAATAATGGGGATTTGTAGTAGAATAGGTTGGATATAAAATGATACAAAAACTGAATAATCAAAATTGTGACCAAAATAACCAAGTTCTATCCATCTCAATGTGAAGAGTTTCACCACTCACTAGTCAACTCCACTAAATCAAAATAAAAAATATCCCATATTTTCCATCTAAATATAGTGCCTTACTCTTACATACATTAATAAAACCAAGTCTAAGTACAAACAGATTTTGTATGAATAATGTAATTGAATATATAAAGTAAAATTAAAACATATTTACTATTTATAAAATTATAAAATAGACCATGCTATATAAATTTAAAATTCATGTATAAAGTAAAATTCTATATTTATTAAAATCATGTAAAATTTAATAATAAATTTATATCATTCATTTAATTTTAAACATGTTTTATAAATTTAAAATAATATATATATTCTTAAGTATAATCATATATAAATATATATATATTTAATTTAGTTCATTTTAGGTAATCATGGGAGTGCACCAAGAATACGATGGATCAAAGCTCAAGTATCCGAACACTAAAACTTCCAATCATTGGTATATTAGACACTAGTCACTGTATATTTATAAAGTGACCAACAATCACTAGTTAGAGTAACATAATAAAATATTATAAAATAAAATCATTAAAAATAACTATCAAAAGATGAATCCTAATCTAAAACATTCTTGATTTTATAAAATCCCTAAAAGGTATAAAATAAGGTATACAATTATAGAATCATAACTTAAGTGTTTTTATCACTAGGTTACCCTTCATAGGTACTCTAAGTATTCCAAGGATATTTATTAACGATATATTATAGTAATTAAAAAAATATCCTGAAATAATCACAAACCGTATCTCCAAAAATTGATTAATAAAATAACAACACTAAATTGATCCTTCAAACACACATTAAATAATCCAATATATATTAATTTCATAATAATAAGGGGAAATAATATCAAGGACATAAAAAATTATAAAAATGAAATTTAATAAATCCAAAAAAATTATCATTTTATTATTTCCAAATGAACCTTTAATAAATCGATTATATTTCATTTAACAATAGCTTGTAGAAGAAATAACTTACATAGTGTTGATTGAAACATTATATAAAACACCAATGTCAAAATTAAACATGAGTGAAAAACATACATATCAGTGCGGGGGATAGGGTATCAGTGAGGGAGGTCTAGCATTGGGTGGCATTGATAGTATCGGAAAGGGGGAGAGGATATTTTTCAGTGGGATAAGGCAATAGAGAGGTCGGTCTAACATTGGGAAATATCAAGGGGGAGACAATATTGAAATAAAAGGGGGAGGGTGTCGAGAGACATATGGATTCAAGGATTGGAAATGTTTGAGGTGAAGTGTATTTTTTTATATAGATAATGAGTATTTTTATTAAAACACTACTAAATATCATAGATATTGAAGGACTAATAAAAAACACCACTAAATATCACTACTGCTGATGCTTTACACAAGCATTATAAGAAATGAGTTAGAAATATTTTTCAAATATTTAGTAGAGGTTTCTGAAACCACTTCTAAAAATCCATAGTAATATACTATAATTAATTTAGTGGGATCACATATTTTTTTGGGTTTAGAAACTCATTAAACAGATACCAATTCTCATATCATGTATTCTTCTGCGAACAACTATCAGTTTGTGTATATTAACTACTTATAGTAATTATGAGTACAATTTACATTACTTAGAGCCTAAGAACTTGTTTAGAGAAGAGTATCATCTAGATACACTAAGTATGGTATGATTTAGAGAGCAATTAGACCTTCAATAAAGTAGGATGTTTGTGGTTGAGTACATATTGAGGCTTATAGACCTCATGAGGCACTCTCTGAACATGATTCTTGATGGGTATTTGTAAGATTGAAAGATCACTTGAGGAATCAAGTGGAATATTTGTGATTGAGTTGTCATAATATCCATCCTGACCCATTACAGAGTCTTGGATTTAGCATAATATATTTAGATATTTTTGGAGGATGTAAAGTGTGGAATTAGGGTATGTTTTCGTCTCCCTAATGTTGAATAATTAATAGATTCTAGGTGATGGTATCCATCCTAATCCCATTATCAAAGGAATTGTTATTTAAAATCCATGACCACGAGATCAATAAAAATGGGATCCCATATCAGTTACAACTAGTAGATAAAAATTATTTTATACACCTACATAGATAGGGGCATATAGATTGATATTTTTCAATTTGTAGAGATACTGATGGCATCCAAGGTGACATTTTCTATAGAATATGATTCCAAAAATAGTGGCAATATTTGAGCCCCCCCAGAGGAAGATATAATGAATCTACTAGTAAATGTTTTAATAGAGGATAATTTGGACCAAAGAGGTGGGATTTAGGTGTATTACACATCAATACGCTCCCTAAACCACAACTTCTAGGTATTTATCACCAAGAATAGGGTTTTGGTAGCCTGAGCTATGACATATGCATGTGATAGAGGTATATGATTAGAAATTTATAGATATGGGTTATCGAATAATCCATGTATTTTCTACAATATAACTTGTTATTATCAATATTAATGTGACCTTATATCCCAATTACATTGGCCAGAGACTCTTAATGGAGGTGATCACCCTCTCACTAATCTATTTCATTAGTGTTAACTTATTCTCAATAGAGAGATTTTCTTGGGATCTCATAATAGTTAAGATGAGACCCTATGATGTTATTATTATCATGGAATGATTCTCTATAGTCTTGTATAGGGTATATTTTTACAATTCCAAGGTGATATTGCATCATGTGGCTAGGTTAAGAATCACCTTCACTATTGAGTGGGACCCTCACATGGGTTGAGAAAGGCTGAACCTTAGGAATTATATCCAATTACACACCAATTATCAAGATTATATTTATTTACAATGGATACTTCAGTGGGGAATTTCCCTATAGTTAGATGAATTCATAGATGTTTTTCATGAGGATGTTATAGGATTTACCCCTTGCTGAGTGTTCAATTTAAATATTGATTTTCACCCCTTGGCCATAAATATTTCTTTGGAATCATATCACATTACCCAGAATGAAATTATAGAAAATAAGGTATAGTTGGGAGACCTTTTAGGGATAAGTTTCTTTAGACTTAGTATTTCTCCCTAGGAATATCTTATTTTTATTTCAAAGAGGATAGATGTGAGCATGGGGTTTTGTATTGATTATTTCTTCCTAAATATGTTGATAGTCAAAAAAAATATTCTCTTGTAAGTATATATGACATCTTCAAGAAAATAAAATCATCAAAGTGTTTATAAAATATTAAAAGTAGATTAGGGTATCATAAAATTTGGTTTCATGTGGTAGATATCCCAAAGATAGTGTTTATATGTTACTATGATCACTATGAGCTCATAGTGATGCCATTAAGGGTGATGGAAATCCCTAAAGTGTTCATGAGATTCATAAACCAAATTATTTAGTCATTCATAAACCATTTAATAATAGTTTTCATTGATGAAATTCTAATATTTTTTCAAATAGAAGATAAGAATACCATGCGTATGAGGACTTTTATATAATTGATTTGAGGAAATAAAATCTATGGTAAGATATCAAAGTGAATTCTTTAGGTTCAAGAGTTATATTTCATTGGTCATGTAAAATCAGATGGTGGAGTAGCTATTAAACCTATGGAGATAAAGAATGTGATGTCTTGGGAGCCACACCAGACTATGTTCGAGGTTAATATTTGTAGGCAAGTGGTATATTATAAGATATTCAAATAACACTTTTTTAGAATTGAAGATCCCATGAAATTATTTAAGAGGGTAAACATTTTTTTTTGTTTGATTAAATCCATATATCATTCATGGTGATGAAGTAGAGTTTCATCAATGTACCTATTTTTTATTTTTTTGAAAGAACAAGTTTAGTATGTGTTGTTTTTTTATTCCCCTAGAATTGGTCATGTATGTGTGTAGATGTAGAGGAAATAAATTATTTCTTATGAATCTAGAAAGAATATATCTCATAATCTAAACAACTTAAACCATGATTTAGAGCTTTTAGTAATAGTGTTTTCCTTTAAGTTCTATAGGATCTACCTTCTTAGGAAGAAATTCATGGTTTATATGAATAATAATTGTCTCATATAGGTATATATATAATCTTAGTGTTATATCAACCTGAGATAGTGGTGATGGATGTAGTTTTAATAAGTATATAACTTTATGGTAGTATTTACTCAATAAAATGGGAATTTCATGGATAATTACCTTAGTAAGAAATTCCTTGTTTAGTTGGAAGATGAGGTGACCGAGAGGCTAGACTCATTTTAATTAGCCTTGGTAGAAGAGGGAGATTTCTGTTATGATTGATTGATTAGGGTGGTACCTATTGTTAATTGTTGAGTGAGGGATATGTAACTTGGGATATCGATTGTGTGGTTTTTTGGGAACAAACATTCTTAACCCGATAGACACTCTAATGGTGGGAAGCATGATAACCTCTTCTATATATAGAAAGTGATTAGAGTTGTCTTGCATGAGAATTTTCTAAGAGAGTTTCACACATCGTATCTTTTAGTGTATCCTAGTTTAATAAATATTTCCCAAAACATTAATCATATATTATTGTGGCCTATTATGAAAATATAATTATTGAATTTGTGTTACAGTACCTCACATGTAAACAAGAAAAGTCTGATAATCTGGTCCTAACTAGTTTGAGTTAAAACATTGAGGTTATGGAGTGGAAGCGGGTTGGTATAATTATCATTTTTTATTATAATTTCATACTTAGTAATGGGTACTGAAATTTTTTGGTTGATCATTGACCTACCGACCAAGTAAACTCACATACTTCCCATTCAAGAGTAGAGTTTTATAAAGAGATTAGGGATATTGTACATAGATGGATCATATGGATGCATGGAATTTCAATGAGGATTATTTATGAACATGATTATCAAACCAAATTTGGTCAAGGAGATATTTATGGAGGCTTTCAAACCATATTTTTGGTTGAGTATGGTGATCCACCCTCAGATAGATGGGCAGGTAAAGAATACCATTCAAGTATTTAAGGATATGTTAGAGCCTTAGATTCTTAATTTTAGGAAAATATAGGATAATAACCTATCATTATTGGAATTTAAGTACAATATTTGACATCACTCCACTATTTGAATGAAACCATTCGAGTACCTATTTGAGAGACCCTGTGGTTTTCCTCTTGGCTTGATGAAGATATGTGAGTATTTTGTAATGGGTTGAGAGTTAGTAATATCGATGATGGAGAAGGTGACAGTGATATAAGAGTGGATGAGTAAAAATTTGATTTATTATAAGGCATGCACAAGTTATTGATAGATAGCTTTGGATATCAAGTATATAGTCCACATGTTCTTTAAGGTCTCACCATGAGGTGAATTGTAGAGTTTTTGTCAAGAATTTAAGATATCCCTTAGGTTCATAAAGCTATTCATATCTTATATAGGGTAAGTAAGGCTTATTACTGTTTAAATTTTCTCCCATAGTTAGACTAAGAGAAAAAATCCTTCAACATTTCATAACCAACTAGTTATTTTCCTGATTCATCACACATTATCATTATAGATAACCTATATTTTGAGGATGAAACTACCTTAACAGAGTACTCAGAGGTGATTGAGAATGATAATGGAAGACCCATTAAGGGTTGGTGATTTCATTGGTTCACGTATCATGGTATCATAATAAATTTCCAGAGAAATCATGAGAGTTTGATAATTAGATATAACCTTAGAAACCTCACCACTTTAAGTAAGTTAATCTTTCCATGTTGAAAACACATGAAGGTGGGGAGGTATTTTGGACCTAGATTTTAATATTAAGATCTTTAAAATATTTCTAAAAATATGTTAATTATTCGTCTCATAGGTTTGTGGATAAGGGTAGGATGATAATTTTATAACTTCCTGGATTGTATTTTTAGAATTCCATTGGATTAAGGATATGATTTTTACCCTATAGTAGTAAATTGGTTATTTTATTAGGTGGTTGATTTTCTAGTGTAGTGTTGGGTGGTGGTGGAAGTTCTTTATTTTTTATTTATTTATGTATTTCATATTTTATAGATTAATACTATTTAAATAAACAATACAAGGTTGAGATATTTTAGCTATGTTGATATGAAATGTTATATGTTATTCTAGAGCTAGATATTTTTTTGACATGATAAAATTAGATACATTAAGATATGGATTAATGATGGTCCTTAAAGGAGTGTAAAATAATTATTTATGAGGGGAAATAAATTTTTTGGAGGAATTAAATTGAAAGGAATCATTTGGTTATCATTGTAAACCTCTTAAAAAAATAAATATCCACTTTATTCAATAAAAATTGAAAAACTCTTAGTGATGGCGTGTGTCGTGGAAAACTAGAAGGAGGTAAGGAGCATGATTTTGGAAAGATGTTCAGTAGTGATAACTAAAGGATCACATGATTGAATTAATTAAGAAATTATTTTATGAATCTTGAATTTAACCACTTCCTTGGATTATCCTAGAAATTAATAATTTTTTATGTCTGGATAATAGAAAAAATTTAAAAATGAGGAATTATAATTGAGAAGAATAAAAGTTTATATGGTTGAATTATTTAAAAAATGTCATGACTTAATAAAATTTAATAAATAAAGTAATGGTATTCAGATTATTAATTGATTGTTAACAAATTCAATGTTTATATAATTTTTATAAGAATTATAAACCCTAGATACGTGAATTATTCCTCCAACGATAGATTATGAATAATCTATTATATTATAATTATCTTATTTATGGTGTAGATTTTCTTTTGTTTTAAATTGAAGGATTATGTGATATTTAGTTAATCAACTAGTTGAAATTTATATTTAGGATTTGTGAAAAGCTATATAAAATACCGTAGTGGAGGGAACGATCGTTTTTTATGAAATATGGCATGGTTCATGCCAAATTAACATGAGTTCCATAAAATTTTATGGGTAACTGGATAGATGTTTTGGAAGAGGCTATGGGAAAAGTTATAGTACTTTCAAAAATGCCATGAAATATGTGCACAGTGTTTTTCCACTTTCTCGATACAGATCACTTTTATAAAATAGTTTCATTGAGTGGTGTATAATTCAACAAGGCTATTCCAATATAGCCTGGTTTTCATTCCAATTCTTATAATGGTCCATCCACTATTTTTCCATCATATATTTTTACCTCCATTGATTTCAGAATTCTTATATAATTTTATATAGGTTGTGTGGGTGTAGTTTTACAAGGTACATGATGGGAAGAACAATTTCTTCTATTGCCTTCATATCTTCTCATCGGGTGTTATAAATAGAAAATTAAATAGTATATTCTAAGTATTTTTTCACTTATAAAACAATTGTTTTATTATATTTATCTACAGAGACCATTAGTGAGGGGATTAAATATTTTTAGTATTTTAGACCCTTAAAGTATATGATAAGGTATAGGAAAGTAATTAGAGTAAGCATGAAGTCAATAATCCCTCACGTGTCTGGGTGTGGTCCTTCTTGCATGGGGATCTTGTACTCTTTTGTAATAATTGTAATGATAAGTAATGATTACCTATGTAGAAAATATTTTACAAGTACTTCATGATGTTTCAGGGAATATTCCTCTATTTATGGATTCAGCACTCCCCCATCCGTTGGGGTGCAATCCTATATAGGGGTTAGGTACTCCCTCAATCAAAACTCATATCCTTCAGCAAGGCATGATCACCCATATAACTTTTGTAAGATAGTTTGGATGTTTGGGAAGCTTTTTAACCTAGGTGGTTATGGGTTTATGTTATATTAGGCATTAACAATTACCTCTGAGACAATACTTACAACTAGGGTATTGACTATGGCTTTATTGGGACGTGGGTTTTCAAGACCTTATAGAACCTATAAGTTACTTTACGCCACTCCCTTATATTGGACTTTAGATTACATATATTTTTATTCCCTTTTGTGTTTTCATGGTTTCCTAACGAGTATTTTTATACTCACACCTATACAGGCTCTATTTTTATATGTGTTATGTTTGTGCAGATGACACACAGTTCAAAAGTGACATCAATTGAAATAATTCTAGTTTATCTGGAGATTAGAGATTCTTGTGATGGAGATAGTTCCCTAGAAATAAAAAATTTTAATTTATATTTATCTTATTTTAATGGATTAAAATATTAACAAACTCCTTATCACTGATTTGTCTTTATTCTATGTGACATTAATGTGACAATTCCATGGAATATCTGGAACATTAAATAAGGGTTTTTCTGTTCCCCACTATGTTGAGTACCTTGATATGTCATGGTGATATTCTTAATCCTAGTTCTATATATGGATAAACACATGTAACAGAGAACATAGTATATTGAATATCTTGTGTAAGTAGTAATAAGTGGATGAGACTTCATATCATGAATTTCACACTTGGTAATCTTCAAGACATGATATTAAGAGAACCGACCTGCTAGTATGAATTCCACCTGTTTGTGTGTCATTGGATATTATTATCTATGAGTGTGTGTAATTATCCTTAGAATTTAAGAATACAATTAATTCATATCATGACTCAGATACTTTGATGTATTTTAAGAAATGATAATGACATATGTTCATGGTGATGTTAGGTTCAATGGGCGTGTCATGAATAATATGTTATTAATGAATGATTCAAGGAAGGATTTTTTCCTTCCATATTTATGAATATTGATATCTTAACCCTTATATTTAAATGGATCTATGAAATTAAATTTTATGGAAATGGTTTAATGATATTTCATATAGTTAAATAAATATGTATCAAACATTTAGTTTTATTACATGGGTGCACAATTTTTTTTGATTAGATGTCCCGATGAACGGATTATATCACATAGTGGGAAATCATATGTGGTTTTTACATTAGTGTATAAATTTTTTTTAAAGTTGTTTTTTTATTTTTTACATTAGTTTTTAGTTTACATTATTAAAGGATATGTTATAAATATTGGTTTTTATGTTGGTTATAAAAAAATGATTTTTTAAATCTATAATGAAACCAATTTTTTACATGGTTATTTAATAAGCGATGTGGTATATAGTTTATTATGCCAGTTATTAAATAAATGAAATTAAAAAATAGTTCCAAATGTAGATTTTTTATGTGAGTTATTAAATAACCGATGTAATAAACTATATACCACATCAGTTATTAAATAAACGACATAAAAAAAGAATGATTTAGAATCATTTTTTACGCCGGTTATTAAATAAATGAAGTAAAAAATATATACCACATCAGTTATTTAATAACTAACATAAAAAAGCACACTTCAGAAGCATTATTTACGTCTGTAATTTAAAAACCACCATAAAAAACATTATACCATGTCAGTTTTTAGATAAACTACATGGAAAACCATTATACCAATATTTTTTTATATAGATTATAAAATAACTGACGTAAATTTTTTTTTGAAAAATAGTGAAACCATTCCTTTGCACTGCAGAAGTAGAGCTGAAACAAGCAAAACCAGACCGGAACTAGACAAAAAAAACAAGATGAATTAGACCGAAACAAGAAGAACCCAAAAACAATTAAACATTCACATTTATAACATTTAAAACATATAATATCAACTAAAAACAAACCTAAATCCATCCAAACTACTACCAAATACACATTTACAATTACAACATTCCAAATTATATTTTATACTACAAACATACTAAAATACAATAAAACCTATAAAATAATTTGTCCATTACACTTATAAGTGTTTGACCTCTTGAGAACTATAAGGTTGAGGGTCATAAAATATATAAAAATTAAAAGGAAAGTAGTTAACATATATAATGAATAAATAAAATGAAATATTATTGAATAGTTTATTAAGAAATATAACCGCGTCAAACTTCAAAATTTTCCCAGTTATAATTATTTAATACATAAATCATAACATATAATATCCGCATTCAATGATGCCATGTTTCTTAAAAATTGTTTGTTTAATTTTTTTGTCAATTCAAAATATCGTTTTTATGTAATACATCCAAAATGTAGAAATTATAAATGAATATTTACCTTTACTTTTATATATTTGATGTTAGAACTCTTTTTATTTTTGGTTTTTAGAAAGTAGGACCATCCCATATTAGAAAATAATATGAATGAGAAAAATTTAGAATTAATTCTAGTATAAACAACTATTACAAAATTGAAACCTACTTTTCTAACATATTCTCAAAATTTTCTCGTGCATCGCCATGGAGAGAGAATATCCAATAAAGTTTTTTCTCCCATGGAAAAAAACTACTTAAATCCAATGGTCTCTAATATAAAATTATATTTAAGGTTAGTGGTTTTTATGTTAAAAGATAAAGAATAATTTTTGATATATATGTTTCATACCTCTCAGAAAAAGGAATCAACCAATACTGTGTGATTATATTATGTTCAAATATTTCAACAATATAAATTGTTTTTTATTCCTCATCTAATGCATGATCTTCAGAGGAAATAAACTGGGGGTCCCTGAATCTATATATATATTTCTTCTCATTCTTCTTAAAAAATTTATAATGATATCTAATACAAAACAGACCTACGTAATCATTTTTAATAAATTTAACGTAGGGAAAGAATTATTTTGAGACTTACATGGAAATTTTTTTCACCACATTCTTGCCCAACATATCTCCAGTAACATGCTCCATGACATCATTTTTCATAATCCCCACATATAATACACATCCAAAAACATTAACTTCCATTGGGAATGTATAATGACCTGCCAACAAATTTGAATATCTTGACAATCTATCAAGACTACTAGAATCTATATATAATGTCATACTTATTTGTCTTTGTTGTTTCCTATACAATATTTCTTTACCTTTAAAGTATTCTAGTAAATAAATAGTTAAATACATTAACTTTCAAATGTTAAAACAAATTTAATACCAAAAATATAATAAAAGATATAACATACACATACCTTTTTGGTAATGGGTCGCAGAAGTCTGGATGACAAAACTAAAAAGTAGCAGATGCTTTGTCTAACTGTCATCACCTTATTAGTAGGTAATGGTAATCAAGATGATATATCTATAATATCCTATACAGTGACCCTATCATGCTCTACCAAAAACTGTTGATGATGAACTATATTTTGTATATAATATATCATCCAATATACAACTATATGATGGTAAGGATCATCAACATACAACTCACAATAACTATGAAGTTGTGGAGGAGGGGGTGTAAAAGTAGGATAAACAATGGGGTCCACAGGCTGAGGTCGAGGATAAATAATGGGGATATGAGGTGAGGGAGAGGTATCTGTTGGCAAAGGTGGAGGATAAAAAATTGGGTCTGCAGGCAGAGGTGAAAGAGTGGGAGCTAAATTTTGAAATTTTCATTGAATGTCTGCAAACATAGTTTGTACCAACACTATAATGTTTTACTCTATCATCACATTAATATTATAAACTTCAGCATCCAAAGACTCTATTTTTTTTGATAAATACCCTCAATGGATGAAGCTGAAGAATGGGACAATATTTTTCTTACCGATGCACCCATCATGTATCCTCGTACATGGACTGGGGGTTCAGGATTCCCCAATGCTACTTATAAAATGTCTTGCCTCCTAGAAGCTGTAAATACCCCTTGTGTGCTCTTCTCCTCAAGATTATCCTATTTGTATTAATAGAAAGATTCTAAAATGCTTAAAGTATATAAAAAATAGAATTACCCTACATAAATAAAATAAATATCTTACAATCATCTCAGCTACAATACTCCATTCTTCCATAAGATATTTCCCTTTTTTTTCCAATCAGATCCCTCTTCTGTTTTTCATGTCAAGATGGAGGGGATGGAGGGGAAACCTATCTTGAGCTTGAAGACTCAACTCTATGTTTTTTTAATTTTCCTCCATCATTTTTACATCCAATAAAGTATGCCCTCCCCAAGATAAATTATGAGGGTATACATTTTTAGATTAGATATATTGATGAGATCACCTTGTTTTCTGTAAATTAAGAATATGAAATAATTAACAAATCATTAATAAGGTCATTAATATAAGAAAAATTATAAAATTTTAAATTTAACATACCAAAAATTATTCTTTTCTTCTACTTTCAATAAATTCATTCCATATTTATTCATCTATAAAAGGATATAAATGGGATGTATTATCATGTTTCATATGACCAAAAATGAAATTAGATGCGAGGGTTGATTTGAAATCCCTACATCTCTTAGTAGCCAACAATAAAAATTGCTTCCTAACTTCTCCAGTTTCTGGAATATCAAATTTCATCTAATAAAGAATAAGTAAAACATATTATACTAAAAACATTTAATAGTAGTCAAACAATATAAAAAAATATTATCAAAATTATCTCCCACAACTGAGATAGTGTCGCTTTGTCCACACTTTTCCAATCATTATAAAAAAGTGGTACTTTTATTTTACCTTCAGTTTATACAAAACTCTTAAAATATTTTTCATTTCAACACCCAGTAATATCATTCTCATCAAACTCTACGACTATCTTATGGTCCTAGATATATGCGGGTGATAGTTTTGGTAAACATGTGATACCTCATTTACTAACTCTTGAACTCTTATTTTCCTTTATGGGAGCACATGAAGAAGACTAGGGAACATCAGGAAGAGCATGTGAATTTTCCTCCCCAAACATATGATCATGATGCCCGTATCTAGAATTATGTGGTTGATCAACTGATTGATTTGTGATTATCCTTAAAATCAGAAAAGAAAATAGTAGTTCAAAAATATACTAATTCAAATATTAAAATAATAATGTAAACAAAAAAGGAAAAACTAAACTAAGTTACATAATAGTAAACACGGTAAACATGGTAAGCATGGTAAAGCATGGTAAATAGTAAACATGGTAAATGGTAAACATGGTAAACATGGTAAACAAAGTAAATATGGTAAACATAGTAAAGTAATTGTCAGTCAACAAAATGAAAAAATATATAAGTTACGTAATGGTAAACAAGTTAAACTAAACAAAACCAAACTAAAATAAAAAACATTCCTACTTATTAGTTTTAATATGAATTTTAATAATGAAAAAATTACAATATCTAACATTTTAGGAAATTAATAAATGTAAACAATAAATAAACATATGTTACATGTAATATTAGGAATGTAAAAATGGATTTTTTCCCAAATTCCTTCATCATGATTGTTATTAGTGGAACAAACCATGTTAATAACATGATCATCATTATTTTTTTCTAATAATTCTATGGAAGTAAGGATCTCACATAAATCATCATCTTCATCAAGTTGATCATAAAAAACATATAGTTTATTTTCTTGTTAAAAAATAGACCACGTTATATATGATTGATAAAAAACATAGGAAGTCTTTTTTTTCACTTGTTACCATTATTAAAGAATCAGTTGTGTCTTCCAATCTATTCATATTAACAACCGTTATTCCAAATTCAACGTGTCAGACACAGTTGTTACCGATAAACCATTTACAGTTAAAAACAAGAACTTTAATTTTAATGTAATAAACCTCCCATATTTCTTTAATGTCTCCATAATATGAACTTGATAAAGAAATTGGGTTTTTTGTCTTTAGGACTCGAAAAATGCATTGCTTCTGTAAACACCAATACCCCACTATTCTGAACTGCATTTTTGTTGTCCTGTGCTTTTGTATGAAATGTATATCCATTAATGTCATACTCGGACCATGTTATCACATTTAAAATTGGGCCAACCACTAACCATATTAATGTCTCTGATTCATCTAATCTACCAAGCAAGGTATTTTTAAAACATGGAATTTTTTTATTATGCTCATTCAAAATACGCATTTCTTTATTCCTTGGATGACAAGTTTTCAACTCAATAACATGAAATGTGATATACGATTGAGCATCAACAATTTTATTCCAAATGTATAAATGTACCTTCTTCATCAGTTTAGATAACAATGATTTGAATTTCAAGACAAAAATCCCCTTTCCCTCAATATTAACTCATTTATGGCAAGATGGAGGCAAAAAAAATGTGCTCTGCCATAGACAAGTAGCTTGTAGAAAACTCTGAAACCTCTTCAGAAATATACTTTTGAATAATGGAGGCTTCAGGTCGATATGGATTCCTAACATACCCCTTCAATATTTTCATATACCTTTTAAAATGATACATCCAATGAAGATATATTGGTCCAAAAAGCTTTATTTCTCAAACCTGATGAACCATTATATCAAAAAATGGAGGAAAATACATTTCCTATTGACAAAGTCTATAAATTTCATCCTTTTAAAAATTGTTCATAGCATCCAAATCAATCACCTTATTACAAATTCAATTGAAAAAATAATACACCTTCATTATTGTTTTTCTGACATGGATGGGAAATATTCCATGCAATGAAACTGGTAGAAGTTGTTGCATCATGATGTGAAAATCATGAATTTCATACCTGTCAACTTTAAATCCTTCAAAGAGATTTTTTTATATTTGAAGAATAACCTTGCGGCACTTTGATATCATAAAGACACTGACAAAACCAAATTTTCTCCCACATGGATAATGTATGAAATGTTGGTGGAAGAAATGTTCTCCTTTAATAACAGGTGGCAGCTAACTCCAAATGTATTCACATTGATAGTATATATAATCTTGCATTCAAACCATCCTTAGTCATTCCTTTAATTTCTAAAAATGTTCCAATAAAGCTGTTAAAGATATTCTTCTCCACATGAATGACATCAGTATTATGTTTCAATTCATGATATCTCCAATATGGTTGCTCAAAAAATATTGATCTTTTCTTCCAAATATGTCTATCATTACCAGATTTAAGTGTCTTTCCTAATGTCATATCAAGCTTTTGTACCCTCTCGAAGTACTCATAATTAGATAAAGGTTTTGGATAAATATCCAATTCTTGTGATCCATTGAATACCTTTTTTAGTCTTCTATAAGAGTGATACATAGGCAAAAGCTTTCAATGACCCATGTATACTAGTTTCCTTCCATGATTCAATTGAAAATATGAAGTTTGTTGTTTGAAAATTGGACATGCTTTATACCCCTTAATATTGTATCTAGAAAAATTTCCATACGTTGGGAAGTCATTTATAGTGAACATAAGAACTGCATGCTGTTGAAAATATTCTATTATATAAGAATCATACACCCGAATACCATACTTCTATAAAAGTTTCAAATCATTTATCAATGGTGATAATAAATCATCAATATCATTTCTATGCTACTTTGGACTAGATATCATTATAATCAGTATGAAATATTTGCACTTCATACAAACTCTAGGAGATAGGTTGTAAATTACTAATAAAATAGGCCAAGAAATATGTGTTCTACAAATTCTTCTATATGAATTCATTCCATATATGCACAACCCAAGTATGATATTTCTAATTTCATTTCCAAATGTATCATACTAATCATCAATTTTCTTCCATTGTGGACAATCAGCTGGATGATGTATTTTTCCATCACATATACACTCATCATCATTCCACCTTATACTTTTTTGCATCATGTAAATTATCAAATAAACGTTTCAAACAGGAAAGTATAGGAATATACCAAAATACCTTTGAAGGGATATTTGTAATATCTACATAAGCCCGTGATTTTCCTTTCAACTTATACTGTGTTGTCCCACATTTAGGACACTCTAATAGAAATTCATGTTCCTTCCTATATATTATGTAGTCATTTTAATATTCATGTATTTTCATGTATCCCAATCCCATAGGGAATAATATTTTCTTTTCCTTATAATGTGAATCTGGAAGATCATTGTCTTTTGGAAGAATGTATTTATACAATTGTAGCATCTCTGTAAAAACCTTGTCACTCCATCCATGTTTTTCCTTCAGGTTAATCAATCTTAACACTGCCAATAAAACCGTAAAATATATACAACCAAGATATAATGGTTTTTCCACATCAACATACAAACACTTAACTTTCAGTTCTATCTGAATTTTTTCTATTACAAAATCACGAATCATTTCTTCAATTTCACCAGATTTACCATCTTACAAATCATCATAATTAGTAAACTTACATTCTGTCCAGTTTCACCATGCCATATCTAAGGGCTATAACTCAGATTAAAACCTTGACAAATCAGATGATCTTTATTTTATCTACTTATAAACTTCTTCATATTCAAACATTTCAGGCGTGGATAGAAAACCATGCCATTTCTTAGAACATTTCATTTATAAAATTCCAAAAAGTAATCAACACCTTCCTTATATTAATTACTCATTCAATGTTCCATAATCCAACTTTGAATCTATATTACCTATAAAAAATATCAAAATTATAAATCTTGTTAATAGAAGCCAAATTTATATTTATATGAAATATATAATAATTTGATTGTAATTTTTTTTGAAATATAAAACACTTATATTCATATTTGAAAAAGATATTAATGGAAATAATTTTAAAAAGAAAATATAGTTAGATATAACACTTTTATATTTATATGAAATATGACTTAATTTGAATGTAACACAATTTTTTAATATAATTTAAAACAAATGTATCTTTATTTGAAAATTATAAATATATTTTTTTGATCAATAAAATATATTATTCATTTTGTGTAATTTTGATGCTCACATATATGAGTTTTATCATTCTTATTGAGTTTATTTTGTGGAAAATGGTATTGTGTATGGTTGAAATTGATTTTAGTGGTAAGTTGATATTATTAGGTTATGATCTGCTTTTTGAAATGATTTTATATTTTACTCAAAGTACAGGCCTTGAGAGGAACCTATATTGTCTTGGAAAGGTGGTGAAAATATCCAATTCAAGTTATGTTGACAATTTTTTTGGGGGATACTTAAGTAATAATAAATAGTTAACAAATATAGTGCTAAATAAACAAGCAACCATGAATCCACATACTATGTTATAATATATACTACCAGTAAACATTAAATATGTACTATATACAACCTTACTATATAATAAAATATTTGAATAAACAAATGACCCAACTCCTATAGGAAGATTGAGTACATATTAATCAGAAAACACCTAAGCAAATATAACTTTTTTTTTCTAAGCTAGAATAACCAAAAAAATTAATGTGTTATATAAAATGACAAGGGTGATATGGTATATAACCAATGTATCAATGATATCTATATGGGGATTTCATATTTAAACATGGAAAAATCTAACCAAAGTAACATGAATCATAATTCCCAATGATTTCAGGTCTAGGATAAGAAAAAACATGTCAAATAATGATAACATTAGGAAATAATCCATGATATTGTGATATTTTTAAAAAATAAATCGCAAAACATAAATCTAGGTAATTCAGGAAAAATAACGAATGAAATCAAGCTGTGTGGGGCTTAAATGAATATTGAGAGTCGATTTGATATATCTGGTGATAATAAAGATGAATAAGAATCATATAAAAACAGGTTTATAGGGAATGAGTTTGATGAAACATTTCTAGGTTTTCCCTAAAAGAGAGATGAGTCTCAGGTCACCCGATCAAAAATTATATATTGACACAATACGACACTTGATAAATTATTTAATAGGTTTATCATGTCAGTTATTTAATAAACATGGTAAATTATTTTTTTGTTACATTTATCACGTCGATTATATAATATCCAACGTGATAAACATCTTTTTATATCGGTTATTTTATAAAAGATGTTATAAATCTGATCTTTTTGGTCAGTTATATAATAACCAACATGACAAATTGGCATTATGATGTTAGTTATAAAATTAACTGATGTGATAAATCACGATAGTTGATTTTTCACATTGGTTACAATATATCCTATGTCAAAAATAGATTTATCATGTCCGCTATAATATAAATGATGTAAAAAAATAAAATATCTGCATTTTTTACGTTAGTTATATTATAACTAACATGATAAATCAACTTTTACAGCTTTACGGATCAGTTATTTATAACCGATGTAAAAAATGCCGATGTGGTAAATTTTTTCTAAAATAGTGTTATTTCTGTGTGATATCTTCTTTCTTTATGGAATTCTTGATCTATTTCTAGATAATAATGTTAGACACCAGTTAAGACTACCAAATTCTATCGAGAGGGTTACACACAAAGTGTTTCTATTTATATAGTTCCCCGTACATAAAATCTGATACCGAGTTCCATAAACACTTAATTTACATACTAGATTCAATACTGACTATATATTCCTAGACATAATTATCCAATAATTACATGAAATGAAGAAAATAATGAATTACTGACATTACCAATACCTTTTAAGTTTAAATATTTAAATAATTATGAAAAATTATACACTAATTAATCCCATGCCATTCTTAACTAATAAAAAATTTTCCCACTCAATAAGAAACTACTTAATCAATAATAAGTATTCAAAATACCCCATATATTATCCAAAAAATCAATCCAAATATTCATATCAAGTGTAATAAATTTCTTAATAACCTGGGGAAATAGAAACATAATAAGGGGTGAGATAAAACGAGAAATAAGGAAAATTATACAATTGAGGTAGACATAGTATAAAATTTCATAAATATTATGGCATGAATAAGTAATCATCATAATTACATACTCAACTATAACTGATAAAATAATATATCAATGGATACTAATGAAAATAAAAATATCACATGGATAATAATAACATATTTCTTGGTGATTTAACGCATAATTCCCAACATCATAATCTTTTAATCAATGACTCAGGAAAGACATCATTCTTTTCATCAAGACCTCAATCTAGATATCTTGATAAATTGGGTAGAAAAACATAAAATACTCAAACATGTTTAGGTTATGATACATACCAATGATTTGAAGATCTATATAATGACGGGCCCCACCCATCACTTGTTTAAATACAATGAATGCATCATATTAGACAATGAGTAAAAAATACATAATCCACTTTTTAAATAATCATCTATGTTAGAATAACAAAATAATGAAATAAAAAACTTTTCCCTATAGTAATAAAAGGGATAACATGATCAAAATACATCTAGAGAAAGACTGCGAATAATTAAAAAAAACACAGTTTACTTTCTGAAGAATCCTATAAACATCCATATTATAATAAAAAATACATATTTTTGTAGTTACCCAATCAATAATTGTAATAACTTTAAATATAATAATTTATGAAACTAACACCATATAAATAAATGGTCATATTGTTAAGTTAATTATTTCACCAATTAATCTATTTATGGAATCTAGGTGAAAAACCATCAACCAAAGGAATAAAATATAGAGTGTTCAAAGAGGAAATACATTGGAAGGGAAATCATGATTATAAAAGAGATTGATTTGGAAATAAAAAAGTAGCGATGGATAATTTATTTAATAGAAAAGAAAATTACATAATCAATATGAATAAAGAAGTTATATGGTTTCAAAATTACATATCCTTATTGTAACAAATCAATCTCACAAGGATATTGACATAGATGAAAAATATCATTTCTAAATAATTATTTTAATGGTATCACACAAGAAGTGATCAAGAGTGGTATTGTTTTATATCACTTATTCTATAATAGAAATTATAAATATATATATTTATTAGAGGATAAATCATGTAAAATAAATCCCATTATTGTAAATACGTTTTAATATAAAAAGGAAAATAGATGTGAATACTTAAAAGGTCTTTTAGAAAAAAAATTTATCATTGTTGTAAAATTGAATCTTACATGTAACTTTGAAAAGTAAATTTTAGAGAGGTAAAGTGAAAGATTTTGAAATATTTTACTTTTGAAAATAATATCCAATAATAGATCCTTGAAAATTAAATATTTTTTTCTATATTAAATATATAACCAAAGATAAAATATTTTATTATGAAAGGATCCTTCTTAATACATTGTAATTACTTTTACTGAAACCCACATTATAAAATGAATAATTAAACCTTATTTTTGTTAAAAAACAATATTACTAATGTTTATGATAAAATAACATATAAATTAATATTTGGGTTGGAGAAACCAAAAAAATTAATGATGAAATATTACAACTCAATGAATAAAAATTGATTTACAAAGAAGGCCTTGCATCTAGGGTAACAACTGATTCAAATTACATTTGATGAAAGAGAATTTATTTGGATTAGTATTTATGATTAATAAAAAGTATATGATAAATATATGTTAATGGTAAGTAAACACACCATAAAATGAGAAAATGGTTTATAAAATTAACAATTCTCAATGAATTAAAGTTTGAGACAAAAAACCCTTGTGACATGAGTAAAATTCTAATCAAAACCCATTGAACATAAGGGATTTTAATTGAACATAAAATATAATAATTAAAACATAATTTATGAAAATATATATCCAAAATATAGTATATTAAACTTAAAAATGAAATTAGGTTTATAATATAAAATATGTCTCTAAGGATGGAACTTGAGAAAGAAAACCCTTACCTTAATCCAGATTCGCTCTGCACTTGCACATAACTACCTATATCAAAAACATAATAAAATTAATCACATAATTTATAAATTAATCATATCTATTTATATATATATTATTTATGTAAAAACATACTCTATATGAATTCTAGTTAGTTATTTCCTATTTTCAATAGCAGGTGTATGTAATCCCGATCATTTTGAATTAGTTTCATAAAAACGGTCTTGTTATTAATTATTCTTATAAATTCAACATTTTAAAGATGATTAATTGTATTTTAATAGATTTTACATGATATTTATAAAGTAATAATTCCATTAAATGGTATTCTTTGTTACAAATGATGAAGATGAAATCGATGATCATTTTTCAGTGATTCTTAACGAACGAAAGGTGTTTCATTAATAAATGAGTTTAATGATAGTGTTAACATGAAAAAAATAAAATTGAATAATTATTTAATATTTATATCATATATTATAAGATATTAAATCCTTATATTCATCCATGATATAAATTTATGGAATTGTTAATGTAGGTAGTTAAACCAACCTAAACAAGAACATACCATAATTAATGGATGATTGTGAAGTGATATTTTTGTAATATAAATATAAAATAAGAATAATTAACTTTTTTAGTTACTATTAGTGTGTTATAACATAATTTAAAATATTTATATTATGGATACAACCTATATGATGTTATTATATAGTTCGAATAAATCATTTTTTTCTCTTAGAATTCTCTTTTGGAGTGCTGAATTTTCCATAGTTGTTTATTGCTCATATATCTAATAGGTTGTGCAATTTGTCTTAACAAAACATTAATAATTTTATAAAAATTATAATTATACATTAAATACATTAACATTACAATCCATGTAAGGAGGTGATCAAAAGTGGAATGCATCATTCTATGGAGGAGGTAGTCCGCACACACACATGGTTGATGATTTCAATTTCAGAGAATGGGAGAAAGGGGAAACATAATTTATCATTTTAGAATATAAAATAAATTATAAATATAATAATTATATATTAAATTCTATTTTTGGACCACCCACTATACGAGGTGAATTAAATTTTAACATGTTTCTTCATGGAGGTGGTATCCCACACATACACACATATAGCTTTTTCATTTTTCCAAATGGAAGAGGGGAAATGTGGTTACTTTTTATTATCTTAGAATAATAAAATTAATTTTTTCTTGGATAATTCATTAAAAATGAGGTTTTATTCTGATCTATTGTGGAAAAAAGTCCACTAGGGAGAAAGAATATTCTATGGAATGGAAATGGATGGTTTTTATGAGAAAAATGAATTTTAGGAGTGGTATTGAAGGGGTTTTGAGGGGACCCTTTTACAAGTGAGATGGGATGACATTTTTGTGTGTAACAATAATGTTTTAATTATGGGAAGTCAATATCAAATAAAGTGGATCCAAAATTGAGAAATAATGGAATTATGATGAGAAAAATATGAAAAAATCCTCAATCACAGATTATTTTATAGGTTTTTAACAATTTTTAGTATTTTACACTATGATGAACCATTTTAAACAGAATTTATTCTTAAAATTTTAACTAGTTTTTTCCAAAGTAATTTATCATTTATGTATAAAAATAAAATGGATTATAATACATAATTTGGGAATACTGATTAAAATTTTTTAAATCTATTTTATTTTATTCAATTTCTAAAAGTAAGGAAAATTAATTTTAAAAATAATAAATGTATAATGTATTAAAAAAAATTTCTTCTGAAAAATATTGCTTAAGTCCTAAAATATATTATATAGATTATTAAACTTGAATAAATATTTTTAGATTTATAATTTCACTTATAAAATACTTATTTTTTATAGAAAATGTTCCAAAAATTTCAATGACATACTTATATACTAATAATTTCATTAAATTATGGTACTTGTAAAAATAATATATTGCACAAATCACCTTAAATAAATATTTTTTTAAAATCTAAAAAATTCATGTTAATAAAATATTACTATGAATAATAAACAAATCATTTTCAAATTTTCAATTTCAAATTTTAATATTTAGAAATTTTATCTTTTAAATAAAATTAAAAAATAAAAATAAAATTGTTTTTGTTGGGAAAATGAATATTTTGAACACAATATATTATTATTACTAATTTTTATCATTTAGTAATTAGTTTTAAACAATTATTTATATCAATATATATAACCATAAAATAATCATAATTTTCTTGTGATGAAAAAATCACAGTGCATAAAAGGTCATTTTTATAAAAAATACAATTTTATGCTCAAAATGATCATAGTAGTCATTTTAGAAATACTAATTTAATTTCATTCATCTTAAAAGCAATAATTATTTTATTCTTATAAATATTTCATTAATCATATAAAAATATTTATTCCTAGTAATTAGATTACTAGGTTGTAATGTTTATACTAAAATATTTATATTTCATCTTAATATATCGTGATTTTCTTTTGGTTTGGAATTTCATATGGAGAAAGCTATCAAACACATTTCCTTATTTAAAGGTAATATGATACTAAAATCATAGAGCGTTACAATTGACCTGAGTTAAATATTATTAATATTTAATGGCTGTAATAAATTTATTCTCCAGATCAGGAATTAATATTTATTTAGAATTTATTAAACATAACATTGAATAAATATTTATTCATATGTTAATAAATTAATTATGTGAATATATAATATTTATTTATCTCTTATTAGGTGTTAGGTTTAAATAATTATTTATTATTAATATAGTTTATTTAATTATGTAGATTTTCAAATAAATATTTTAATTTATACACCATGAATATATTATTCACTTATTAATTTATTGGATGAATAATATTTATTTAAATATTTATTTAGAAAATAAAGAAATGTCAGGGAGGATGAGTGGACCCAGTTATTGGCCTAATGATACATATTTATTTGTAAGACTGTAAAATAATATTTATCATTTTTCAGTTAATCCCTCACCATGAGATAAAATAATAATATTATTATTTTACATTGAATGGGGTATGTTATGGGTTTAATATGTCATTAAGGTATCTTTGAAATTAATTATACTGATATTATAATTGTTATTATTTGGTAGAAGTGGATAACATTATCCTCCCTAGATAATTCTTTCTCAATAGAGAATGACTCCATGGTTTTCTATCAAGCATTAGAGATTCTCTCTTCCTCCTCTTCCAATCTAGCCATAGAGATCAAGATAAAATACTGAAAGATAAATATATCATGATAGCGATCAAGGGAGAAATATATGGTGACTGAAACTACTGTACTAGAACCCAAAGTACCATCAACAATGTTCCAAGATCAATGGAGCACATGTGGATCACATCTAGAGGGATTCTACATTGGATCCTAATAAATATAATGAAAATACAACCAAATTATGTTCATATTACAAAAACCTACATTCAAGATATAACACAAGATTATGGTATTTATTTTTTCTATTAAATTAATTATAACCTAATGGGAAAAAACCACTCTCTTGGTTTCACTGAAATCACTTTTCAATATTCCTCAAAACAATTTTCAATGGTCATGGAATTAATGTCATATACATTATGAATGATCAATTAAATCTGACTAAATATGAATTTTCCATAGTCCCAACATGATCTTCTATTACATTTGGAACTAACGAGTGGTATCCAAGTGGTCATGTTAAATTTATAATTATTTGATTATTATTTATCATTAAACACATTTAAGGATTATTTTTCATTTTACGAAATTATTTATTATATCCAATATTCAGGATCTTTTCATCAACCCTTAATTTTTTGGTCATGTAATATTGATATAATTAAATATTTAAAAATAACATCCAAAAAACCCATCCAATTGTGTCAAAGCGTCTAACTGAATGACACAAGAGTACATGACCTCTAGCCAGAATATCGATTTCATATACCAATGTTCATTATATCATGATGAACCAAAGTAATTTTGGGTAATCATGTAGTTATTAAATACAAAATTGATTAAATTTTCACTCCATGTCAACTGATCCAGGTCGACACATGGTTCACTAGACTACACGTCGGGCAACTCGCATACATACCATGTAGTCTATGTGATTTTGTAGTGAAAAACATAAGGACCAAACCATGTCATTCATTTGTTACATGACAATGATATTGACAAATATTTAACAAATAGGTTACACAATGTGTACCTATTATACACATAATGTACATCTAAAATGTCCATGCACAGATACATTTCCATTCCCTGGACATGTATCTTGGACATTTGATGAGTGAGATTTACTGTGTGTAGCTGGATGTGAACACTGTGTACCCAACCAATTTATATATAAAATAAATAATAATTTTCTACACTATAAACCTTATCATTATATGTTTTTAGTATCATTTATTTGACTCATAAATTCCATATATTAGGTTTTATAAGATATTAAATTCCTATTTAATTTTTGTATAAAATATGAACTATATACCCTGTATAGTCACAATACATCATCTACTATGTATGTATTAATTACATTACACACCATATTAATCAACATGTATCATGTTCATGATTTAATTGCATCTTACAAGCCATGTAATTACATGATAATAAGTTTATTTTAAATTTTTTCATGAGTAGACTATATATAATATCAATACATATCAGGTAGTTCAAATAGATACTCACTGAGTTTCTTCCAAGAACAGGTAGTGCACTTTATTGATTAAATAATCTATAAAACTAATTAAATTAATTTTCCTAAAATCATAATGAATGGGTATCTCTAGGATAGATTGGATGGAGAATAAGATAAACTAAAATAATTGATTAATCAGTTAATTAATTGGATCAATTCATGAGTTTTTTAGTATAATTAATAAATGAATAAAAATATGATAATTAGTGATTTTATATTCATATATACATCACAATTGTAAGATCATGATCTTATACTAACCTGTGTATATGGATCGTTCTTTTAATTTAATTATTTGAAGAGTTTTAGAAATTATTTTATTAAATTAAATTGATTTAATTTGAGTCACTCCACCATCCTTATTATGTATGGGATTACATTCCCACCATTTCTTTTATGTAAAACCCTTTTTAGTTATATTCACCTACGTGTGAAGTAAATTCATTGTAAGGATGGATCTCCTAGGTGAATGGACTTTATTCAGGATGGATTCGAGGTGAATCAAATCATGGAGATACATATGACAGAGGTGGAATACTATGAATCAAGCCAATATGAGATCAAGTGTCCCCCCTAGGGTTAACCATTTTTTTATTGTCTACAAAATTTTAAAAAACTATTTAAATCTCATGAGCATGTAATATTTTATTTATCTTATTTCTATTTGATGTGTGATTTATTTTATGGATACAAAACCACGATCGTATAAATAAATGGATTAATATGAAAAGATGAAATTATAATAAAAGTATTATACTAGAATATTTTATTGGTACATGGTTAAATACTTATGTAAGATCCAATTAACAGTAATAACACTTGTAAATGATAAAATAAAAAATTAACAATGAATAAATAAAATCCTTCATTCAAATATTATGTCTTTCTAATCATTCCATCATCCAAAATAATATGAAACAATAATTAAAATGTTTGTTTTTCCTTCATTAGGAGAAATTTTAATTATTGGGGAGTCTTAACTAAGATATTCAATCATCTTAATAAAATATGTATTTGATTTAATGAACTTTTTTATCCAATTCAAATTTAGAGCCAAGTGTTGAAGAATTCTGAGTCCAGATTTCTATATTGGGGATTCTACTCAATGGATCAAGGTTCTTCTGGTATATAGTTGGAAAGAATATCAAACTAAATACTTTCCTATAATTTTCACACTCTCTGTCAAGATTATAAAGAGGGAAATATGATTTTTGACACAATAATTTCCATGTGTTGGAACATTTTGATTTCAATGGCGAGGGTGATGAGACTTGATAAACTAGTGAGATAATTATGAAAATTTAAAATATTATGTTTCCTATAATTTATAATAATGATAAAACTAAACATTTTTTGAATTTTTATAATAAAATTATAAAGTGAAATAAAAAACACTATACTTATAAGGCCCCAGCCTTAAACCTTACTTAATCTTGAGTTAATACAAGATTACACATTGGGGATCTTTTCAGGTTTAGAGTTTTAGAGAATTAGATCATAAAACTTGCATTACATTCCACATTTAAACAAAGTGGTTACATAAAAGACAGGATTCATTCTTCCCATCAACGGAAACATATTTAAAATAAATCTTGGATTCTTTCTTGACACATCCTTGACACTATCATCACATCACGTACCTTTCCCTTGACATGTGAAAAACATTTCAAAAAAAAAACTTGGGATGAGCATAAAAAGCTCAGTAAGGGATATAAAAATATGGAAAGGAAACATGAGTTCATATATACATAATAATGAAATCATACTTTACCCATAAAACATATGCACTTTAACATACCTCACCAAATCATGAATAAATCATAGAAATCATAAGACATAAAAGGTAACTTGAGGCATTCATAACATTCTTACGTAGGGATTAACCCTCTTGGTTACGTTTTGGAATACCCATCACAATATATTCCCCAAATATCTTCGGAGAAACCTTAATGTTTCACTCCTTCGCGTTACCCAATGCATTGGAGAGCTATATCGGGCTCACCCACCCTTAGTTTATCACGGAACCACCCGTCTTCATAATAATTCCAAAGAACCTCAACATAATCGTATCACATGAAACATGCATAAAAGAAACATAACATTTCCACCTTTCAATCAGAAGATATCAATAAAACACATTGATATAAAAACATTATGAAAACCATTTTCAATACCAAAATAAAAGAAAATTAAAACATGGTATTTATTTTTATTTTTTAAAAAAGGTATGGCTTGCAGAGGAAGCCGAAACTCAAATAAAGGTCACGGCGGTGGAGAAGTCGTTGTCGCCGCATATGTACGACAAAAACATTCCCTTTTGTCGTTTAGTAAAACTCTTCGTATAAAAAAGATTTCTTTTTGATAAACGTAAAAGTCAAAGGGGATTATACACCGTATAAAAGAAGGTTGTGTATAAAACAAAATATGCCTTAATAAAAGGAGATTGATACGAAGTCCCTTCCAAAGACGGTATCCTTGGTTTAAGGATAAATCAATTACATAATTATGTGTGAAAAAATAATAAACCAAATATAGGTGGATATTATGTGTAAAATAATCAAAGGTCATTCACACATATTCAAAGGATGATATATTCAATAACTACATGTTGAACCCAAAGAAATCGAAATTGGGTTAAGAAGTTCCCTTGACAGCCTAACGCCGTCACATAAAAAAAGGGTATCTCATCACATGGACATAAAATTTAACTCAATAATGATATATTAGAACATATCCCAACATAACAATATGTAAATTAAAATACCCAACAAAATAAGTCTTTTAAAAAGAGGAGGGTGAAAGGTTCCCTTACCGACATGGGTATCTTTTGAAACATACGCCCCGTGAAATAAGGACAATACAACATTGATGTAAATACTCATGAATGAATGAATATTACACAATGAGTAAAATAATGGTCATTATATACACCAGTCAAAGGAAATTGTGGAAAATGTTGCATAAATCTCCCAGGAATAAAAGTGAGATGAAAAATCCCTTACGAAAACTCGGCAGCCTAACGACGCCACTTAAAACATCCAAAAATGGATTGATGAGATAAAATAGGGTTTCTCATCATATTAACATGAAGTTTATATAAATATTAATATAAAATAACATCCCCCAACATAACAAAGAGGAGCTTAAAAGAAGTGACAAAAAAGAGAGTACTTAAAAAGAAAGAGAGAGGTTAGATCTCTTACGAAAATTCGGTAGCCTAACGGCGCCACTCAAAACTCCCAAAATGGATTGATGAGAGAGAATATGGTCTCTCATCATATGAACATAAAAATTACAGTAAGATTAATATAAAAGAACATCCCAATAACAAGAAAGATGAGCTTTAGAAGGAATGACATAAAAGAGTGTACTTAAAAAGAGAGGAGTAAGATCCCTTACCTCAAGTCCAACTTGTCTTGTTAGTTTCTTTATATTCCTGAATAATAAAATTTGTTCAATTAATAATTGCCTAAGTACCTCCTTTAGAGATTATTATTCAGTTCATATCACATATTATAATTTTATAATAATTGTTTAATAATGTTAGTTTATATCAGACGTTTTTGCCGATGTTTGGTACATGAGTCAAAAATGAACTTGTCTGAAAAATGATTGCCCATGTAGTTATAAGTAAATAATTTCCAGAATAGTATTAATTATTAAAATATAATATATATCCAGTAAATATTCATTTTATACTATTCCATATCATTTGGAGATAAAAAAACGAAAATCACCGTTCATGGAGATGGTAGGCCGTACGTACGCATGAACACTACTTTCATTTTTTGCCATATTAATGGAATTAAAACAAAATGAGAGAGATATATATATGTTATAATTCCAGAATTATATCCATAATTTAGATGTAATATATTACATATAATTCCATTATATATATGTACTTATAATATTACATAACATTTTGAGATAAGAAATGAAATGCACCGTTCATGGAGACGGTAAGCCGTACGTACGCATGAACGCTACTTCCATTTCTATTTCATATTTAATGGAATTAAAACATAATGATAGTATTTTAATTCCAGTATGGTATCATATATAATATCATTAAATATATCCTTTATACGTACCACATATTGTATTAACGAATCAAATCACTTTGAGGGAGCGGTAGTCCGCACTTCCTTAAATGAAGATATCGCGTATACCCATAATGGAAGCCATAATGGTATGCCATAAATTAAAAATACAGAAGCTTAAGGAAAACATAAACATATTATATATCATATATAAATATAGTGACATATTAATGGCCACCTTTGATGGTGATAAAATAATGTTGAACAATCATCGTTTCGGGAGGCAGAAATTCACCATCCACGGAAGCAGTATGTTCTCTAACCATTAGATGTAAATGTGTGTAATTTTAGCTCGAATACTTATTATAAAAATATCCCAGTATATTGAAGATACTGGATTTGTTACAAAATAAATGAATAAAAAGTGTTTAGGGGGTTGGAGAAGAAAAATAAAACAAAAGGACACAAGTGAAGACATTACCTTAAAATCGGGTAACTCCCTTTGGTTTGAGCTCAAAGGCTTCCTTGGGAAGACATCTGCCCAAAGTGAGGCTTCCAGGAGTAATATAGGGAAGTGGAGAGACAAACTGGGCAGGGGTTGGCCGAGAAAAAGGCTTTGGGAGTGTGGGTAAGGAGGTAGAGGTGGTGGCCTTTTATAAGAGGAGAGGAGGGGTACTCTTGTAAAGTTACAAAATGTTACTTTATTTTCAAAAGAGTTTCGGATTTTAAAGGTCCCAAATTAATTTATTTCCAGTATAAGGTGATAAGGGTTCGAAAAAAACTCATCCAATAGGTTTTGGACATGTGTAGGTCTTAGATATTACATTATCTTTCCATTTTATTTAAATCGTTAAATAATGAGGTCATCGCTGCATCATCATGATGTCATAAATAATTTAATTTATATAATGTCTAAAAATTATAAAAAAAATAATATGATGTAGGAAATCTTTTTATATTTCCAATGAATATTTATAGCCAAAAAAATGACTTGTATAACCCCATGTAAAAATTGTTTTAGTAAAACATTTCATGTTTGTGTCATTTTTACTTTAACATTAAATAAAAAGATATTTATGTCATTTTCCAACCAAAGTGGATCCATGGAGTCCCCAAGTTGACCCATGGATTGTCTTGGTCGGCCATGACACATCCAATGAGGTTAGGACATGTGTCTAGATCATTTCATTTTATTAAAACACTATTCTTACCATAAACTACACTAATTACCTCTAATCGTGATTAAAAACTTAATAAGTTACTATTCACCAAAAAAATTATTTTTATCCCATTGAACCACATTTTACTTATTAATGACAACCATGTACGTTGGATTTTTGAAATTCAAAACACAAAGATGGCAACATTTCATTTAAACGGAAAAATCAGTTTTTATAAGTACCACTTAGTGGTTTCACTATTCATCAAAAATTGAAGTTTTTCAGAAAAATCCCAAAAATCCACCCTAAGCTATATTTGATATTCCGAATTCAAAAATGAAGTCTATTTTACAAAATTAAAAACATATAAGTCACATTAATTAATTTAATAATTAATTCCCACTGTGAGAGCAAATAGCATGTTTTTATGAAACAACAAGTATCAAAAGATTGACACTAGTTTAAGTCTGATTTCAAAGTGAAATTAATTCCAACCACCACTATTGGATTTAATGGTAAAAATATATTCTAATTTAACTTTAAAACCAATTCAAAAGATAATCTAATCATATAAATTAATTAGATTAAAAAGAGGTTTTGAAATAAAATACAACATTTTACACTATTCATTGAAAAATGAACTTTATCGGAAAGATACCAAAAATTTACACAAAGTAAATTTTGATGTCCCAATTCTTAAGAAGAGTTTTATTTGGTCCAATATAATGTATAAGAGTGAAAAAACTATATTTAATGACGGCTCTCCATCAAAAGGCGATAAGTGAACCTTTAGTGAAAACTAGGGCATATACGCCTAAAATTGAATTCTTTCCGTATTTTAAGCCTTTATCTTTTATTGGATAAATGTAAAAACATTTAAAAACATATATAATAATATTTTAGTTATTTATATCCATTACCTCCAATACAATGGCTATATGTTAACTACCATTTAAAATAATATTATTTTATTATTAGAGTGTAACGTAAGATTCCCATGAAACTCATTGTTGCGTGTTGGGTACGACATCCAGCATAGCGTCCCCTTTAAAGTCATATTAATATTTTATTCACAAATATGGATAAATATAAAAATTTCATATTCTTTATTTACCTGTGGTGTTACAATACTCCCATATCTCAAGTTATATCCTTATAAATAAAATTTTAAAAATTTGGTAAAATCATTTATAAGATGAATAATTATAAAAAAATTATATTTTCTATTGGGATCCCCTATTATAGTTCATAAACCCTAGTATGTGAGTGAATGTGAAAATGAAGCCTTCCAATGATATATATAAGTGTCTTCATATGTCACTTGTATTATACTATCAACTATATCCAGAGAGTTTAGGATACAACATTGGGACATGAACAATTATACCATAATATCCCATCTTATATCACTTGATAAGGACAAGGAAAGTCTTTGGATCAATGGTATTTTATATACACTATATTAGTGTAAACTAGAATAATGGAATATAACTATTAATCATGGTTTAAAAATTATTTGGTACATTGAATAGTTATAGAAATTATGCTTCTAATTGGATAATAATTTATCCATCAATCACATTTTATTATCCTTATCATCAGATTATCATTATTTATCCATTCCTAAATAAACATAATGGATAATTAACTCAAGAATATTTTTTTGATACTTCAAAAAAAGGTACGGATTGTTTGAAACATGTTTTTTACCCATTATAGTGAAAAAAATGAATGAAAAGGATTAAAATCCCATGGATAATCTAAATTAAAAAATCTATTTCACAATCCTACAAATATAAAAAGTATTTAGATACATAAGAATGAACAAGAGTACATTTTCTTCTTATGTATAAATAATAGGCATTAGAAACTAAATTATAATGAATTGGTGAAGAAGAAAATAGTTTCATCTAATTTAAGTATATTTAAAATATGTCTATCATCTCTTAGGTATTAAAATAAAATATAATTATAACATTCATGCATTTAATATAGAATCTATGATAGAATCGAATGATTACAATGTGAACTCAAAAAATCTAATAAAGGGTGATTAAAATGTCATCCAAGGGGAGGAAACAACTTTTGATCGTCAATATTTATTGAATCTAGTTTTATTGAGTTTTATCAAACATTTTTTAAGTGTGAGATTATTTAAAGTGAGAAATAGTTTCATTTATACAATAATTACTCTTATGTTTTATCAATACATCTCATAGTCAAGTAAAACTAAAGGTTTTTTTCAAAAATATTCCCAATTGATTATTTAGTCCCCTTTTATCTAAAAACACTTTATGTATAACTGGAATACTTACTTATTGATTTCTAGACAAAGAAAAATTTATAAATAAACGTATTCCATAATGTGTTTTATGTTATTTCAGTAAATACATATGAACTATTCTCAAGATATAGGTAAATTATTATATTTCATTATATTCTTTTAATAAGTTTTATAAATTATCAAATAAGTAAACGAGTCAACTTTGGAAAGATAGAGTGCTCTTCACCTGGCTTTTCATACAATGTATTATCCATGTAATTATTGATCATTTATATGTTGACTAAATGTATTCCCAAACTCAAATTTCTTTATATACATAAATATAGTAGTGGTAGTAAAAGGAATATCAATGATGAATATTATATATATTTTATATAGTCTAATTTCTCCAAGAAATGCTTTTCTTCTAATAGTGATAAAAACTAACCATATTCCTTATATATTTACTAATGGATATCATAATTTTGATATGATAAGAATCTGTTAGGTGAATTTCAGAAGTGTTTATTGAAAAATATTTGTTAAAAGAAAGTTTTTACCTATAAATGAACATCAAACACTTATTTCATTTTAGTTAATAAACCTATAGACACTAAGGATATTAAATTCTAGTCAAGACGAAGTATGTTTCTATAAGTGAAACAAATATTTTTAAGAATGGTGTGAGATATGTTAAATTATTGGGGTTAAGGATTTAGATTTACATGAGTCAGTATAATAATTATGGACTTATCTAAGATTAGTGGGAGGAGTAGTTCAAGAGATACATATTTCATAGGAATTAATAACCAAAGAGGTGGTTTATATTCACCGTGGTGGGTGATACAGATATTATTATTTTAGAATAATGATTCCTATAAAGAAGATGTAAATGGAATAATTCTACGATAAAAAATTATTTATGAATTCATTAATGGATTCCATTTATCATGACTTGAAGAATCTGTACATTGGTTTTTTAAGACTTGATTATCATAGTGAGTATTCAAGAGAAAATGGACATGGATTATACAAGATGGTACCAATAAAACATGCTTGGTTATTGAAATATTTAGTCTACGGAAAAACATATACATGAGTCATCATGACTAAAATCTATTTGAATTATTCCTGTCAAATAGTACTTCTGAAATCATCACATTGGGGTACTGATGATCAATGAAACCTCATTTATTAGAAACCATACATAAGATTCCTATATGATACGACTAAAAGGAGACCCTATGATATATGTATATATAGAATAACTATAAAGGGTTTATGACATCAATAAATTATAATAAGATATTAATATTACATAATTTCTTTTATGGATGAAACATACACAATGATCATAAACATTCTTTAATAAATGAAGTAGTTCCATTTATCTATAAAACGTTAGTGGGAATAATATAGTTTTTCAAGATAGATATTTTGAAAACATAATGAAAAAATTTTAATGTCTTACTAGTTTGTTAATACTAAGAAAACATTTTCTCAATGGATGACATAAAGAAGCAATGAATTTATAAAGAACAAGGTTTATAAATTCAATCCTTTAGTTTTCTAAATATAAACATAGTACATATATTTAAAAAAAATTTAAAATAAAAGTTGTAATAATTCAATATTGAATTAACGGAGGAATATAATCATTCCAATGGAACATGCATGGGAATAGTGAAGAGTTATTGAGATAAAATAAATTCACATGATTAAGTTATAGGAAGAGATCTCACACCCCATGATATATGCCAATATTACTAATTCATTATGAATATTAGGTGAATATTAAATAAATACAACATAATTTCATTGAAATATAGTTGGAACTGTCTAAAAGTGCTTCAAAAAGTATTATTGTATATTTTCTAGATGCTTGGAGAAGAAGGAATACTAGTGATCTACAGAATTGAACAATTTTATACATTACTTAAATTTTATCATATTATCACAATAAGTATTAAGTTATTTTCAAGACAATCTTATTACTAATAGTGGTTTCCATGTCTATAATATCCAAGAAAGTTGTGTCTTCTGATAAATCTTACTAAGTTTTTAAAAAATGATCTATTCTTATTTTGTCTTATAAAAAAATTATGAGTTTTATCACTATCATGACAGTCTTTGACTATGGAATGAATCATTATACTAGGTTTATAAAATGTGAAAAGGAGGTTGATACTTGGTAATTTCACTACTTGAGGGATTATTTCATGATAGTGATGTAACAGTATGAAGATTCACCACATAGTCATATGGCTATACCCTAGACACAAAAAATATTGTAGGCTTAACAGATGATGCCATACTCAATAAAATAATGTTTATCTTCTGAGATATAACTAGTTGTTATCAGTTGAATCTAGTACAAGTGGGATTATGTTAGAGTTAGTTACTTAGAAATAAAAACTTTAAAATTTATATTGTCTATATATTCATGGATTTTAATATTAATAAATTTATAATCACATATTTATTGTTATTCTACATGAGTTTAATGTAATAATATCCAAGAATATATATCACATTAAAAAGTAATATGAAGTTCCCTAATAAGATGCAATCCTTCATATAAAATGGTGATATTATTATACTTAGTCACGTGGTTTCATAAAATTATATGATAGAATAAATATTATGATGAGTATTATGCATGAGTAATCATAAGAAAATGAGACTTTATCTCATGAAGTTCATACTTTTTTATCTTCAAGATGTGGTATTATGAGAACATAACCACCAGTTGGAATTTCACATATTTGAGTGCCATTAGATATTATTTTCCCTAAAAATGTGTAATTAACCTTATACATTAATATTATTATTAATGCATGTCATGAATCATGAAATTTGATGTATTTAACTAAATTAAGATAATATATATTCATAATGAATCTGGGTATATTGGGTGTTTCATAAATGATATGTTATTCACAAATAAGTTGAGTAAGGATTTTTCGTTCAATATTTATGGAAATTGATATCTTAGCCCTTTGATTGAAATGGAACCAACACATTAAATTATATCTCCATGGTGTTATCATAGGGTTATTTCATATAGTGAAAGGGAGATATATCAAGCATATAGGTTCATTCAATGGGTGTGAAACATGCATGATGAGATATCATGATAAATGGATTATATTACACAGGGAGAATTTCAATGTTATTGTTGTCATTAAAAAATATATTCTTCCCCAGTGCATTCCTTGACCAATTTCTATATAGTAATCATGGACATTAGGAAATCCCTTTTAATGTCACCAAGGAATAGGCTTAGAGGATCACACTAAAAGAATTTCCATTGATCTCAGTAAAATATTTTTTTATTTAATGGTAGGAATAAATACTATTCTCAAGACAGAGAAGTAATATTTATTTATAATTTAATGATCTAAATTATTAAATAAATATTTATTTTCATGGTATTTATTTAATTATTTTAAAATATAATATTAATTTATCTCTTATCATTCTCAAGGTGGTAAATAGTTATTTATAAATAAATTTTTTATTTAATTATTTGGATATTAAAATAAATATTTTCTTTTTATGAATGTGAATATAATATTTATTTATTCATTTATTAGATGAATAATATTTATTTGGGAAATACATAAATTCAAAGGTGTATGAGTGGACCCAGTTACTGGTATGATGATAAATATTTATTTACCATACTATAAAATAATATTTATCATTGTGCTGTTAATGACACATCACGAAATAAAATAAAAATAATATTATTTAACATGGAATGATATATGTTAGGGGTTTAATATATTAAAAATTGTATTTGTGAAATTCACTAAATATATAAAAGCATAAAACATATCTTATAAATAGACTTCTATGAGAATTGTGAATTTTTTATTTGTTGTGCACAATATTCTCCTCACTAGAGAATTCTCTCTTAATGAATACCAAATCATGGGTTTTCTCTCGAGATTGAGAGATTATATTTTTCTCCTGATGTTCCTATCAAGCCAGAGAGATCAAGAGATTATCATTCTAGACTAAAGGGATCGAGGTATTAGTCAAGGGAGTGACTCAAGATGATCAATACTATTTTTTATTGCTTGGAGTATCATACAAAACATCCTAAGATCAAATGAGAATGGATAGATCAACATGAGAGTTTATGTACTTTGGGTCTTCATTAATGCAATGAAAATACAACCAAACATCATTTAGATGATCATGACCTACATAAAATAAATAAATAAAGATTGATGTATTTTTATGGTATTAAATTAATTATTAATTAATATGAAAATATCCTCTCTCTCTTGGGTTTGATGAAATAATTTGTCAATATTCATTGAAAAAAATTCATTGGTTATGTTGTTCATGTTGAGTAAATTTTGGAAGATCTATTAAATTTCAGAAAAATATGAATTGGGTATAGGACAAATAGGTGATTATATGGCATCTGAAACCAACAGCTTGGCTGTGAAATATTTCTATTAGTGATCCTGGAATGGAAGCAGAATTATCCTAGATTTTCCTTTCTAGATATTTCAGGGTTAGTCTTATTTGGGTTATTTGGAACTTTTATTTGGACCTACATTTTTTATGCTTCTTTTTTCTGATTTTATAGAAGATTAGAATTTGTTGCATATATTTTATTTTCCAAATAGTTGTTATGTCTAGTATTTCATCATTATATTATTTTTGAATATATGTAGTTATATAGGTTTATTACGGAAATTCCTCCCATATTTAATAAATTCCTTCTTATTACTATTCAAAAATTAATGGCCTGTTGGAGGTAGGATTAGGGTGATGCACTTAGGTTATCACTAGCTTAGGATTGGTTGTGTTAGATTATATCATGTTATGGAACTTCAAGTATTTCACCAAAATTATTTCTCTCATTCTCCAATATATATTTTTTGAACAGGAACTCCTTGAAATATATTTTTATAATGAATTACATGCCCCATTCTTCTTTATATTCTCTAATATCATACTATTATTTATTCTTCCTATTAATCAAAAACATCTTTACATGATCACTAGGTGAAGAATCATCTTAAATTTCACTTTCATCCCACACTTCTTCTTCTATATTTGAAAAATAACTCTTCATTTTGAATTTAGAAAAGTTATTTTTTCCTTTACATTAAAAGGATATTTTCTCTTACTTAATATTTATATTTTCTTCCTAAAAATTTTTATTGATGACCCTCCATAATCTTCTCTCTCTTATTCCTTTAAATTTGTGAAATTTGATGGAAAATTTATAATTTTTACAACACTCAAATAATTTAATAGTAATTTTCCATGAAATCTAAATTTTACTTTTTTTATTAAGATACATTATATGGCATTATCAAAACTCACATCAACACCTCCATTAAAATCTAAATCCTTATCTTCTTCTTTGAACTCCTTAGAATTATTTTCATTCTTTATATATTTGAAAGATATTTCCTCATGTCCTTTACATCTATTTTTAATATAAGTACCTTTCATCATTTCATACACCACCAATAAACTGTATAAATAATATAGTGCAAATTAATTTAGTTCATAATCATCAAGAGATGAAACTTTAACATCAAACATGACTGGAATTATACATAACTTCTTATTTAATATCCCTAAATCCTCTAATGTTTCTCCAAAATATCTAATGGTGCTCATTTTATTATTAAATCTAATGAATAAATCAACCACCGATTCTCATATAATCATAAAAATATCTTCAAAATGAGAATTCTAGATTTGGAGTTTTTTTTGCTTTCATTCAAACATTCCCTAAATAAATATTTCAAAGATTCTCCAAAATTCATTTTTCTATCTTGATTCCCATAGAATTTATAAACTCTTTCTCAAAAATTGAGTCTAAGATATTTTTTTTGAACACCTATTGATCTCCAAATTCATTCTATCATCTAGAGTCATTACTTCAACTCAGTATAAGAAAATTATTTAATTGATGTGTGTTTTAAAACCACTGTGAAATGTTTAATATATTTTTAAAAAATATATTTATGTTTTTATAAGGCATCCACTATATTTAAAAAAGTATGAAATATTTCTAGGTTTTTTTATCAAACCAACACTTAAAAATTAACATAGTGATAATTTTTAAGAATCCACTACTATATGGTTTTAAACCATAGCTGTACTCCCATTGTGTTTGTTCTCTATAACCAACCCACTCCACTCTATGAGTTCCTTGAAATTTCCCTATAACCCAACCCACTCCTAGTGAGATTTCCATAATCCTTTAAAACAATTGACCTCGCACTCACCTCCACATACTACTCTAAAAAATCTCACTCGATGCTAACTCAGGCTAGCCTCCTCCACCTCTATGACCTTAAACCTATGAGTTATCCCTCTATGCACTGATTCTTGATATCATCTAGTGTCAATGAAAACACACACCACCCAAAAATGACATCTTATCACTCCCCTACACCTGAGGATGACCCCATATTATTTTATTTTATGAGGTTTTATTTTTCATTATAGATATAAAAATGTTCAGATTACATATTCCAATTAAATTATCTTATTTTTTTTGTATTATTCTTAATGAATAAAAAATTATTGAATATTTTGGTGAAAAATTAAAGAATTATTCAGTCATTTTATACTCTCTGATTATATGTTTGTTGTTTTTGTCATTTTTTATTGTCTCTAGAAGATAATTTGTAAAGTAATTATATTATTCATGGAATAATTTAACAGATATGTTCAATATATGTGGTTTTCATACTGATTATATATGATTTTATCTAAATATGTAATTATAAAAGTGTTTTCCATACACATATTCAAGTAGTTTTCTGTGAGGTATAAGTATATGTGTTTTTAAAGAATCATAACAAGAATATATTATTTTTTATACCATCTATCATAAGTGATCAATTATACATTCCTACTTCAATATGTTTTTTCAAATTTGAATCTTGATTTTGGTATTTTGTATAATTATTTATACTAGAACTGAAATCCAATTTATATTATTTATCAATTACATTTTTATCCCAAAATTTTTTAATTAATGAAGAACCACATTTTGGTTGAGATAATATAATTATGAATTTTTTTATATTGGTTTTGATTAGTGGTATGATTTTTAAAGTGATACTTTCTTAATGTAATATTTTTAAATGAGTTTTTTATGTTTTAATTGGATTTAAAATGATTTTTTAATGTAACCATTCCTATGAGTGTAATTATATATATTTTTACTATTTTATGAAGTAAAATTGTATTCATAATGATTATATAAATTAAATGAACTTTTTTCACTTATTAACTATATCTTTATTTTGAATGAATTGGGAGAAAAGTTATTATTCAGTACATATGGATGAATGTTAGATTAACTCACCCTAGGATAGCCTTCATTATGATAGGTTTTAGAATATTTTTTAGAATATTAAATTACAAATCAATATTTGGAAGGAAGTGTAAAATATCGATAACCTAATTATAAAATTCAGTGATAGTTAACTAGAAATAAAGTGTATTAGAAATTAATATTAAAATGTTTTTCTCTTAATATGTATATTTGATTTGGCATGGAGAATATAATGATATGGAATGTTAAGGTAGTGACTATGTTTAAAAATGGACATTCAATTCTAGTTATGATAAATAACTCATTTGGATTTACAAAATTCAATAATCATGATTATAATAGATAAATTGAAACCTTAGTTGATATTGATCTAGTTAATGTTACTCAAGATCTTATTATGAAATGAAACGTGTTTTATGAATTATTAAAATATTGAATTCGAGAACTGTATAAAATATGTGACAAGTATTCAATGAAATATTTTATATCCATGTTGTACCATATCAAGTGTTTTTTTGAATTACTAGAAAATCATTGTCTATGATTTTGGAGTTTCTTTATATAACTAACCAACTCGGGGTAACTAGACAAGTCACCCAAGCCGATCTATCATGGGGAGAGATATAGAAAAGAACCAAAATCCTCATGTAAAACTAAAGAAACATAAATGTTCAATGTGGAAGAAATAAATACATATCCATGAGACTTAAAAAGTAATCCCACACAAGAATAACTAAAAATTTAAATAAAACTATGCTAAATAAGTCTCCATGTGACTATCCATCACTACCAATCCATCCTACTCTGAAGGAAATAGAATAAAAGGGAACATGGAATATTATATATGTCCCTTTCTATTCCTTGAGTTTTGAAAAACAAGGTCTATAATCACCCAACGGATAATGTAGGGTGTGAGCACATATCCCTATAGGAAATCACCAAAGAATATATACAAGTTCTAATAACATGAATTCCCAACTTATTTTTTTTCATTTTATAACATATTTTCAAAACTAAAATAATTTTGAAGATTAATTTATTTTCCATAAATTCCTTCCATATCCACCAAATATAGGAATATGTCAGGAATAAAATAAAAATAGGTAAATTAAAAATGTGAGAAAATATCCATGAAACAAACCATTTTGTGATAAACCAGGTATAAAAGACAAAGCACACAATTTTGGATTTAGCCTATGGGAATGAATACTAGACATAAAAAAATCCCACAAAACAATATGTTGGTTCCAAATGATATTTAGCCCTACAACAATATGTCTATATCACAAAAGTGTCCCCTATTGATACCACACACACTTGGGTTACCTATATCCATTTCCTAATGCACCCAAGTTTCCCAAAGTGCTAAGATTGTATAAAACCATTTAGAAAACCATACTAATATTTAATTGAAACCATTATTTATATAAAGAAAATAATTTAAATGAAATACCTAAACAGATCAATAAGAAAATATAGCAATTCATGTATTATAAACACTATCATAGATACACTTACCTCAAGAATGATGGAAACCTATTCACCTTCGACAAAAAAATTGAGAAACCACTGATCAAAAATTGATATAAAAGGCATGAAAAGAAAATGAAAGGACTGATAGAAAATAAAAATTATTCATGAATCTAAAAAAAACACAACTAATACTTCCACTATGACCAAATTTATAGAATAAGTAGAAATACCACTTACCCAAGATATGAAACACAATTTCCATAGAAAATAAACACTAAGATAAGTGATACAGAAAGAGGGAGATCACTCAAAATCACCCAAAAATCACCATCAGATTAACGAGGGAATCCTGTACACTGAATGAAAAAAATATCTAGAAGTGAGACATGTTTAAAACTATTGTATGTTAGGAATTCACATCATGAATACCTTTCATAGTGTGAAATCTCATGAATTAAAAATATACTAAAAAATAAATCACCTGAGATAAAATTAAATCTTGATTGATTTTTTCATGTCATGTAATGGTTTCATGGCCTATAAAATTTCTACATCGTGCACAAGACTCATGAAATATTCCCTATTGCATATTTTCTTCATGAAACTGATTCATGATGTGAAAGTGTCCATCAGGCAGAGTTATGCCGAGTTTCTTATAGAAAACCTCCAACCAAAACTTAAGGCTCTCCAGACCCAAGGAGAACCTTCTAAATCCATTTAAACATTTATACATAGAATCCATTAATTCCAATAAACATACATCCCCAAAATTTAGGCCATTTTCTCAAAAAATCCCTCCATTCTCTAGAAGCCCATAATGCACCCCAACAAAAAGGGAAACAAACAAAGAGTCAAAGTGTAACACCCTGAGATTTTATGGGATTTATTATTTTAATTTCTTTCACATCTTCTGTTGTACGATACACCAATATTATGTTGTTCTATACGCAAGACCGTATTAGCTTGCAGTATACGCAACACTATTCTTGGATTGTGTTACACACAATTTCAAGTTCGTTTGATAGTAGTTATTCTACGCAACATTGAGTATATATATATATATATTCAATGTATAAATGAAATATGGTTGGATTCTGTTATACACAACAACAAAGGAGTCTTGCACTACACACAAACCTGACTTGGCTTACATTACATTGAATCGTGACCTTCCACGATAGCGTGTGTTGTACGCAATACCGAGTTTCACTAAACAAAGATATGATATTAAAATATTATATAAACTAGCCGTCATGAATAGTAATACCCACTTTTTGTAATTTTATAAATTTTATCTTTCAAAATGGAATTCATTTTTGGATTTAGAATATTGAAATTATCCTAGGGTGAATTTTTGGTATTTTTCTGAAAACTTTCAATTTTTAATGAATAGTGAAAACACTGAGTTACAATTTAAAAAACCGACTTTTAATTTAAATTATTATTTATTTTATTTAAATTTTTTTAGGTCCAAATTGTTACATAATACCTATATAAGTTCAATGCAATTCATTGGAGTCATTTTATAATAATTTTACATATATAAATATTTTATTGAACTTTTCACCGTCTTTTACCAACCTCCTAGGAGAATTTGGAAATTCAAATAAAACTAAAATTTACCACTTATGTGAGTGGAATTTAAAAAATCCGGGAGGCAAAGTTAATATCAAGGACTAAAATATGGTTCAATGAGATGAAAATAATTTTTGGTGAATAACAACTTTTTACTACCACAGTTAAAAGTATATAGGGTAATTAAGGGTAAAAATGATATTATTTTTACCCTAACACATGTACTAATTCTATTGGATAAGTTTAATTCGACCAAAAACAACCTTAGGAATAAAATAGGACCATTTAGGTCCACTTGGATTAGATTAGGACATTTATTATTAATTTATTTAAAGAAGGGTTAAAATAGATTAAATCAAAGTTTAATAACTAAATCATTTTTAATATAGGGTCATATATAAGTTAAATTCGACTATAAATATTCATTAGAAATATAAAAATATTTCCTACATAATGGTATTTTATTTATAATTTTTATACATTAAATAATTTTATTTATTTATGAAACAATGATGATGCACTAATTATCTTATTAATGAAATATTAAAATAATTGATGTTATAAATACCCAAATAAATGTAATTTCAGACTTTTTATGAATTCCACTAATTTTAAAGGTTAATATGACATGTTATTATTGATTTAATTAACTTTTTGATAACTAATCATGCTGTTATGATTTTCAAAAAAATCAAGTACCAAATAGTGTCAAAATTGACATAAAAGAGTTTTTAAAAAAATATTATATTATTAATTTTTATTATATTCCTAAAAATCAAATGATTTGCCAAGATACTTATATCATGATAGGTTTATCATTATGGACCACTTGGGGGTCTCTTGGATGTATATGGTATGTTTATTCACTATATAATATAAAAATACAAAGTGACATGGTAAATGTCAATCTAATTAACTAAGAGTTAAAACTGAAAGATAAGGTTAATATAGTGACCCAAACCTGTCTAAAATATATTGGTTGAGAGTATTGCGACCCATCCCCACTTTAGCTTCGAAATAAATCATTTTGGAGCTATTATAAACTGAATATGACTTTATTATAAAATTATATTTTGAGTTTTCCAAAGGTTCCCCTCTCCTCCCTTATAAAAAGGGCACCCATTCCCTCTTCTATTAAAACCCTTTTAAGACTTTAAGCTCGGGAAGACCCATGCCATTTATCTTCTCCACTTCCCTAGAAACATTTTGGAGGTTCTTTTCTTCTCAAAAGACCAACTCTACTTCCGTAAGAGGAATCTTAAAAGAGGTGCGTCGAAGAAGTGGTAATCTCTTCTTCCGATTCTCTCATGTTTCATTCTTCTTCTACTTATTCTTCTTTAGTTATCTCATTATAAAGTAATAACATCAGTATTAATTATATACTGATATGTTATTATAAATATGAAACAACCCTATTTCACCTTCTATCCATCCTACAGAAAACGAAATCACCGCGTGTGCGTACGTACAGAATACCGTCTCCACGCCGTGGTGTAATCTATTTTTGACCACCACCTTACTTGGATGGGTATAATGGTGTAAATAAATAACTATATATGATTATTTTAATGTTATATTTATTCTGAAATATTATACATACGCTTCAATACAATTCCACGATCATGGGAATGATATCATCGCCCGTGCGTATGTACGAACTACCGTCTCCACGACGCGATTAGATTCATTATCCATGTTAACCATTCATGAATGATTATAAAGAATATATAGTGAATAATAATGAGATATATGACATAAGAATGATACTGGATTTATGTATATATATATATGTCATCTACTTAATTCCGTTCAATTCAATAAGTAAACGAAAACAGCTTTCATGCGTACGTACGACTTACCATCTCCATGAACGGTGTATTTCATTACATTTATTGATCTATCATATATATTTATATGCTGAATATATATTATATATAAATAATGTTTTATATTCTAGAATTATGTAAATCAGTATATAAGTAATAATATCAAGAACAAAAAGTCGAAACTCGTACGATAAATGAAACGACTTTACCCAAAACGATGCTTTAACATGGAATTTAGAAAAGAAGGGGTAATATAAAGTTAAAAGTGAACTATATATGATATTATAACAATGCATATGATTCAGTAATAAGTCAATGACATTATTTAAATCATTATAAATGAGGTTCAGAAAGATACGAAGCATATCATACATAAGATAAGGGATAACTATTCCAATCTCGTTCTTATCCGAGATTGTTATTCGTAAGTATTTACTGGGGTTATTGTTATCATCCATGCCCATATTTTATAAAAAAATTTCAGGTATTTTTAAAGTCCTTTTTACCCATTTTTGAAATTTACCACATGTTATGAAAGGAATCTTACTTTTGTTTACCACACGGGGGAACTTTTTGACTTCTCTGACAAAAGTACGAGAAGAATGTTATTTTTAACTTATAAGGCATGAAAGGATTTTTACAATTTCATAACAGCTTATTTTAATGAAGATTACTCTACAAGATTGCATGATTATTTTTAACAAAACCCATTTCTTTTAAAATTTCATGGAATTTCGTGAAAAGAAATTGATTTTGAAAAAGAAAGGATATTTTCCTCAAGATTTCATTTCAAGTGTTTTATCTAAACCATTTTCCCTCTAATATGAAATTATTTCATATGTGTATGTTTCAAGTATAATTTCTCTATGATTTACATGTTTTCACTTTTCTTATGATGAAACGATATCCATTTGTTTTATATGGATTATGTTATGATGGGATGATGTTTATGAAACCAATTTTATTCTTTGGGTTATGAATAAGGATTTATGTTTATGTTTTGGCACAAGTAAGAAGGATTTCATTATGAGATGGGTGGGACCTATATCTCCCTCCAATGCATTGGGTAATGATTTATATCTCATGAGATAGACATGGCTAGAACGGTAAGTTAATCCGGTTCAGTAATACAGGACTGGAACGAGGAGCAAACTCGATCCAGAAAGGGACTTTGTCCACTAAGATTGTCTTGGAAGCAATGCCTTGGCTACTATGGAAATCATATCATCTTCTTAATGGTTTCCACAATCACATGTTTTATTCTCATGCTATTTTATCATGATTAATGTTTCTTTATGATATATTCCTTACATACTGCCAAGATTTATTTCACAACTAATGATTTTTATGTTTAAACATTATGTTCATGTTTTTAAGTTAAAATGTATATGGTTTGTTTTATTTTCTCCATTCTTACCCTTATAGAGCATTTGCGATCACCCTTTATATGTTTTCTTTTCCCCAGGATTTAAAGAAAGGTTTTAGGTAAGAAAAAAGTGGATGATCTTTATAGGAGATGTTGAAGATCTTTCACCATGATTAGAAGATTAAATTCTGAGTTTCCAAAGACACTAAACTATTACAGTCCTTGTGTGTATGTTTTTGTTATGTATTAAGTATTCTATAAAAATCAATGTAATGTACATGTACGTCATAGTTTGGTTCGTTATAGTTGGTATCAGAGGAAAGGTTTAGTTAACCTTTGGAAACTAGGATGCGAAAACCTTAATGAGATCCCTAGAGCTATTTCTAAGGTATGTCTTGGAATGTCCCTAAGGTTAAGTATAAGTATAGGTTATAGTACTAGAATTAGGGTAACGATCTTAGAATTTAACCTAATATGTTATATATTGAAGGTACTCCCCATTTGTTATGTTGTTTTCCTAGCATAAGTTTTTCTTCTTACACTATTCTTTTTGGGTTTTAGATGATGGCTGAACCCTGAAGGAACCGTGTTGATCAATGTAATGGGAAATGCAATGATTTTCCTCCTAAAAAAACCAATTTTTTGGGAGATGGAGTGATAAAACTTATTGCTATACTTACACAAGCTATGAATCATTCTGGACTTCTGAATGAGGAGAGAAGGGAACAATATTCTATTGAGTCCTTCATGAGGCAACATCCACCTTCTTTCAATGGGTCTTCTGATCCACTTGTTTCTAAACAATGGATCAGTACCATTGAAAAGACATTTTCCATACATCGCTGTTTGGAACATGATAAAGTCATTCTAGCTATTAACCATTTAGAAGGTGAAGCAGACCAGTGGTGGACTATAATTAAGAATACAAGGCCCCAATATGAAATTGAATCAATGGAGTGGGATGAGTTCAAGAACTTGTTTTTCAGTAATTACTTCCCTCGTATTCTTTGAACAAAGTTGAAAAAGGAGTTCCTTGAGCTTAAGCAAAAGGATGATGAATCTGTTGGTATATACGAAGAAAATTTGAACAGGCTTGCAAGGTATTCATCTGGCTTTATCATCCAATCTGAAAGTAAAGTTGATCGATTCTTCAGTGTCTCAAAACCAAGTCTTCTAAGGGAATTAGCTATAAGAGACTTCAGTAGCTATGAAGAAATTGTGCGTTGTGCTATCAAGGTAGAACTGGAAGTTGGTGTAACATATCCATATCATGGTTTTGACAAGAAACGAAAGATGGAGTTCAAGGAGAAATCTTAGAATAATGGTGAAAAGAAGATGAATGTTTCTTTGTGATCAAAGTGGGGAAAAAAGAATGTTGGAGAATGTCTTAAAGGGACTAGAAAATGTTTTAAGTGTGGAGAATAAGGTCATAGAGCAGATGAGTGTCGAGGTAATGGAAAAATCATTGCTAATGATGTGAATAAAGAAAATAATATAGAGAACACACCACCAACACTTCAATGATTAAAGAGAAAGGAAATGGGGCATTATGCTAATCAATGCCCTAATCCAAGGGTTAATGATGATCGACATGAAAAACCACTTAAGAAAAAGGACATAGGGAAGTCACATGCGATCACTATTGGCAATGTTTAATATGAAAACAATGTGGTGGAATGATTAAGTGTTTATATAATGGGATTCCAAAATAATGTTGTATATAGTATCGTGGAATATTTGAATATTTATGTATTGGTCTATTGTGGTTTTGAATAATTTTATGCTACCGGTAACCATGGAAAGTGATTGAGATATTTTTGGAAAGAAGATAATATGCGCATAATGAAGGGATAAGGTGAAAATAAATTGTTTGATAGTATTCATGAGCTCATGATTGAGATAAGGACTAAGTGTTATCATGGTTTCAGTATATAGAATTTTTGGGATTTTGGTATGTGGAAAGAGTTAACTTTTGACAGCACTCATGTTTTCACTAAGGTTCTATGGTAATTCATGTTTCAAAAGAATACATTATTAAGGTATTCACGTGTTTGGAATGTGACCAACAAGATATATCTTATGATATATGGGGGATAAATGATGGTATTCACGTACTTGTTATGTGGCATTTCAAGTAATCATTTTCTTTATAATAAGAGATTGCACATATGTATTTTGGATAAGACAAAAGATTAGAATGGATTATGTTGGACATCAGATAGTATTTTTTAAGGCTAGAACTTTTTGTTATAATAGTATTGTTTTAGAAAAAGGATAACCTGCAGGACGGGAGACAACCCGTCACATTAGAAAAAGGTATGAGAATCGAACACACAACCGAAGTGCAACATGCCTTTATCACCTACCACTGGCCTACAGGAAGTCCCTGGTTAGTAGAAACTAGTTTTATTTTATTAAGCAGGATGATAGATGAAGTATAAGTCCATTTTGGAACCATATCCAATTAATCTCACCAAACATGGACTTATGTATATAACTTTTTCTAACCATATGTTTGAGACAGATGGAATGACCTATCATTCTGTCAAATGATCTGCTAACACTTTGTGAAAGACAAATTCAACTTCATTTATTTAGGAGATGAAGTGGAAATTGTTAGAGGCATGTGCAACGTTGAGATGTTACCAAAATCAAGTAAGTATTTCTTTTAATTTAAAAGTTATTCAACTTTAGGGAAATGATCTTGAAAACCAAAAATGTTTTCCTAGTGCTCTCATATCTGATGAATCAGATGGTACCTTAGATCATCACAATTTTAGGGCTTTGTGACTATTGGATTTTTCATAGCCATGTTCTCTACCACTCTACATCAGAACATGATGGTTAGATTTCTCTTCCATATCCATATTTTCACCTATGATCTCCTATGTGGGAACCCAAGTGATGAGTTACTTTGGGTATCCATTTTGTTTCTACTGTTAATTTGTTTAAATGTAAGTTTTTGTATTCCTATTTTCGATGAAAGAAACTCTCATGTAATAAACCATTTATAACCCTGAAGAATTTCGAGGGTGAAATTCATTTTAAGGGGGCTAGAATGTAACACCCATAGATTTTATGAGATTTATTATTTTTAATTTCTTTCATATCTTTTGTTGTACGATACACCAAGATTATCATGCGCTATATGCAAGACTGTATTAGCTTTCAGTATACACATCACTATTCATGGATCGTGTTACACACAATTTCAAGTTTGTTTGATAGCAGTTATTCTACGCAACATTGAGTGTGTATATATATATATATATTCAATGTATAAATGAAATATTGTTGGATTCTGTTATACACAACAACAAAGGAGTCATGCACTACATGCAACCCTGACTTGAATTACATTACACACAATCACGACCTTCCACGATAGCGTGTGTTGTACGCAATATCGAGTTTCACTAAACAAAGATATGCTATTAAAATATTATATAAACTAGCCGTTATGAATAGTAATACCCAATTTTTGAAATTTTATAAATTTTATCTTTCAAAATAGACTTCATTTTTGGATTCGGAATATCAAAATTAGCCTAGGGTGAATTTTTGGTATTTTTCTGAAAACTTTTAATTTTTGATGAATAGTGAAAACACGAGGTTACTATTTAAAAACCGACTTTTTATTTAAATAATTATTTATTTTATTTAAATTTATTTTAAGTCAAAATTGATACATAATACCTATAGAAGTACAATGTAATTCAATGGATTCATTTTATAATAATTTTAGATATATAAAAATTTTATTGAACTTTTCACCATCTTTTACCCACCTCCTAGGAGAATTTGGAAATTCAGATAAAAATTTATTTTACCACTTATGTGAGTGGAATTTAGAAAATCCCATAGACACAGTTAATATCATGGACTAAAATGTGGTTCAATGAGATTAAAATAATTTTTGGTGAATAGTAACTGTTTACTTTTATTTACCACGATTAAAAGTAAATAAGGTAATTAAGGGTAAAAATGATATTAATATTACCCTAACACATGTTCTAATTCTATTGGATAAGTTTAATTCGACCAGAAACAACATTAGGAATAAAATATGACCATTTAGGTCCACATGGATTAGATTAGGACATTTATTATTAATTTATTTAAAGAAGGGTTAAAATAGTTAAAATCAATGTTTAATAACTAAATTATTTTTAATATAGGGTAATACATAATATAAATTCTAATATAAATATTAATTATAAAGCTAAAAATATTTCCTACATAATGGTATTTTATTTATAATTTTCAGACATTAAATAATTTATTTTATTTATGACACAATGATGATGCAATAATTATCTTATTAATGAAGTATTAACATAATTGATGTTATAAATACCCAAATAAATGTAATTTGAGACTTTTTATGAATTAAACTAATTTTATAGGTTAATATGACATGTTATTATTGATTTAATTAACTTTGTGAGAACTAATCATGCTGTTATGAATTTCAAAAAAATCAATTACCAAATAGCGTCGAAATTGACATAAAATAGTTTTTTTAAAAAATATTATATTATTAATTGTTATTATATTCCTAAAAACATAAGGTTCGGCCAAGATACTTATATCATGATAGTTTTATAATTAATGGACCACTTGGGGGTCTTTTGGATGTATATGGTATGTTTATTAACTATATAATATAAAAATACAAAGTGACATGGTAAATGTCAATCTAATTAACTAAGAGTTAAAACTAAAAGATAAGGTTAATATAATGACCCAAACCTGTCTAAAATCTATTGGTTGAGATAATTTCGACCCATACCCACTTTATCTTCGAAATAAATTATTTTTGAGCTATTATAAAAAGAATACGACTTTATTATAAAATAATATTTTGAGTTTTTCTAAAGGTTCCCCTCTCCTCCCTTATAAAAAGGGCACCCCTTCCCTCTTCTCTTAACACCCATTTGAGCCTTGAAGGTCGGCCAAAAACTACCCATTTATCTTCTCCACTTCCCTATAAATATTCTGGAGTTTCTGGTATTCTCAAAAGACCAAATCTACTTCCGTAAGAGGAATCTTAAAGGAGGTGCGTCGAAGAAGAGGCAATCTCTTCTTCCGATTCTCTCATGTTTATTTCTTCTTCTACTTATTCTTATTTAGTTGTATAATTATAAAGTAAAAACATCAGTATTACTTATATACTGATATTCTATTATAAATATGAAACAACCCAATTTAACCTTCTATCCATCCTACGGAAAAAGAAATCACCGCGCGTGCGTACATACGGAATATCGTCTCCACGCCGTGGTGTAATCTGTTTTTGACCACCACCTTACGTGGATGGGTATAATGGTGTAAATAAATAACTATATATTATTATTGTAAAGTTATATTGATTCTAAAATATTATACATACGCGTCAATACAATTCCACAATCATGGGAATGATATCATCGCTCCTGCGTACGTACGGACTACCGTCTCCACGACGTGATGAGATTCATTCTCCATGTTAACCATTCATGAATGATTATAAAGTATATATAATGAATAATAATTAGATATATGACATAATAATGATAATGGATATATATATATATGTATGTCATCTACTTAATTCCATTCAATTCAATAAGGAAACGAAAACAGCGTTCATGCGTACGTACGACCTACCGTCTCTATGAACGGCGTATTTCATTCCATTTATCGATCTATCATATATAATTATATAAAGAATATATATTATATATAAATAATGTTTTACATTCTGGAATTATGTAAATCAGGATATAAGTAATAATATCAAGAAAAACAAGTCGAAACTCATACGATAAATGAAACGATTTTACCCATAATGGTGCTTTAACATGGAATTTACAAAAGAACGGGTAATATAAAGTCATAAGTGAACCATATATGATATCATAACAATGAATATGATTCTGTAATAAGTCAATGAAATTATTTAAATCATTATACAGGAGATTTGGAAACATATGAAGCATATCAGACATAAGGTAAGGGATAATTATTCTAATCTCGTTCTTATCCGAGATAGTTATTCATAAGTATTTACTTGGGTTATTGTTATCATCAATGTCCATGGTTTATAAAAATGTTTCCATGTATTTTTAATGTCCTTTTTACCCATTTTGAAATTTACCACATGTTATGAAAGGAGTCTTACTTTTGTTTACCACACGGGAAACTTTTTGACTTCTCTAACAAAAGTATGAGAAGAATGTTATTTTTAACTTATACGGCGTGAACAGATTTTTACAGTTTCATAACGCCTCATTTTCATGAATCTTCCTCTACAAGATTGCATGATTATTTTTAACAAAACACTTTTCTTTTAAAATTACATGGAATTTCGTGAAAAGAAAATGATTTTGAAAAAGAAATGATATTTTCTTCAAGAATCCATTTCAAGTGTTTTATCAAAACCATTTTCCCTCTAAGATGAAATTATTTCATATGTGTATGTTTCAAGTATAATGTCTCTATGATTTACATGGTTTCACTTTTATTATGATGAAATGATATCCATTTGTTTTATATGGATTATGTTATGATGGGATGATGTTTATGAAACCCATTTTATTCTTTGGGTTATAAATAATGATTTATGTTTATGTTGTGGCACAAGTAAGAATGATTTCATTATGAGATGGGTGGGACCTATATCTCCCTCCTATGCATTGGGTAAAGATTTATATCTCATAAGATGGACATGGCTGGAACGGTAAGTTAATCCGATTCAGTAATATAGGACTTGAATGAGGAGTGAACTCGATTCAGAAAGGGACTTTGTCCACTAATATGGTCTAGGAAGCAATGCCTTGGATACTATGGAAATCATATCATGTGCTTAATGGTTTCCACAATCACATGTTTTATTCCCATGATATTCTATCATGATTAATGTTTCTTTATGATCTATGCCTTACATACTGCCATGATTTATTTCACAACTCAAGATTTTGATGTTTAAACATTATGTTCATGTTTTTAAGTTCAAATGTATATGGTTTGTTTTATTTTCTCCATGCTTACACTTACTGATCATTTTAGATCACCCTTTATATGTTTTGTTTTCCCTAGGATTTAAAGAAAGGTTTTAGGTAAGAAAACAAAAGGGTATGATCTTTATGGGAGATGTTTAATATCTTTCACCATGATTAGAAGATTAAATTCCGAGTTTCCAAACACACTAATCTATTACGGTCCTTGTGTGTCTGTTTTTTCTATGTATTAAGTATTCCGAAAAAAGTAATGTAATGTCCATGTACGTCAAGATTTGGGTTGTTATACAAAGTATACAAAAAGGTAGGTAATGGGGTTTCAGAATCTCCCCACCTTAATCAAATCATATCCCCATAAGTCCCTAAAGATCATGTACTAATAAAAATTTATGGCCACTACCTCCTCATCAAATATTCCCAATCCCATGTATGATGGACATCTCGCCAAAAAAACTACAATACATTGATATAAGAATCATTTTAATATGAATCACCTTCTCTCCACGATCCATAATCTAAATTGGTTTCACAACCACAATGATGTTGGGATCACGATCAACATCCTCACATCCAATCACATGGGAAGGATCTGGTAGATACCTCATCAGCTAGGAAAACTGAAACGCATCATGGATAGAATTTAGTTGAGATAGTAATTCTAATCAAAATCCAACCTTTCCCATTCATCCAACTATCTAAAAGGGGTCCAAAAAACATGGTGCCAACTTACCCATCTTAACCATATGACAATGTCCCAAGTGATGTGAATCTCTAAGAAATACCTGATCACTAAATTCAAACATCGATAGCTGATGATGATGGCCTGCATAAGATTTTTAATTACTTTGTGGCATGATCAATATCCCTCAGATCAACTAAACCCTAGCCATCATCTATTGAATAATACTCAAACCAAATAAGGGACACTCTCTAAATTCTACCCAACATAAGAGCGATCTGTATGAACACCCATAAAAATCCTTGAAGGGATCTATTTTGATCATGTTATAAAAAATATTTTTATAAGAAAACTCAAATAATCATAAATTATTTTCCCAAGGGGCACCAAAATGAAACACACTATCCTGGAGGATATCCTCAAGAACCTGGACATATATCTCCATCTGTCTATCCATCTATGGATGATATGTTGTGATCAATTTCAATTGGGAACCCATAACCACATTAAATCCTTTCCATAACATGGGTGTGGACCTCAAGTCCCTATCAAAAACAACTATAGAGGGAACCCCATGCAGTCTCAAAATATTTTAGACAAGCAAGTCCCAAAGTTGATCCCACTTCATCGCCTCCAAGATAGCTAAAAAATGTGTTGATTTATTGAGTCTTTCAATGATCACCCAAATAAAATAATTCACACTAGGAGTATATGGTACTCAAATGATTATATACATATAAATATCATACCATTTTTAAACCAAAATGGGTAAGGGCTACAAAAAACTATAAATTCTTGTGTGTTACTCCTCATTTCTCAAAAAAGTATGACACCACAATAAAAAATATAAAATTTAAAATCTCATCCCTGAACACTAATATCAATGTCACAAATCATGATATATATTGGTAGTACATGTTTTTACAGACCAACAAGAATGGTTTCCACTATACATCAACTCTTGCCTCATGGAAAATGGAAAACCAAGCTATTTCAAAAACACAAACTGCTACTAGGGGACCAAGAAAACTCACCTAATGTCTCTCAAATATAAATTATTTTACTAAATCTATGGATCTAAGGGTTAGATTCCTACTCGAGTTGAATCTACTTATAAAATTATGAGTTTGTCTTTTTAGAAAAGAGGATATGTGAAGCCCAAAACGACATTCTAGGAAAAATAAATCCCTTTGCCTCAATATCTTCAAGTTGATCCTTAAGTTATAAAAGAATAGAATGAGCCATATAGTAATATAATATAGAAATGTGAATCATACTAGGTATTGGGTCTATGGTAAACCCGACCTTTCTCTAGGGAGGTAAACCTGAAAAATCATCTGGAAATAACTTGAGGTACACAGACACCACTATAGGTAACTAATTACCCACAAAGGGTCCAAAAAATCTAGAAAAATCCCTGGAAAAGGGCATGAGATCATCCCTTCCTAAGGAGAAATATGCCCCATCCTTCCCGATCTAGAGCCCCACTCACCCAAAAAAACATGAGTGACCCTTTTTTCATATAATAACTGAACCCGATGGTGATAAAAGTTTAACAGGTCCTTAACACTAATCATACAATCCTTGATAAAGATAAAGTCAAAGATGTCAAGTTAGAGTAATAAAAATTCTTTCTCCACCACAAAGCCTTCTATCACTACTCAACATGACTGTAAATTGAATCCTTGTACGAACATCTTTCCCAAAGGTGTGGAAAGATACAAATAGAATGAAATAAGTTATGAATACAATTCCAAACATGTCAACTAGATTTTATGATATAAAATAATGAGTAACACCTATATCGAACAAAGATAGCACCATTTAATAGTAAATTAACACCATAACTCTAATTGTGGATGGACCTACTTCAGATTCATCTAGTTTATAGTCCACTGCATAAAAATGTTTGGTCTCAGATCCGGCCTGTGATTTCATAGCCACATGCACACCCCCTTAGCATGAGGATAAGATGAACCACTCTTATAAGAATCAATATGAACCTATGAGCCATTGGTGAATGTGGATTTATCCTCACTACCTTAGGACATCCTATCACAAAAATGATTCAGATGGCCATATCTTATACAATTATGACCAGTCTTGGGAGCCTCTTTATAATTAGGCTTGGAATAACTAGGCCACCCAGAATGATAACAAACAACCTGATACTATTTAGAGGAATTCATTGAACCTAGCCCTGAAGAAAACTGTATTACTTTTCACTTCCTTTTCTCCCTATAAGATACACCCTAGTTAACAACAATAAAAAATAAAAGCTCCTCAAAAATATGTTTTTTCATCTATTTCAACCCTTGGAAAATATGAATTATCAACTTTCTCTGCAAAGTTAGAAAAGAACCTAAGAATTAGTATCATTAAAATATCGAACCTCAACCCCAACTCAGACCACCAAGCCATTAGTTAATCATTGGTGACTAGCTCCAGTTCCAAGTTCACCAACATGGTAAAATGGGTGGAATACTCTAGAATACAATCTCTCCCTACTCCAAGTAAAAAAAACTACATGGTATTTTCTCCACATAATTTTTCAGGATAAAATAGTTGTTTTTAGAATTTCTTAAATGAATCCCAAGTATGATTTTTTTGCAACTTATCTTACACAATAATTTCTAACCATATCCTTTATAGTCTTTTAAGCTATACATAAAAAACCCCACCTTAGAGTCCATAGGAGTATTAAAAAATATAAATATCCTATAAATCCACTGAATCCATTTTTCATATTACCATAGTCCTTCTTCACATTAGAAGGCAGATGAATGATGCTTTGTAAATTATGTGTAATGTCCACTGCTTGTCTTGGGTTCCCAACACCTACTTGACCCAAAGTCTAAATAGTATATATTATAGCATCTAATAGAGAAGGTCACCCCATAGGATTTCCTGTGGAACTTGTCTCATAGATCCATCAATCGTATTTGGAAGGTCTTTTATAGATGATATTATCTAACAACCAAAAGAAAATAATAACCACCAATCATGAGAAGATTCCAAAATCATTTGACCAACTTCAGGTACCAAAATCAGTACATTAAAACAATAGAAAATTAAAACAAAATGAATTATACTAATTTAAATCAATAATCTAATAGAGCAACATGTTTATTTAAATAAACTCCCAATCCAGTTCATTCAAATAATTTGAAATTCCAGGACCCAATATTGTTAAAAATACCTAACAACCCATGGTTACGTAGATTTAGTCATGGAAGTGAGCTAGCCGGGTCCCTATTCTATACTTACTATCTGAATTCTGGTGGTCCTAACTTCTATCTACTAAGACACAAAATCACACCTTGATAGTATCACAACATTTCAGGTTAGGTATTCCCTCTAAAACTAATTTTTAACAAACCATCCCTGGTCAACTAGGAAAATCACCCAATCCAGTCTATCAGGGTGTGTGATACATAAATGAACCACAAGACTCATATAAAACCAAATAAATAGAAAATTATAACATATAAGAAGAAAATACATATCCACAAGACATATAAAGTCGTGTTACTAAATCCAATCTTGAAATATAAATAAAATTGAACTAAAAAATTCTACACATGACCATCCATCACCACTAATATATCCTACAATGAAGGATAAAAACAATAAGAGAACATGAAATAATTCATGATTCTATTACCTTTTCTAAATTCATACAAAAATAGTTCAATAACTGCTAATGTAAAATATAGGGTGTGAGCCCAGAGCCTAGTAGGATATCACAAAAGATGTTATAAAAATTCTAATTTCAAGAATTCAAAAGTTCTAGCTTTAAAAAGAATTCAATTTTATAAATTATTTTCATAAATAAAACCATTTATAAACATTCCTTTGTTTTCTATAACTCACACAATATCCACTAAATATTGGATTTTCTTAAGAATAAAATAAAAAAGGTAAATTAAACTTGTGAGAAAATATCCATGCAATAAAACAACATGTGATAAACCTGGTATAAAATATAAAGCACACCATTTGGTCTCTAGAATATTGGAATATGTACTAGACATAATGAATCCTAAACCATAAATATATTGGTTCCAACAAATATTGATTCCTAACATAGTGTGTCAAAATAACTAAAGTAACCCCTAGTGGTTCCACATACAATAGGGTTACCTATGTGCATTTACCAATGCACCTAAGGTTCCCAAAGTGCTAATTTTGTCCAAAACCATTTCCAAAACCATGATCAAATTTAATAAAAACATGTTTTAGATTAAATAAAATCATTTCCATGAACTACATTAAGGGCCTAATAAGAACATATAAAATTTCATGAATTAGAAACAACTTCATAGATAAACATAACTTATAAACGATGGAAACCTATCCCCATTCAACAAAGGAAATTAAGAAACCAAGGGTGAAAATTTGATAGAAATGTAATGAAAATAAATATTAAAGGATTGACAGAAAACACCAATTGATCATGAATTCTAAACATGAATACAACCAATTCCACTGCTATGACTAATGGAAATGAAGAAGTAGAAAGACCACGTACCCAGTATATGCGATACAACCACCAAAGGAGATAAAAACTGAGCGGAATGATCCAGAAAGTGGAAGACCATACAAAATAACCCAAAATTTACAGAGGATTTTATTAAGAAGGAAAAAAAACTAAATAAAAAAATATTCAGTGATGTAATATGTTTAAAACTACTATACATTGAGAATTCATGTCATGAATCCCTTTCCCAGTGTGAAATATCATGAATTAAAGACATGCTGAAAAAGGCATTTCCTCGAATTAAATAAAATCCTAATTTATTTTTTCATTTCTTATAATGATTTCATGGACTGTAAACTCTTCACACCCTGTAAGAGACTCTCATCATATTCCCTACTATATATCCACATAATGTAACCCATTCACAATGTGAAAGTGTCCAGTAAGTAGGGATCCACCAAGTTTCCAATATAAAACCTCTAACCCAAAACTTAAGGCTCTATTTTCCAAAGAAACACCTTCTAAATCCATTTACACATTTATAATTGGACTATATTAATTAAAACAAACATACAACCTTTGAATTTAGGTATTTTACCCCAACAAATGTTCTCTATCCCTGAGAATCCTACAATGTACCCCAATAAAAAGGGAAATCGAAATAAGTGTCAAAGCATACCTGAAGGAAAATAATGAGGGGCTACAGATCCTGATGCATTTTGTGAAGCTAAGATCACCACATCATTATATGAAATGAAGGAAATGATAAAAAATGAGTATTTATTATATAAAAACACATGAAGTTCGTAATTATTTCTTTCCTTATTTTTGAACAGATTTAGATAAAGATGAATGCATAAGATTCCATTTAATTAGATGTAAATCAATGAGAAACACTAAGATTCTGAATAAATGTTACACTGGGAAGAAGCAACAGAAGCAGAAAACTCCAACATAGATATCAAATAGATTTTATCAAAAACTATTCTTCAAAAGATTATTCATTTAATTTAAGACTATATAAGATATAATGCTTCAAAAAGTAACAATGAAGACCTGATGAGACATTTGAAAGATTCAATGTCATGGAATATATCTGAATCATTATATTTAAATTTTTTTTCAGAGCCTCAGAATGTGTTTTTATTATTGGTTTCTGATATTTTTAACACTTTCAATTCTATAAGTACAAATTCTATCATATTTTAAATTGATCTAATCCCTTAAAAAATTCCCCTAGATGTGTATGATTCAAACTTATTTTATTACTTTGAAAATTACTCATAGAAATAAAATTATTGGAAATTACATTAATTTATAACTTCTTCCTCTAATCAAGGAACTTCAATAATTATAGAATGATTTTTTTTAAGCATTTTATGTATTAGTGAGAGAAATGTTCAAAATGTATGTTTCTCTAATACGAATAATTAATAATATTAAAAGACTATGAAACTTATTCGATTAGAACACTCATACTGGTTTGGATTGTAAAGTTTGTAATTTTTATTTCAAACCCTAATTATTACTTTATAGTAAAAAAAATTCTTTTATATGTCATTTATGATTTATTTAATCATCTTCTAATGATCCAAATTATTATAAACTAAATTCCATTTTTCAAATTAATAAATGACTTACTAAAAAATGTGGTTATAGAAAAAAAAATAACTACTTTATTTATTTCGTACCATTATTAGTTATATACAATTATATTTGAAATACCAATAAGAATCATAACCCTTGATAATATAGTTATTGAATAGTTATTTTTATTATTAGTATATATTAAGGGTTATGATAAAATGCAATTGACATAGACGAAAGAATCAATGAACTTCACCAGTACGATAATACCCTATGAAGCCAATTTATATGAGCTTACAAGGGAGATGGAATCGCTATTATTTTACCTAGTACAATCCTAAGATTATATTGAACAACTAAATCATGAAAAAAACTATTTATGGGAGAATTTTAATCTTATCGATATCACAACCCAAACCATGTTCGTCGAACCACCTCACGAAAGTGTCACTATCACAAACCTTACCCTTAGGGTATACACTTGTGTAATAAAGGGTTATATATCTCAAACCTAATAATATGAATTTTTATATTTTATTTTTAATAAAATAATGATTATATTTATCCATTTTTATCACTAATTTATAAAATTATTAAATAATGGTTTTTATAAAAAGGGATTTTTGTATAAAGAAACTCAAATTGTATTTTTTGGTAAATTTATAGATTCAATCAAGACACTGTTTTTTTGGAATTCAATACTTTATAAAATAAATTTTATTTTTATAAAATATTCATATGAAATAATATTTATTTAAATATAAATAATATTATAATGAAGTCAATTGGATTTTTAATAAGGGGCAGAGAACTGCTGTCATCGTTAAAACCCATATTTTTCAATAAATGGAAATTTTTGATTTAAAAGTTTAAATTTTCATATTTATACAATTATTTTGATAAAATAAATATTATTTTCTAAATTTTTATATCGAAAATAGCTAATAGTTAATTTTTCTCTTTTTTAAGAGCGTCAAATTTATGGGTAAAAATTGAATAAGTTATAAAAATTTGGAATGTATTATGAAATTATGAAATCCAAAAAGTGATGTAATAAGTACAATTAAGAGTATCCAATACCAAAATTATCTTTTACATTTAATTTTTTTTGTTTTTGATGTTATTTTTTTAACTTTATGATTCCTTAATAATCCTCATAAACCTATGTTATAATTTATGGTTTTAAAACTAATTTTCTCTAAACATGACTCACTTACACATAATCAAGGGTATCATTTGAATTAGTTTAGTTCATAGAATTATAAAATTTTTGAAACCATTCCACTTTGGTAGAAATCATGGGAAAAACTTAGGAAAGACTGTGGTTTTGATTATTTTATCATATAGAGTTGAAAACATAAGTTTAGAAATTAATAAATAATTCCCCTATATTTTTCTATAAAAAACCACACAAACTCAAATTATTATTCAATAAAAACCATTAGAGAATGAATCTAACTTTAACTTACCTCTCTAGAGCCACTATAAGGTGTTCCTAACCTATTAACATGCTCTTTACAGTCTTTTAGATGCAACCTTTCATGGTAAGCAATTCTCTCCTTCCCCCACATATTCAAGAACCTTATTTATGTTATTCCTTTTGAATTAAAAATTTACCTATTGGAATATGTTTTTACTTATCCCCATTACTATACTTATGATGTCCATGTGGTGTGGTCCCTATTTAAATCTCATTAAAACCTTACATGAAATTCTATGTACCCCCATTATGCTTTCCAAATTATCATACACTATTCCATGTCAAAAATTTGTGTTGTGAATACCCATCCCCATTTCAAATAAAATATAATGACCTAGACTTAAACATTACGTAATCTTGTGAATTTATTTATAATTCACTTAATTAAAATCCCAAAGATCTTTTAAGTTTATAGTTTATGAAATTTACAACATAATTCATACATATCATAACATAACTATAAAAAGTGGGTACAACTAAAAAAATATCCATTTTTTCACAGTATAAATTTTTTGGCCAAAAAACATGAAATATTTTCATGAAAAGTCCTCAAAACATTCATCTTGGCTTCCAGTTTTCTCTTAACCATCCTTAAACCCTATGAAAAACATTTTAATACTTGAGATGAGCACAAAAATCTCAGTAAGTGTAATACAAATTATGATAGAAACTGTTAGTACATGAATACTTATAAACCTATGAAATCATTTTCACAAAGACATACTTCTCACTCAATAATAATCATATAGTTATGTTATGAGAACATGATATTTTCATAAAACAAAGAAAAAATAAATAAACCATTTAGGTAAATTGGGGCAGTAATTATTTAATATTGTAACCCTCATGACTACCTTATGATTTGTAACCCCCATTGATACCTTACAATGAAACCCTTATGAATACCTTATAATGTAACCCTCATGGCTATATTATGGTGTAACCATCACAATAACACTTGGAGTAACCATACAACTGACATGAAACTTAAACAAAACAAACACATTGGAGGGTGATATAGGTCACACCCTTCATCATAAAAAATTCCCAATAACCAGAACATAATATTAACACAATATTATTTACATCATATAAATAATTCCCTTTAATAAAGAAAATAAATTAAAAAAGGTTTTTCAAAGAAAATCCCCTTACAAATATCATATGTTTGAAGTGATAATTGATAAATATAATTGAATATGTGTATGAAATATAAATAAACATAATATAACACAATATAATAAAAATTGATTTCATGAATATACATAGTACCACATTATCAATAAAAGAGAAGGTTAACCCAAAAAATGTAAATTGGGTTAAGAATTAACTTACCTTGGGTTCATATTACTTAAAATGAGTTCAAAACTCTTATACAATGATTTAAAGAGTTTTATTAATATATTACAGATCCATATTCATATTTATAATTAATTATATGATATCTTTTTATCATCTTTCCACCCATTTATTAATAACATTTTGTTATTTTCATTGTTTTAGATGCATTTATTTCATGGTTTCCATGGTTGGTTTATTATGGATTTCCATGTTTGAAGGTAGAAAAACTCTATAATTGATATTAAATGTTCTTAATTAACATAAATAATATTAAATTTTCTTATATATCATTTATTTAAATGTTATTAGGATGAATCATTATATAAATTTTTAGTGATGAAATTTAGTGTATTTTGGTAAATTTTGATCATTACGAAGCACTTCTATTTCATTAATTAATATTATGTATAAAATTTTTTTATAGAGAATAATATAACATATAATATGTGTAATAAAATATTATTTAACCATATTAAATTTTTTATGACCATCATTGAATGTGATAATGTAAATTTAAAACACATCATCCACAATTTTGGTAAATCAACATATCACAGAAGATGTTTTTAGTTTTAGAATTAAAGAGTGAGGAGAAGAATTATGATGATGATTTTTTTCCACAAATAAAAAAATACACTATATAGAAGATAATTGAGTTTTAATGCATCTTGGATATGGTGAGGTTAAGAGAGTATATGAAACAAAAAATAATCGAAAATAAAATAAAAGTAAATGAAAGAGGTTTTTTATCTATTGAATTATCTTCCTTGAGAACCTCCTTAAGGCCCTTGGTTTTGGCCTTTTGGTGAGGAAAGAAGGTATTAGACATAGGGAAGATTATTGGGAATTTATTTGGGCAGAAATTAAGTATTCTACAAGCCTTTTAGGTCTAAGGGGAAGAGGTGGTGAGTAGAGGTATTTATAGTGGAGGAAAGAGGTGTTTTCTCATTATTATATTAATTAGTTTATTAATTTGGAACACAACTATGAATAATCTGAGAATTATCATAAAATATATTAAAATAATTAAGGTATGTTCGAGATTTTGTTCTTACATCGGCCTTACCTCATATATGAATCAATAAATCAAGTATTTAGCTTATATCGTAATTTATAGTATTTCACTATTCACCAAAAATTCAAGTATTTCAGTAAAATCAAAAAAATCACTCCAAACCTTTTTCGACATGTAGAATTCTGAAATTAAATCCATTTTACAGGAATAAAATTATATATATGAGAAATTTAAATTTTAATTAAAACCATAATTTTTTTGAAAAATACTAGTTTTAAAACTATTACTAATTTTATTACACTTTTTAAAATTTATTAAAGTCTCATAAAATTATCATATAATCATTATAATAGAAAAATAATAATTTATTAATCTATTTTATGAAAATACATTTTATTTTAAATCATTATATTAATTATAAAATTGTAACTAAATATTTATGAGTTATAAAAATTCCAACACTTAATTATTCATTTCCAAAACATTTATTTACTTATTCATGATATAAGAATATCATGATTACACTCATATAATACATAAATTTTATTTATATAATCATAAGTGAGGTTAATAAACTATTTTCTAGAATATTATTCCTAATGGTCAAGTTAAAATTCTTAAGGGCATGTTATTATTCCATCAAAATAAATTCATTAATTTATATAAATATAATTTATTTCATTATTCATTTATAAAGAGTATTACTATTTAATTCCAAAGTGAAAGGAAATTATTTTATAATTACCTAGGTTGTTATATTCTCCCCACCTTCTAGAAATTGAATCCTCGTAATTTTTATACACTTATTAAATATGTGAGGATATTTTCCCTCCTATCATATTCAGATTCCCATGTTGCTTCTTCAACCATGTTTTTTTTCCAAAAAAAAACTTAACCTGGTAGATTACCTTATTCTATAATACTTTTTCACTATCATCAAGAATCTAAATAGGTTTCTATTTATATGAATGAATCTATTCTAGCAGAACTAGTTCTCGGTTCAAAACCTATAATGAATCTGAAAAATAATTTCTCAACATTGAAACATGAAAAACATTGTGCACCTAAGATATACTTAGAGAAAAAGATGCTCGGAAGAAGAATGTTATAACTTTCTCAATGATTTACTAAGTTTTAATAAACCTTGGACATATAAATCCTTTCTTACCAAAATGCATAATACCTTTCCATGGTGAGATTCTAAGAATAATATGACCATATACCTTGAAGGAAAATTCTGTCCTCCGGTTATCTATATAAATTTTCTACATACTATAAGTTTTCCTCATGTATTTCCATATCATCGTCAATTTATTATCCTCTTTCTACACTAATTTGGGTCCTGTCAACTTTCTTTCTCCAACTTCATCCCAAAAAATTGGAGTTCAACACTACTTTCTCTATAATTCCTCAAAAAGTTCAATATGTATATTGGAATGAAAACCATTATTAAAAGAAAACTCAAGTAAAGAAATATATTTATCCCAACTTCAATGGAAATCCATTGAATAAGTTAAAAGTATATCCTAAAATTCTTTAATTTTTTGATCGGTTTGTCCATCAAATTGAGGATGAAAGGCCCTACTAAATTTGATTCTATGCCCATCGACTTATGAAGGCATTTCCAAAAGTTAGTAGTAAACTATGGATCATGGTCAGATATAATGGATAGAGTTACTCCATGTAACCTTAAAATATCTTTGAGGTATAGTCAGGAAAGCTCACCCAAATACTTATTATCTTGAATAGGATAGAAATGTGCTGATTTGGTCATTTGGTCAATAATAAAACAAATTGCATTGTTACCTCAAGAAGTCTTTGGTATTCCCACCACTATGTCCATGGATATATTTTCCTATTTCCACTCTCACACTAGAAAAGGCTGAAACATCCATTTTGGTAGTTTTCAATCTGATATAACCTGTTGACATGTTAAACTTGTCATGGTAAAATATTCAATATCTATTTTCATTCCATCCCACTAGTAATACTCCTAAAGGTCTCAGTACATCTTGGTGCTACCAAGATAAACTACAAATAAAGAACTATGAGCTTCAATTAAAAACTCTTTCTTCAACTGTGAATCATAAGGCACACATAATCTCTTCCCAAATCTGAAAAAAAATCATTATCAACATTAAATTCAAGAAACATACCCCCTTTCCCCAATTCTACCTTTTTTTTGTAACTCACTATCTTACTTTTGCAATTACTTAATTCTATCTGATAGATATGACTGCACTAAAACCTAAAGAAAAACATAATAATTTCCTAGACCAACAACATCCAAGACAAAATTCATCCAATCATTAATCAAGGGGTCATGTTACAAATGTAACATGGTTAATGAATCATGATGTTTTCCACTCAAGGAATCCACCCCATTGTTTGAATTTATAGGATTTTAATTGATTGTGAAATCATAATCTTTTATCAGTTCAAGCCATGTTATCTACCTCATTTTAATTCCTTCTGATTGAATATATACTTTAGACTTTTATGGTTAGTATATATTTCACATTTGAATCTACATAAATGATTCATAAAAAATTTCAAAGAGAAAACCATAGGATCCAGTTTAAAATAATTTGTGGGATAATTTAACTCATGAAGTTTTAGTTTTCTTGAATCATAAGAAATTACTTGAACATTCTGCATCATAACACAACCAATCCCCCTTAAGGAAGCCTCATTGTAGATGAAAAATTCACTATTTCTGGAAGGTAGGGCCAAAACTATGGAATTCACAAATCACTTCTTTAGTTACAAAAAAACAAACATCACATTATTCTAATAAACAAATTAACACCTTTTCATGTCAATATAGTTAGAGGGATAGATAACTGTGAAAATTGTTTTAAAAAACCTTCTGTAATAGAAATATAATTTAAGAAAACTATAAATATTAGAAACATTTGACGGTCTTGACCATTAATCCACCACTTTTAATTTGGCATGATCAACTCTTATTCCATCCTTATTTACAATGTTCCAAAGAAAATAAATCTATTGCAACCAAAAATAAAATTTACTAAATTTTCTATATAAATTCTTTTCTTTGAAATTTTGTAAGAAAATTCTTAAATTTTTTTCATAATCCTCATAAATTTTTAAAATTACCAAAATATCATCTATAAAAACAGCAAAAAATTATCCAAATATTCATGAAATATTATTTTCATAAGATCCATGAATAAAAAAGTGGTATTTTTCAAAGCAAAGGGAATGACAACAAGCTCATAAATCCCATATCTATTATGAAAGATTATTTTTGGGATTTTATCATCCTTTTCCTTCAGCTGATTGTACCCATATCTCAAGTCAATCTAGTAAAAATATTAAGCTCCCTAGAGCTTATCAAAAAGTAATCTATACGTGGAAACAGATACTTATTCTTAATAGTAATCTTATTCAATGCTCTATAATCAATGAAAAGTCTCAGGGAACAATATCTTTCTAACAAAATAAATAGTATCACCCATAGGTGAAAATCTAGGATTAATGAATCCTTTTTCATGAAACTCCTATAACTATTTTTTGAATTTAAAAATTTCTACTTGAGACATTCGATATGGGGGTTTGGAAATCCAATCTATACCCAGAATTACATTAAACTATACTACGAGGAAAACCGGTTTTCAGGTAATGTATTTACATAGATAACAATGGGAAGGTTCTTATAATTCTTTTTTGTTATAATATTTCCTATAGTGTTATAATGATAATTTATGGTCTCATTTCTTAAGGAAAATTTCTAATTTACCAGATAATTTCTCAATGATAAATGAATGTGTAGAACCTTTATCAAATAAGAAGTTATAATAATTTCAGTAAACAAACAAAGTACCTGATACCACTTCATTGGATGGCCGAACATCTATTGATGTAGTAAAAAATGTTCCCGCTTCACCTTTCCACGTTTAATTTGGCATATTTCCATCATTCATATCTTTCTTTGGGATGGTATTTTTAGAATGACCCATCTCACAACATTTAAAACAATTTATAGTTTTCTTATCAGAATTAATCTTAGGATCATTTTCATTATAATATCGAAACATTTATTCAAACTAACCACATCAAAAACACTTCCCATTTTTGTTAAGGCATTACCTATGATGCCTTTAACCACACTTTTCAAAAACTGGAAACTATATTTCTTACCTTCAGGTTTCTTTTATTTATTCATTTCCATCACATTCCTTCTAGACCTCTTCTTATGCTTGTTTTCAAAATACACATGATTATCAGAAAACTCAATTTCTACCCTCTAAACACATCAGAAAAGTTTCTGATAACTTTTGGTTTTATGGAAGGCTAATTCCCTTTGATATCTTGGGTTCAAACCTAAGTAAAAATGATTGATTTTTCTATCAAGATCATGAATATTATTTAGATCCTACCTTTCAAATTGTGTGAAGTCTTCTTCATACATGACCACTAAATCCTTCTCCTTTTGTTTCAATTAAAGGAATATCTTTTTCATCCTAAGTCGAACCACCTTGGTAAAATATTTTTGGAGGACCACATTCTTAAATTCATCCCATTATAATACTTAAATGTCCTATATATAAATAATATTCTTTACCATTATCCACCACCAGTCAACTTCACCTAAAAAATGATAAATGGAAATAATAACATTTAGATTATATAAACACCCCATAACATCAAATATCTTATCAATGGATTTAATCCACCCTTCAGCTCCATTGGGTTAGAATATCCACTAAAAGAAAGTGGGTGACGCCTCATAAAATGTTCCACTATCGTCATGTTCTTTATGGAAGCTCTAGTTGTTCTCTTGCGTGGATTCCACCACTGTTTATAGTCTGATTAAGCTGGTCTACTATTATCACATACTTTTTGGTTCCAGATCCCACTATTCTTGGTTTTGGATTTGGAAAGATATCATCCTCTCGGTGCCTTTCTACTTCAAATTCACCATTTTTTCTATGGAAAACCATTCTGAAAATAAATATCTTAAATGAAGAAACATGGTAATATTTAATTTTTTTATCATTTAAACATAGAAAAATGTAAAAAATATTTATGATATATTATTAAAATTGTCTAAAGCTATAAATTTATATAAATTGTGTTTTGATACAAACTAGAGGGACGCAACCTTAAACATTACATAATCTTGTAAATTTATTTAGAATGGACTTCTTTACATTCCCAAAGATCATTTTATTTTATAGTTTTAGAAAGATAGGAAATAATTCCTACATATCATCCCAAAAAAGTGGGTACAACTAAAAAATTATCCATTTTTTCATAATACAATTTTTTTAATAAACTACATGATATATTTTCATGAAATGTCTTCAAAACATTTATCTTGGATTCTCATTTTCTCGTACCTATCGTTAAACCCAATGGAAAACATTTTAAAAATTAGGATGAGAACAAAAATATCAGTAAGGGTCCTAAAAAAGAGAGAAACTATTAGTACCAGAATAGTTATAAACATATGAAATCATTTCCACAAAGACATACTTCTCAACCAATAGGTATCTTATAGTTACTTTGTAAGAACATGAGATTTACATAAAACATAAAAAACATAAGTAAAAAATTTAGGTAACTTGGGGAATTAATTACTTAATATTGTAACTCTCTCAAATACCTTATGATTTTTAACCCTCACAGATACCTTACAATGTAACCCTCATGGATACCTTACAATGTAACCCCCACAACTACCTTATGGTGTAACCATCACAGTTACATTTAGAGTAACCATACAACTGAACTCCCACTTAAACATACCCAATGAATTTGAGGGAGATATAGGTCCCACAATTAATCATAAAAAATAACCAATAACCAGAATATAATCATAAAACATGATTACTTACATCAAATAAATCATTCCCTTTAAAAAATAATATAAATTAACAGCAGATTTTAAAAGAAAACCCCCTTACATGTATCATATATTTGAACTGAGAATTGATAAAAATAATGGAATATGTGTATGAAATTTAAATAAACATAATAATATATAATAAAATAAAAAATTATTTTCATGAAAAAATTTAGTACCACATTATCAATAAAATAGATGGTAAACCTAGAGAATGGAAATTGGGTAAAAAATTACATTACCTCAGCCTCACCTTATTCAAAACATGTTAAAACATCATGTGTATTGATTTAAAGATTGTTCATAATATATCATAGAACCATATTCATATTTATAATTACTTATATTAAATCCTTATAACATATTTCCACCCATTTATTAATAATATTTTTTTATTTTCATTGTTTTAGGGGCATTTATTTCATGGTTTCAATGGTTGGTTTATTATGGATTTTCATGTTAGAAGGGAGAAAAATGACCAAATTAAAATTAATTGTTATTAATGAAAATATAGAATATTAAATGGTCTTATATATCATTTTTATATGTTTTCAATATGAATCATTATATAAATCATTAGTAATGAATGCTAGTTTATTTAGGTGAATTTTGATCATTACGAACAACTTTTGTTACATTAATTAATATTATGAGAAAAAAATGGTTCTAGAAAATAATATTTAATACAATATGTAAAATAAAATATTATTTAACAATATTAATGGTTTTATGACCATAATTTTAGATATTATTGGAAATTGAAAACACTTCATCCATGATGTCGGTAAATTGACACATCATGAATGCTGAATTTATTTTTTGAATAAGAGGGAGAGGAGAAGAAGTATGGTGATGAATTTTCATATAAAAATGATAAAATTAATATATATATATATATATATATTAGATACTATATTTTTAATTCATCTTGGGTAAGTGGAGGTGAAGAGAGTATATGTAACAAAAAATAATTGAAAATAAAATAAAAGAAAATGAAAGAGGATTTTTACCATTTGAATTCTATCCCTTGAGAACCTTCTTAAAGCCCTCAGTTTTGGATTTCTACTAAGTCCATACATTATTGGACGTGGATAAGAGGCTTTTGAAGGTATTTGAGCAGAAATTAATCAATCTAAAAGTATTTATCTGTGAGGGGAAGAGGTGGTGAGGGGAGGTATTTATAGTCGAGGAGAGGGGTGTTTTCTCATTATTATATTCATTACATTAATCATTTGGACCCAGATTATAAATAGCTTAATAATTATCATAAAATATGCTAAAATAATTAATTTAAGTATGATTTTTTGTTCTCACATCATCCTAACATCATCTATGACCCAATAAATCTAGCATTTAGCTTATATCATAAATTACTATATTTCACTATTCACTAAAAAATCATGTATTTTGGAAAAAACCCAAAAAAGAATCCCAAATATTTTTGAACAAGTATAATTAAAAAATAACTCTATTTTATGAAAATAGTTATCAAAATATGATAAATTTAATTTTTAACTAAAATCATAATTTATCTAAAAAATATTAGTTTTAAAACTATAACTGATTTTACAACACTTTGAAAAATTAATTGAAATCATATAAATTATCTTATAATCATAATGAAACAAAAATAATAATTTATAAATATGTTTTATGGAAATATATTTTATTTTAAATCATTATATTAATTATAAAATTGTTACTAAATATTTATGTCTTAGAAAAATACAAACACATAATTTTTCATATCCAAAACATTTATTTACTTATTACATGATATAAATACATCATTATTACACTTATGATAAACATAAATTTTATTTGTAATCTCATAAATAAGGTTACTATTCTATTTTCTATATTACTATTCATAATGATCAAGATACTATTCTTAAGGTCAAGTTACTATTCCATCAGTATAAATTCATTAATTTATATAAATACCACTTATTTAACTATACATTTATAAATAATTTGATTATTTAATTACAGAGTGAAAATAAAATATTTTATAAGTACTTGGGTTGTTAGAGAAATGTATTAAAATATATGGAAAAAGACTTCATTAATTATTTACTTCCACATATGTAACCCACACTCCTTAATAATGGGATTTAAAGTGGTGAAATACATCCTTATGTTGTATGATATATTTGAAACACTTATTTATGTATATAATATGAATGTGACAGGTGGTCCTAGAATTACATATACCTCCAATTCATTTGGTAATGTTTTTATCTTAGGTTATAAAATGTATGGTGCACATGATGTTATCCTAATAATATAATGTTATTATTTCTAAGTGTTTATCCTTGACTTATGTTAATGATGTTATGTTTTGTGTTGTTTCCACATTCCAGAGTCGCCTTTATGTTATCAGATCATATCTTGATTTGAAGTTAAAGATTATAATTACCACCCTCTTATGTTACCTTGATACACCTATTGACCCACATGTACTACTTTAACTTATACTAGGCTTTGATTATTCCTATTCCATTCTTTATAACTAACATTTTTCTTATATACATCCCCATGTTATCCCATGTTTTTTTAGAAGAGATAAAATTTTAGGAGAATGTTATGGACTTTTTAAATATTTTTTTTGTTCCTATGTTTTAATTTATTATGATATGTAACTAATTTTACAAGAATAATAGGTATCATGATCTTTTGGGATTTATTATGTGTAATTTTATGTAATAAATCATGAATTAAGGTATATTAAAATATAAGTTTTCATACATCTCATAACTTCAGGTTTAACAGGACATAATTTAATAGAGATATTGAATTTATAAAGTCACCAAATTTAATATCTCTCTTAAAAATTTTGGGAAAAAATAATGAATGTTAATATAGATTTTTTTTAAATTTAATGAGTTGAAAGAATGTATGAAAAGGGTATGAGGTACAATATCCAAAGAAATTGGAACATAACAGTAGAATAAAATGGGAAATTTTTTTAAAAATTATTTTTGGGAGTATAACTTGATGCATAATAATATTTATCTAATGAATATTAGAAAAATATCCACTAAAATAAGATCTTTACATTTTTTAATGAGAAAGGTAAACAAAAGGATCATCTTAATGCGAGTAAATAGTTGAGAGTAATGAATATAAACAATGTTTTATTGGCAAATGAGAATGAGAAGTACCATGTAGTAGTTTTTACAATACGATATCATGAAAAATATATATTACTTCAAAATTTAAAAAATATAATAGTTCAAAAATGATATTCCCTTAAAATTTGAATGTGTGTTTACTTAAAACGTAACAAAGTTATATGGATTGGAAATTCATGACTCACATATTTTGTTGGATCAGTTACGACCTGTGAACTTCTTTAAAGTGTTACTTCAAAACATAACTACATTTATGTTGGATTTTTGAACCTTTTTAAAAAATCTTTTTGAAATACTCCAAATCCAACCAAGAATGGAGAAAATATTGAAATAATTTTAATGACATGGTCATTTAGAGATTCCCCCCTTCATTATTTCATTACCATGATCCATTTAATTGTTCATTTGGTTGAGGAAGTTAAAATTTCATGGCTGATAATTTATCAATGGATATGTAAAATTGATAGGTAAGTTAGTATTTTTTTAATTTTCAATTATTAATTAAGTTTTATTAGATCAAAATTTAATTTTTTAACATGTTTCTCATATTTATTTCATTAATTAATTTGATAATATAAAATCACATGTGAGAAACATTTTAACCAAAAGTATTTATCTGAATGTTCTATGGAAAAGATTGTGTGACCTTATGTTTTCATTATTTATAAATAATTGAGATAATATTCAATCATTTTTGTATATATTGATGAAATTTAAAATAATTGTGATTCTAAAAAATATTCATCAGTTTTTCCAACTATCGGTGGACTAGTTGGAAATGGATCAAATATTACGCTGATCAAATTAGAGTTACTTAAGACACATAGATTTGTGTTTCTAAATATTAACATTTAATATCCTTTAATTAAGTAATTAATATTTCAAAAAAAATAGATGACTGAGGGGTCGATATTAAAACGAGATAAAAAAATGCTACTAAAAAGAATTTAAAATAGTTCACCATTCTTATAAACACATACTTATATTTATATTATTAAGGTGTTTTAATTTAATCCATATTAAAATTAATTTATTATATCCTATTGTGTATATCCTTAATGATGATAATAAAGTTAAAATGTTGGATTATTTTAAGCTTTTGGCTTGAGGACCTTTAAGTATAAATAAGAGACTTAGTGCTTACAATATTAATGGTTTAAAATTTTATATAATTGATCATAAATAAATCTTGTAACCAAAAATAGCTGTGTATTTAAGTTTCATAGATTGGATACTATGGAAAGATTATATATACAGTTGAATTAAACAATAAAGATCAATTTTTGATATTATTTAAATGAAGGTTGGTCAAAATTCACATGGGTATAACAAAATATTTGTTACATTTTAATTCTGTCAAATTATCTCACTTGATTGATACCAAAAATAATTTTTATCATAATCTATTTATAATAAAGTCAAGGAAAAAGATGTTTTAGTATATGTATGATTAATTACCTGAATACTGGAGTTTTATTATACACTTAAAGTAGAGATACTTGTGTGATATGGGTGATTAATATCAATTGGTATTTTCTGAGAGTGAACCCCATCAATAAAAAAATTTACTAGTTTTTATATAAATATATTTATAAAATATAATTTGTATGGTAGGGTGAAAATCAAGAAGTAATCTTAGTAATAGATCTTGAAAATTATGAAGATAACTACAAGGTGAAGACAATTGAACTTATAAATTTGTATTGTCGCTATATTACATGTTCATCTTTATAAGTGTTTTCATGTTTTAAATATATAAATGCTTTAATTTTGATAATATATATAACCTTTATATTATTTTAAAGTAAAATTTTCAAGGATAAAACATTTTATATATATATTCATCATTTAATAGGTTATTATTCATTTTATACATATGCATTATTTTGTTTGATTTTTTTTAAATTTATAATTCTTTTAAAAATTTATTGTTTTCTATGAATTGAATATATTATTTGATATTTGAAATTAATGAATTAAAAGGATACAATATTTCACATCTCATCTTAATTTCAATATTATATAGGATGACATGTATAGAGAATGAGGAAATTTATAGTCATATAGTCCATCATTCTAAGGTAAATTCTAAATCCAATCCACCAAATATTACTTATAATTAAATTTTAAATGATTATTTTTGAACTAAAATATCCTTGGAATGTTTATGTGTTATTTTGGGGGTGGATTTAAAGATGAAGTTTCATATTGTATACAAACATTCTAATTTATTATTTTGGAATTTATAAACAAAAAGTGAGTGATTTTATCTTGTCGGTGTTTTAAGTTAATATTTGTCTCCTAGAAAGAATTTATAAAAATAATTTTGGTATTACCCAATGATTTGGAAGTTGTATTTTATGAGTAATTTTTAATTGATTAATTCATGTTTAGCTTTCAAAATAGTTTATAGGAAAATTATTTTCTATTAAAATGACCAAAAAATGTCTCCATGAGAATTATTTTAACTAAAATAGTGTTTTTGAATGTTTTAAATTATTTCAATTCTTTTAATCCAATAATGGTTTTCATTTTTGTGTGTTTAAAAAAAATTAATTATTCTTTTAATCAACTAGAAATAATTTAATTGGTTAATTATAAATTTATTCTAAAATGAATATATATATGATTTTTAGTAATAAATTTTGAATATGTTGTCTTGGTGGTATAAGGAGTGTTTTATTATGCTATTGTAGTTTTACTGGTGCGACTTTTTCATTTATGGTATGAAAAAAACTATGATGTAATTTTTTCTGGTCATCATTATTTTTATTTGGTATTTTTAGTTGTGTTAAAGTGGTTTAATTTATATGTTTTTTTATTTTTTTAGGTTGAATTAGTTATATGAATTTCTTTGAAATATTTTGTATTAACGGTATGTTAGTCAATTTAAAAATCTTTTATATTTAATAAAAAATGGTTTCATTTATTTGAAGTGTTTTTGGATTATTAATCCTTGATTGGTCAAAATATGTTCTTTCCAAATTGTGCTTTTGGTTGCTTTCTCAAATATTTTGGTTTTGTACTATAGATGGAATATGTTAGTAGTAGGGAAGTTGACCCTTCTTCTTCATGAGATGTTGGAGTTTGTGACCTAGATCATACTAATTTTCAATTTAGATTACCTGTATATTTATAGAATTTAATATCAATAAATACCTTATAACATATTGATTTTTATTTTGAAAAACATTAATGTGATAATTTACTAGAATATATTTCCACTAAAAAGGTCACACCAATTCCTTACTATGATGAGAAACTTGAAGCACCGTGACAAAATTAATAAACTAAATATTATATGGTCATATGATGTTATCTCAGGGGACATATATGATGTCACAACCCATCCCAGGGGAGCCCGTTCCATGACTAACCCATGCTTGCCTCCAATAGGATAGGGGATGCTGACTATCACTAAGTTGGAAAATCCTAAAATTGGGAGGAATTTTCCTAATTACCTATACAGATAGACATACACACACATATCTAAGCCAAAAATTCTGAAATATAACACCACTAAGTAAACAATTCATGAAAACCACTATATCCCACAACCAGAGTACAATAGTGGAACTACTAGAAAGTAAACGGGGTCAAAATAAGCCCACCAAAAGAAAAAGGTATGCAGCCACAAGTCCAACCTCTAAAGTAAGAGGTATTGGGACTATCATCAAAAAATCTTCTGAAACACACCTCATCTTATCTGGTCTCACAAGGCATCGCCTGCTCCTGGTGTTCCTGGAACTCTATCAAAGAGATTTTTATCTGCATAAGACACTACACGTGTGGGAAAATACCAGGTAGGGGTGAGTAAAACAATACTCAGTAGGAAAACCCAAAGCCACAAAGGAATACCAAAAAGGAAATACCACAAAGGAAATACCATGAAGAAAATACCATGAAGGAATACCACAAAAGACTACCATAGAGGAAATACCGTGAAGGAATACTAGAAAGGAGATACCCCAAATGAATACCACCAATGAATACCACAAAGGAGATACCATAAAGGAATAACACAAATGAATACCAAAATGTAATACCAACAGGGAATGCCACAAAGGAATACAACCAAGGAATACCAAAAAATAATGCATAGTCAACTCACCAAAGTTATATGTCTACAAAAAATATATTAAGAACATCCAGATATACTAAAGCCGGTTAGACACACAGTCTTAAGAAGACACATTGTCTCTATAAGACACAAAATCTACATAAGGCACATAGTCTCCATAAGACACACGATCTCTACAATACACACAATATCTAGGTCATAGATAGCCACTTAAATGTTTTCTCGAAGTGAACTAGTTCTAAGAGAACTCGCTCCTCAATCCATTAGGTAGTATTCACAATCCCACAAAAAAACCCACTTAGGATATCCTGAAACATACATATCACATTAAGGGTCCCAACACCATAGATGTCTTGTCAAATAGATATGTGGTTAGAAAGTTATAGAAGTTTGAAAAAAATCAAAAGGGGGTTCACTAGGCCATGGATCGACTGTGAAGTCGGTACATCGAATTTTTGGGTCGATTGCTGCAATTTATCACCTAGTTTGACCACCCCCACAATCGACCTCCCTACGACATCTTGATCTACCCCAGCTATGCGATATATTAGTCTAACGTGGCACGATCCATTCACTCGGGTCTGACATGGGTCTGCCCCAAACCGTAGGTTCTGACCTAGCCCACCTGGTCTGAAACAATCTGCCAATTCAACCTGGACCACTTGGACTGACCCACTTTGGTATGAACCAGCCTGTCCCACCACATCATCTTGACCCACTTACCCGACCTGGCCCATTTCTGGGTCGGTCTGCTCAAACGGTTACCTGCGGGGGCCACCACCAGTCCACACAACCACCCCATCACGCCACGTGTTTGGTAGCCACATCCACATCCTTTCTTCATTCTATGGGCAGTATGTCCAACACATTACCAGAAACACCATGCTATAGAGTGATTCCCTGTACCACCTTCCACCACCACCAATTCTAGTCATTGGTGCCCTTAATTTTACGGTCTTCTATTCTTCCTCCGATGCTCCAATATTTGAAACGAAAACACCTATGTGACCCTCAGGTCCCGAGGTACACTAATCCGACCTATGTTTTTTATTTCCTCCAATCCTTGGGTCCAATCGTGTTTGGAGGCAACTAAAAATTCAATCCACGATCATAAGGATCCAATGGCGAAGAATGCCAAGAACGGGGGATAGAAATCACAATAACTCCCAAATAATGGAAATTGGACTTGTTTGTGTCGGATTCGATTCGTTCTTGTTAGAAAGATAAATGAAGAGGATACACTAATCTCCCCATAATGCAGCATCGATAACCCATCCCACAACAATGACTGAACCGCTAATCAATCTGTTTTTGGATTGAACAAAATTATTCATAGAAATCATGATTGGGGAAAAGATATAAAAAATTAAATTCCCTACCTAGGATATGGATCATTCATTGTCTAGGATTGTTTTCCATTGGCAATCTGTCAAGAAAGATCTCTGATCCCGGTGTTTGTCGTCATTGCCGAGATAATTCTCTATGGATTCTCTCTAAGGCCTCCTGGTAATTTCTAGGGTTATGAACATATCCATATGTTCCATTCAGTATCTTCCTTTAAAAGAAACATAATCACATGTGTCGATTTAATGTGAAAATAATATAAACTCAAAGTTTATTTTATTCATTAAAACCTCCAAAAAAATATTTTTCAGAATGAACCCACACCAGCTGAAGTTTGGCCTCAACTAGGGAAAAAACCATATTACGAACTCAAAGATGTTATAATATTTAAAATCTAATCCACCATTAATTATTTATTTGGATTTAAAATAAACTAATTTTATTTATTTATTTTATTTACGGTTATGTCCTTCATGATTTTAATTTCAGTTGACTCGCATCGACCAATGCTAGGTCACAGCTAGGGTAAATCTGCCATTATGAGCTCAACAGTTCCCTCATATTTTTGATCTAGACAGCTATTTAAATGATATTCCACTTTTTTTGGAAAACTATGTAGATGTGCTATTAAAAAATTAACATTTTTCAATGAATTGTTACGGGCAAACTGAGCCTCAGAATCACGGTCGTCTCAACACCTAGTCTTGGAATTTTAAAAATAATTTCTAAAATTAAAAATTGGAAAATACAATTAATCAGCTTCTCCCTACCTTATGGATTTACGTCTCTGAAAGGAAAAAACAAGGGCTACTAAAAAAATGATGGTACTAAGCATGAATCTGATCCTCCTGCTCCCATGTTCATTCCTGGAGACTCCCATGCTGCAACCAGACACTCACTAGAGAAATATACCACCCACGAAAGATCCAATGATATCAATCCTCAATCTCCAATAGGTACTCTGCAAAAGTTTACCCATCATTGAAGTCCAACTCACCCCAGTCAATGACATGTGATGGGTTATGCACATACCACCTCTGTTGTGACATATGGAAGACTTCGTGTACCCACTCGAACTATGGAGGTGGATCCAAGTGATACGCCACCTCACCAACTCTATGTAGTATTTGTAAAGGTACGATGAACTGTGGAGATAGATTTCTTCCCTAGAAAAAACTCTATAATCTGTGTTGGGGTGAAACCTAAAGGAAGACATGGTCTCCTTCCTTGAACACCAAAGGCCACCGTCGTCTGTTATCATATGAATTCTGATGGCTCTATTTAGTCTTCATATGCTCGTAGATGATCTTCACCTTCTCTTTAGTCGCTTTCACCAACTCTAGGACCGTGAGTACTAACTCTTCTGGGTCCATCCAGCAAAGTGGGGACCAGCAAGTTCATTCGTACATGGCCTCGAATGGTGCCTTACCTATGGTGGAATGGTAGATTTCATTGTACGCAAACTCCACCAGGGGTAGGTGATCCTCCCAAATGTGGCCAAAATCTAACATGCAAGCCCATATCATATAATTCAGAACCTATATTGTCTGCTCTATCTAGTCATCCTTCTGTGGGTGAAATGCTGCGTTCAAGCGTAACTGAGTCCCAAACGCCTCCTAAAATCCCTTCCACAACCATGATGTAAAGAGAGAATCACGATATGATACTATAGTCGATGGAAATCCATGGAGTCTAACTCTATATTGAATGTAGAGGCATCCCAATCTCTCTACTGATCTCTACTTCTGAGTATCTTGAAAGTGGGCCGGCCTGGTGAGTTAGTCAATGATCACCCATATGGTATTGTGTCCCATGGAAGTATGTGGTAAGACTATCACAAAGCTCATAGATACCTCATCCCACTTTCGTTCCACAACCACAAGGGGTTGAGTTAGACCCAATTGATCCTGGTGCTCGGCCTTCACCTGCTGACAAGTGATGCATTGAGAAACAAAATCTACAACTCCCTTCTACATCCCTATCCACCAAAACAGATGTCATAGGTCTTGGTACATCTTCATAAAACATGGATTTATAGCCAAAGGGGGTGCGTGGAACTCCCTCAAAACCTCATCCTATAATTCTACTAGTACTACTATTCACCCTCTGAAAAAAACAATGTGCTCCCCACTTTTCAAAAATCCATCAGGGGAATTCCTTGTGGACATCTGAGCACTTACCATCTCATAGTCGGTATCCCCATGTTGGGCCTCCCTCCCTAACTATAATAATGTAGGGGTAATAACCATCAATTGGAGGTAAGATTCTCTATCCCCATCCACAAAGGATATCTACAATGAGGCCAACCACTTCGATGCCTCATTCAGAAACTACAAACTAGATCTCCTGTTGAGAGAATCTATGACCACATTACCCTTTTCTAGAAGTATAGAAAATCTAAAAGTCATAATCCTAGAGAAACTCTAGCCATTTCCTCCACCTCATGTTCAGTTCCTTATTAGAAAAGATATAATTGATACTCTTGTGGTCAAAGTATATGATAAACTGTTGGATAATCAGCAAGTGTATCTACATCTTCAAAGTGAAGACTACCGTAGCTAACTCAAGATCATGGGTTGCGTAGTTCTGATCGTGTGGTTTGAACTATTGTGAACCATATGAAATCATCTCTTTCCCCTACATCAGGACATAACCAATCCTAGTTCTTGATGCATCACAAAACACTATGTTCTATGTAACCTCCTTTGGAATCTCAAGAAGGGAGAGCTTGTCAATCTCTACCTCAACGAGTAAAAACTATCATGGAACTTCTCCATCCACATGAAAGGATATACCTTTGGTGTCAAATATGTCAAGGATACTACCACTATAAAAAATTTGGGTAAAAAACTCTGATAGTACCAATCCAAACAATGGAAACTCTAAACCTGGATTACACTCTTGGGTGGCTCCCAAGAAAGCACCGCCCCAATCTTCGTTGGATCCATTACAAATCCATCCTTTGAATTGATGTGTCTTAGAAAATGGGCCTCCCGAATCCAAAATTGACACATCAAGAGATTACTGTAATGATGGTGATCTCAGAGTGTGTCTTGGACCATCCTTAAGTGCCTCACATGCTCCTCTTTAGAGGCCGAGTACACTAGGATGTCATCAATGAAGACCACCACGAACCAGTCTAAAAAAGGCTGAAATATCCTATTTATGAGTCCCAAGAACACTGATGGGGAATCCATAATTCTAAATGGCATCACCAAGTACTCATAGTGTGAGTAACGACATCTGAATGTTGTCTTCAATAAATCCTCATCCCGTACATGAAGCTGCTGATATCCAGATCTATGGTCAATCCTTAAGAACCACCGTACCCCTTTTAACTAATCAAAGAGGTCATCGATCCCTGGTAGTGGATACTTGTTCTTCAACGTTACCTGTTTCAAGTTCTAGAAATCCATACATATCCTTAATCTCCCATATGCCTTCTTGGAAAACAATATTGGGGCTGCCCAGGGTAAAACATTGGGTCTCAAAAAGCCTTTCCTCTACAAGTCCTCCAATTTCACCCTCATCTCGCAAAGCTCTGTAGGATCCATCTGATATGATAGTGTAGATATAAAAGTATTCCCATGTTTTAGATAAATTCATAAGTCTATCTACCTATGGGGAGGTAAACCTAAATCATCTTTAGAAAAGATGTCCTTAAACTCCACCACCATTGTAAGAAACTTAGGACTCATATCATCCACTACACCGAGGTTGAGGCTATCCAACTAATGAGTAATCGATAGAAACCTCATATGTGTGTGTCCATCCTATTATTCATGCATTTAATTTTCACCAATGAAGGAAAACCTAGTTCCATAACTATGGACACACCAAAATCTATGCCTAAAAAGTCAACCTGATCATGCACTGTGGAAAACCGGTCCATACCGAGAATGAATTTGTAAGGCCTCGACTCTTTTACAATGATATCCCAACCAAAAATATTTCCTCCAAGAGTAAGGTCACACTATTGGAACCAGTGTGTGATCATAAAATCTCCTCCCATAGTATTCTCTATGATTAAGGGTCGAGTTAACGGTTCAACTGGAATCTCTAAGTCTCGAACATGGTTCATGGTAAGAAAAGAATCACTGGAACATGTGTCTATAAAATCTATAAGTAAGGTGGAAAAGACACAGATCGCACATCTAATTATCCATGGAGCCTTGGGGTTATATGCCTCCATCTCCTGTAGGTGGCCTCGTCCAATTCCACCAGCTCCTTGAGCCTGTCATTGACCACCTGGGGGTGGTGGTGGTAATATCTCAAACCATCGACCAGCTCTTGCAACCCATCCAAATCCCTAACCATGTCCTCCACCCTGGGTACCACCCTTCTCATTCCAATTACTCTACCTTGATTTCCCCTCAACCATCTCCTGGTCAACTTTACATCAGTTAGGGAAATATCAGGCCAAATTTCCCCTATCACCGCACGAATAACACAACCTGTCCCTCAACTAACTTGAGCTACCCTAGGAGCCACACACCACTGATCCTATGTATTGGGATCTTCCCCTGAAGAAACTAACCCGATTGGGTCCATGTGACTATCATTGGCCACCTACTCTGAAGGTCTTAGCTACCTGGTGCCTTCTTGTAGCTCCCACAGTATGTTCCTGCTCTACTAGAAATCTCTCCACCAATAGGGCTCGCTCAAGTACCCCATAATAAGTAGTAATGATAAGGGATATCGTGGATTCCCTAATCAACCAACGTATGACCTTCTTTAATGTTTGATCCTTGAAGAATAGGTCTCATAACATATCTATGGAGTATCACAAAAGATCAATAAATCTCACCAAATACTCCTCAACTTTCTGACTACCCTCTTTCATATATAGAAGCTCTTGTATGCACAATGACTGCAATATGGCCATAATTAAATCTTATTTAAAAATAAACTCTAATTCTTACCAAGAGTTAGTCAAATCATCATTGGTCTGGGTCACTATGTGCCACCACCATCCCCCATATCCCTAAAATGGACTCAAGGAAAGGGATACTATCTGGGCAGAAGGAATCCCTAGAAGGTGGAAGAGACAAGTAACTACCTCCATCCAATCCTCAGTTTCCTGAGTGTCTAGCTCACTATAGATTCTGGGGGGTCACTTCTTCTAAAACTCATGTAATGTTCTCAGTATAGGTGAATCCTTAGATGGTAGTGCTGGTATTAGCTACTTCCCAATGGGTGGTTGTATAGCTAGTAAACCAACTAGAGGTGCTATCTCTGGTAAAAGACACTATACCAATGCCTCCCCTCTAGGAAGATCATCCTCATGACCATTCAATGAAATCCTAGATGGTTGTCTCTGTGGAGGAATATTTTAATAAAACAATATATACCATGGTTAATAGAGTATATCTAGAGATATGACTTAATAATGATATGGAGGACTCAACCCATTCCGATTTGATTCATGTACCATTATTTTCCCTACACCCAGTGGTTTTATATAACTAGTCAAAAATCAGGTGACTAGAGTCATGGTGTATGGATACGTCAGCCGCAACACCAACAATGGATTCCCTGTACAGAAATCCGAACTCGAAACACATAAGATTGTTTCACCAAACCAACCTCAAAAACTCTCGGACCTAAAGTAGAACTGACCTGCCTTGGATTCCACTATTTCATGACCCATTTGAAAGGTTCACATGCCATGACTACCCCAATACCACCCCCAATAGCCTAGGGGCTGGTGACTAGCACCGAGTAGGAATATCCAACAAATGGGAGGCATTTTTCTGAGTAACTATAAACACATACACATCTCCAAGACAAAAATAATGAAATGTAAAATTACTAAGTTAAAAAATGCATGAAAACCACTATATCCCACAACCAGAGTAAAAATTTGAATGTACTAGAAATGAAACAGTGCCAATATAATCCCACTGAAAGAAAAGAGTCTATAGCCACAAGTCAAACTTGTAATGTAAGAGGTAGTGGAATAATTGTTGGAAAAGTTTTTGGAAAACACCTTGACATGTCTTGTCTTACAAGGCACTACCTGGTTCTGGTCATCCTAGAACTCCATCAAGGAGTCTATCATCTACATAAGACACGACATGTGTAGGAAAAGCCTGTGTATGGGTGAGTCAAAAAATAATTTGTAGGAAAACCTAAAACCACAAAGGAATACAACCAAGGAAATACCAAAAAGAAAATACCATGAAGGAAATACCACAGAGGTATACCACAATAGAATACCAGAGAGGAAATACCATGAAGGAATACCACAAAGGAGATACCATGAATTAATACCGCTAAGGAGTACCATAATTGAATTCCACCAATTAATACCAAAAAGTAGATACCATGATGGAATACCACCAAGTAATACCACCAAGGAATACCATAAAGGAATGAATATTCATCTCTACATAGATATATGTCCATAGAAAATCTATCAATAACATCCAGATATACTCAATCCAATAAGACAAATAGTCTCAATAAGACATATGGTCTCCATAAGACACACAGTCTCCATAAGACACATAATATCAATAAGACACATAGTCTCTATGTTACTGTTAGACACAAAAATGTTTACTCAAAGTGCACTCGTTTAGGGATAACTCACTCATCAAGAGATTAGTTCATATGAACACTCAAACAAAAACCCACATAGGATATATCAAAACGAAATTCTCATTGTAAGGGTCCTAACTCTGAAAATGGATCGTCAAAAGGATATCTAGTCGGAACGTTATTACCATTTAAAAATTTTAGATGGGGGTTGACTGGGCTATGGACCGACCATGGCGGTTCACCGTTTTAGTTGATCGCCTGGTCTAACCACCCCCCGCTGTCAACCGCCCCGAAGAAGCTCGAGCTACCACTGTGGTTGACAATTCCCCAGCTACTGTGGCTGCATGGAATCTCGATCAATTGTGGCCCGGTCTGCTACCTGGGTCTGGTCTAAGTCCACACCAACCCACCATGTCCGACCCAGTCTGCCAAGTCTACCCATCCCACTTGGTCTATCATTCTCCAGAAGGGCTCGACCCACCTTTCCAACTTGTCCCACCATGTTGGGGTAGCCTGTTCTCAGGTTGGTCCACTCACACGACCACCTATGGTTATAACCACTAGTCTACACGGCCACCTTGCTGCATCACGTGGCCGTCGGCCGCATTCACGCGACGTCGGACGTGCCACACCACTTTGCACCAACCACCAATTCCCTTCCCTCCATAGTCCTCCATTCTTCCTCCAGTGCTCCAATATCTAAAAAAAACCTATATGACCCTCAGGTCTTGAGATACACTAATCTGGGCTCTGGCCTCTAATCTGGGGGTCTGATCGCATTCGAAGCCTCTCGGAAAGTTGATCCATGATCATGATGATCCAATGATGAAGACTACCAAGAACAGGGAAAATAAAGTAGAATAATCGAAGAAGAACGAACCTTGGATTTTTTTCATGTTATCCTCTATTTTTTCTCATTAGAAGGAAAAACGAAGAGGATAAACTAATATCTCGATAATCTCGCATCAATAACTCATTCCAAAATAATGATTGAACCATGGATCAATCTGTTTGTGGATTGAACCACATTCATCATTGAAATTATGAATGGGGAAAAGAAATAAGAAATCCAAAACCCTACATGGGATATGTATTGTTCACTTTTTAGGATTGATTGTCTTTGGCGATCCATCAAGATCAATCTTCGATCCTGGAGTTTGTCATCGCAGCTGAGAGAATTCTCTACAGATTATCTCTAGATCCTCCAAGGAATTTAAAAGGTTATGAGCATTTCCCTGGGTCCCTACTAAGACCTTCATTTAAAATAAAAAACATCGATGTGTCAACGTAATATTAAAATAAAATAAACTCATAGTTTATTTTATTCATTAAAATGTCAAAAAATTATTTTTCACAGTCGGCCTGCATCGGCCGATGTTAGGCCTCACATAGGGAAAACAACACATTATGAACTCAATGGTGGTCTCATATTTACAATCCAAGTCACCATTCATGAGTTATTTTGATTTTTAAATAAAATAATTTTATTTTATTAGTTTAATTACAATTACTTCCTAGGTGAATTTTTCTTTAAATGATCTCTATTGAGAAAAGTTAGGTCACACCAAGGGTAAAGTCACTGTTCTGAGCTCAACGGTGCCCTCATATATCTAATTCATTCACCATTTTAAATGGTGTTCCTATTTTTTAGGAAATTTGTGCATGGGTGCAATTAAAAACATAACATATTTCAATGAATTGTACCGGACACACCAGGCCTCAGAATCTCATTCCATCTTAGCGCTCAGTCTTTGAATTTTCCAAAATAATTTCAAAAAATTAAATTCATATAATTAGAGTAATTATATATGATGCATACTTCCAGGTGTGGGTATTCATAAGGAGATGATACTTAATCTCATAAAGTTATCACTTTGTAATCTCCAAGTCCATATATAACATGGAAAAACCCTCCCATTGGACATCCACATGCTACATGTCATTGGATATTTCTATCTATAAACACGTGTAATGATCATTAGAATTTAATAATAATATTATTTCCTATAATGAGTTTTATACTTAGATGTATTGTTGTAATGCATTATGATATACATTCATAGTGACGTTGGGTATGTTGGGTGCATCACAAATGATATGTTATTAATGAATAAGTCAATGATGGATTTTTCTATTTTGTATTTATGGAAGTTTACATTGATAAATAAGTTAAAGAATATTTCATTTATAATAAATGAAAAAATTTCCTCACATTATGTTAAATATTTTTTATGGAATATTTCATATTAGATCATTCATATACCAATTTGATGAAAATTATAGTCTTGGCCCTTCAAAGTGAACTGTAGTATTTTAGTAATAAATATTTTTCTATGGATTATTTGAAGTTAACAATTCATTATAAAATTAATCACTCAATGGTATAAAACTTTCATGGGTACATCACTAGATGTATCTTTCACTTGGTTGGTGTAAATGGGTCAGGTAATCAAAGATATACTGTAATGCCCCGACCCCAGATTCCTAGAGTCGGTGCATTATTTAAATACATTGGCATGATTATAAGGAATCAAGTCCCTAAAGACCGATCAGTTTAGAAGTATTGGAAAATATATTACATACATGGATGTTACATTACACTTCAGAAAATAAAACAAAACATAAATGATCCTTTTATAACGCCATTAATCCCCTATCTTAACCCTACTTATCAATCATAATAAACTACTTGGAATCCTGAGAAAATTAAAACATAGAAAGGGGTGAGCTCAGATGCTTAGTAAGGATAACAATATAGCAGAAACTTTCATAAATAAGCATAAAAATTTAAGGCAGTGTATAACTAAAACAAAATCCTTTTAAACTTGAACTTCAGCATAACATGGAAAAAATAAAATGTAATAATTCAATTTACTTATTCACACGGATATTATACTAGTCTAATAATCACATGCAATATCAATAACCACTTTCATAATTATGGAATGCATAATTCCAGACTATCATAACCACATAGTCAAGGCCTTGTGCCAAGAATACAAATACGATATTGTCAAGGCCTTGTGCCAAGACACTTGTTTGTCTCATGAGACCTACCTATGCATCTAGGAGCTATAGAGGGCTCCACCCGTCACTTACTAAGTCTAATGCATTCCTCATATGAACAGGTTTAAACCTAACATAAACATTCATATTAAAACTTGCATACGAAATGTCAATACTTTCTCCATAAACCATGAATGGTATAAAAATAACACATCCATAGTCAAACATATCACAAAATTGACAATAAAATATGGAAGATTTGTATCATAATAAATCAACTTCAAATAAGCTTAAAATCCATCAAAGGATGTTGACATAGATGAAATCAAAACTATTTGAGAGAAATATCTCTTTTTTTGAAATCATTGAAAAGTCACACATTTATAAAGTAATTAATTTAAAAGAGATTTTTGAATCTAAGTGTCTCATACCACATTGAAACTTTTGAAAAGAATTATCATTTCAAAACATTCATGTCCATATAAATAAATCTTTAAAATCATTTTGAAAACATGGACATTAATTAAAAAGATTTAGAAAGATAAATCTTTAAAAAATTTAAAATTATGATCTTGATAAAGAGTACCTTTCACAAATCCTTAACATATTCATTTTAAAATAATTTTTATGAAAAATGGACATGGATGATAAAAATTTCCCAGTAAATACTTACACATAAACAATCTCGGATAATAATGAGATTGAGGAATTAACCCTTACCTTTCACTTTCCTTTGGTCGAGGGTACGTTTAACCTCCTGTATGAATATCGTAGTATGTTATTAAATTATACCATAACTATATTAATATTCATGATATCAGAAATTATTCATTTATGAGTTTATACTACCCATTTAATAATAATTTCTATGTTAAATTAACATTTCAGGTAATAATTGCTTTCTTTATCGTACATGTTTTAACTTGTTACTCTTGATTGTATCACATAGACCAAGATTTAAATACATCCATAATATAAAACATGATTTATATATAATATATATTTAGAATATAAATATGTATAATAGACATATATATGAAATGAAAAACACCGTTTATGGAGATGGTAGTCTGTACGTACGCATAAATGCTATTTTCATTTTCATATCGTGTTGAATGGAACTAAGTGAATAAGATATATGTAAGTGTATATATATATAAATATATATATCTATTGTAGAATTATTACTTCATATATTACATACTTATTAGTCATATATATATTTTTATAATTGTCGATGAATGGTGAACGTGGAAATGAATTTTATCGCGTCATGGAGACGGTAATCCATACGTACGCACGAGCGACTATATAATTTCCTTAAAGGTGTGGAATTGGATGGTATAATAATTTTACAGAGACATTATCATGTTATTTTAATTATTTATATACATATTACTCATCATTATATCCATCCAAATAACATAGTGTTGATTAACAAATTACACCACGACGTGGAGACGGTAAGCCGTACGTACGCACACATGGTGACATTATCATTCATAAGATGGATAGAATAATGAATAAAGTTTTTCAATATTTATAATAACATCACATTATATATATGATACTAGATTTATTCTTTTTCAATGGAAATAACAAAGAAATAATAAGTGTAAGAAGAAAATAACTTGGAAGAGGGTGGTGACATTATTACTTCTTCTTCGGTTTCTTCCTTTTGATTTAATAAAAAGAGCACCATAAGTTGGATTTATAACTAAAGTAGGGACTCTAGGATGAAGGGAGGATATTTGAGAGAGTATTTGAGCAGATTTTGGCTAAGCCAAAAGGCTTTGAAGGTGTGAATTAGAGAGAAGGGTGAGTGACCTTTTATAAGAGGGGTGAGGGGCACCTTAGGAAAAACATAAAATATTATTTTATAATAAATTCATGTTCAGTTTATAATGGCTCCATAGTGACTTATTTAGAGGCTAGGGTGGGTATGGGTCGAAATAATATCCAAAAAATAGGTTTTAGACATGTTTAGGTTACCTTTTAACCTTATCATTTATATTTAACTCTATGTTAAATAATTTAACTTTTACAGTGTCTTCTTGTATTCTTACACTATATGGTTAATAAACTTACTATAAACTACCAATAGAACCCCAATTGGATCATTAATGGAATATATATTATTATATAAGTCTTTTTTCAGATCCTTAGATTTTTAGGACCAATATATCAATTAATAATATAATATTTGTTTTAAAAACCATTTTAGTTCTATTTTGACACTATTTGGTATTTGTTTTTTTTGTTAAAATCATAAAAGCATTATTACTTTGAAAAAAACTCATCTAACCAACCCTAATAGATCATATTAATCATGAAAATTAGTTGAATTCATAAAAAGTCCCAAATTACATTTATTTGGATATTTATAATATCAATTAGTTAAATATTCCATTAAATAGGTACTTACTGCATCACAATTGTGTCATAAATAAATTAAAATATTTAATGTCTAAAAATTATAAATAAAATATCATTATATAGGAATTTTCATATCTTTACAATGAATATTTATAATCAAATTTATCTTATGTATAACCCTATATTAAAAATGTTTGAGTTCTTAAAATTTGATTTTAACTCTTTTAACTCTTCTTTGAATTAAATAATAATAAATGTCCTAATCTAATCCAAGATAACCAAATTAGTTCATATCTTATTCCTAAGGTTGTTTTTGGTCGAATTATACTTATCCAATGGAATTAGGACATGTGTTAGGGTAATAATAATATCATTTTTACCCTTAATTAACCAATTTATTTTTAACCGTGGTAAATAAAAGTAAAAAGTAACTATTCACCAAAAATTATTTTTATCTTATTGAAACACACTTTACTCCTTGATATTAATCGTTTCTCTCATATTTTCAAAATTAAACTCACAAAAGTGGTAAAATTATGTTTTATGTGAATATGCAAATTTTCCTAGGAGGACGGTAATACGGTGAAAAGTTCAATAAAATTTTATATATATCATATTATTACAATATTACTCCAATGAATTAAATTGAATATATATTGGTATTATATATTTTCTTACCTAAAATAAATTTAAATAAAATAAATAATTATTTAAATAAAAATTCAGTTTTAAACAATAACTCATTGTTTTTCACTATTCATCAAAAATTTAAAATTTTCTGAAAAATATCAAAAAAATAAACCTAAGCTAATTTTGATATTATGAATTCAAAAATTAAGTCTATTTCACCAAATTAAAAACATAGAAGTTTCATTTATTAATTTATAATTAATTCCCGTTGTCAAAACCAAAAGGCGTATTTTTAAGAATTAATATCTATCAAAAGATTGACCATTGTTTATGTCCAATATCAAAGTGAAATTACATACAATGACCAGAATTGGATTAAATGGTAAAAATATAATCTATTTTTACTTCCAAACCATTAAATTGTACAATTTAAGACTATAAATTATTTTGATTAAAAAAGTTTTTTTTAGGTAAAATATAGTATTTATCACTATTCACCCATATACGAATGTTATCAGAAAAACAACAAAAAATTATTGAAACTAAATTCTTACGTCTCGATTCTAAAGAATAAGTTTATTTCGTCAAATTTAATATATAAAAGTTTTAAATATTGTATTTAAAAAGGTTTCAACATTAAAAGGGAGTAAAAGTGCATTTTTTGAAATAAATACTTCTTTTATCTGAAAAAAATGAATGTTTTCTTACATTATGTCTTAGAAATTCATAATATGGATTCTAAAATTATAAGGATTATATATATAGTTAAATATCCAGTTAATACTATTCATAACCTCTTTTTAACGACTATTTTGGTAATCTTGTGGTGCGCTCGAACCCTGTGTTGAGTGTAGTGCAATTTATTGAATTACTTTGAATAAATAACGTATTATGAAATCTTGTGGTTTTACATATAATCGACTTCACAAAATGGATACGAATTCAAAATTTGGACTATATACTCTATATCCCAGATTGGATTCAATTTAAAATTTTAAAGTAGATAGAGTAAGTAATTAAATAAATTCAATTCTTATAATAATACATGTGGTTCATATGTTTTTGAGGTCAATAATCTCCTCCAATTTGGATTAAATTATTTGGATGATTTTCCCATTCACACATGTAAATTTTTGGAACCCTATCCTCCCCTCCACTCTATAAATGTATGTTTTAATCATTTGTAATTATTTCTAAAAAAATGTGAGTATTGGGAGAATAGTTTAAGTTATTCATTTACATTTATATAAACTATTATAGGAGGTAAGTTATCAAGCTTGGATCTCCTCCAAAATACTATTCTTTTCCTCTTATTTGTTGTAATGTTGTTTATATTACAATAAACTCTACATTTATCTACCATTTATTTTATTATTTTAAATTTAATTATTAATTAATTTACTTCTTTGGGATGAAACATATAATTTGAAACATGATTGGGTTATACCATCTCTAAAACTTTGCACATTTAAAATGTTTTATAAGACAACACCACCCATAGAAGAATAGATATTCATAGTAATTGATATAATTATCACCTTATACACTTATTTGTTATTGAATAAATAAGATATATTAAGTCACATAATATTATCTTTGAAGTTATTTTTTATCTTAATGGAAACCAAGAAATAAATTTAACAATTAATAAAGAACATGTGAGGTCACATAATGTGGGAATTGTTAGAGTGTGATCTTAACTGGTAAATAAAAGCAACATAAGATCAATTTGTACAGTTAAAATACAATCCCAAAACAAAGTTCATCCAAATTTATATAATGAAAATGTCCCCTAATTTACCACTATCCATAAGCTATCCTTAGAACATCAATCAAAGCAGGGTGCATCGATTGGATGTTCCATAGTTAACCTTGTGATTAATTCATTTAATATTTATGGTTATGTTAATTATCTTAGTGTTGGGGTGTTAAAAAATTAGGATATCAAAATTAAATGGATTTTAATTTAAAATATAATCATTATTATGTATATGAATAGGTAATTTATGATTTATTACAAATTCTAATAATATTTTCTAAAAAAATCATCTCATTGTGTTTTATGAATCGAATTTCAAAAAAATAATAATAAAATTTTCTTCTAAAATACATATTATTGTGTTATAAATCTTGAAAATACCTAAATTATTTTTATTAATGAGATTTTTTTAAAAATACCTTTAATATGTTGTTTTATGTACTTCCTCCTTAGATAAAGACATTGGTTAGCAACTTTTTGGCACCTACGTACCCAAAGAAACCACACATAATTTAAAAGGACCTGTGAAATCACGTTTCAAATTGGTTCCACTTACATGTAGGAAATTAATTTAATCATCCATTTTGATGTATTTTTTTATTTTTATTTAGATCTCTCCTTCTATTATTTTTTCCTCCACCCTCTTTCTAAATTTTTTCTTTTGTTTTTTTGGATAATCATTTTAAACATATTATTATGATATTATGGTCCAATTCTATTGTTATATATGTTTTATAAAATTTAGGACATGATCCCATCCTAATGATATCATTGATCTAGACCATGATATTGAACGTATCCTTAGGCTTAAAATATGAAAATATCAATCTATAGGAAGTGTTGATATTTACCTAACTAGGTAATTGCTCGGTTTAGCGAATTTTGATATTAGAAGCAGACATAAAACAAATATAAAACTAGAAAAAAACAACTTCAAATAATAATAATAATGAACATTATAGAGTTGGATGCACATGATATTATTTCGAAACATAGAAGCATTTCATATCCAACACTAGAATCAGACTTCAAACTAAAATATGTGTTAATTCCCCTTATCCAAAAATTTCATTCCTTTTCCATTATATTCCCCAAAAAATTGAATAATTAGATGTGGTATTATCAAAAATTATAGAAATAAATGTCTTTGAAGATAAAATAAAACAAATAGTATTCCCTTTCTAACTTGATAAAACTAAAAAGGATTGGATGTTTTATTTATAACCTAAAAATGGGATATGTTGGAATGATTTCATGTGTATTTCTTATAAAATATTTTTTCTAGATTTAAGGTCCAATTATATTAAAAATGATATCACATGGATCAATAAACCACATGGTGATTCAATTTATGATTACTGAGAGAGATTCAAGAAGTTTTTCTTGTGTTTAACACATCACCAAATCAGTGAGAAACTTATTATATAGTACATATTTGAAGTTATTACAGTTCTGGAGAGGATCATAGTGGATATTTCATCATGATAAGTTCTGGTCAACAAAACACAAGAAGCATCATGGAAATTTATTGAATTGATGGAAAAAAACTCCCAACAATTTTGCATTCATGGTATAAAACCTATTATAGGAGTACATCAGGTAAGTACTTCTTCTCATTAAAATCATTTAATTGATAATATGTTGGATTTTTTTGAAAAATATAGTAAGGAATATTTCATTAGCTTAAAAGACAACCCAAATCACTCATACGAGACCTTGTGTAATTTTTACTAAAAAACACCACCCTACCGACTATTTCCCCCAATTAAAAGAGATTAAGGATTATGTAGGCATATTCCATGGGATACAATATCAGTAGTGGAAACAACCACATACCCCAGATAAGTATTACGACTTGAAATCAAAATATTGACTAGGGTAGAAAGATCACTTGTAAATGAGGTATGGAACTAGAAGATAAAAAAGTCCCTTTTTCAATACATATTTTTGTAGCCTCCACCTTACCAAAAAGGTTTTCAGAAACCCCTAAAGGTGAATTATATCCTAAGATTAAGAAAAGGAATTATAAACTAAAGGAATATTCTAATACTGATGACCTTTTCAAACAAATTGTTTTTAATCAAAATAATGAGATGAAGATTCTAGATTCAAAGTTTAGGGAGTTAAAGACACAAATAATCCAGATTGCCACCAACCTATATGAACTTGAGTGTGAGAACTCTAGAAATATTCCTTCCCAACCTACTCCAAATCCATAGAGGAATTTTAGTTCTATCACATTGAGAAGTGGGAAGAAAATGACTAATACATCTACACCTATCATTCCCTTGGATTCACCATAAACTCTGGAGAAGCCCCATTCAAGACCAACTAATGAAAAACCAAAGGAGAAAGCCAAAGGTAAGGAAAGGAATGACGATGTTCATCATAAACCCATTACAATTCCAAATAGAGCTATAAAAACTAATAATATAGTCTAAGAGGTAATGAAAAAAGTGGTTTTGGATATATTCAAGCACGTTGAGTTCAATATCCCTCTACATGAATAAATCAATCAAATTCATAGGTATGTCACATTTTTGAAATATTTGTATTAAAATAGAAGTCAGATAAAGGGAAATGTGTAAATAAATATTTAGTGGAATGTATCTATTCTCATCATGTAGTTGGGGTTTTTCTTCGTGGTAAGCACCCTGTAATCCTACATGATAAATGGGGTTCAAAACCCATTGGGTGCAGTGTACTGTAGCTGTACTACGACTCTAGCAGCGATATTACAATAGAAATGACAGGAACTGTAGCGGCAACAGGTCACTATAGCGGGGGCAGAGCACTATAGAGGTGGTTGGTACTGTGTGGGATTTTAGTGGGCAGGTACAATAGCAGTACTATTCACAGAATGGCCCTTGGGATAAAAAATTGGGCCTACAGGCCATGTATTGGGATAAATTCCCACTGGGACTTCGGGCTATGTAATGGGTCTCCCCGAACACAGTTAAAGTGGTTTTTTCATTGATTTAATAATAAATAAGGCTTCATCCCCAACATTTTAAAAAAATGTATCTATACTCATCATACTAACCATGGTGATGTTGAAAAAGTGAAAGGACCCTAGAACATTCACTATTCTATGAATTATAGGGGAGTTGAACTTTTTTTATTCTTTATGTCATTCTGGAGCTTCAATACATGTAATGACTCTATTTGTTTTCTATTATTTATAGATTGGTGAGTAAAATTAGATGAGTGTAGTAGTGAAAATTTAAAATAGGGCCACAACATACCTGATGGGAGTCCTTGAGGTTTTCATTGTTCAAGTGAGATATATGACCTTTTCAGTGGATTTATATGTGTTGAAAAGGGAGGAGGATCAGGTATATTCCCAAGCACTCATCATTTTTGTATGACCTCATAAAAAATACCAAGAAAATAATTAATTTCCATGATGGTATACCTTCTATTGATTTTGATGATTAGATCATACACTTTAATATTTTAGACTCCCTAATGTATCCCTCATAGGACCATTCTAAGTTCATCATCTCCCATTCTAATCCATATTGTAATGACAATCAAAATTTTTTACTTTCAATATTTTCCAATTGGGGTTAATTCTATTATTAGAGATATTTTAAGGATTTGTTATAGTTTTATGTTGCAAAATACTTTAACAACTATTTTTCATGATCAATGCACACCCATTTATGATTCTTTTGTGGACTCTTTTTTTGATTCTATTCATCTACATTCATATTATAACATGGATATTGATTTTTTAAATGGATTTGAGGCATATTGACAAATTTTTATGATTCATATTTATACACAGACATTAAAATTTGACATATATTAGTTCCCACATCATTACCATCAACAAAGAAGCCACCAAAACTTGAACTCAAACCATTTTCACCAAACATAAAATATTTATACCTAAATAATGATGAAAAATTACCGATAATAATTACTAATAATCTCCTTCATAAAAATAAAAAAACTTTTAAATATTTTAATAGAGTATATTACGTCAATTGGATGGACCTTAGTAGATATAACTAGTATTATCCTCTATTTTTTAACACATTTGATTCTTTTAAAGGATGGGGATAAACCGGTTAGATAACCACAAAGGGTAATTAACCCCACTTTACTAGATGTTGTAAAGGAATAGGAGGAAAATTGATTATGGTGAGTATCATTTACTCCATTTCTGACTCTCATGGGGTTATCATAGTCATGGTTGAACTAAAGAAAACATGATTCATTATTATCAAAAATGAAAATGATGAGTTAGTTCCTATGATAGTACAAAAATGTTGGTGAGTGTGCATAGATTATAGGAAACTAAATCAATAAACTCATAAATTCTATTTCTATCTTCCATTCATTGACTAGATACTAAAGATAATTGTGGGTAGGACACATTATTGTTTATTGGATGCATTTTATAGCTATTTTTAGGATCCCATTATTGAAGAGTACTAGGAGAAGATGACATTGACCATCCCATTCAGTACATTTTCTTATCAAAGAATGCCATTTGGATTTTGTAATTCCCCAGGTACCTTATAGAGATTCATGGAGATATCTTTTCTAATTTAATTTAAAAATTCGTAGAGGTATTTATGGATGAATTTAATTTTTATGTTTCCTCAAAGGATGACTGTCTCTTATGTTTGGGTAATGTATTACATAATTATTTTTTAAAAAATATAGTTATGATCTTTTGTAAATGTCATTTCCTAGTAGAAAATAGAATTTTACTGGGTCATGTAGTGTCACAGCATGGAATATAGGTTGATAGATCTATGTTTTAAATTATTTACACATTTCCATATCCTATATGTGTTCATGAGGATATATCATTATTTGAAAATTCAATTTTTTATTGATGCTTCATCAGGGATTTTTGTAAGATTGCTCTTCCAATATTGAGATTTCTTCAAAAGGATTCTGATTTTTTTGTTTTTTTATTCATATAGTTATTACATTAATTATTTTAAGAAATGTATCACCACAAAAATAATCATACAACCCCCATGGTGGGATCTTCCATTTGAGATTATGTGTGAAATTATATCTTCATAGTGGAATAGTCTTATCATAGAGGGTGGAGGGATATTCACATGCGATTGACTATTATTCAAGGAAATTATTTTCAGACCAATAAAACCACACAAACATGAAAAAGGTGTTTCTTACTATCTTATTTATTTGATATAAATTTCATTCTATTTTATTGGGCTCTAAAATTGTTGTTTTTTATGATCCAGTAGCTCTGAGGTACCTCTTGATGAAGCCATATGAAAATACCAAACTTATCCATTGGATGATTTTTCTTAAAGAATTCTATATTTATATAAAGGATAATAAGGGCTCAGATAAATTAGTGGTATACGATATGAGTTTTATAACTCACACACTAAAGGATGAGACATTGTACTGGGTTCCACTTTTGGACACATTTCTCGAAAATCATTTTTATGTGCTCTCAAGTACACATTCTTGGTATTCTGATTTAATTATAATATTTTTTTTATCTAAAATACGAAAAAATATAAATAGAAACCAAGTTCAAAAATTGAAAAGAGATTTTAGTTATTTCTTGTGGGATGATCCCTACCTCTGACACATGTGTAGTGACCATGTTATTAGGAGGTCTGTTCCTGATCATGAGTTTGAGTCTGTTTTTAGTTTCTATCATACAATTTCATATAGTGGACCCATTGGACCCCAATGGATTGTTAAGAAAGTATTATAATATAGATTATATTGGCCATAATTGTTCCATTATGCTCACGTGTTTCGTAAGAAATGATCACATTAACAACACACTAGAAATAATATCTAGTCGACATGAGATGCCTAAATAACCCATATGATTCTATGAGTTTTTTATGTGTGTGATATTGATTTTATGGGTCCATTTCATAGCTCATTTTCCTTTTGGTATATTATTTTCTATTTTTATTTTGTTAGTAAATGTATGGAGGCCAAATCCACCAGGACTGATGATTCACATGTTATAATGTATTTTTTTTGGGAATATATTTTTTACAAGTTTGAAATACCAAGGGATATCAACAGTGAATGCGGCTCACACATTTAAAATAATTATTTGGATTCCCTAATTTTGAATTATGGGGTGACATGAAAAAACAATACTTCTTACAACCACCAAACAAATGGCCAGGATAAAGTTTCAAATAGGTTGTTGAAACAAATGTTTAAAAAAAATCATTCAAATGAATATAAATGATTGGAGTACGTGACTAGATTTTTCATTTTGGGATTATAGGATGGAATAGAATAACCCTATTTTTATTTAACCATTGTGTGTTATTTTTTTAAATGATTTTATTATCTCAATGGAAGTCAAGAATCATGAATTTTGGGTGACAAATAAGTGAAACATGGATTTAAAATCAGCATGAGAACAAAGTAAGATGCAAATTCAAGAGCTTGATGAGATTAATTTATCATAATATTTGAATTTTATGATATATAAAGAGATAGGAAAATCAACCCCTAAAAATATTATCTTGAAAAGGAAGTTTCATGATGGAGACAATGTTCCTATTTATAGTTCCCAACTGAAGTTGATTCCAGGTAATTTGTGTTCTAGATTGTTAGGTCCTTATGTTATACATAATGTTTTTCCTTATGGTGAATTGAATACAACAAAAAGTATATATAAATTTTCTTTATTGCAAATGGGATATTTTTGAATAAATACATTCAAGGAATTTCCACACATGTAGGTTATTTCACTACACTACATGACCCTAACATATCTTAAGAACATCAGCTTGTCCCCAAATCTTTCAATTATATATTATTTGTCATATTTATAATTCTAAATTACCTATGTGTAAATCATATAATAGGTTCAAATTGAGGAAAATGTAAATTTTTAAGTGTGCGGGAGGGGAATTTTTTTTGAGTTAGATTATTTTTTATTTTTATTTGTGTGGTCATTTATGTGTTTTGTATTCTTTTTCGAAACAAAAAACAAAAAAACCTTGTGATATGATAATTTATATGTTCAAATTATGGAAAAAATGTTTATTTTTTCAAACATAATATTTACCATGATAACAATGATAAATATATTATCATTAAGGGTTGTTTCTTATAAAAATATAATTTTTCAATGATATTATTAGTTGTCACAATATAAAACCGTTTATATTTTGACACAAATCATTGTGATATTTTTTTATGTTAAATTTTGTCATTGATTTCTCTATATAATTTATATACAAACATGAATTCTGAAATGTTTGATACTCATTGTTTGGTACTTTTTTTACATCAATGGTTGATCGATATGTTCATTTATCTTCCAGTCAGATTCATTACTGTACCAAATTAACCCATATGTGTACCTGATATAAGAAAGTTATAATACCTAATAAATAAATAATATATATATATATATATATTATATTAATAAATTTGGCTGTGATGAAATGCATAACATGTGGGGATATGTTTTTCAGGATCTTAAGTGGTGAATTTGGTGAATTCTTAAGTGAGTGGGTCTTGAAATTTTATTTTAAAGGAATGTCGAACATGGTCAATGGAATTAAACTAGATAAGATGATATGTTTTACATGAACTAAATATATTTATGAAAGGGTGGAGATATGGGATTTCAATGGTTGATAAAAACTCATTGGAGATATAATGGTATAGTAGTCCCATAACTTGTTTCACTATGATTAGTGTCATTAATATAACTGGAGTTTGAAATAATTTATGAGGCAATCACTTTAAAATTTATTGAGATTGAATTCTTCATGAGATTATTACTTTTATTATATTTACAGTATGGATTGGTAAGTATCAAAATGAATATCTGGTCATAATTTTGTAGAATTAATGACATGTGACCTTTCACATAAGTTCCAAATGGTGAGTGTGGGGGAGTTGATCAAATTTTTTATTGAATATTTTAGTTATAATAAATGAAATGTTTCTAAAGAATTGTGTTAAATAAGATTATTTATTAAATATTATGGATTAGATCATTCATTTTCAAATTTGATGATAATTATAGTTTTGATCCTTTAATGTTCTCTGTAGTATATTATTTAAAAATATTTTTCTATGTATAATTTGAATTTAAAATTTTTCAAAACAATACTCAATCAATTTGAAACAACATAAATTTAGACAATCCAAGCTAGATCTTTCATTTGTTTGGAGTGGGTGGTCCATTGAATCAATGATCGGTAAGACTCGTTAGACTAGAATCCACTTCACTATTTGGTACATATCATCTACATCAAGGATTAGATTGGTATTAAATTTGGAAAGTATTAAGAGGACCCAGATTTGAAAAAAACACCCTTCTTTAAAGAGGATTGTTTAATGATTTTTGGTTGTCAATAAGTCATTTCTATTTGGACTAAAATATATATTAGAATTTCCCATTCACAAATGTAAATTATTGGAACCCTAGCCACCAATCCACTATATAAATTAATTTTTCCTCATTTAGAGGGGGTTTTCCAAGCATTAGAGTATTTGGATCATAAGATAAATTGTTATTTTCTATTTATTTACACTATTTGATGAGTGAATCTCCTAATTTTTGATCTCATCGAAAATGATTTTCTTTTCTTCTTCTTTGTTTTAATATTGTTTTTATTGCAATAAAATATCCATTTCTATTATATTTCTTTTTTTTTATTTTCAATTTCATTAATCATTTAATTAATTCTTTGGGCTGGAACATAGGAGTAGAAATGTGATTGGGTTATACTCATTGTAATCCTTTTCACATGTTAAATTTTTCTATGATGACTACACCAATAAAAGAATAATAATTTTTCATATTAATTGATATAATCCTAACCATCTTAACTAATTTTTTTGAATAAATGAGATAAATTTATTCACATAAAATTATCTATAAATTGAATTTTTAACATCAATTAAACTAAGAAAGAAATTTAATAATTAACCCAAATCAATGAAGGCCAAGTAATGTGTGAATTGTGAGACATGATTTTAATAGATAAAAAAACAACATGGGATAATATTTTAGAGTTATAATAAAATACAAAAATACAAAAATCCAATTAATCTTAATTTTAAAAAATAGATACGTGAGTTTGTTTAACAGTAACAATAAGATATCATTATAACATCAATTAAATAAATTTGATACTATTTCATTTTCTGAATATAGCCTAGGATTTAATTCATTTAATATTTTTGGTTAAGTTTATTTACATAGGCTTAATGTGCTAAAAAAATTTGAGGTCATAATTAAGGGAATTTTAATTTTTAAGATAATTATTAACATGTAATTAAATAGGAATAGTTAGATTGATTTTTTCCTTCTAAAAATATTTTCTATTAAAAATATTCTCTTCGTGTTCTATTAATCAAAATTCAAAAATAAAAAAATCCTATTTCAATATAAATATTCTAGTGTTATAAACCTTGAAAAAACAACCTACCCATCCTTTTAGCCCTAAGTTTCTATTATTATTTTTCAAAATACCTTTAATATATTGTTTTATATACTTCCACCTTAGATAATGACCATGTTCATCCACTCTACTAAACCTAAGTAAAAAATGACCCAAATATAATTTGAGAGAGATTATAACAATTCCTTTAATATATATCAGTCCAATGATTGGAATGGAACCATAAAACTAGATTATGAAACTATGGTGTATTGATTGATCCATTATAGGAATTAAAGTAAATATGTATCAAGCATATATGTCAATGAAATGAGTATGAAACCTGTATTATGATATATTGAGACAAATGGATTAAATTACATAGTGGTCATTCTCATATGTTTTTCATAATTTATACATTAAATTAATTTTTTTTGAACCATTATCCGTTTCTAGATGCTAATATTTTACTTTAGGAAAAAATTCATAATGTCCCTAGGGAAGATGTCTAGAGGGTCCCACACTCAATGTTTCCATTAATATTAAATAAATTATATTGGAATTAAATTATTAGAAGAAATATTATTTGAGTTTTATTATATGTGGAGGGAATAAAGATTGTGTTATTGTGTTGGGTGGAAATGATATATTAAATACTATTTAAATAAATATTGTTTTATTTAATGAAATGAAATTTATTTTTTCTTCATGTAACACATAGGTCAATAAAATTACAAGAATAGTTATATTATTATTATTATTATTAGATGTGGGGTTAATTAAGTGTCAAAAGGATATTAAGGGAATATGTTTAGTTATTTATTATCTAACCTAGCTCTATAAATATTTAGTAATATCATTTTCTAGGGTTAGAATATAGTTATGCTAAAGATTTACATTCTTGATAATTCTCTCCATGATGAAAATCTCTAGGGATTTATATTAGGATTGAAATAATCACTTCAATGTTTATCCTCTCTTTTAATAATGATTGAACAAGAATAAATCCTTAAAACCTGAAGGATTATGTTGTGAAAAAGGTTAGGGTTTCCATATGATTAATATGACTATTTTAGCACCTAGAGTATAATCCCTGACACTTCATGATCAAAGGAGGATGTGTGGATCACCGCTAGAGGGACCCTACTTTACTTCCTCTTGATTAAACCAAGGTACAACCAAATGTGCACCCGAACGATCAACACCAATATTGGAGAAATAAATCAAAATCCATTTTAATTTCATATTACTAAGTTAATTATAAATTTAAAATAAAAATATCCGATAAAGAGTTATAATATTTTTTGTTATTGTTCTTCATATATAATCATGATATTTTTCATTTTTCATCATTTTATTATGATTTATTTGTGGGATTAAATGAAAAAATATCATTGGGAATAGGCTTGAATGACTTCATCTGTACTGAGAATCTTCAAGTGTTATCAGAATAGATATGTTTAAATTTATAATTATTTAATTAATTATTGATTTATTTCTCAATTCATTGTTAGATTTTCATTTTCATTTTTATTCTTTAATTTTAAGGATAATAAATATTCTTCATTTTCCTTATTATAACTAAGAAAAAATGAAGAACACATACCATCTGTAGGTGTCACACTGTTTTCATGGTTACATGAAATCTAAATATCCTCCACTTTGTGTAACTCAACATGATCTTATTGCCATGTTGTCAACATTTATGGTGTTTAATTATTATACCGCATGTGTAATTAATAAATAGACACATGAAGTGAAATTAACACACACATGGTGAGTAATTAATACTCACACAATGTGAAATTAATTAATATAGATTGGGTGTATAATTAATTTTTACAAACATGATCTATAATTAATACACAAGTTGTGTGAAATCAATAGACACATCATATGTAATTAATTAATAGACACACAATGTATAATTATTACACACATGAAATATAATTTATTTATACACACAAGGTGTATAATTAAAAAAATGAAGTGTATAATTAATTAGGACCCAAACAATGTATAATCCGTACACATGAAATGTATAATTAATTAATACACAAATGGTTTCTTACCTATTCATATGGAGTACACACTAAGAAAGGTTGTACATCGTGTAAATTAATTTTCACAAAAATAAAATTAATTTTGGTATTAAAAAAACACATGTTTTATGTATAATAAATTGATAAGAAATTCCATGTGAAAATATTGAAAGAATATTTAATTCTATATTAATTTCAACACTAAATTTAAACTGTATTCTATGTATGATAACCATTATACACCATGAACTCCACATGCATTAAAAGCGTTACATGCTATGTAAATTAACTTGTGTTTGTGTACCCAAATTGATAATAAAAACTATGTAATTTACATGATACATCATGTATAAAACATGTTGTGTGAGTGAATAATACACAATAATGACCAGAAACCACATAGTTTGGATGAATACATGTCGTGTTCCCTCCATGTACCCTATGTTTACTTCAATAATTTTAAATAATAATTAATTAATTAATTTTAAAAATTAATATGCATGGAATGTTAAGTATATCCATAAATATTTTATTTAATAATTAAATAATTAATTAATATGACTAATGTAACCAATCATGGGTGGATGAAAAATATATTTATTCTTGGGTAAAATGTAGCTCTATTAGTAGCCCTCGGGTTGTCTCCGGAGAGGAATTCACAATACCATTCTTCACTCTTTAGGTCATGTTAGGGTTTCCAATTACAATTATATACCATACATTTAATATATTATACTCTAATTACGGTTAACCAATAAGTTAGAGGATCCAAAATTACTTCCACTTTCACCCTTGGATGAATAGTGTGGGTGAGAATAAACCTAACTAAAATCTCAAATTGGTCTAACCTGCATCCCATGTGTGAATGTGTGAAAAAATAACCCTTAATTGTATTAGGTAATACCTAATCAAGTCTTGTTCTTCGTAATAAATCAATAGTTTCCACTACCCCTTTAAGAAATGGTGATAATTATCAAGCACTTCACTACATATCCCTTTCCTATTACATTGCATATAGATCGAAACCAGGTAGATGGATATTATGAAACATTAATCTCAGACAGTTAACATATAATATAATTAAAACCAAATATTATCACATGTAATATTAATAACATATTTTGAATATCATAACTAGTCTACAAAAGAGATATAATAATTCACTAAAGTGTGAAGACTCAATCATTACAAAATAAAATTCTTCCCTTTACCAGTCACTCAAGAATTACCCCTCCATTCAAAGGGAAGATGACATGAATGAATAAATAGAAAGAATTACAACAAAAGGTAAATAAAAAATAATTAAAAATTATATAAAAAAGAGTATACACCATTGAGTTTGAGCCTCTTCAAAAAACTACTTATTCCTTTAGCCTCTTTATATTTTTATAGATCCTCAGTTTCCATCTTATTCGACCATGGTAAAAATTATGACATTCTTCCCCCTTTGACTCTTGATCATTTACCCTTTCATCATAGTCTTCATCTATCCAAGAAATCAGTGGATTATATTTATATTTATATTATATTAACCAAAAATATCAGTCAAGTAATCCATTTCATTTAATCAGATTTATTACATACGAAAGATAGTGATTGACTCACATGGATGATGATGTGGCAACATAGAGCTTCAGGTTGGTGTGTGGGATTAATAACTGGTTTCATAGCAGGATGCTAAATTTTACTAAATCATTAACTTAATGTGAGATGAAATTTTCTCTACATGGATCGATAAAGAGTTCATGGGAACTCTAATAATGGAGAAAATATTATCTTGGGGTCTTGAAATTTTTCTAGGTTAGGAACTCTAGGTCGGTACTCAATTTGTTAAAACTCAAAACAGAAACTATGGGTGGGAAATTTATATTCCAATTCCATTTTCATTTTAGACTTCCAAAAACTCTATTTCAACTACATGAAACTCTTCTGATTTCATAAAGACATTGGTATCAGACAACTCTACGTGGGATTATGTAGATTTCTCAAACTTTTCCAATTTTCCTCATTTTCACATAGTGATTCCATAATCCTTGAAAGCAATCCAAAATAATTAAAAAACATCATATTTCACCTTCAAAACATTATAAAATAAGAAATAAAATTCTAGCTATTCATTTTATCCTAAAAATACACAATAAAAATTAACTCCATGAATTTTGGTACTTAAACACTATTTTCAAAACATAAAAAAATTAAATTTTATTTAAAAAACGTACAAACACTCAATGGATTTGAAAATATGTAGGAATTAAATGCATTGAATATTAATAAAAAAATTATGAATTTATTTCATATGTAAAATCCTCTAAACATAATCCTTGGACCCCCAGACAAGTGAACATCACAAAAATTACCCATGAAAAATTCATATACTATCCAATGTGAGTTCCCTTCTTCATCACCCTCATTATCAAATAATAATTCATCCTAAATGATATTGATTTTATTTTATTTATTATGTTTATTAAATTAATTTTTGTATCTTTATCCTCTAATGAAAATTTTTACCTACATTTCCTAGAATATTTCGCTCATATATCTATTATGAATTTCATGCCGGGATTTTCTCATTCCTAGTTCACATAAGATTCAAAATAAGCTTGAGGAATTTATACATACCAAAAAAATTAGTAAAGTATTAATACATATTGTTTTGATAATTTAGAAAAAATGTAACACCCCAATATTTCATAGTAAGTTATTTTATTTAATTCAATAGCTCGTGCTACACACAACACCGAGTTAGAGCGCACCACGACTTACCAAACTAGCTGTTAAAAAGCAGTTATGAATATTATTAACTGTATTTTGAATTTTATATTCTCTATAAAATTTTAGAATCCATATAATGTGTTTCCTAGACATAATATAAGATCAAATTAATTTTTTTTTCAGATAAAAGAAGTATTTTTCCAAAAAAATGAAATTTTACCACCTTTTAATGAAAAACCCTTTTTAAAGCCAATATTTTACACTTTAATATATTCAATTTAATGAAATTAAATTCTTCTTTAGAATCAAGAAATAATTTTTTTTGGATAAATCTTTGGTACTTTTCTAATTACTTTTATATTTTTATGAATACTGAAAATACTAAATTTTAGTTGAAAACAACCTTTTTTTATCAAAATAATCTATAGCGTTAAATTATGTATTTGAATGGTTTAGAGGTATAATTAGATTATATTTTTATCATTTAATACAATGTAGGTGATTATAAGTAATTTCACATTAAAATTTGACATAAACACATATCGATCTTTTGATACTGTTTACTTTTTAAAAACTCTCTTGTCGGTTTTGACAACAAGAATTAATTTTAAATTAATTAATGAAACTTCTATGTTTTTAATTTGGTAAAATAGATTTCATTTTTTAATTCAGAATATCAAAATTATCTTAGGGTAGATTTTAGGTATTTTTCTGAAAATATTCAATTTTTGATTAATAGTGAAAAACAATGCGTTATAGTTTTAAACCGACTATTTATTTCAATAATTATTTGTTTGATTTAACTTTATTTTAAGTCAAAACAGATATAAAATACCTATATACGTTCAATATAATTCATTGGAGTCATTTTATTATAAAATTAGATATATAAAATTTTATTGAATTTTTTATCGCCTTTTACCTACCTCCTAGGAGCATATTCAAATGTACAAAAAACGTAATTTTACCACTTCTGTGAGTTGAATTTCAAAAATCCGAGAGACACAGTTGATATTAGTAAGTAAAATGTGGTTCAATAAGATGAAAATAATTTTTGTTGAATCATAACGTTTTACTTTTATTTGCCACGATTAAAAGTAAATAGGTTAATTAAGGGTAAAAATGATATTATTATTACCCTAATACAAGACATAATTATATTGGATAAGTGTAATTAGACAAAAAATAACCTTAGGAATAAATTATGATCCTTTAGGTCCACATGGATTAGATTATGACATTTATTATTATTTTTTTCAAAGAAGAGTTAAGAGTGTCAAATTCAATGTTTAATAAGTAAACCATTTTTAATATAGGGTTACTCATATGATAAATTTGAATATAAATATTCATTATAAATATAAAAATATTTCCTACATAATGGTATTTTATTTATATTTTTATCTATGAAATAATTTAATTTATTTATTACACAATGATGATGTAGTAATTAACTAATTAATGAAATATTGAAATAATTGATATTATAAATATCAAAATAAATGTAATTTGAGACTTTTTATGAATTCCACTAATTTTTTAGGTTAATATGACATGTTAGGGTTGGTTAGATGAATTTTTTTCGAAGTGATAATGCTGTTATGAATTTAGAAAAAACAAAATACCAAATAGTGTCCAAATTTACATAAAAGTGTTTTTAAAACAAATCTTATATTATTAATTGATATTCTATTATTAAAAATCTAAGGTCATTCCAAATGACTTATATAATGATATTTGTATCATTAATCAACCACTTGGGGTCCTCTTGGAAGTATATATTAAGTTTATTAACGGTATAATATAAAAATAAATAGAGACATGGTAATTGTCAAACTATTTAATTAATAGTTAAATATATAAGATAAGGTTAATATAGTGACCCAAACCTATATAAAACCTAGTGTTTGAGTGGTTTTAAACCCATCCCCACCTTAGCCTTTAAATAATTTATTTTGGAGCCAATAGAAAATGAAAATGATTTTATTATAAAATAATATTTCTAGCATACCTTCAAAGCCATTAGGCTCAGCCAACCCCTACACAAATATCCTCCCTACTCTCCTCCATTCATCCTAGAGGCCTTACTTTAGTCAGAAAGACAACCAAATGAGCCCTTTTGATCAAATAAAAATGAAGAACCTGAAGAAGAGGTAAATATTTCATCACCTCTTTCAAGTTCCTTTTTTCATCCAATTCCTCTTTCATTGTTGTTTCCATTCTAAAATAATAACTCCAGTATCTTCTATATATTGTGATTTATTATAAATATCTTATAACTATATTCATTATTCTATCCATCATTTGAATGACATGTCACCATACGTGTGTACGTATGGCTTACCGTCTCCACGTCGTGGTGTAGTTGTTATTCAATACATTATTATTTGGATGGGTATAATGATGAAGTATAATTGGTGTAAATAATAAATATAACATGATAATGATTCTGTATTTATGATATACCATCTAATTATATATTATTTTAGTACCAAAAGAATGATATTGTCGCTCGTGCGTACGTACGGATTACCGTCTTCACGAACGCGATGAGATTCATTCCCCATCATATCCATTCAAGAATAATTTTAATTTTATGATTAAAAATAAAGTTTAAAGACTTAATATCAATTAGAATATTAATAATATATATCCCATCCATAACAAACATGGCTTACGTAACCAAGCATATAAAGGATAATGAATCAACTAACACCTGAAACGACGATAATACTAAAATATCAATATTATTAGATTATATATAATATCCTATTAATGTATTGTAAAGACTCGAATATTTTAGGGAATTTTTTATTTTTATAAAATACTTTCGAATTTTACGAGTCTATGGCTTTTGATGGCGCTTGATTCCGAGGCCCGGTGTGCCCGGAATCAATTTTCGAAGTTTAGCTCGGGTAAGTTCAGTGAACGAACGAGCGGGTTTTTTCTAACTTTTGAACCGGTGCTCGGAATTATAATCTGAGGGAACTGATGAACTCACAGCACCAGTAATTTCTTAATGGGACATTTATCGTAGTTTCATTCACAAAAGAGGATAATATAATTTATGGAGGTTTGTTTAAGAAATAAATAAAAATAGTCAGAACAATTTTTATTTATAAAGGAGGTTACTCCCTCCCATGGGTAGTTAAGGGTGGGGCCCACAATCACTTTATTAACCAAGTGAGGAGGTTAGAGAGGTGGGTCCCACATTATCCCCACCATTTAATTCCCTCTAGTCTCATTAAGAACCGCCTTTATTTTGACAAACCTCCATTAAATGTCACCTCAATCCATTAAATTATGTCAACGCATAATTTAATGAGGAACCTTCCTCTTTTCCCCTTTTTATTTAACTGCCAATGCATTTAATAATGGAGGACCATCTCTCTCCCTTCTTAAATTAATTTTCAACACATTTTATTTAATGTGGTGAATTAATTATGGGAGAGTTACCTTGCGGGTATAATTATATAATAGGTGGAACCTATTATTTTTTTATATTAAGGGGGCGAGATTCGTTGTGGGAGGAAGAACACCGGACTCCGACGAAGAACGATGAAGAACGCCGACCTCTGACGAAGAACGATGAAAACTTCGGTTCCTCGGAGATCGATGATGCACCACCCTTACTCTTCTCCGCGGCAAGAGATGAAACGCCGCTTCCACCTCGGTGCACCCTGACGACACCTACGATCCTCTTTTCTGTGACGCCGTGTACCGCAACGCCGACGATCGTCTTCCTTGTTGAGGTAGGGGAAAATTTTTATATTCTTTATTTATGAGAATTATACCCTCATGCTTGGTAATTAATTTTTTGGGTGATGTTTAGAACCACTAACGCGATGGGTGTGGACTAACAAACACGTCCGAGCCCACCGCTGTTTTGTTCCTGATGTGCTGAAAATTGGCGTTGACGAAGCGGGACCGTTTTGGTGATTGGAGGCCTTTGCAGTGATGTACGGGTCCCGAGATGATCGCTGGCATAGAGGGGAGTGAAACCGGACCACCATAATGACTCTGGTGGCCCGCAGAATCCACCGGCGGTGCCCCGGCACGTCGCCAGCAGGAGCCCGCCGCGACTGATGCCACGACGGTGAGGGATTAAATCTCGCGGCCGCGCGGGATCCAGGGGAGACGCATCATCGGTCGCTGCGTCTGCGGAACACAAAGGGGGGTCCTCGTCCCCCCTGCTCGGCCCGCTGGCTGAGCCAGCGCACCCCCCGGCCGGGCCAGGGCAGGTCGCGCCGACCGGTCCGGACCCGGACCTAGGTCGGGTCAACTCGGTTCGGGCTGACCCAGGGGGGGTTGGGCCGGGTCGGACCGGGCCCAAACCCCCCACTTCGGACTGTTTTTGGTCTTTTTCCCATTACTTGAGCTACAAACCTACGATCGACGCACCATCAGTTGCGTAAGAATCCTTGGATAGAGACGGTCGTTTCGGTATATTACACTCGAGGTTTAGGAAAATGTTTTGTATGGCCGGGTTGGTTCGAACCTGAAACCAACTGGGCCGTTGGTGTGAAAACGCTTATAACTTAAGGACCGGACGTCCGTTTGACATGTCGTCCACTGCGTTGAATTAATTTTGATAAGAAGGTCCTTTTGGATTACTCCTCTTGAGTTTTTGACGCAGCTGGAGTACGGTCGGGTTGGTTTTAGCTTAAAAATCAACCGGGCCCCTTGGACGGAAAAGCCAATAACTCTCAGACCGGGCGTCCGATTGACGCACCGTCTATCACGTTGGGTTTCTATTGATGAGACGGAACTTTGGGATACATCAACTTTGGACTTCGTGACAGTTTATGTATCGAATCTCTTTTTCTCAGGGAGTGGACCCACCCAGAATCGAGCATGCTGTGTGCGGGAACCCTAGAGCTGGCTGCGACTGCGATGATGACGACTGCACTAGGATCCTTTGTGGGTTCGGCAGCGAGGATGACTATAATTGGATCCTCCATGGGTTCGACATCGATGATGAACGTATTGGAATCCTCCATGGGATCGATAGCGATGACTATTGTTCTTGTATCCTATGTGGGTCCGGTAGTGTTTGACTATGTACTTGTATCCTTAGTTGGTCCGGAAGAGTAGCTAGTCTTGCATCCTTTGTGGGTCCGACAACATAGCTGGTCTTGTATCCTATGTGGGTCTGACAGATTAGATGAATCAGTGGCTACATTGGATCATATCTATCGCCTTACTATGTGTATACCTGTGTGAGCTGAGTCTTGATTTTCAATCATTATCATTGATGTGGTTGACTTGCTTTCTTGTGTGGATTGGGTTGTGATTTCCTGTGTGGAACGGGTTGTGTTTTCCTTTGTGGACTGGGTTGTGCTTGAGATCGGGAGATGGAGACAAACTGTAACTGATGAATTAGGTATATGTATGGGCATATACCTAAGCAGAGTTTTTTGATACTTAGTGTTTGTATCTTTCCTTTGTGGTTTATCCTTCGTGGATTCTGAGAGACCATCGGGGGTCTCAGGGTCCCTACTGAGTATCATATACTCACCCCTGCAAGGGCTATTCCCGTACTACATTGTGTTGGATGCAGACGACAGACAACACTGACCGAGGTGGAGGCTTATGGAGCTGGACGATACCCAGAGGTGGACCACTTGGCGGGACATTCATGGAGCGGACGACCGGACCCGAGGAGCTGAGGAGACTGTCTGTTCCCACCCTTCAGGTGGGATTTCCGGAGGATGACTCGGTGTTCCTGTTTTACTTACTGCTGTTGTAAATTTCATTCAGTTGTACTTTCAGTTGGGTTTGTATACTGGCCCTTTACTTTTGGGCACTTAACTTGTACGCAGTTTTACTTAGTGCTTACTACACTTGCGTACTCTGTTGTGTTTTGTTTACTATTTAAAGGCAATGCCTTCCCTTTTATCCAGATTTATGCCTTTGGTGCTAGTCTCCAGCCCCTGACCTGTGGAAGGCGGGCTTGGGGTAGTCACAGCACGGGCCTCGAGGACGGGTCGTAAAAAATTGGTATCAGAGGAGTCGGTTCTACCGCAGAACTCATGACACTGATAATTTATTCTCTGTGAAGCAATAATGTTTAGAGTAATGAGTGTGGTTACCAGCACAGGGAGTCTAGTGTTGGTGCGGTGACCGACCTATCCATACACCAGGACCCTGACATCTGATTTCCGACTCATTGCACGAAACATTGATTGCATGTGTGTTTCAAAAGTTTTCTTTGTGATTACTTTGTGTCAGCTCACTAGGTATACTGTATTAACCGTGGTGCACCTGTTTCTTTTCAGGATGGCCCCACGATGGTAGCCAACTAGGGTTCCAAGCTTTGTGTGAGATGGCAGCCCAGTGAGCGACGAGGCCTCGGTACAGGGCCCCATTACAGCGGAGGCACCAGCAGTACCTCTACCCGCTGAGCCACTGATGCTACCCGCCCCAGCGGCGGAGAGTGCACGTCACCTGAGCGCATTTCACGAGTTTCAGAGACAGAGGCTGCCCAAGTTTTGCAGAGAGACGGATCCTCAGGCTTCCGAGGATTGGATGGAGGCTATCGTTAGAGTCTTCAGGTTGGAAGGGACACTATCATACCTCATGGTGATCCTTGTCCAGAGTCTCCTGCAGGCGGTAGTAGGTAGATGGTGGATCCTGATGCTCCAGGTGCACAATGAGACATCTCTACTATGGACGGACTTCGAGAGCCTCTTCCACTCGGAGTTTGTTCTAGCCACCCTCCGTGCGGTGCGCATCCAAGATTTACTTATGTTGCGGTAGAGCACCATGTTAGTAGCCCAGTACTCAGCGATATTTACCAACCTCTTGCGCTACTCCACGGATATGGTGCGGGACCCATCCTTCCAGGCCCAGAACTTTGAGCAGGGGATGAGGCATGAGATCTGAGCTTCGACGATTCCACTCAGCATCCCGACACAGGCGAGGGTGCTGGAGCGAGCCCTGCTAGTGAAGAGCTTTCTCGCTGAGCAGCCATCAGCAGCAAGACCCACAACAGGACGACATAGATTGGAGTCTTCTACAACTGGCAGTTGACAAATGACGTAGGGGTCCAAGTAGACCAGGCCGACAGGTGGGTGACCTCAGGACACGGGTTCGACTGTGCAGGGAACACGACGTAGAGCCAGCCTTACGAGGAGCAGACAGTGTTATGCATACGGCGGGCTGGGCCACATGGCTCGTGACTGCCTGAACCTCCATGCAAACGAGCATGAGATAGTGGAGGGACCTTCCATGCAAAGGCATAGGTTCGACCGTGGCGGTCCATAGGGAGAAGGCGGAAGAGGCAAAGGAGCTGGCCGAGCAGTGGGTGGTGGATGACCCTTCGAGGCTCTACCACCACCACCTTCAAGAGGTCCACCCCGACCACAGGGAGCTGGTGGGAAGAGGCAGGCTCAGCTTCAGGTAGCAGAGGCTTATGACCCTGAAACACCCAAGATGATTTGAGGTACTATCTGTGTCTACTCCACCTTTCCTGCAGTTCTTATAGACACAAGTTCAAGTCATTCTTTTATTGCATCTAGCCTTGTTCGGAGCTCGGAGATTCTGATGGAGCCATTGGCTCGATCCTTGTGGCTAGATACTCTTACGGGAGAAGACTCGACGATTATGCACTAGTGACAGTAGTGTGAGCTTACTCTAGGAGGCGAGACCTTCAGATGGGATCTTCTTGTAGCGGCGTCGAGGCCTTATGATTTTATCATGGGTATGGACTATTTATCTACAGTCCATGCTCAAATCGACTGTATTAGGTGCAAGGATCGGTGTGTCCACACGGATGGGACCAGGATCACCTTCACTGGTGAGAAGGGAACCTTCGCAGCATAGGATGGACTCACGCAAAAGAGAGGGAAGCCGATCACACATCAGTTGGCTAGTCTCATCCTCAGAGCAGTTGATGTGCGGAGTCCGAGTTTTCCTGTAGTGGTGGATCAGTATGCGGACATTTTTCCTAACGATGTTCCAGGACTACCTCCTCACAGGAAGGTAGATTTCTACATAGACCTATACCCAGGGACATCACCTATATCTACTCTAGCATATCGTATGGCTCCCACTGATCTTCATGAGCTGCAGGTACACCTGGAGGACTTGTAGGGGAAAGGTTTCATCCGACCCAGTGTTTCACCCTAGGCTTCTCCGATTCTTTTCTCCAAGAAGGCGGATGGGAGCTTGCGACTGTGTGTCAACTACTGTAACCTGAACTTGGTGACCGTGATGAACAAGTATCCACTTCTGAGGATTGATGACCTCTTCGATCATCTCAAGGGAGAACTTTGGTTCTCGAAGACAGACCTTAGGTCAGGCTATCATCAGCTCTGAGTTTGGGACAAGGATGTGCAGAAGACGACCTTCAGGTGTCGAAATGGCCACTATGAGTTCTTGGTCATGCCCTTTGGTGTGACCAATGCTCCAGTAGTGTTCCTGAGTCTCATGAATAGGATCTTCTAGCCCTACCTCGATTGGTTTGTCGTAGTCTTCATTGACGACATACTCATGTACTCGGCGACCGAGGAGGATCACGCCTACCACTTATTGGTTGTACATGATACACTCCAAGAGCACCAGATGTATGGTAAGATCTCTAAGTTCCAGTTCTGGATTTGAGAGGTTCACTTCTTGGGGAACGTCATCTCAGAGGGGGGAGTTGCAATGGTTCCCGCGAAAGTCGATGAGATACTTGCTTGGGAGCCACCCAGGAGTGTGACAGAGGTGCAGAGTTTCCTAGGTCTGGCTGGGTACTATCAGAGATTTGTGCTAGACTTCTCCATATTTTCAGCACCGCTTACATATTTGATGAATAAGGGTAAACCCTTCGTGTGGATAGATATATGTTAGCAGAGATTTCTGGATCTAAGGCGGAGATTAACCAGTGCATCCATCTTGAGGCTACCAGAGGAGGGTGTAGGGTACGTCGTATACTGCGACGCATCAGGGACCAGACTCGAGTGTGTCCTGATGCAGAAGTGAGTAGTGATCGCTTACGGTTCATGGTAGTTGAGGTCGCACGAGCAGAACTATTCTTCCAATTACATGGAGTTAGCATCAATGGTCTTCACCCTAAAGATGTGGCGACACTATCTCATGGGCGAGTGCTTTACAGTCTACTCTGAAAACCAGAGTCTCATGTACATTTTCTCACAGAAGGACCTGAACCTAAGACAACGACAATGGCTTGAGTTATTCCAGGATTATGACTTTGATATTTTCTATACTCCTGGGAAGGGGAACGTTGTGGTTGATGCTCTCAGTAGGAGATCGGGCATTCAACTACATGGAGAGACGACAAAGCAGTTAACTGCATTGCAGATGTCCTTCGTGGATAGAGATGGGGCAGCCTATCTTCAGTCCCTCACAGTCACTCCTCCACTGATTCAGTAGGTCAGAGAGGAACAGTGTGGGGATGAGGATTGTGAGGCGCGACATGCTCAAATATCCTCAGGGCTGGCACCCAATGGATTTTTTGAAGGCAGGGAGCACGTCATCCTATTCCGAGGATGTACCATGGTACCAGTTTCACTACAGTAGGAGGTCCTGAGAGAGTTCCACACTTCCCCTCTAGTGGTACATCCTGGAGTAGCGAAGATGTATCAGGACCTCAGACGACAGTACTAGTGGCCGGGTATGAAGAAGGTTGTGGCGGAGTTAGTTTCTCAATGCCTCACTTGTCAGCAATTGGAGGAAGAGCACTAGGTACCAGCAGGATTGTTACAACCCTTAGAGGTCCCAGAGTGAACGTGGTACGGGATATCCATGGATTTTGTGATGGGGCTTCCACGTACTTACAGAGGACACAACACCATCTGGGTGATTGTAGACCGACTCACCATGTCGGCCCATTTCCTGCCGATCAGAGAGAAGGGCTCAATAGAGAGCTTGGGACGCCTCCAAATTCAGTAGATCATATAGATTCATGGTATTCCATCGTCTATCGTCTCCGATTAAGACGCTCGCTTTACTTCCCGGCTTTGGAAGGGGTTACATGAGGCTTTTGGGATGCAGCTACACCTGAGCACTGCCTTTCACCCTCAGACGGATGGCCAGATGGAGAGGGCCATTCAGAAACTCGAGAACATGCTCCGTGCATGTGTCCTTGACTTTGGTCGCAACTGGAAGAATCACATACCCTTGGGGGAGTTTGCGTACATCAACAGCTACCACTCCACCACCAGGATGGCACCTTACAAGGCACTATACGACAGACCATGCAGATCACCTATCTGATGGACTAACCCTGGGGAGTTCGCACTCATAGGACCAGAGATGGTTCGGGCTACGACGAAGATGGTTCAGATCATACAGGAGCGGATGAGGACTGCACAGAGCAGATAGAAGTCCTATGCTGATAGGAGGCGGAGGCCACTGGATTTCAAGGATGGCGACCACATTTTCTTACATGTATCACCTCGACGTGGATTGTGGAGATTTGGTCAGGGTAGCAAGTTATATCTACGCTTCATTGGACCATTCCAGGTCCTCACCAGGGTAGGAGAGGTGGCTTACCGCACGGCCCTTCCACCTCAGTTGCACGGGGTGCACGACGTCTTCCACGTTTCTTAGCTGAGGAGATACGTGCACGATCCGACGCATATCAACGACCACGGTTAGCTGGACATCGATGATAGGGAGACTTTTATAGAGGTCCGAGTAGATATTTAGGATCGACAGGAGCGTGTCCTACTTGGACAGTGTATTCCTCTGGTGCGCATTCGCTGGCAGCACAGGACCCTCCAGGAGAGCACATGGGAGCGGGAGGCTCAGATGCATGCTCAGTACCCTCATTTGTTACCCTAGTTTATGTTATAGCTTTATGGGGACGTAAATACCTGAGGTGGGAGTGATGTAAAGACCCAGAAATTTCAGGGAATTGTTTTTAAATACTTTGTAATTTTACGAGTCTGTGGCTTCTGACGGAACTTGATTCTGAGGCCCGGTGTGCCCAGAATCAATTTTCAACATTTAGTTCGGGTACTTTTAGTGAACGAATGAGCAGGTTTTTTCTAACTTTTGAACCGGTGCTCGGAATTAAAATCCGAGGGCACTGATGAACTCGCAGTGCTGGTAATTGCTTAAGGGGACACTTACGATAGTTGCGTTTGCAAAATAGGAGAAGGTAATTTTTGGAGGTTTGTTTAAGAAATAAATAAAAATTCTCGGAACATTTTTTATTTATAAAGGAGGTTATTCCCTCCCATGGGTAGTTAATGGTGGGTCCCACAAACACTTAATTACCCAAGTGAGTAGGTTAGAGAGGTTGTGCCCACACGAGCCCCACCATTTAATTCCCTCTGGTCTCATTAAGAAGCCCCTTTATTTTGACAAATCCTCATTAAATGTCACCTCAATCCATTAAATTATGTCAAGCCATAATTTAATGAGGAACCTTCCTCTTTTCCCCTTTTTATTTAACTACCAACGAATTTAATAATGGGGGACCATCTCTCTCCCTTCTTTAATTAATTTTCAACACATTTTATTTAATGTGGTGAATTAATTATGGGAGAGTTACCTTGCGAGTACAATTAAATAATAGGTGGAACCTATTATTTTTTTTATATTAAGGGGGAGAGATTCGTTGTGTAAGGAAGAACGCTAGACTCCAACGAAGAACAACGAAGAACGCCGCCCTCTGACGAAGAACAACGAAGAATGCCAGTTCCTCGGAGATCGACGACGCGCCACTGTTACTCTTCTCCACGGCAAGAGAGGAGACGCCACTTCCTCCTCGGCGCGCCCGACGATGCCTACAATCCTCTTCTCCGAGATGCCGACGATCATCTTACTTGTTGAGGTAGGGGAAAATTTGTATATTCTTACTTTATGAGAATTATACCCTCGTGCTTCGTAATTAATTTGCCGGGTGAAGTTTAGAACCACTAACGCGGTGGGTGCAGACTAACGAACAAGTCTGAACCCATTGCTGTTTTTTTCTTGATGTGTAGATAATTGATGATGACGAAGCAGGACCGTTTCGGCGATTGGAGGCCTTCCCAGTGATGTACGGGTCCCGAGATGACCGCCCGCACAGACGGGAGTGAAATCGGACCACCAGAATGACTCCGGTGGCCCGCGGAAGTCACCGGCGGCGCCGATGGCTGGAGACAGCGACCGGCTAGCCGCTCAGAGGCAGTAACGTCCCAGCGCGCCGCTGGCAGGAGCCCATGGCGGCTGAAGGCGCGGTGGTGAGGGATCAGATCCAGCGGCCGCGCGTGATCCGGGGGAGACGCGGCGTCGGTCACCGCGTCCGCGGAACACAAAGGGGGGACAGCGTCCCCCCTGCTCGGCCCGCTGGTGGAGCCAGCGCACCCCCCGTCCGGGCTGCGCCCAGCCGGGCCGGACCCCAGTTTGGGCCGACCCAGGGGGGGCACTCTGGACTATTATCGGTATTTTGCCCATAACATGAGCTACGAACCTCCGATCGACGCATCGTCAATTGAGTAAGAATCCTTGGATCGAGGCGGTCATTTAGGTATATTACACTTGAGGTTTTGGAAAAGTTTGTGTATGGTCGGGTTGATTCGAACCCGAAACCAACCGGTCCCTTGGAGCAGAAACACTTGTAACTTAAGGACCGAACCTCCGTTTGGCATGCTGTCAACTGCATTGAATTACTCTTGATAATACGGTCCTTTTGGATTATTCCTCTTGATATTTGGACACAACTGGAGTATGGTTAGATTGGTTTTAGCTTAAAAACCAACCGGGCCCCTGTGAAAGAAAAGCCAATAACTCTCAGACCGGGCGTCCGATTGACGCACTGTCTGTCGCATTTGGTTTATTTTGATGTGACGGAACTTTGGGATACATCAAATCTGGACTTTATGATAGTTGATGTATTGAATCTCTTTTGATCGAGGAGCGGACCCTCCCAAAATCGAGCATGCTGTGTGCGGGAACCTTAGAGCTGGCTGCGACTGCGACGATGATGACTGCACTTGGATCCACTGTGGGTTCGACAGCGAGGACGACTGTACATGGATCCTACGTGGGTTCGGCAGTGATGACGACCATACTGGAATCCTCTGTGGGTTCGATGACGATGACTACTGTTCTTGTATCCTATTCGGGTTCGACAATATTTGACTCTATACTTGTATCCTAAGTGGGTCCGGCAGAGTAGCTGGTCTTGTATCCTTTGTGGGTCCGACAGCTTAGATAGTCTTGTATCCTATGTGGGTCCGACAACTTAGATAAATCAGTGGCTACATCTGATCATCTCTATCACCTTACGAATTGTATACCAGTGTGAATTGAGTCTTGATTTTCAATCATTATCATTGATGTGATTGACTTGCTTTCCTATGAGGATTGGGTTGTGCTTTCCTGTGTCGACTGGGTTGTGCATTCATTTGCGGACTGGGTTGTGCTTGAGCTCGGGAGCTGGAGCTGAACTATAATTGATGTCTTAGGTATATTTAAGGGAATATACCTAAGTGGAGTTGTTTTATACTTTGTGTTTGTCTCTTTCCTTTGTGGTTTATCCTTCGTGGATTCTGAGAGTCCTTCGGGGGTCTCAGGGTCCCTACTGAGTATCGTATACTCACCCCTGAATGGGACATGCCTCCACTACGTTGTGTTGGATGAAAACGACGGAAAAAACTGACCGAGGTTGAGGATTTTGGAGATGGATGATACCCGGAGGTTGACCACTTGGTGGGACGTACACGGAGCGGACGACCGGACTTGAGGAGATGAGGCGACTGTCTGTACCCACCCTTCAGGTGGGATTTCAAGAGGACGACTCAGTGTTGCTGTTTTACTTACTGCTATTGTACTTTCCTTTCAGTTGTACTTTCAGCTGGGTTTGTATACAGGCCCATTTACTTTTTGGAACTTACCTTGTACCCAGTTTTACTAATTGCTTACTTCACTTGCGTACTCTGTTGTGTTTTGTTTAATATTTAAATGCAATGCCTTCCCTTTTATCGAGATTTACGCCTTGGGTGGTAGTCGCCATTCCATGGACTATGGAAATCGGGCTTGGGGTAGTCACGACATGATCCCCAAGGACGGGTCGTGACATGTATATGGTTATTTTATAATTTAACAACAATTATTTCACCATTATACATGAGATTGATTTACCCTCGACCAAGGGAAAGTACTAGGTAAGGGATTTCTTATCTCACATTTAATTCCATGATATTTCCATTGTTCGCCACTTATTTATTACATGTAGTGTATTGTGTACAACCATTTGAAATATATTATCATGAATCTCTTTATATTCTTGGTATTCTATGATTCATTTTTTGGTTATTCTCTTTTGGTCATATGACTCGACTGATTACAATGAAGTAAGGGTTTTTCATCTCACTTTTTATTCCCGTGAGATTAATGCTATATTAGCCACTGTTTCCTTTTGTGTGGCATATGTACTGTCCATGATTGTATTCTTGGTGTGATATAATTTAATTTATGAGTATTTAAATCTTCATTTTTTTGATCCTTCTTTAATGGGTTGTATGTTTCATAATTTTCCAAATCAGTAAGAGAATTTCAAATTTCAATTTCCACTCAGTGGGCATTATGCATACTTCATTGATTATTTTACTCCAAGATTATGTGTGGAATCAATATTTATTATTTATGGGGTAATTTCCACTCCTCATTTGGTGGATATAATTTTGATACACATAATCACTCCATTGATAATTTCTCAATTCATTGATATAAAATTGATCTTAACTCAATTTCCATCCATTGAGTTAAACATCCAAGTCATCGGTGTTGTTTTTATAGGAAAACGTTTTAATGTCATATGATTTATTTTCACAGAATATCCAATCATATTGCGTGTATTTATATTTGTCACACATAATTATGTCATTGATTTATCCTATACCTAAGGATATAGTCTTTATAAGGGATTTCATCTCAATTTACATTATTTTGAGACTTCTTTGTTGTTATGCACCAATTCAATTGTATATGGTGTATATACTATCCTTTGACATATAATATAATCAAATACTTTATTCTCATGGTATTATAACGTTTTTATTACCCCAATTATTTTTATTTAAGTGTCTCTCATTTTCATAGTAACTCTAACTAAATTACTATTTTAAATGTTTTAAAAATTAATTCTTCTAATATCCATGTGTTAAAAATGGTTTTAACGTTTTATTTATATGGACAATAATGTTTTAAAATTAAAATTCATTTTAAAAGTTTCAAAGTGGTATGGGACACTTTGATTCAAAAATCTATTTTTAAACGGCTTCTTGACAAATAGTGTGACTTTTAAATGTTTTCAAGAAAAGGTGGGGTGGATATTTCTCTCAAATAGATTTGATGATTATTTTTATCTATGTCAATATACTTCATTATTCTTGATTGATGTTAATATATTACAATACAATCATACATATTGTATTGAATGAGTTATGTTTGACTGAGGATGTGCTATTTTTATACCATTCATGGTTTGTGGATAAAGTACTGACATTTCGTATGCTAGTTTTAATAAGAATGATTATGTTATGTTGCAAACTTTTCATATGATGAATGAATTAAACTTAGTAGGTGATGGGTGGAGCCTGCTATAGCTCCTCGATGCATCAGTAGGTCTCATGAGACAAACTAGTGTCTTGGCACAAGGCCTTGACAAAATCTTATTTGTAGTGTTGGCATAAGGCCTTGATTGTGTGGTTATGAAGTCTGGCATTATGCATTCCATTATTATGAAAGTGGCTATGGATATTGCATGTGATTATTTGACTAGTATAATATCCATGTGATTAATTAAATGGAATTATTTGATTTTACCTTTGCCAAATTATGTTCAAGTTCATGTTTAAAAGGACTTTGTTTTAGTCTTATACATTGCCTTAAATGTTTGTGCTTATTTATGAAAGTTTCTGCTTTATTATTATCCTTAATGATCATCTAAGATCACCTATTTCTATGTTTTATTTTTTCCCGGATACGAAGAAGTATATTATGAATGACCTACATGGATAGTCTATGGGATCTCAGTGTTATATATGGAAACAATGTTGTTGTAGTTTTCCATTTGATGATGTAATGTAATCCTTTTGAATGTATCTTGTACTTCCAAGGCTACTAAACTAATCGGTCTTTTGATACTTGATTTTTTGTGATCATTCCAATGATACGTAATAATGAACCGACTTTGGGCTTCTGGGGTCGGGGCGTTACAGTTGGTATTAGACAAAGTTTAGTACAAACCTTGGAATCTATATTTAGATAAACTTTGACTATAGAACATTAACCTAAGATAGACTTGGAGGATTATTATAGAAGAACTTCTTAGAATTTTGGTATTGTAGTGATTATGTTAGTTTTCTAAACAATAAATCTCAGTCTGGATATGAGCAGGTAGAGGCGGCTTTGGCACATATGTACCTAGGAGTGAAAACTATGACAAGGTGTTTCGGGCTTGACCCGTGGTATCTTGGTACATGACAACAAGCCTTGCTTCACTCTTGGTTATGACACTCCTAGGGTATGTTCTAAGGATAATTTATATTTTCTTTACAAACTGATGTGAATGATTTTAATATAAGATGAGAATAAATAATCTTCGTTAATCCTAAGGTGTTTTAGATTGAAAATAAGGTGTTATGATATTCTCTAAATTATTTTATGACACACACTATACTTTCTTGTGTTAGTCAATGGCTGGATTCCAAGGAAGTCATAGTAACATTGAACATGATGTACATGGTGGGAACATTGGAGGAAATGAGCAAATGGAATGGAATGTTGATAGGTGTAAATGATATCATGTTCATGCTGGATCAGTTTTCCAAAAATATGATCAACAAAATATATATTAACCAACTCTCGAACTCAACAAAGAAGAGAAGGGAAGTGAATGATAAGGGCTCAGTAGTGGAGACCATAGAGAAAAGAAAGATCAATTTCCATCATGTAGGAAATGTGGAAGGAGACACCTAGGGAAGTGTCTTAGTGGAAAAAAGAAATTCTTTATGTGTGGGAAAGAATGACATAAAGTAAAGAATTCCCAAGAAAAAATGAAGATCAATATGGAAGAAAAAAAAAGATCCCATGCATTCATTTACAGTCATTTACTGTAAATGTTGGGGACCTGGGAATTACCCGAGTGAATTACCTATTCTATAGGATAACCCCTTGGCCAAGGAGGAACCTATGTGGAAATAAATGGATGGTCAAATGTTTAAAAGTATTAGTGCACTTTGTTGATGGGATTACTTTGGTAGTCTTTTCTCTTATGTGTAACCCGACAGTTTATTATGTGAAAATTCTATTTTAGTATGAATTGTGTTTTCTATTGTTGATATAGTCATAAATAACCATTTGGGTTTATATGATCCTAGAATTTGAGGTAATTACATGTTAGATAAATTTTGGATGAAAATGCAAGGTATGGGATAAAATTTGTGGTGAAATTATGTTATAGTTATTTTGAGGAATTTATCTCTTTTTGGGAACATTATAAAATATTGTTTGTTTGAAAAAGGAAAACATGCAGACCATGTGACAACCTGTCGCATTGGAAAAAGCTGTGGGAATCAAACCCAAAACCATAGTGCGATTTGAATTTATCGCCTACCACTGGACTATGTGAAGTCCCTGGTTAGTGTGACTAATTATTTTTATTTAAATGAATTTATTTGATCAATAATAAGTTGAGTTGGGATATTATATCTTGTCAAATGGATATCCTTAGTATAACAAAATTATTTGGGGATTAAGTGATAAATGTTATTTTAGAAGACATTCGCTCTATTACGAATACTATATGCCTAAGGAAAATAGAATAATATGGGATTTCATTTGAGGAGTAATGGTGGATTTTTATCTATGTTTTTATTGTGGATTTACAGTAATTTAGGTTATTTATGGAAATGATTAACCTATCATAGAGGATATGTGATTAAGTTAATTACTTTTATGTATGTGACTTTAAGAGTAGTCGATGTTATTTGGAAATACAATTTAAGGTGGAAGACTTCATAATCAAATTATTCTATGTTTTGGGTGTCAATATTAGTCTGGATTATCTTGATTCATTTTAAGGACAATAGTTTATTGAATGGTATTTATTGATCTTCTGGTATTGTTGGTTTAATTTTAGAAATTAAGATAAGTATTTCTTTCTCTAAAGGATTATAATTTTTGGGAATAATTTGATCTTGTACAAACCATTTTGGTTTTGGTTAATCTCTAAAGTCAAGGTAAATATATATAGTTTATCCTTTTTGGATTATGTGATTATCTAGAAGTTTATTCTATCACTTTAGGTCTGACCAAGTCCTCTTGAATACTCATCGTTTGAAAAAATATATGAGATAGTGGTAGAAATTTATTAAAGGACGAAACACTACATAAAAATAAAGTATATTTCTTTAATTCCTTAGTCAATATCATAAATAAATTCCTCAACTTTATGAAATGGAACTTAAAACAAAAAATGTTATCCATTTACTTTTGCTACTAGGAAAATAATGAACGTTTATCTCATCATAAGTTTGTGGTTTCTTGTTGTTAACTTTCTCCTAATCATGTTTTCTATCACTCTCCACTAGAACTTGACAGTTATTTTATCTTCCATATACATGTTTTCCTACATGGAAACCTAGTATGGGTTATCTCGGGTAACCTTTGTACTTATCTTTCCTTCTCTTAAAGAGATAGTTATATTGAATCTTTTTCTAAAGTGGGGAATTCAATGAAGTTCCGAAGACCAATTTTAAAATTTCTAGGATGTAATTTATAAAAGGGGTAAGAATGTAACACCACAATATTTCATAATAATTTATTTTCTTTAATTCAATAGCTTTCACTACACACAACACTGAGTTCGAGCGCACCACGACTTACCAAACTAGCCGTTCAGAAGCAGTTATGAATTGTATTAACTAAATTTTGAATTTTATATTCTCCATATAATTTTAGAATCCATATAATGTGTTTATTAGACATAATATAAGAACAAATTCATTTTTTTCAGATAAAAAAAGTATCTTTAAAAAAATTAAATTTTACCACCTTTTAATGGAAAACCCTTTTTAAAACCAATATTTGACACTTATATATTCAATTTAATTAAATTAAATTCTTCTTTAGAATCAAGACATAAAAATTTATTTTGGATAAATCTTTGGTACTTTTCTTATAACTTTTATATTTTAATGAATACTGAAAAATAATAAATTTTAGTTGAAAACTACTTTTTTAATAAAATTAATTTATATTGTGTAATTATGTATTTTAATGATTTTTAAGTATAATTAGATTATATTTTTATGATTTAATACAAGTTAGGTGATTATAAGTAATTTCACATTAAAATTTGACATCATCACATGTCAATCTTTTGATTGTTTTTTCTTTTTAAAAACCCGCTTGTCGGTTTTGACAACGGGAATAAATTTTAAATTAATTAATTAAACATCTATGTTTTGAATTTGGTAAAATATAATTCTTTTTGAATTCGTAATATCAAAATTAGATTAGGGTAATTTTTTGGTATTTTTCTGAAAACATTCAATTTTTGATGAATAGTGAAAAACACTGTGTTATAGTTTAAAACCGACTTTTTATTTAAATAATTATTGATTTTATTTAAATTAATTTTAATTCAAAATAGATACATAATACCTATATATGTTCAATATAATTCATTGGAGTCATTTTATAATAAAATTAGATGTATAAAATTTTATTAAACTTTTTATTGTCTTTTACCCACCTCCTAGGAGCATTTAAAAATTTACATAAAAAGAAATTTTACCACTTCTGTAAGTTGAATTTCAAAAATCCGGGAGACACGGTTTATATCAGTAAGTAAAATGTGGTTCAATAAGATTAAAATAATTTTTGTTTAATAGTAACTTTTTTACTTTTATTTACCACGGTTAAAAGTAAACAGGGTAATTAAGGGTAAAAATGATATTACTATTACCCTAACACATGTATTAATTCTACTGAATAAGTGAAATTCTCCCAAAAACAACCTTAGGAATAAAATATGATCCTTTAGGTCCACTTGGATTATATTAGGACATTTATTATTATTTAATTCAAAGAAGAGTTATAAGTGTTAAATTCAAAGTTTAATAACAATACCATTTTTAATATAGGGTTACACATAAGATAAATTCGACTATAAATATTCATTAGAAATATAAAATGAATTCATACATAATTTTATTTTATTTATATTTTTTAGACATTAAATAATTTAATTTATTTATGGCACAATGATGATGCATTAATTATCTAATTAATTAAATATAGAAATAATTTATATTATAAATATCCAAATAAATGTAATTTGAGACGTTTTATGAATTCCACTAATTTTATAGGCTAATATGACATGTTAGCGTTGGTTAGATAAATATTTTATGAAGTTATAATGATATTATGAATTTAGAAAAAACAAAATACCAAATAGTGTCAAAATTGACATAAAAGAGTTTTTAAAACTAATATTATATTATTAATTGATATTCTATTACTACAAATATAAGGTTCTGCAAAAAGACTTATATAATGTTATTTTTATCATTAATTAACCATTTTTAGTTCACTTGGAAGTATATAGTAGGTTTATTAGCCATATAATATAAAAATACAAAGAGACATGGTAAATGTCAAACTATTTCACTAAGAGTTAAATCTAAAAGATAATGTTAATATAGTGACCCAAACCAATATAAAACCTATTGGTTGAGTGGTTTTCGACCCCTCCCCACCTTAGAATTTAAATAATTCTTTTTGAAACCATTAGAATCCTAAAATGATTTTTTTATAAAATAATATTTCTAGCTTTTCCTAAGATTCCCCTCACCCCTTTTATAAAAGGGCACTCCATCTCCTCTCTAATCCACACATTCAAACCCATTAGGCTCGGTCAACCCCTACCCAAATATCCTATGAACTCTCCTCCATTAATCCTATAGGCCTTAATTTAGTCATAAATCCAACCTAAGGAGCCCTTTGGATAAAATCAAAAAGAAGAACCTGAAGAAGAGGTAAACATTTCATCACCTCTTTCAAGTACCTTTCTTCTTCCACATCCTATTTCTTTGTTGTTTCCATTATAAGAAAATAATTCCAGTATATTATATATAATTTTATGTTATTATAAATATGGTACAACCATATTCTTTATTCTGTTGATCCTTTGAATGACATGTCACCATACGTGCGTACGTACGGCTTACCGTCTCCACGTTGTGGTGTAGTTGTTATTCAACGTATTATTATTTTCATGGGTATAATAATGAAGTATAATTGGTGTAAATAATATATATAACATGATAATTATTCTTTATATATGATATAAAATCCAATTATATATGATTTTAATATCAAAAAAAAGATATTGTCTCTCGTGCGTACGTATGGATTACCATCTCCACAAACGCGATGAGATTTATTCCCCATCGTATCCATTAAAGAATAATTTTCATTTGATTATTAAAAATAATGTTTAAAAAATTAATATCATTCTGAATATTAATAGGATACATCCCATCCATAAAAAACATGGCTTACGTAACCAAGCATGTAAAGGAGAATGAATCAGTTAACACCTGAAACGACGATAATACTAAAATATCAATATTATAAGATCATATATGATATAATATTATTTTATATGGTTATTTTATAATTTAATAACAATTAGTTAACCATTATACAAGATATTAACATACCCTTGACCAATTAAAAGTACAAGGTAAGGGGTTTCTTATCTCACATTTAATTATGTGATATTTCCATTGTTCGCCACTAATTTATTTCATGTGGTGTATTGTGTACAGACATTTGATATATATTATAATGAATCTCTTAATAATAATGGTATTATGTGATTCATTTGGTTGTTATTAACTTTTTTTCATACGACATGATTGATTATAATTAAGTAAGGGTTTTTCATCTTACTTTTTATTACCATGAGATTGACGGTATATTGGCCACTATTTCTTTTTATATGGCGTATGTACTATCAATGATTGTATTCTTGGTGTAATATAAATTAATTTATTATTATTTACATCTTCATTTTATGATCCTTATTTAATGGGTTGTATGTTTCATAAGTTACCAAATCGGTAAGGTAATTTCAAATTTCAATTTCCACTCAGTGGGATTTACGCATACTTCATTGATTATTTTACTCTATGATTATGTGTGGAATCACAATTTATTATTTATGTAGTAATTTCCACTCCATTTTTTGTGGATATTCTTTTGATACACATAATAAACCCATTGATAATTTCCCAAGTCATTGATATAAACTTGATCTTAACTAAATTTTCAACCATTGAGTTAAACATCCATGTCATTGGTGTTGTTTTTACAAGAATATGTGTGAATATCCTCTGATTGATTTACACTAAATATCCAATCATAAACAGTGTATTTATATTTTTCACACATAATTATGTCATTGATTTATCCTTTACCTAAGTATTTTGTCTTTATAAGGGATTTCATCTCAATTTACATTCTTTTGAAACTTCTTTGTTATTATATACCAATTCACTTTTATATGGTGTATATAATGTCCTTTGATATAGTATATAATGAAATCATTTATTCTCATGGTATTAAAAAGTTTTTATTACCTCAATTATTTGTATTCATGCATCTCTCATTAGGATAGTAACTCTAACTAAAATACCATTTTATATGTTTTAAAAATTTATACTTCTAATTTCCATGTTATAAAAATGGTTTGAAGGTTTTATTTATATGGACATTAATGTTTTAAAATTAAAATCAATTTTAAAAGTTTCAAAGTGGTATGGGACACTTTGATTCAAAAATCGATTTTAAATGAATTCTTGACAAATTGTGTGACTTTTAAATGTTTTCAAGAAAATGCGGGGATATTTCTCTCAAATAGATTTGATTATTATTTTCATCTATGTAAATATCCTACATTATTTTCAATTGAGGTTAATGTATTACAATACAATCTTACATATTATATTGAATGAGTTATGTTTTACTATGGATGTGTTATTTTTATACCATTCATGGTTTGTTGATAAAGTATTTACATTTCGTATGCTAGTTTTAATACGAATATTTATGTTATGTTTCAAAATTTTCATGTGAGGAATTCATTAGACATAGTAAGCGATGGGTGGAGTAAGTTATAGCTCCTCGATGCATCTGTAGGTCTCATGAGAGAAACTAGTGTCTTGGCACAACGCATTGACAAAATCTTATAAGTAGTATTGGAACAAGGACATGAATATGTGGTTATGAAGTCTGGCATTATGAATTCCATTATTATGAAAGTGGCTATTGATATTGCATGTTATTATATGACTAGTAGAATATACATGTGATTAAGTAAATGGAATTATTTGATTTTATCTTTGCCATATTATTCTGAAGTTCAAGTTTAAAAATATTTCGTTTTAGTCTTATACATTGCCATAAATGTTTATTCTTATTTATGATAGTTTACGCTTTATTGTTATCCTTACTGAGCATCTGAGATCACCCATTTCTATGATTTATTTTTCCTAGGATGCGAAGAAGTATATTATGAATGACCTGTTAGGATAGTCTATGAGATCTCAATGTTGTCTGTGGAAACAATGTTGTTGTAGTTTTCCATTTTATGATGTAATGTAAACCTTATGAATGTATCTAGTACATCCAAGGCTACTAAACTAATTGGTCATTCGAGACTTGATCTTTTGTGATCATGACAATGATATGTAATAGTGCACCGACTTTGGGCTTCTGGGGTCGGGGCATTAGAAAAAATATCCATAAGCCATTTTTGATGTGTAGGAATAATCATCACCTCAATACGATACATGATGTGGCTGATATGAATCAATGTAACCATTATCACTTTAAAATTGACATTTTAGTTCCAAATGTGTCACTCACTAAAAAACAAGAAAACATGTAAATATTATCTTGATTATTTATTATAGTGATTCAGAAGTAAATTTTGACATTTATTAATCAGTATCATATAAAAATGATACATGATGTGTCCAACAATCCTTAAAGTGCATGTTTCCAGTTTAAAATGAAATTTTAGTAAAAAAGACATGTGACGTACTCAAAACGAATAAAAGACATTCATATTGTTTCGATACTTTAGTAAAATGATACGTAATTCATTTTTGATGTGTAGGAATCATATTCACCTCAATCCGATTCACGTTGTTTCCGGTAGGACTCTAAGTGAATATTTTTATTTAAAATTGACATTAATTTTAGTAAAAAGGGAAACTAACATACTAAAAACCAAGAAAAAACATTCATATTGTTTTGATAGATTATGAAAAAAATCCATAAGTAATTTTTGACAAGTTTTAATTATCCCCATCCCAATATGATACATGATGTTTCTAAAATGACTCAAAGTGTCTATTATTAGTTTAAAATTGACATTTTAGTTTGAAAAGTGTCACTAACTAGAAGCATGGAAACAAAATTGGATTGTCTCGATAGTTTTGGAAAATTATTTATAATTCATTTTAACTGTGTAGGAATTTGTCTCATTCCAAACCAAAACACGATCTAAATGGTTTTACTCAAAGTGCATGTTTCTAGATTAAAATGACCTTTTTGTAAAAAAGAAAAGTGGCATACTCAAAAATGGAGAAAAAAAAATTATTATTGTTTTAATACTTTAAAAAAACAATCCATAATTCATTTAGGACATGTAATAACCAGATGCACCACAATCCGATGCATGGTGTGGCCAGTATGACTGTAAGTGCATCTTTTTATTTAAAATAGACATTAATTTTAGTAAAAATGAAAACTGACACAATGAAAACTGAGAAAAACATTTATATTGTTTTGATACATAATGAAAATGATTCATAATTAATTTTATACATATAAGAATCATCCTCGACTTAATCTGATATGTGATGTGTCTGGTATGACTCAAAGTGTCCGTTATCACATTAAAATTGACATTTTAGTTCAAAACATTTCACTGATGAAAACTTATAAATAATTATCTTCTTTTCTTGATAATTTATGAAAATGATTCATAAGTCATTTTCAATGCGAATGAATCTTCATAATGTCAAGATAACACATTATGTGACCGGTATTACTCAAAGTTCGTGTTTCCAGTTTAAAATGAAATTTTAGTAAAAACGATAAGTGACATACTCAAAACCAAGAAAAAACATTCATATTGCTATTATAATTCTAGAAAATTTTCTATATGTCATTTAGAAAATAAAGGAATCAGCCTCACCTCAATCCGATGCACTATGAGACCGGTATGATTCCAAATGTGTCCTTTTATTTAACATTGTCAATATTTTTTGTAAAAAAGAAAAACTAATATACTCAAAACTGAGAAAAAAAATTAGGATTATTTTGATAATTTTTCTAAAATATCCATAAAACATTTTTGATGTACTAGAATCAGCCTCACCTGAATCTGATACAGAATGTGCCCGATATGACTCAATGTGTATGTTATCAGTTTAAAATTTACATTTCAATTCAAAAAGTTTCACTCATTAAAAATGGATAAAACATTCTCATATTGTCCTGAAATTTAAGAAAATGATTCATAATTAATTTATGACATGTGTGAATTGATCTCATGATAAACTAACAAAAAAATTTACTAGTATGAAACAATTTTCATGTTTCTATTTTAAAATGTCACTTTAGTAAAAAAAGAAATGCGACACACTCAAAATGAAGAAAACACATTCATATTGTTTTGATTATTAATAAAAATGATCCATAAGTCATTTGGGACTTGCATGAATCCTTCATACCTCAATCCAATTCATGGTGTGACCAGTATGACTCCAAGGGCATATTTAAATTTATAAATGTCATTTTAGTTTAAAATGTGCATCACATAACCAAAATGGAGAAAACAAGCCTAGATTATTTTCTCATCATTCTACCAACTATTACTTAATTAACTTCCTTATCATTTTTGACTTATAATTATTTATTAAATTTTTCTATAGATAATTCTTGATGATGAATAATAAATGTTGTGACATGAAAGAACCAACCTCAACTCAATCTAATACACATTGTTCTGGGTATGACTCAAAATTTTGATTAATATTAACAATTTATATTTAATTAATTTCATTATTTTTTTATTATAATAAGAATTTTTTTCTTATATATGTGTGTTATTATTCTTGATCAGGGGTGGTTTTTTTGACAATAGAATGAGTCATGATTAGGGAAAAAGGAAAAAGAATATTGATTTTTTGAAAGTATATAATAATTGGTTATTACTCTTGTAAATTTATACAGAAGTGTTAAAAATTTCTATAATAGAGATTTTTCCTTGTATTTCTATTGTAAATATTATTTAATTTTAATTCTATATTGGTACGTAAAATTTCTGCTTTTTGGTGCATTTTATGGTGTTGTAGTGTGTTGTTATAACACAATACAATATGCCCCTTTATCAGCTCTTTTTTATTCACTAATAAAGGAATAATTTATCAGCCCTTCTAAAATCACTGATAAAGGGTTACTTTATGATCACTTTTAGAAGCCTTGATTAAGGTTCCCATTACCAGTGATTCTAAAAGAGCATATAAAATACCTATTTATCATCACTTTTCTAGTACTGATAAAATCATAGGGATTTTAATCATGCTCTAGTAGTCATCGCTTTTACAGTACTGATAATGGAAAATTTTATTACTGTTAAAGGCATTCTTTGTAGTAGTGTTTATTTATTTATTTTATATGTATTAGCTAGGGAGACACATTCACAACCCATTTTACGCCATTTACTGGGAAGAGCTAGAAATATATTATAGTTACACTTTCTCAAATTATCCGATTGAGATCGAGGAAAGGTATGAGAGGATTATTCAGGGACTATTAACTAAATTATTGCACATACATTGATAGCATGAGAACCTTCATGAGAGCTTACAGGATCATGAAAACCATATGTGGGGTTAGTACCCTCACCATTCTATGAAATCATTGATTTTTAAAATGATATTCCTTGAAGGTGGGGAAGATTTAGTGACTCTGGTTTTTCCATTTTAACACTTATAAAATTTTAAATAATATTTTTGAGATGATTTACTGATCTAGAAACGAGTTACAAGTGTTACTGATCCTTTATAATGATATATCAAATATTAATATATTAATTTTAGTTAACTCCCATGAATTCGTTGGAATAATATTTATCCTTTAAAGTGATATCTTGGATGGAAAATTTGAGTCCATAGTTCATCTATAATGAGTGTTTTAACCTAGTAGTTGTGTAACCTTTATTTTCATTAGGGGTGGGGGTGGGGGGGGGGGGGGTTTAAGGATGATCCATTGTTGGTGGATTAATTAATTAATTTAACAGATTAAATAAATTAATTAATGATTTTTTTGTTGATCCATATGACCTATGGATCCACCTACTTAATCATGTTTTTATAAATTCAAGGGTTAAACTCTATAAAAACTATAATTATATATATATATAGATATTAAGTGAGAAGATTTTTGAAATTTAGGGAATCCACTGAACGGAGAAATGAAATACTTTAACCTAATTTCCATCAACAACTGACATGAACGTGATATTTATCAAAAAGAGATCCGAACATGACGTTGGACATTATGATTCTATTTCTTCTCCATTCTTAATGTCATTTTTTTGATGAATTAAATCCATTAAATGTGTTCTTGATATATTAATTCCCATGACATATAATTTATGGTATAATATTTATCACTAACTTTATTTATTTTTTGGTAATTTTCTTGATGGGGGATGAATTTTTAATGAGGGGATTGTTCTCTTACTCTCCCTTTCTCTCTCCCTACCTATATAGAATTTTCACATTTTTCCCACCCTATGTCCGTATCGAGAAAACAAATAATATATCTACAATGTCTATCCATATAAATCATGATATTGTAGTCTATTGGATTATTTTTGGTCATTTATAAATAAATATAGGTAGTTTTACGATTTATATCTATTTGGATAATGAGGGGGACCGAGCATAGAAATTAGAGCATTCTTGGGATTGGTAATCCCCTGATGTTGGGTTTTTGTCAGGGTAAAGGTCCTCCAAAACTAAGACTGTTTTTGGTTTTCTCCCACACATGGGGGTGAAGATCATATATCTATAGAGTTGATACGTTCCCATTTATGATCTTATTTGGGATGTGGGTCCTCCTTTGGGGTCAGTACTCCCTCGAATGATGTTTTCCTAGGGTAAGGAATATGTCCTCCAATCGGGTACCAAAGAGGTTATGTGGGTTTCTTTATTGGGCAGTTGGTATTCTAGGATCTGCATACTAATTCCACCTATATGTGGATATGAATAATTTGAATTTATATTACACCTTCGGTTCCCTCCTTTAAATTAAATCCATTCTCATTTTTGATTGGTTATTTCTATATTTATGGTCATATGATTCTGAGATTAATTGTTTTTCTTATTTTCCTTTATGGGTTTTGAGGAATCCTACTTGGTATGTGTATACTCACACCTTTATGGGAATCTTTTACTACACGTGTAATGTATTATGCTGAAAATATATAGTTATGTGGTGATATTGGTTGATACAACATCGATGGATATTAGTGGTACATGGAGGTAGTAGTAGTAGGTTGTGTTCATGATGAGAGACTGTTCATTTTTTGGGCCTTTTCACTATTACTGTTTAGGATAGTGTTTTCTATTTAGTTTTATCGGTATGTATCTTTCCCTATTTTCATTATTATTTTGCACTGGATATATCCTTATAGATCTTGGAGGTGGTTAACCCGAATGGACTGATGAACTTAATTTTTATTAATTTTTGATAACCCCCCCCCTTTAAGGGATGAGGGGGAACCCTTACAAGGCCTGTAGGCTCAGAGATTACATGGCCCGTAGGTTTAGAAGATTACATGAACCGAAGGCCTTAGAGAATTCAACCAGACTATCTACAAGGAACTGCCCCTCCCCATCATCTGCATCATGATAGTAACACTCCACCATCTCATGTCCATCTGGCTAAGCTTCCCCTACAAGAACGGGCTGGCCCCGATGGCATAGCCATACCCTCTTATTATGAAAAATCCATTTGGCTCTTCTCTGGTGAGTGAACCTTCTCTAAATCCTCTCATGTGGCTCCTTTTTTTTGTAGAGTCTGTCTGGGGAAACTTCATGTGGCCCGTAGGCCTTGATGTGGCCCGAAGGCCTTAAAGGTGGCCCAAAATCCCCACTGACTCGAAGTCCTGGGTGGCCCAAAATCCTTATGGACTCCGAGCCCAAACTGGTGGCCCATAGTGAATAGTTCCAGCTGCTACAGAAAATTCTACAGTACCTGCTACAGTACCCGCACAGCGTATAGTTCTACTATAGTACCTGTACAGTGTATAGTCTGCTACAGTGCCTGCTACAGTACCCCCGGAAATATTCCTCTGCCTGGTTTTGAACCTGGGTCTCATGGATGCACTAAAGGATACCTCACCAACTGTGTTGAGGCTCATGTGCTTATAGGTTATTGCATTGATTATCTATTAAATATAGTTTCCTATATCTATTCTGCTTTGTTATTAGGTCTTGTGTGATCATGTGTGTTGGGTATAGGTGAATTAAGTCCTCCCATCATGTGTGATATACATACTCAATTTTAGTTACTAGCCCCTAAACTATTGGAAATGGGATTGGGGTGGAACACTCAACTTACCACCACCTAGGAGGGGTCCGCATGGGTTGGTTCATGTGAATATGAGTATATCATATCATCATAAAATAGAAAAATAACCATAATAAACAATACAAATGTTGTAGGACTTGATTTGAAATTATGTGCTAGAATTTGGATGACTATAAGATGTTCATGTTTCATTGGTGGGTTTATCATATAATAATATTTTTCAATCCATGATTTGATTGGATCCTTTCAAATTTTTTTACGGAAGGCTGTATCGATCAGCTTTATGCTGTGTTTAAATAGAAGATATGCTTCTCATGGGATAAAGTTTTGTAAATGTGAAAATGAGCTGTATTAATCGAATACAAAAGAGATTTATGGAATTTTAGAATTAAAAAGAATACTATAAATAAAATTGATGAAGACCATTTGAGTTTTTTGTTGATGATGAAGTCTATTTTTGAGTGTCACCATAGTCAGCACATTGACAGCTTATAAAGAAATGAATGTTAACACCTTGTTATGTGGTTCCTTTTGAATTCATAGAGTGAATTTGGAATGTGATTTATTTATTAGAGTTTATAAAATAGTATACTATATTGGATGTTATATTTCGTGTTTCATTATTAAATAAGTATCAACCATACACATCTCTTTTCCTTTAGTGGGGATCTATTGATTTGGAACCAGATGTGTCCTTCTTTCAAAGGGAAGTATGGAATATTTGTAAAAATTTAAAGGTATATAGGGGAATAACTATACCTTAATTTCAAGTGGTGTAATAGTATAATATTGCTTAGGATTAAACATATGATGGAGAATAATATATATGATAATAATGGTTAGATATTTTTGAGCAAAAGTTATCCCAAGGAATTTTTTGAATATTTTTTATAACACACAAATGCTTAGGAGGAAACATAGGAGGGAGAAACTCACATGAGATATAAGTGGTTATTTATTTTTAATTAAATATATCCCAACAACTTTTTAGGGGAAAATTACTATGGTGGGGTATAATTTTAAAATATGTTATATTTTTTAAAATAATTTACATTGGTACGATTTTGAGATGTATTTATTAAAGTTATTACTATGGAAAAGTGGAATTAAAAATTAAAATTATTTTATTATTTAACTAAAAAATATTTATTGATATGTGATTAGTGGGGAGTAATCTTTTGACCTAGGAGATATAATAGGTAATTAATTTCATTATATGGGATTGGAGTCATTCATGTGATACAAAAGTTTAATTTAGGAGGTTTTCATATGATATAGTTGTTGTGAGCTTTATTGGGGTCAAATTAAAGTATTTTAAATGGATATATTATAGAATTATTAAATATAGGAATATATTATTTAGATTTATAGTGGAAAAGTTTCCTGGGAAATCAATGTAAGAATCATAGATATGGTGGTGAATTAGTGAAAACAAATTCCTTTTCTATGTATCACTAGAATTATCTTGTTTGGGAAAGAATAGGAAACATGAGTGAAAAAAATGATTATGATGATAATATTTAGGTATAGTGGTATAATTATCACACACTATATATGAATTTTGTAGGGTTCACACACTATTTATATCGGGTTGTTAATCCTAGGTGTTAAGTGGATGTGATCCGGCTACTGAATCGTTATCTTATTATCAGCAAGAACAAATTTAAAATGGGTAAGATGATGGATCTTATCTCTAATTACAATACATTTAAAACTATTATAATTAATTGATAAATCACATTAAGTACTATTTATATTCCTTTATTATTAGATCAAGTGGTAAATTTCATTCTTTACCTCAACCCTAGCTAAAATCTCTCTAGATATCTCCCTAGAATGTTTAGTCATCTATTTAAATGTTATATAAAACTTTTCCAAATAATACACATCATATATATAATAGTATTAAAACAGTGTCATATTAGTATTCATCCATGGTGTAGTTTATTATTCAAAACAAAAATCATAATTTATAATTTTATATACATGAAACTCCTAAGATATTGGTTGTTGTTTTCCTTCCATTGATTAAATCTTCAATATCCACTAAAACACAATTCTTATGAACACATCATTGTTTAATCAAATATTGTATAAAATGATTATAACAATGGGTGTTTAATTCCAGAATGTGGATTAAATTTTTTTAAAATTCAACCATAATAGGCTTCAAGACTTTTTCTCTTTAACACTATCATGATGAATAAATAACAACTTTTTTATCTCCTTATAGTGAGTCTTCAGTTCACCATTAAAAAACTAGAACCATAACAACCTAAAACATGGGACTTTTTATGTTTAACCATGAAATATTTAAGAACACCAAAACAATAATAACTTCTACATGACCATCCATAAAACTTATAAAGTACCATTCCCACTGAAATAGTTATTTCCACTTCAACCCCTTATTTTAAATTTTTATCACACTAACCATGATGTGTTTGATTAATAACACATCATATTTTTTTATCTCATAATTATTCATCTGTTTGAATCATCATCAACTCTAATAATAATCAAACTCAACCCTGAGAATGTTAATGGTAAATAAAACATGAAACCTTATGTAAAAATAAACAATAAATCATTCCTAAAACTAGTCATAAAAAACCGCCAATGCTAGAGTTATCGAAGCGCCATAATATTAGATATATTGATGTTTTTGAGAGTTCAAAAACATTTATTTTAATGATAAAACTTATATTTACCAAGTATCAAATGAGATATTCTTATATCTCTCATTTCCAATTAAATTCATGAGGATTCTTTAATATCCCCCTTCTGAAAGGTCTCATCTATCACTGCCATTTTTGTTTTTTTAGAAATATGCTAAAAAACATTTAGATATTCTCCAAGCTTTATCTACAAATACTTCATGTCTCCCCCTTTTTTTTCACCAAAAAAATTTAATATTATTTCCCTATTTGTAGAAATATCTCCCATACTAATCTCCATGTTTTTCAAAAAAATCATCAAAATGAAAGTGTAAAGATACATCAATGAATTCAATGGTATTTTAAGATATAATTTACTCTATGAATCAATGTCAAGTGTTGGAATAATTTTTCTATTACTGGGTTTATCATGATATATGATACATTCCTATTTTATGAAATATATTCTAAGAAGGGGTGATCATTCAGTGGGTTAAAAAAATTAACTAACTAACCTAAAGGAAAATTGGATCAGTGGTTTTATTTTTTTTCTTCAATTCAGTTATTTTGTTTTTTCATTAGTTAAATTTCTTATGTTATTAGATTTTTAGTTTTGAAACTAGAAAAAAAATTACCCTACTTGAACGATTATATTTATTAAAGTATATATATTCAAAAAATTAAATTAATTAAAGAAATAAAAATGATGTTTAGACTTAATATAATAATTTACAATTTTAGTTTGAATAATTTTGTAAAATTAAGAAATAAATAAAATTTATAATCTAATTCTATTTATTTATTTTATTTATAATTTATAAAATATTATTTGGTTATTTCAGTTTAAATGAATTTTTTATGAAAATTCAGTTATCTCAGTTTTTTATTTTATATTTAGGATGATTTGGTTCTTTTATTTTAAATATGTATCTCAGTAATTTCAGGTATTGAGAAAATAAAACCAAAATAAAAAAATACTAATTGATTAGACACACTTAATTATAGGTAAATATCTCTGGGATCTACATTCTTCTTAATGAAGTGATACTTATTTGTTAAGAAAAAAGTGAAAAAAGGCTCTTATATTAATGAGAATAATGTTTATAAGAGTCAGAAGGAAGGCATTCTACATTTGTCCTAGAGAAAAGTGGGAAGTACGTCATAAGGGTATGGGACATACAACATTATTTCTTCAAAATGTGCCATCAAAAACATCATTTTAGATGTCTCTTGTGATGTCACAACATACCAAAATTTTATTGTGCTTAATGTTAAAAGAATTATTCTTTGGGTACTAAGAAACACATCTTCCTCTAACAATGTACTCAACTGTAGAAGTTGATTTATAATCTCCAATTTCACCTACCCAATTAGCCAAAAATAACATTAAATTTATTAATATTTGACTTTATCAAACATAAATCCAAAATTTAATATGTCATTGATAAGGTCCAAGAAAATTTTTGTTTCTATAATATTTGACTATTTATGCTTTATTTTGAATCATACATAACGAGTAATGAAAAACCCAATATCGATTATAATATTTTCTTTGTAGAGTGGCTTTTGATTATCCTTCAAAATTACTTTTTATCCATAATAAATCCTTATTCATCCAAGGATAGATTGGTCCCCATGGAAAACTAGGGCGGTGCATGTGGGTTTGGATTTGGGGAATGGTCACGAGATTGAGTCCCCGAGCTAGTGGTTTATTTTCAATTATCTTTGTAGTTCTGTATGCCGCACTAGTAGTTTTACCACACCTTTAAAGGATAAGTTTGTCCCATATTCAATTGATTTATAAAACTATCTCAATTCATCCATTAGAAACCTTTTAAAAAAATTATGAGCATATTTTTATTATAAGTTAAATATAGAACATTCAATGCTCATCAATTTCAAATTGAAAAATAATTTCCTCTCATAGATCATTAATATTTTAAAAAAATCCATCATTTGGATAGAAAATTCTTCACAATTTTTCTGTTTATTATTGACAAAAATAATGTAATTAATGTATACAATCATAATGAGTGAATTTGTGTCATATCTTTTTACATAATTATTTCTATATATCATTCATTTTTAAAATAAATGATCTTTAAGATATTTTTTATCTTAGAATACAATACTTAGGGTGCTTGTGTAAGACTAAAATTCTTTAATTATCTTTCATAAATAAGAATTATCACCATCAAATATAACCCCATATAGTTCTTTTATATAATCCCTTTCCTCATGTTATCCATTTAATAACACGAACTTCATATCCATTTATAACACTATGATGTTTATTTAATCATATATCATAGGAAAAAATTGAATTATTTCAATCATTGTAATTAGAGAAAACATGTCATCAAATTCTATACCCTTAATTTGAGTGAATCCACTCTATATACAATGAGATTGGATATGTACTAATTTTTTCTTCAAATTGAGTTTATTTATCAAAAAAACATTTTTCAAAAAACAACATTCTTATCCATACCACATGAAACCAATTACCAAATGTTATTATTCTCAATATGATTTAACCCTTCCTCTATTATTATGACCCAATCCTTATGTTTTAATGCTTCAACAACAATTTTTTGGTCCAACTTATAAAGAAATGTTAGTATGATGTTAATTTATATGACTTATTCATGTTTTAATACCGTTTTTGTTATACCTAGGTTTTTATTTCACTCTCCTCATATTTTCTATATTTTGAGAACATAGATCCCCCTTTATCTAAGGCATCCTAATCAATAAAAATTTCTAAAATAATTATGGTAATTTTCAAATTCTATCTATTTAAACGAATTTATCCTATATTTTCCATCATGATTTCCCCAAGATTATTCCATCACATCATTAATGTGGAATTGGGTTTATTATATTCCAGGATTCAACATGACTATAACATCCATTCTGTTAATAATATTCTTCAAATTCTTGTTATAACACTAGAAAATCCTTCCATCGGGTGTATTACCAAGAAATATACCCTCATAAGCTCACTCGTCATGTTTTCCCAAATGTATTTATTTTATTTAGATATTATATAGAATAAAATTTCATTAAAACTATGGAATTTTTTATTATTCCAAAAACTCATCACAAAATCCTTATTGATCGATTTTGATCAAGGTATGCATCGATTGTGAATATTGATAGTCAATGTGGTTGATTGTTTATAAAAATATTTTTAGGTTTCTTGATTTGATAACATGGTTTCTCCCATCTATACTAAACTTCGATTCTTCTTTTATTATAATATATTTTTTCTAGTGTCTATGTTTCACTATATTCACAACTTATCCCATAAATCACAATATATTTCTCAATGTATTAATTCTTGTAATCAGATCTATGTTTAGATATAAACCATTGGAGAAAACATCCTATTTTATTCTCAGCACACCTATGAAAGTTATTAATATTTTAGGAGTGTCTTATTTACTCAAAATAAATGAGTATAAGTCATATGGTTCAAATAACAGAAAATACTAGTAAAATACTAATTCTTATTGGTTGTTTTCAAGCTTAAAAGAAAACACATATCTATGTTTATCAATTCAAGAGGATTATTGGTTTTAATATCCATTATATTGTGTATTTTATTAAATATCTCATCTTCTAACACCAATCACATGTATTCCTCATTTCATGAATGTACTTTGGTATAATTCTCATGACTTGATATTTGATACATTTTTTCAATACTTTTGAGACCCTAATGAATAAGCATTTTAGGAAAAATTTCATTATTTTCATTCACAGTCATAAAATTAGTTTTTTCATATTACAAATATGGAATATATTAACACTTGTTAGATATACCTTCATGATGATAGTGTCATCCTTAATTATCATAATGAATAATACATTCTTATGGAAAATCACCCCATTACTATGGACACAAAAAAGAGTGACACTCAAGATATTGTGTCTCAACCCATTGAAAAAGATACAATTAGTTTATTAAAAACAATTTTAAAAAAAATTAGTTCTTCAAAAACCTTTTAAGTGATTAATTATTGAAAAAAGTAATAATTCCTCCATCATACCATTGAATATCCTTTAATTGATTTTTTATTACCTGCTACATGTGGTGAGAAACCACTATCTAATATCCATTAACAACTTCCTTTCACAACATCATAGCCACCTAAATCACCATATATTTATTTTTATTATATAACCATATATTTTGGATGATATCAAGGTTAGATACATTTTGTTTTAGTTTTAATCAACCTCAATTCATGACATTCCTTTGATTGAGCGAGTGAAATAATTCATTAATATATATATATATATATTCTTTGTATTATTAAACTCTAAAACACTATTATATTTATTCATACCTAAATATCCTTTTTAAGAAATATTATTTCTCAAATTATTCTCATTTATTTATATTAAAATTTTCACCCAACAATTTCTATTCAGAAACCTCATGCTTATATATTCTCTCATTCGATGTGCCTCTTTCCTTGTGTTTATCTTCAATGTTCTTCATCATTTACACACCATTATTTTTATTACTATCACTACCACCACTTGAATTTGAAATGGGTGAATATCATTCATTTATTAATGTAACAACCTTATCATGTTGTGATGACCCAGACTCTCTCGGTCCTTCCCTTTGCCAAAATCTGGGTTCTAAAGGAGTGGCATCTCGGTGAGACCAATCGGCGAGACCGATTGGTGAGACCGATTAGCGTCACCCGGCCTTGTCAAGTTGTTTCCAGTAGTGCTCCTTTGCGTAATTAGGGGTTTAAACCCTATTCTGACTCGTTTAACAGTGTTTTTAAGACCCGTAACACCCATCAGAGTTTTAATTAAATGCTTCATCAATTCATGAGTCGGATTAAACCACCCAACCCCCTTTTGTGACGAGTGGAGTCGCGTGATCAACCCACGACCCCCGCGCCTTACGCGGTTTCGCGTTTTCACCTCAACCGTCCCCAGATCTTATAAACTAAGGCTTAGTCGTGGTTTCTCCTTTCCTCGATCGTGACTTTTCACAAACATCTTCTGGTGCATCTGGCCCGCCGCATCGTTATCCGTAAAGTTCTGCGCCCCCGGCCTAAACGTCGATCATCTATCAACAAGTAGGGAATTTCTCCTTTGTCTCTCTCTTTTGTGTATCGTGCGGGGTGGGCGTTCTTTTGATCCTGTAGAATTGGGTAAACCAGACCTAATTAAAGATAAAGAACAACTTTTATAAAGAAAGAAGAGGGGGGGGGCTGTGATCGTTGATGGTGTTTTATATTTTGATGTTGTTTCTTCTATGACCATCTTGTTGAGTTGTGTTAGCTTATGCCTCCTGAAAATCGAGGCCGTTGGTGGTCGTTGTTTGTGCAGTAATGAACCCTGCTGATGTTTTAAATAGCTTGTTTGTGGTTGTAAACTCCTGCTGTGAAAAGTGAATCGGTTAATCACGTATATTCGGATGAATATTTGAAAGTACCAGGATCAAACCTTCTGTGATAACTCCTGGTTAGAACACACGGAATTTTAAATCATGGGGTGTGTTAAGTCGTTTAAATCTGAAAATCCCTGACTTGTGTTGGTGGTGGTAGTTGGTTGTTTTCCATTCGGGCTGTTTTCTGGAAATGTGGGAGGGGATGGGATCCCCTGTTCTTTTATACTCTCAGTGGTTGCGTGAATTTGGGGGATGGGATCTCCTGTTGGTATGGATTCGGTGGCTGTGAGTTTTAAATCCAGGTGGTTAATTGTTTATATCACAAATTGGGGTGGAATCCTCTATTGTTGAGAACCAGGTGTGGACGTTTTGGTTGATGTTTGACTGTTTACTTTCCTGGACTTATGCTTATGCCTACTAGTTTCCCAGTAGTGCTTAAACGTAAAAATTGTTACTGAACATGAAATAAGAAAGGGGAAAAATGGGTTGTTAGCGTGAGTCGTGACATAGACTTGAGTGTTGTTGTGATCTGTAGGATGTCTAAAGAAAAACCTATCTTTGGGTGAGTGCTTGTTATATATATATATATATATATCTGTAGCTTTGTGTTTCTCATTCGCGCCCCGCCCAAGTTGATCACTTAGTGCCGAACACCCCCATTTCTTGGGGGAGGGTGTTTTTCCCAACACTATTCTTAGTGGCTGGTTATTAGCTCCTTTTCTGCTCCCTTTCCCGGATAGCCCAAGTGTCTTCGGGCAGGCTGTGATGGCCTGAGGTCCATTATTAGCCCAAGAACCTTCGGGCTGGGTAGTGTGGTGGTTGGCCAGGTGTGTGCGGCAGGTGGTTTCCCAAGTGTCTTCGGGATGAGGCCCAGGTGTCTTCAGGCATGGCAGTGGATCCTTTAGCCCAGGTGTCTTTGGGCGTGGTGGTGGTTGTTCTGGACTAGGTGTTTGCAGGCATGGTTACATGTGACAGTTGTGGCCCAGGTGTGTGCGGGCGGGATTCAGTAGTGGGACTGCGTGTGGTTGAGGCCCAGGTGTCTGCGGGCGGGATTTCGGCAGTGGGACTACGTGTGGTTGTGGCCTAGGTGTGTGTGGGTGGGTGTGGCAGTGGGACTGCAGTGAGAATGGCGGGATTGGTCCGATGCGTTGGATGTCTCAATAATCAATGGGAAAGTGGCGTGGGGTACCCAAACATCGATGTTCTCTTATTATATATATTACTTGACTTTTGTTATTTGGGGAGTGAGCCTTGGTGAGGCCTGGGATGGATAGTTTTCATTGTTAGGTGTTTGGTTTACTCTTTTTCTCATGGGACTTTAGTATGTTTCCCCACTTGTGCACGAGAGTCTTGGTTTTCCCTACTCAGTGTACTTGTATGCTCACCCTACGTATATAATACTGCTTTCAGGTTTCCAGGAGGACTTCGGGGATCACGTAGGACCTTACTAGCTCGGACTTTTGGAGTAGTTGCAGTTGTTGTTTTTCTTTTTGGTACTTACCTTGTAGTCACCTTTTTCACCTTGTGGCTTTTACTTTTGAAACATGCCTGTGGGAATGGTTTACTTTTGGCTTTACTTTTCTTTCTACCATGGTGTTGTTGGGTTTTCTTCTCCTTATCTCTCGATCCTATAAAATAAAAAGGGTAATGCCTTCCATTTGTGAGAATTTTCTATACCCTTGGTGCTAGTCGCCACTCCGGGACCTATTGAAGGCGGGTTTCGGGGGTCGTTATCTCTCCTTCAACTTAAAGAAGGATGGGCCTGGCAGTCTGCTGACCTTTCCCTCCTTTTGGTGAAGGCGGGTCGTGACATAATGGTATCAGTGGTGATGGTTGAGAGATAGGACAGAGTCTGGAGTAAGGCACAGGGAGGATTGCATGGGATGGTAAGGCAACGGTGTTGGGTGACCTTGGAGCGTGAATTAGGCCAGGGCAGACCATCTAGGACACGGGATTTTAGGCCCCCCCGTGATCCGATGCAAGGACTCTGGACCTACCGAACGACCAAGTGAGGCCACACTAATTGCAGGGTAGAGACCCTAGGAAAGGTACATGCATCATAATGACTTGTGTTCTTATGTTTATGGGATGTCTTGGGAATTAAGAAAAAATTAAATATTATGATGTTTTAAGAATGATATTCTGCACTACTTGGGCTTAGGCATTCCTTGTTTACCTTGCAGCTATGGCACCTGGAAGACGACCACGTGTGGTACAGGTGATCGAGGCCCCTGAGACTACTTTGGCCAATCGGCAGAGAGATGATCGAGAGGAAGAGGATGACCCATGGCAGAAGACTCTTCGAGCCTTCCAGTGATAGGCCCTCGAGAAGTATGAGGGAAACACCTCCGATATGAAGACGGAAGGCTGGCTAGAGGAGCTACTTATAGCCTTCGGCCTGATTCGGGCCCCGACCGAGTACTAGGATCCCCTGGCCATTAGCCAGATGTGGGGAGCAGCACGTCAGTGGTGGATGCTTTACCTGGGGGAGAGGAGAGAGTCTGAGGTGGCTTGGGTGGATTTCGAGAAGGAGTTCGGGGCGGAATTCCTCTCCTCGACGATGAATGCAGAAAAGAGGCAGGAACTACTCTCCCTCCAGCAAGGGAGTATGTTTGTGAGGGAGCTAGGGATCAAGTTCAAGGACCTCCTACGTTTCGCTCCGGACCTCTTTCCCGACGAGGAGTCTCGGGAAAGACGTTTGGAGGAAGCACTCCGACCCTCACTCCATTATGTTGTTACCCCCTTTACCCTGCCGACATACTTGGAGGTCCAGAAGAAGGCCGAAGTGGTGGAGAGGATGCATGCTGTAGGGGTAGTGTCGCGAGAGGGGATCCAGCTGGGACCATCAAAGGGGAAAGCCATCAGCACCAGGCCTCCAGTGTCAGGACCCTCTAGGTTCCGACCCACAGGGAGCAGGCCGCATCAGTTTCTGTTTCGATCCCCCGATCCTCTCCCTTTTCCTACGGGCCCGGGACCACAATGCTTCATCTGTGGGAGCCCTAGGAATCTCCGGAGTCAGTGCCCAGACCGGGTGCAGTATAGCAGTGGCAGTCAGCCCCAGCACCCGCCCCAGCAGCAGCTTCTAGCCAGACCTTTCCAGCAGCAGCAGCAGGGACAGCGAGCTCCCGCTCCTCCGAGGGCAGACATAGGAGGAGGCCGACCTCAGGGCGCTCGACAGGGACCTCGACCAGGGCGTGGTCGGGGAGGTGGGCGATAGCCAAGGTGAAGGGGAGCTGGGCGTGGACAGTTGCACGCTGCAGAGGCGGCAGTCCCAGCAGGGTCAGAGGTTGTTCGAGGTACGATCAGTCTGTTTAGCACTCTTTCTTATGCCTTGTTCGATACCGGAGCTTCGCACTCCTTCGTTGCACCCAGTCTAGCCCGTGCCTTGGGTCTAGATGCCGAGAGACTTCCAGTTCCCCTGGTGTTGAGCACACCAGTTGTAGGTCAGACAGACTTGTTGTTCATTTGTCGGGGATGTAGACTGATGATAGGGCCACATCAGTGGGTTCAAGATCTTCTTCTACTATAGATTCAGCCATACGATGTCATCCTAGGAATCGACTGGCTATTTTATGTGTGCGCCGTCATCGACTGTTTTCGAATAAAGGTGGTGTTCTCAGACTTGGACAGCTGGCGTGTTACCTTCACCGGCGAGCGGAGCAGTCCGAAGGGAAACAGGAGAGAGGAACCTCTCCTCTCCTTGTTGACCGAGCTGACGGTATAATCACTAGATGCAGAAATGGTGGAAGTGCCAGAGATCGTCCGTGAGTTTATGGACAACTTTCCTGAGGAGGTGACGACTCTACCCCCTTGACGTGATATCGAGTTCGGGATAGACCTGTAGCCCGACGCTCATCCAATCTCGATGGATCCTTACCAGATGGCACCTTCGGAGCTACGGGAGTTGCAGATACAGATTGACGATCTAATGAAGAGGGGTTATGTTCATCCGAGTGCGTCACCGTGGGGTGCTCTGGTCTTGTTTGCAAAGAAGGCAGATGGAGGTCTTAGGCTGTGCATAGACTACATGAGGTTGAATCAGGTGACGATCAAGAATCTCTACCCTCTCCCAAGGATAGATGATCTTTTTGACCAGCTGAAAGGGGCAGGATAGTTCACGAAGATCGACCTGCGGTCTGGGTACCACCAGCTGAGGGTGAAAGAGAGCGACATCCCGAAGACAGCGTTCAGGTGCAGGTATGGACACTTTGAGTTCGTAGTCATGCCCTTCGGTGTTACGAACGCCCCGGCTGTGTTCATGGGGTTTATGAACTCCATCTTCCGGGAGTACCTGGATCGGTTCGTGGTTGGGTTCATCGACGACATCCTGGTCAACTCTAGATCAGAGGAGGACCATGCAGAGCACCTGAGGATAGTTTTAGAGGTCCTCTGACAGCAGCAGCTATATGGGAAGTTGTCAAAATGCAAGTTCTGGACACGAGAAGTGCACTTCCTCGGGCACGTAGTGTCTGAGAAGGGGGTAGCGGTCGACCAATCATAGGTTGAGGCAGTTGTTTCTTGGGCAGCACCCAAGAATGTGGTAGAAGTCCGAAGTTTCCTCAGGCTGGCAGGTTACTACCGGAGATTCGTACCCAACCTCTCCCGAGTAGCATCCACTTTGACGGCTCTGACCAAGAAGGACCAGGCTTTCGTATGGAGTGAGCAGTTCCAGTCATCCTTTAGCTATCTGAATGAGATATTGGTCAGTGCCCCAGTGCTGGGATTACCAGAATAAGGGGTGGCCTATGAGGTATTCTGTGATGCTTTGGGACAGGGCCTGGGATGCGTGTTGATGCAGCGACGAGGGGTGATCTCTTATGGGTCCAGAGAGCTGCGTTACCATGAGCGTAATTATGCCACCCATGACCTAGATCTTGCAGCGGTCGTTTTTGCGCTAAAGTTATGGTGACACTACATCATTGGGGAACGCTTTGTGGTCTTCACGGATCACAAAAGCATGAGGTATATCTTCTCCTAGCAGGACTTAAACTTGCGACAGCGGAGACGGGTGGAGTTCCTCCAGGATTACCACTTCGAGATCTCTTATACTGAGGGAAAGGGAAATGTGGTGGCCGATGCTTTGAGCAGGAGGACGTAGAAGGATGAGGTCCGAGAGTCGGCGGATGCCTGGAAGGTAATGGTAGTGTTGGCTGCCTTACACCTGGATGCGATGATGGATAGTGGCAGAGACTGCCTATATCAGATGACAGTGCAGTCATCCTTGTATCAGCAGGTGGAAGAGTCTCAGTGGGGAGACCTAGAGTGCGAAGTGATGCGTGACCAAGTTAACCAGGGCAATGCTTCGGAAGGATGGACCGAGGATGGTCAGAACTGGATTATTTTCCAGGGAAGGTTGGTTGTCCCAGAGGCGATGCGTGGCAGGGTTCTCAGTGAGTTCCACAACTCACCCCTGGAGGTACACCCTAGAGTTTCCAAGATGTACCAGGGTTTGAAGAGGCAGTTTTGGTGGACCGGAGTTAAGAGAGCGGTGGCAGAGTTTGTGGCCAAGTGCCTAGTGTGTCAGCAAGTGAAGGCTGAACACTGAGTTCCAGGCGGCCTACTACAGCCCCTAGGTGTCCCCAAGTGGAAGTGGGATGACATCTCAATGGATTTCATCACGCGACTACCCAAGGCCCAAGGAGGGTGCGACGCCATCTGGGTGGTAGTGGATAGGTTGACGAAATCGGCTCAATTTCTGGCGATCAGGGAGTCGAGTGTTGTGGATGCTTTGGCACGAAAGTACGTGGATGAGGTGGTGCGGTTGCATGGAGTCCCGAGGTCTATAGTCTCGGATAGGGATGCACGGTTTACCTCGCGGGTCTGGAGAGGATTGAAGCATGCGTTTGGAACCCAGTTATGCCTTATCACTGCTTTCCATCCACAGACAGATGGACAAACGGAGCGCACCATCCAGACCTTGGAGGATATGCTGCGAGCATTGTTCTAGACTCAGGAGGGTCATGGGTGCAATACTTGACTCTGCTAGAGTTTTCCTACAATAATAGCTACCACTCTACCATTGGCATGGCCCCGTTTGAGGCTTTATACGGGAGGCCATGTCGTTCGCCTGTGTGTTGGACCGAAGTAGGAGAGGCATGCATCATTGGTTTGGCGGTGGTGCAGAAAATGACAGAGAAGGTTCAGCTCATACGGGAAAGGATGAAGGCAGCCCAGGACCGACAGAAGTCGTGTGCTGATACCAGGAGGAGGCCCTTGGAGTTTGAGGTTGGGGACCACGTGTTCTTGAAGGTCTCCCCTCGGCGTGGGCAGCGGAGGTTCGGCAAGGGGAGTAAGCTTTCCCCTTGGTTCATCGGGCCCTTCCAAGTGTAGCGGCGGGTCAGCGAAGTGGCTTAACAGCTAGCGTTGCCACCACCGCTACTAAGGATACATGATGTCTTTCATGTGTCCCAGCTCCATCAGAATCTGCACGACGATTCGCACGTCCTTGATTGGGGCGAGCTGGACATCGAGGATGACGTGACCTTGGAGGAGAGACCAGTGATGATCAAGGATCGCAAAGAGAAGGTGCTTCGTGGGAGAACCATTCCCTTGGTTCGCGTGTTGTGGAGACATGGTGGGCTTGAGGAGAGTACATGGGAGAGGGAAGCACAGATGCGTACCCAGTACCCAGAGTTGTTTTGAGTTTTGTTCCTTGTTGTACCTGTTTTGATAGAATGTTTTGTATTTTGACTATGAAATGTACTGGTTTCTTTCCTCTGCTTGTGTGTGAAAACCCCCAGCTATAGGGAAGGAGAGAACCCGACCCCTAATCAAGATGCATTAAGGTGGATGCGATTAAACCCATGCAGGCGATTCAGTGCCGCCCAAAGAGGATAATATCTTGACATGGGGGAAGAGACTCCCCAACCCACGTGCCCGGGCAGTTTGGCATGATATGTTCCTTGGTTCGTGATAGGAAGATGTTTTTAGTTAGCGATGAGGTTCACTCTTGAGAGGTATCTTTTGGGGTGGTTGTTCGGACCCGCCCTTTCCTTCTGGGTTGTCTAAATTCTCGGGGACGAGAATAGTTTGAGAGGTATCTGATGTGATGACCCAGACTCTCTTGGTCGTTCCCTTTGCCAAAATCCGGGTTCTAAAGGAGTGGCGTCTCGGTGAGACCGATCGGCGAGACCGATCGGCGAGACCGATCGGTGAGACCGATCGGCGTCACCCGGCCTTGTCAAGTTGTTTCCAGTAGCACTCCTTTGCGTAAATAGGGTTTTAAACCCTATTATGACTCGTTTAACCGTGTTTTTAAGACCCGTAATGCCCATAACAGTTTTAATTAAAAGCTTCATCAATTCATGAGTCGGTTTAAACCACCCGACCCCATTTGTGATGAGTGGAGCCGCATGATCAACCCACGACCCCCGCGCCTTACGCGGTTTCACATTTTCACCTCAACCGTCCCCGACTCTTATAAACTAAGGGTTAGCCGTGGTTTCTCCTTTCCTCAATCGTGACATTTCACAAACAGTACCTGGTGCATCGGGCCCACCGCATCGTTATCCGTAAAGTTCCGCGCCCCCGGGCTAAATGTCGATCATCTATCAACAAGTAGGGAATTTCTCCTTTGTGTCTCTCTTTTGTGTATAATGCGGGGTGGGCGTTCTTTTTACCTTATATAATTGGGTAAACCAGACCTAATTAAAGATAAAGAAAGAATTTTATAAAGAAATAAGAGGGGGGTATGTGATTGTTGATGGTGTTTTATATTTTGATGTTGTTTCTTCTATGACCATCTTGTTGAGTTGTGCTGGCTTATGCCTCCTGAAAATCGAGGCCGTTGGTGGTCGTTGTTTGTGCACTAATGAACCCTGCTGATGTTTTAAATGGCTTGTTTGTGGTCGTAAACTCTTGATGTGAAAAGTGAATCGGTTAATCACGTATATCCGGCTGAATATTTGAAAGCACCATGGTCAACCCTTCTTTGATAACCCTCAGTTAGAACACACAGAATTTGAAATAATGGGGCGTGTTAAGTCGTTTAAATCTGAAAATCCCTGACTTGTGTTGGTGGTGGTAGTTGGTTGTTTTCCATTCGGGCCGTTTGCTGGAAATGTGTGAGGGGATGGGATCCCCTGTTCTTTTATACTCTCGGTGGTTGCGTAAATTTGGGGGATGGGATCTCCTATTGGTATGGATTCGGTGGCTTGGAGTTTTAAATCTGGGTGGTTACTAGTTTATATCACAAATTGGGGTGGAATCCTCTGTTGTTGAGAACCAGGTGTGGACGTTTTGGTTGATGTTTGACTGTTTACTTTCCTGGACTTCTGCCTATGCCTACTAGTTGCCTAGTAGTGCTTAAACGTAAACATTGTTACTGAATTTGAAATAAGAAAGGGGAAAAATGGGTTGTTAGCGTGAGTCGTGACTCGGACTTGAGTGTTGTTGTGATCTGTAGGCTGTCTAAAGAAAAACCTAGCTTTGGGTGAGTTCTTGTTATATATATATATATATATGTATATATATCCGTATCTTTGTGTTTCTTATTCGCACCCCACCCAAGTTGAGCACTTAGTGCCGAACACCCCCATTTCACGGGGGAGGGTGTTTTTCCCAACACTATTCTTAGTGGCTGGTTATTAGCTCCTTTCTTCTCCCTTTCCCGGATAGCCCAAGTGTCTTTGGGCAGGCTGTGATGGCCTGAGGTCCATTATTAGCCCAAGAACCTTCGGGCTGGGTAGTGTGTTGGTTGGCCAGGTGTGTGCGGCAGGTGGTTTCCCACGTGTCTTCGGGATGAGGCCCAGGTGTCTTCAGGAGTGGTAGTGGATCCTTTAGCCCAGGTGTCTTCAGGCATGGTGGTGGTTGTTCTGGCCTAGGTGTTTGCATGCATGGTTACATGTGATAGTTGTGGCCCAGGTGTGTACGGGCGGGATTCAGCAGTGGGACTGCGTGCGGTTGAGGCCCAGGTGTGTGCGGGCAGAATTTCGGCAGTGGGACTGCGTGTGGTTGTTGCCCAAGTGTGTGCGGTCGGGTGTGGCAGTGGGATTGCGGTGAGAATGGCGGGATTGGTCCGATGCGTAGGATGTCTCAATAACCAGTGGGAAATTGGCGCGGGGTACCCAAATATCGATGTGCTCTTATTATATATATTACTTGACTTGCGTTATTTGGGGAGTGAGCCTTGGTGAGGCCTGGGATGGATAGTTTGCCTTGATAGGTGTTTTGTTCACTCTTTTTCTCACGGGACTTTAGTACGGTCCCCCACTTGTGCACGAGAGTCTTGGTTTTCCCTACTGAGTGTACTTGTATGCTCACTGTACGTATATAAAGCTGCTTTCAGGTTTCCAGGAGGACTTCGGGGATCACGCATGACCTTACTAGCTTAGACTTTTGGAGCAGTTGCAGTTGTTGTTTTTCTTTTTGGTACTTACCTTGTTGTCACCTTTTGCACATTGTAGCTTTTACTTTTGAAACATGCATGTGGGAATGGTTTAATTTTGGCTTTAATTTTCTTTCTACCTTGGTGTTGTTGGGTTTTCATCTCCTTATCTCTCGATCCTATAAAATAAAAACAGTAATGCCTTCCATTTGTGAGAATTTTATATACCCTTGGTGCTAGTCACCACTCCAGGACCTATTGAAGGCGGGTTTCAGGGGTCATTATCTCTCCTTCAACTTAAAGATGGAAGGGCCTGACAATCTGCTGACCTTTCCCTCCTTTTGGTGAAGGCGGGTCGTGACAATGTATGTTAAAATATCCACTAATTTATTGAATAGAATTTTTAATCATAAATTAAGAATTTTTCAAGGTATTTTTTGCTCCAACTAATTTCACCACAAGAGTTTTCACTTCCTCATTATTAAGAAGAAGTTTTTTATATTAATATCAACCATCCTATCTCATTATTAAAAAAGTACACTGAGAACACCCATATTTCGAGAGAACTCCATTTAAAAATGTTCAATTTTCGTGGAATTTGATTCGCTGAGATATTTATTAAAGGATTCAACCAATTATTTGGATATTTCATTTCTACCTCATTATTTTGGTTTTATTCTCAAAAATAGATATTCATAATTATTATTATCCTCATGTATCTTCATTATCAATTTCATCTTCACTAATAGTATATTTTTTACATGATGTATCACTAAATAGTTTCAATACTTCAATATAACATTGAAGTTCTTTAACCTCTTAGTCCCCTTTTTCTCATTAACATTCATTATCACAAGATGAAACATCATGTTTTGAGATATAATTACTTTTCTTTGAATAATTTCTTTTTATATTTCCTGAAGATAACTTTACTCATATATACCCATTAGTCACCATATTTATTCTATATGATATTTTGGATTGATTATACTTAAAATCTCCTTGTCCGTTTTTTGGGTAACTAGTAGAAAAGTGTATTATCTTTTTATATTTAAATCACTTAAAAGGTTCTTTCCCTTTACACTTTTTACATAACCGAATTAAAATATAAAAAAAATATATAAATGCATTAAATTTTATGTAATTATACTCAATTTTTTTTATTAGTGTAATATTTTTTAGATTGATTATTCTTAAAACGTTTTAAGGCTCTAAAGGAAGTCCCATTTTTTATATTTACCATTATACTTCATGTTTTTCTCCCAAAATATTTCATATGATGTAAAAACCTGAGTTTTTACAAATTTTTTCCTGAATAAATTAAATTAATTTATTTTATTTCTTTATAAAAAACACAAAGTTAAGCTTGCATTTCATTCAACACCATGATTAAAATGAATTACATGTAACAATGAGTTTCTATAGAACAACATTTTATTGTTATAATTATTTAAATAAGACCATGATAATATAAATTTTAAACATAGAAATATGAATATTAATATTCAATTTTTAAATATTATTTATAATGTTTTTATTAAAATAAAAAATATTTATAATTAAATATATAATGTTTGGTAAGGTCTTTATATTTATTGAAAATACTATTTTCTTAAAAGATCTTTTTTTATGTCCTTTGGTAAATGATAATGAAATCACTTTTTAAACATTTATAAAATTAATTTTCTAAAATAAACGTCATTTTATAATTTATAATTTAAAAATTATCTTTAGGTTAATTTTTGGTATTAAACTGAAATATTATATTTTTGATGAATAATGAAAAATACTAAATTTCAAACGAGAAGAGCCATTACGTTTAATTTATTATAATAGATATTTTATATTTTTAATTTTTTTTAATATATAATTAGTTATGTAACACATAAATAAATCCAATTTAGGTAATTTTAGTCAATTTCACAATGAAAATTGATATAAAAAAATTTTAAACCTAGAAACATTTTCACATTAAATTTCATTGTCTTGTCTCGTTTATGGAAATAATTTTTAATTAATTTTTGACATTGTGTGAATTTAATTCTCAAAAATGAATTATTTATTTGTAAAAATAAGAATGTATTAAGTGTAATGAGGAAAGCACAATTTTTTTCCAAATTTATTTGTGAAAACAATTAAAAGTAATCCTGGTGATTAAGAGAAAATGAGTTTACGAAAGAAGTAAACATTAATCATAATGGTAAAAATGACATAGAATCTTGTAAAAAACCCATTGGGTGGAAATATTTTGAAATTAAACATTCATGTATCAACTTTTTGTAAATTATTAAAGCATTAGGTTAGGTAAAAACATGGGTACACATAACTTCTTTTAGAAAATGTCCATTGTATCCTCTCCCCGCTTATTATTGCCAACCCCGCCATCCCCTCTATTCACTCCTTAAAAAAATTGGTTTGGAAAATGCCTGATCAAATATATTATAAAATCAACCCCTTTAATAATATAATCTATTATTTGGGAAAAAATAAAACCAAAAATTCATTTGATTAAATCCAAAAGGCGATACCCAAAGAAGAGGTATCATTTATTAATGAACGTTTTTGATTCATTTCTTCTTAAATCCACATTAATTATTTTAAATATTATTATTCTATCATAAAATCAGTACATTAAATATACTAATATGTTTTTATGTTAATTTTATTACCTAAAACCAAACACACATACATCAAATGAGTTACAAAATCATCATTCATGTGTACAATGGACTACCACCTCGCAAACCAATGTCATTCATTTTTCCCTTAACACCTTTTTAGGTTGGGAATTATGGTGTACACACTATTTATAAATTATATTTATGATTTTATGATGATTATTTAATTATTATATCACAAATACCTTCAAGATTTCTATTTTTTGGGAATACGATAACGTTGTTTGTGTGTACGGTTGAATACCACCCCACGAAGTGAAGTGATTCATTCATGTTTTACATAGAATGTATTCAGGATGGTTATGATTAAAATATGTTATATATTTGAAATAAATATTATTCTTTAATAATAATATCTCCTATAATTTAATTTCTTTTAATTTGAAAGTAAAATGAAAATAACATCCATGCATACGTATAACATACCATCTCCACGAACGTTGTAATTCATTTCCTATTACTATATTTTATGGATCATTATATAGAAATATTTAATGAATATATATGATATTTATATCATTAAAATAATTATATTTATGATTAAATCATTATTAAATTAAAAAAAATAGCATAACAAATTAAAATTATATGAAAAACAATGTGGTAATTACCTAAAACAAAACATTAACATGGGATTGTTAATAAATTGGTAATAAAACGTGGTAATAAAAAAATATATAGTATGATATAAGTTAAAATGGTTTTTAATAGATTTATAGAATAATTATTTTTATTATAAAGGTGTATTAAATGAGTATAACAAAATTCAATACTTTTGGTAATAAGTTTCCGTCTCACTTTTATTTTCCATAGGAAACAAGCCATGTTTACGAAATATTTTTTGTATGTTTTGTGTATAATTACCAGGTATGTATTTTATTATTCATATAATGAGAATTATTTTGATTTTAATATCAAATTTAGTATCTCTGTTTCGTGGGTTTTACAGTTAAAACATTACCTACACGGTAGGGGGATTTTTATCTCAATTTTCTTTTATTGAGATGTATGTTATGTTATGAACCTATATTCATTCCTGAGGTGTATATAAATAACCTTATACATGTAATATTAAGGCTATTTCAATCATAATTATATTTTAAGTTTCATTTTATGTTGTTCCTTCTTGGGTATTTTGATTCATTGTTACGAATGTGGTATGACTTTATTTCTACAATCTCATCGTTTATCTGTATTTTTTATGATTATGATTTCATTGATGACATAATACGATCTATATCCCAATAATTCTCATATATTTTCCAATCCTCTATTAATTAATTATCTATTGATGTAATATTACAATTTTCCCACTCTTTGGTACATAAATTCACTAATAAAATTATTTTTTCAAAATAAAAATTTGTCACTTTATTCAGGCAGAAATCTATTTTTCATCCAGACCATGTTTTATAAAAATTATTTAAAAATTATTTTATTACTCTATTATAAAAATTTTAAAAAAAAAAATTCCCTTATTTTTTTAAAAAAAATTCTTTTGAACGTAATCTTTGGGATATTTTCCAAAAACAACAATTGTTCATATTTTAAGGAAAATGTTAAAGGAACCTTTTTTTACTTATATAGTTTGAATGGAATAGTCCATCGTTAGGAACAATCATTTACTTGTAGACTAATTAGTAATTTTTCAAAAATATTTTCAAATAAAAAGGTTATAAAAATGTTTTAGTTTTTAAAAATATTTCTTCTAAGTGGAAATGATATTTTCCTCATGAAATATTTTGAATAATATATCTATATTATTTTCTATCTAATATAAAATATATTGGTGTAACTCATTCATTACAAGGGATATGATCTAAGGGTTCCATTCATATTCTTTCTCTAAATGTTTTATGTTTTTATGGAATGATATTTGTGATACATGTTTCTCTTTCATGGGTTATATGCTTATGAAACCAGTTTATCTTCCATGGGTTATTTTCTTATAAATCCTTTCCCTTTTCCATAGGTTATGATATGATGAATTGTTTATGATACCCATTTCATTTCATGGGTTATGATATGATTAATTTTTATGATATTGTCGCACACATAAATATTTGTTTCATTATGTGACAGCTGAGATCTATAATTACCTTCAATGCATTGTGTAAAGATATATATTTCTTGAGATAAACATGGATGAAATGGGGAGTTAACAAAGTAAAGTAATACTGGGATGGAATGAGGAATAAACCTAGTAATATAATACAGGGATAGAAGAAGGAGTGAACTTGATACAGTAAGGGACACTGTCCACTATGATGGCCTTGGCAGTGAACCTTGACTAATATGTAAATGATTTTATATAATTATGTGTTTGCCATAAATTCATGTCTTATGCCATTATTATTCTCTCATGGCTCATGATTTTTGATTCCATTATGATTTAGGTCATATAAACTACCAAAATTTATTCTCCGACTCATGATTATCATCTTTTATATGCAAGGTATGTTTTTTAAATTTTATTATCATATTATCATATCCTTATGTTCATGTTATGCTTACGTATCTCCCTTGTTTACCCTTACTGAGAATCTTAGCTCACCCATTCTTATGTATCCTTTCCAATAGGTATAAATATATGTATTATGTATGATGTACCTGAAAAGGGTATTAGTTATGAAGAATTTAGTGGGAGATGATTTAGTTCATTTAAGGACCATTGTTTTTTTCATGTTTCCAAAGGAATTAACTAATATGGTCATTAGACATGTGTTTCTGTAATATATTAAATATTCTATAAAAAAGATATAATGTCTATATATGTTAATCCTGGGTCACTATAGTTGGTATCATAGCATGGGTTTCGTTAAAATATTGAAACTAGGATGGGATAACATTTGTGAGAGCCCTAAGGAAATTTTTAAGGAAAATTCTTAAATTATACGAAAATATACTGGAATTTTGGTAAAGGATAGATTAAGTGGTTTCAAGAAATTATGTCTTTGTCTGGATACTACAAGTGTAGGTGTATTTGTTATATATTTACATTTTGGTAAAAACCCTGAAAATGATATATTGAGTTAGAATGAGTTGGGAAATATTGCAAACAAATGGCCTTTATTCACACATGGTTTGCAACCCCCAAGGTATATGATTTGGAAATTCATAAACTCTTTAAAAAATATTATGAAGGATTTAAATAGGAGAAAGATATGAATGATCTATGATAAACCAATGGTTATATAGATTAATTAAGGTGTTATTATTTATACACCCTTTAAGTGATTTTCAAGATTATGTGGTTCCCCACTATAATAATTGTTTCTTACTCAATGTTTTTTAGTTATAGTTATTATATGGAACCTGAAAGAACTGTATTAAATCAGAGTGTGATAGATAATAAACAATTGTTCTCATGAGAATCCAAATGATAGGGTATTTATAGGGAAATTTTTTATTGCTTTTCTCGCACAACTTTCTCAAGATATGCTTCATGATAGTCTTCAAAATGAGAGAAGGAGGGGACACCATTATATCGCATCATTCATAAGGAAACAACCAACTTATTTTAGTGGGTTTTCTGGTCCACTAGTCACAAAATAGTGGATTGATACCATGGAGAAGATTTTTTCCATTATCTAGTGTTCAAAACACAAAAACGTCATTTTGGATGTCTACCATTTGAAGGTGAATCAGATCAACAATGTTATCTTATCATGAATTCATAGAAACATGATGAAATTTAATCCAAGGATTGAGATGATTTTAGGAAAATAATTTTTAATAAATAATTTCGTTATATTCTTCGTACAAATTTAGAGAAAGAGTTCCTTGAGTTATATAAAAGGGATGCTGAATCTGTAGGTACCTACAAGGATATTTTTACAAGATGTGTGAGGTATGATTTCAGTATTATCATCTAACATAAAATTAAGGTCGATTGATTCTATATTGGATTATAAGAAAGCCTTTTAAATTTGTTAGCTATAAGAGACTTCAATAACTATGATTGGATTATGTGTTTTGAAATTGAGGTGGAAATGGAGGTTGGAGTTACACATCAAGCTCATGGTTTTGATAATAAAAGGAAGACATAGTTCAATGTAAAATCTAAAAACCATAGAGATAATAAGATTATATTTCTTTTATGATCAATGCTTGGGAAGAATCATGGAGGACATTTTCTTAAGGGTAATACTAAATTTTTTAGGTGTGGAAGATAAGGTCATTGGGAAATGGATTTCCAATGTTATAGGAAAAATATAGATACTGATTCGAATAGAGAGAAAGCTACATAGAATGAATCTCACCCACATCAGTGATTTAAGTGTAAGAAGATTGGGAATTATTCTAACTATTTCCTAATCCTAGGGGTTAATGATGATGATTGACATTAGTAATCTCTTAAGCTGAGTGAAAAGGGGAAATATCATGTGATCACTTTTTTTGATGAGGGGTGAAATAAAGATATGATGAGAGGTACACTTATCATCCACTCTAGAACGAATAATGTCTTATTTTACTCTATATCTACCCATTAATTCATATTTAAAGAATTTTAAATGTGTATAAAGATTCCACCCAAACTATTATTTGTAGAATTATCTATGAAAACCCCTAATGGTACGATGGTCACATATCAAGTGTATGATTCCTATCTGGTTGATGTTGGTGGGAATATGATACTTTTAAATCTTCTAATTATTCATCTGGTTGAATTTTATTTTATATTAGGCATGGATTCATTTTTGATACATTAATCCCATATCAATTATCAAGGAAGAGAAGTAATATTTTATATTACAAACCAACCTATGATCTTCTATCAATGTGACCACAAGTATGAGCTCTTGATAGATATTATATTCAATGTATGGGTGTTAATTCTCAATTAGAAGGGGTGTTTATCGTAGATGGTAGAGGAGAAACTCATTATCCATGATATGCATATTGTTCAGGAAATATTTGATGACTTTCTATAAAAGTTTCCTAGTCTTTCAGCAAAATGTAAATTTAAGCAACCAATAGAACTCATAAAAGGTTCTACACCAACTTCAATTACTCCCTATATAATTTCCCAAATTGAGTTTCGTAATTGAATATGAAACTCCAAAAAAACCATTATAAGGGATTCATTCAAGCAACTATGTCACCTTAGAGAACGCTTATTTTTTTTGAAAATGAAATATGGATCAATGCAACTATGCATTTATTTTTTGATGTTTAACAAGATCAAATTCAAGAATAATTATCATCTTCCCCATATTGATGACTTGTTTGATCAGCTGCGTAAAGCTCAATACTTTTCTAAAATTGAACATTGTTTTGGATATCATGAATTGAGGGTTAAAAAAGAGGATATACCCAAGATGAAATTATGTACATGGTATGGACAATGAATATATAGTGATTCAATTGGTCTTAATAATTATCCCACTGTCTTCATGGATTTAATTAATAGAGTATTTTGAAATAACCAAGATCAGTTTGTGGTAGTCTTTACAGATGATATTCATATTTATTAAAAGTGTAAGGAAGAGAATTAAGATCACTTGGGAATGATACTAAATACACTAAGGAACAAAAAATTATATGAAAAAATTACAACGTCTGAATTTTGGCTGAAAAAGTTTCATTTTTTGTCATATAATCTCAAGAGAGGGTATATCAATAGATCCGTCAAAGAAAGAGGCTATGAAATGTTGGCCCAAAACAACTACACTGACTAAGGTCCATAGTTTTCTTTTTTTATCAAGATATTGTTGATGTTTTGGGGTTAATTTATCAATACTGCCTGATCCTCCAGCTATGTAAACACAGAAAGGCGATAAGTTCTTATGGACATATGAATGTGAGAAAAATTTCACGGAGTTGAACAAAATATTAGTAAGCATGCTTGTGCGTACACAAAACTATAGTGGAGAAGGCATTTTAATCTATAGTAATACATCCATGAATGGATTGTGATGTGTTATTTTGTTTAGGGTAATGGTTATATTTTATGCCTCATGACAATTGATGATTCATGAGAAAATTACCCTACTCTTGTTTTGGAGTCAGCCAAAATAATTTTTGCATTACAAATATAGAGAAAATATATTTATGGAGAAAGGTGTAATGTATATACTGATAAAAAAGTTTGAATTATATATTCACATAAAATGAGTTGAACATGAACCAAGGAAGATGGTTTGAGAAGATTAAAGATTATGACTTCTCAATACATTACCACCCCAAGAAAGGGAATAAGATGGATAGTTCTTTGAGTTAAAAAGACAACACTAGATTATCTATGATGAGGATAAAAAAGATCCAATATTTATGGATTTGAAAATGATGGATATAGAAAATCATGAATGATGGTAAGTTTGAAAGTTAAATTTAAACCATATTGGATATATTTATCTCATGATCTATTGATTTCGAAGGTGGTTTGGATTATCACCTTATTCTAGTTGAGTTATCATCAATCAAAATCTTTTACTCGTGAGTTTAGATGGATACTTATGAAGACCTCTGTGGAAATAAATGTAGATCCCCAATGCACTATAATGAAGTTGGATAAATAATGTTATTGTGACCTAAGTTAGTTGAAAAAATGGAAAATAAGGTTAGAGTTATTCAATAACAAATCAAGGATGCTCGGAGTTAGTATAAAAGTTTTGTTGGTAACCATTGGCGTGATATAAAATTTGAATATGGTGATAAGTGGTTTCTATAAATCCCCCCCAAGAAGAAGGTTATGAGATTCAAGAAGAAATGGAAACTAAACCCTAGGTATATTGGTACCTTTAAAATTCTTGATCATATCAGGATGGTAGCTTACTTATTATCACGTACACTAAACCTCTCTCAAGACCATGTTGTGTTCCATGTAACTCTACTGAGGAAGTAGATACCTAACCCTTCACATGTACTAAACATAGAGGACATTCCATTAAAGTAGGATATTTCTTATGAGAAAAAACCAATGGCGATTCTGTATCACACAGAGAATGTTCTTTGTAACAAGACAACTCACCTAGTTAATGTTTTGTGGGAAAACCATTAGTTTAAAGAAGATACATGGGAACATGAGGATATGAAGAGGCATAAATATCTTCATTTGTTTATATTAGAGTGATGAATTTTGAGGAAGAAATTAATTTTATGGTGGGTAGAATGTAACACCCTAATTTTTATGATTTTTTTTGGATAAATTAAATTTATCTATTTTCTTTCCTTATATTAAACACCGATTTAAGCTTGCGTTGAACGAAACATTGGGTTTAACTTGTGTTACATAGATCATTGAGTTTCTATAAGACACCATTTTATTATTATAATTATTTAAACAAGACCATTATAACCTTTCTTTTAAACATAAGAATATTAATAGTAATAAATACTACTAAAATATGATTTATAATGGTTTTATATAAATGAAATATATTGATAATGAAATATATAATTTTTGGTGAAGTATTTATATGTTTTGAAAAATATTTATTTTCAAAAGAACTACTTTTTTATGTCCTTCTGTAATCAATAATAAAATTAATTTTGATAATTTTAGAAATTTAATTTGATAATATAAAATTCATTCTTTAATTCATAAAGTCAAAATTATCTTAGGGTGAATCTTTTTTATTTTTCTGAAATATTTAATTTTTTTATGAATAGTGAAAAATACAACATTTAAAATGTAAACGACCTATTTTGTTAAATTTATTGATATAGTTAAATTATATTTTAATTTTTTTTAATTAAAATTAGTTAAATTATACACAAATAAATGCAATTTAGGTTATCAAAATCAAATTTACGATGAAATTGGATATAAAAACATTTCAATCTTTTGATCATTTTCACTTTAAAAACATGTTGTCTCCTTCCGTTTATGTAATTAATTTTAAATTAATTTATTAAAATTATTTGAAATTAATATTGAAAAATGGATTACATATTTGGAATTATAATAATTTATAAAGTCTAATGATGAAAAATTTATTTTCTTCCATTTTTTTTTGAAAATAGTTAAAATTAATCATAGTAACTAAGAAGAAAATGATTTTAACAAGGGACTAAAATTTAATATTAAGGGGGAAAGTGATGTAGAAACATGTAAACGCCCATTTAATGATCATATTTGAACCTTAAACATTCATTAATATAATTTGGTTCATTATGGAATCCTTTTTTAGGTAAAAACATGGTAACACCTAACTTTTTTTTCCAAATTCCCAGTGTGTCCTCTCCAACACTTCTAAAAGGCCACCCCCTCTTCCTCTCTCTTCTCACATTAAAAAATAATTGGTTCCATCAAGAGCTACCCAAATCACTTCTCAACTTATTTACCTTCATCCTATAATTCTTCCTTTGGTAATAAATCTATCCATGCAAGTCCTTTGGTGAAAACTAAAAAGAGATACATAGAGAAGTGGCAACGTTCATCAATGAATGTTTTTGTTTTATTTATTTCCAAAAACCCTTTAATTATTTTTTATATCATGATTATATAATAACATAATTATATTTAATTTAATGAGAATTTTTATGTTAATGATATGATCTAAAACTACACACACTTCCATCAAATGAGTTAAGAAATCAACAATTGTATGTACCGAAGACTACCACCTTACGAACCAATGTCATTTGTTTTTCAATAAACCCCTATAAAGGTTTTTAATAATGATGGAAATAATATTTATATATTATATTTATGAATTTTATGATGTTAATAAGATTTTATTAATTGTCAGATCTCACATACCTTTATGCTTTTAATATTGGAGGAATACGATAATTTTGTTCATTTGTACGACAAACAACCACCTTGCGAAGTGATGTGATTCGTTCATGGATTACATGTAATGTATTAAGGTTGGGTTTGAAAAACATATGTGATATATGTGACATAAAAATTATTCTAGAATAATAATATCTCATATTTTTTTTCAATTCAATAAGAATACAAAAACAACATTCATATCTACAAACAAGGTATTGTCCCAATGAACATTGTATTAACTTCCATAAACTACTACAAAACAAGAGTTTAACATTGGTGGTATTTATTAGTTCTAGAAAAACTCACTGATAAATGGAATCTTCATAAACGTGATTTTAGCACTAATAAAGCGTCCCTTTATCGGCACTTTACTTTTAACTCTAAAAAATGTATGAATAAATAAAATGAAATAATATAATAAATAAAATATAAAAATGAGTTTATTAAAAATAATATTATAAATATTATAAATTAAATATTTATTGAATAAGATTCATTAAAATGATTATACTATATATAAAATATAAATAATAATAAATAGTATGTATTAAATATATATACATATGAAAAATGAATATTAAACAAATTAAAATAAAAAATATGTAAATTGAGAAAAATATGAAACATTTTATTGATAATGTTAAAAAATTGTATATATTTAATATAAATATATATATATTAGTGTATACAAATATGATTTATATAATAAAAAATATAATTCATGACTTATATTAAATAGTAACATATTTAGTGAATAATGGTTTATAGTTACAATTTAATATGAATTAAAAACAAGGACTAATTTCATCGAGTAATAGACATAATTTAAAGTAATTTGATATTTCAATTTAAAACATAGATTAAGAATATTATATTGATTCCATATATACATAATTAACGCATTTTTATATACATACGCACACACACACATTATTTTTCCAATTCAACCAATTTTTTATTATTTATTATATATATATATATATTAACTATGTTTTAATATTATCAATATGTACTCATCTTTATTTCAGTATATATCATTTTGGTTAAGGGTTTATATTATTCAAACTTATCCAAATTTTCAGTATATTGTACTTGTTTTTAATTAATCAATTTCACTCATTTTAAACATGCATGAACTTAAGATTAAACATTCATTAATAATGTTAAAAATAAATTAGTTAAAAAATATTTATAAATAAATATATTTATAAATTTATATTTACTATTTTTATACATTTATATATATAAATAAAAAAATAATATTTTTTAAAAAGTATTTATATAATTATAAATAAATTATTATAATATTATAATAAATTTATTTCAATAATGAAAATATTTACTATGTGTTTATATATATTTATATAAATATATATATAATGATTAAATATTATTTATTAAAAATTTATTTATATAATTATAAATAAATAATTATATATTCAAAGAATTATAAAATTATTATTTTATAAAATGTATAATTATAAGTATTATAATTATATATAATAATTATACATTTTTGAAAAATTATTTTAAAAAAGTATTATAAGTACTTATAAGCGATAAAAAAACACTGATCAAATTAATCTTTATCTATGCTAAAACATTAGCGCTGATAACGATTCATTTTATTAGAGCTTATTAACTTGGCACTGATAAAAGTTATTTTTATCACCACATTTTTTTAAAGTGTTGATAAAAGTATGAATATCAATTTCAGGAACCCTATCCATCACAAAACTGTTCATGATATCTAACGCTCTCCATAGAATTGACATTCTGCTAGTGATCATTATTGTTAAATCCATGCTTGAATCAAGGCCAAAATCAAGGGTCTAACTATTTTGAGGATCAAATCCAAATCTCGAGCGATTCAATGGTTGAACGCGATAATGGATCAAACAAAATCCATGTTTTTTAATATATCTAATTTCCCCCAATGGTCATCTAAACCTTATCATACCACATTCATGTTTTCCAAAAAAAATTGTTGCACTATCCTATAATTAAACAACCCAAAATTAATTGTTTTTAGATATATTAAAGTACCGTCTTCCCTAATATCATGTGGGTATCCTTGGGACAACATTGGTACTGTGTGAATTGAAATATTTCATGCACAATGATTTTTCATGTCGACGTGAGGAATATTAGGTTCCCAATACCAATTTTCTGTGATATATACCTCTTTCAAATCATCAAATTTTTAAAAAATTCATCCATATAGCGGTCGGTGATGTCAATGTGTTAGAATATTACACTGTAAATGACATGGATGAGGAAATATCTTACATCATTGGGGTCTTATATTATGTTGTGAAACAATTCGAACTGAGAGGGTTGAGTAAGTAGGAACTAAAATATAGGTTTATCCCCTTCTTTTTTAAAGGTAATTGTAGATGTTGTTTCAAAAAAATGGATGATAAAATATCTGACACATGGGCACAACTATATAATGATTTGTTCATGAAATATTTTTAAATGATAATGAGATGTGAAATATTTTGTAATATTAATGGATTTATTTAGGATGACTAAGAACTATTTAATGGGGATTGGGATAGATGTAGATGTCAATTATAAAATGTAACAATAAAATGATTATGATTAATCTATAAAATTATATGAGGAAAAAAATTATATATGTTTGATTTTTTGTATTATTTATTTACATAATTCTTGAAAAATATAATTATTTCATTTTCTATTTTTCAAATATTTCAATTCAAATTTAAATAATATTACTTAAATTATATAAAAATCTAAATCAAAGAGGTTTAAGGTTCTATAATCCTTAGACTATATTAGACAGGAAAAAAAATTAGATAAAATGTAATTGATATTTTCATTTTGGTTTTTGAAATGTTGTTATAAAATAAAGAATTGGAATGATTCAATTTCTAGGAAGAACCTCAGCATTATGGTGTTTTATGAAACAAAATACCATTTCATTATGTGGTGTAGAATAAGAGTACACTATTGATAAAATTTATTTTTCATAATACTTTAGGATTAATATTTTTTTTTCTAAATTTAATATTTTCTTTGAAAAGTATATTATTTAATAAGAAAATTTTTATATTATTTAAATTTCTAAGAATATTTTAAATCATTCAAGAATAAATCTTATACCACTAGATTTAAAAAATTTAGATAAAATAAAATATTATTATTGATTAATGTACATTTAATAAATAAGTTTTAATAGAATCTATTTTATTGAAATAAAAATTATTTTTCATGGATAAAATCATTACACTTATAGAATCCCAATTGAAGTCAACTTTATTAGTATAGATTGAACACTTTAAAGAAATTATATGTCCACTATCGATTATTAATTATATTTACTTTTATAGCTTACTAATATAAACATAAATCCATTTTTATGTCCTTGTAGTGGTAATATGATGCCCCCTAGATGTGACCATCTCAATTACATGAAATAAAAAAAAATCATTATAAAAAATAACAATGACCTTTTATATTAAGATTTTTATAGAATTTAGAATAAAAATTAACTAAAAAACTCTTGTATTTTTAAACCAATGGACATTTTTTGGAACAATATATACAATAAAATGATTCATAAGTATACTTCATTGTTCTTAATCAGATCAAGCTCCTCATGTCATGTTGTTCTTATTCAGATCAAACATCTCAAGAATATATTTGATCTAATTATCATCCTTTTTATCCTCTCCAAATTATTTAGGCTATACAAGGGAAAAATGAGGTTTTCTGTAGAGTTTTATACCTATGAGTTTTCACCAAAACCATCCAATCACCAATGAAATTTTATTCATTAATTTCATCCTTTATTGTATTTATTGTAGTTGATAAAAATATATCCATCTTTGAAATGATAACTTACTCATTAATACTTCTTAAAATTCACTTCATTTATTTTATCACAAATCTAATAAAAAATATGTTTTTTTAATTTAATCCATCTAAAAATAGATCATTCTTTAACATTTACTTTTGTTTACACATTTTTGAATATCTGATTACCACCCATGTAATTCTCACAAATATGAGGCATTCACTTTTGATAATGAATATCTTATTATTTATTTATTTATTTATTTTACAAAATGAATACATTATGAACAAAATATGATATATTTACTTTCTCTTGGATTATTAAATGATTAAACCCAATGTATCTAATTTTATCTTCTTCATCCTCACTCATTTATTGATTGTTTGGTGAGATATATTTTCATTTTTTATCATCATTGTTTCATTACCATCGTCATATCCCTATTGTCAACATTGTTTTCACAATAAAATAATTATCCATAGAATTAATGTATTGTTTCATATATATTATTAATTTATTTGTTTTTATTATTACTCATATAAAAATTATTTCTTATATAAGTGGTTTCTTTTGTTTGAGTTGGGGTGGGTTTTTGGATGCTTCTCATGCCCGTGAGGGATTGGACTTCAAGAATAAAACTGAGATAATGATAATAAGGAAATTAATTAGGAATTAATATAACCATCTGGAAAAGGTGAATTCATACTAAATATTTAATTGATTTTTTTCATAATTTTATCGATTATTTGTATGATAATTTATTTATCATTTTTTCTAATACTTATTTTGTTTTTTCACAGATCTTTTGGGAAGTCATATTTTTCATTCAACTATCTACAATAAGCCACAAAAGATATAAATTTTTTATTTCTACCAATGTTACCATGTTTTCTATTTCCATTACCTTTATTTCTCGACCTTCCAACACTGTATATTGATTCAATGTTATTTTCTAAACAACCTTTTTTTGTTGAAATCATTTTCTCTTCTGACATTCAACAATGAGAAAGGTTTTTTTGCGAAGAACATCATGTGAATATGAAATGTCAAAGTTTGACATGAAAATAAAATGGAAATGTAGAAACATTGGAAGTTAGGATTTATATTAGACTTTGGGAATATAGTAATCAACCACACCTCAATACAATACATAGTGTGACTAGTATGACTCGAAGGGATTCTTTTTATTTAAAATTGATATTAAATTTAGTAAAAAGGGAAAATGTCATACTCAAAACTGATCACAAATATTCTGATTGTTTATATAATTTAAGGAAATGATATATATTTAATTTTATATGTGTATGAATTAGACACACCTTAATTCAACGCACAGTGTGACAACTATGATTCAATGTGTTTTTTATTAGTTGAAAATTGACAATTTAGTTCGAAAAAGTTCACTCACTGCAGAAAAATAAAACATAATCATATATTCATAATAATTTAGGAGATTGATTCCTAAGTCATTTTGGATGTGTAGGAATTTGTCTCACATAAAACTAATACACGATGTGACCAATATTGGTCAAATCTTGTGTTTCTACTTTAAAAAGTCATTTTTTCAAAAAAATCAAGTGACATACTAAAAACTGAGAAAAAATATTCATATTATTTTTATACTATATAAAAATGGTACTTACTTAATTTGAGACATGTAGGAATAATAAATACCTTAATCAGACACATAGCGTGACTGGTATGACTCCAAATGTGTCTTTTAATTTTAAAATGAAATCAATTTTATTAAAAAGGATAACTAACCTACTAAAAACTGAGAAAAAAACATTCATACTGTTATAATACTTTAGTAAAATATCTATAGGTCATTTGAGACATGTATTAATCAATAATACATCAATAAAATACACGATGTGACTTGTATGACTCCAATTGTTCCTTTTCAGTTAAAAATTATATCAATTTTAAAAAAAGGACTACATACATGCTAAAACTATGAAAAAACTACCATATTGTTTTGATACTTTAGGAAAATGATCCATAATTCATTTTTTAGGTGTAGGAATCAGCCACACCTCAATCTGATACATAATGTTCCCGGGATAGCTCAATGTGTCCGTTATTAGTTTAAAATTGATAGTTTAGATCAAAACATATAACTCACTAAAAACTGAGACAACAAGAATGTATTTTCTTGATAATTTATGAAATTGATTCATAAGTCATGTTTTATATTTAGGAATCATTCTCACATAAAATCAATTCACTATGTCATTGGTATGAGTCTTGGTGTGTGTTTCCATTTTAAAATGAAATTTTATTAAAAAAGACAAGGTATGTACTCAAAACTAAGTAATTCTGTTTATATTGTTTTGATACATTATGAAAATGATACGTAATCCATTTGGGACATGTAAGAATTAGCTGCACCTCAATCTGACAAATGATGTGACCGATATGACAACAATTTAGTCTATTTATTTAAAATTGATATCAATTTTAGTACAAAAGACAACTCACCTACTCAATACCAAGAAAACACATTTAGATTGTTTTGATACATTAGTAAAACAATAAAGAAGTCATATTTGACATTTTGGAAGAATAAACACCTCAATATTATATATTATGTGTCCGGTATCACTCAATGTGTCTGTTATCAGTTAAAAATCAATATTTTAGTTTAAAAAAAAGTATCACTCACTGAAGAACAAGAAAACATGATCATATTGTCTATATAATTTAGGAAAATTATTCATATCTAATTTTTGATGTGTATGAATTAGTTACATGTCAAACTAATACACGATATGACTGATATGAGTCAAACTATATGAGTCAATTTTAAAATGAATGTTTAGTAAAAAAGACAAGTGACACAATGAAAACAAAGAAAACACATTCAGATTGTTTTGATACATTAAGACAATGATCCATAATACATTTTAGATGTGTAAGAATCATTTGAACCACAATCCTACACACAGTGTGACCTGTATGACTCCATGTGCATTTTTTTGATATATATGTATCATTTTAGTTTAAAAAATTCATCACATTTCCAAAAATGACGAAATGAGCCTAGATTTTTTCAAGTGATTTAAATTCTGTATTTTTACTTGATTTTTCTGATTTGTGGTGTTTTTTTGCAATAGTGTGCTATTACAGTACACTATAGTATACCCCTTTATCAGCTCTTTTACAAGAGATGATAAATGGTCCTTTATCAGTGCTTCTATAAGTGTTGATAAAGGACCCCTTTATCAGTTATTATATAAGCCCTGATAAATTAACCATTACCATTTGTTTTACATCTGATAAAATACTAAGGATTTTAATCTCACTCGAGTAGTCAACGATTCTCTAGCACTAATAAAGTCCATTTTTAGCATTGTTAAAAGGTAAATTTGTAGTAGTAGTATTTCTATATTTTATTGATTATTATAAATATATATAAGGAATATATTTTATATTTATATCATGGTTACCAATATATAGGTGAGGAAATCATGATCAATGTAAGAAAACCAAAAGTGTAACAAATAAAAAAAATATAAAAAAAGCGGTTATTACCCAAAATGTAACTTTAACGTGGACTTTTTAATAAATGAGTTATAAAAGGTCATAAGAAAATCATAAATGGTACGATATAAATGAATAAGGTTATCTAATATATTTATAATAAAATTATATTTATTATAAAGGTTAATTGAACCAGTACAACAGAATTCAAGACATATAGTAAGCGATTTCCATCTCAATTTTATTTTATGTGAGACACAAGCTATTTTCACCACTTATTTCTTTTTTTAGTTTTTATACTACCCATAAATGTATATTATGATTCTTTTACTAAGAATTATTGGTATTTATATATACATTTAATGTTATCTATTTCATGGGGTTTATAGTTAAAACATTTTCGAAACAGTAAGGAGATTTTTGTCTCAATTTGTCTTTATTGAGACGTATGTTATTTTATACACCTATATTCGTTAATGAGGTATATATACAACTATTTGACATGTAATGTAATGATTTTTTCATCCTTATAATATCTTATGTTTCATTTTATGTTATTCCTTCTTAGGGATTATGGTTCAATGCTACAAATGTAGTACGAATTCATTGTTATAGTCTCATCAATTTTCAGGGTATTTTTGTATTACACTTCCATTGACGTAATATTATGGTCTATAACACCCCAATATTTTCTGTTATGTTTATTTTTAAAATTAATACTTTTGAAAGCTTTTGTTGCATGCAACACCCAACTTAACAGTATATTGAAATATTATTACAACATTGCTGTTAAATTGGTGAGAATAAATAGTATTAACCACAATATGAATTTTTTATATATGAATTTTTTTATGTTCATCAAATAGATTTTATAGGAGTAATATTTGATCAACTCTAATATTATTCATAGAAGATGTTTTTTTTCTATAAAGGCAGTTCTGTTACCATTTGATGACACACATGTTTTAAATCTAGTATTTGATACTTTAATAAATTCTATTTGAAAAATATAAACTTATTATTTTAAAACATAAAATAAAAATTTACTCTGGTGAATTTTTGGAATTATTTTATAGGTTTCATGATTTTATGAATAGTGAAAAAAATATTGCATTTTAATTGAAATCAACTTTTAATTGAAATATTTTATAGTGTTAAATTATTTTTTTAATTTTTTTTATAGTATAATTAGATCAATTTTTTATGATTTAATCCAATTTAGAACATTGAAACCAAATTTCCATTTAATTTGGAAACAAAAACAGTTTAATCCTTCGAAGGTTTTTACTTTAAAATTTGTTTTCTCCTTCTGACAATGAGATTAATTTTTAATTAATTTATGAAATTTATGTGTTTTTAATTTGGAATAATGGATTCCATATTTGGAATCAGAAGATATAAATTTATTAAATAATAACCTTTTATTTTTTGACATTATGAATTGTAAATTTGGTATGTTTTATTACCAATGATAAGGGTAAATTAAGTAATTAAGGGTACAAATAATATTATAAATATTAAAAAAAATCGTAACACCTATCCTAATTTTATTGGATGAATGATTGTTTCCAAAAATAATCCTTGGGTCTATTTTATGGGTTCTTGGATCCTCTTAGATAACTTTTTGGCTTTTATATCATTTTATTCAATGGATAGTCAAATATGTCATACTTATGTTTTCAAAAAGTATTACACTGTTAATATGTAGTTATTTAGATGATATCTTCGACTAAAAATAGAAATTTAAAATATAAAATTATTTATATTAATAATTATAATTTATTTTTAAATTCTAGGGATGAAATAATTAAATTGATGGATTTCATAATAATGATGCAAAAATTGTTTAATTAATGGAAATTTTAAATAAATGCTATTAGAAATATTAAAATAAAAATAATTGGATATAATTAATGTCATATAAAGATTTTATAAACAACTTTGACATTTTAATGATTATTTAAAGTAGTTTTTTTTAATATATCATGTTATTATTAAATTTTATAAAAAATCAAGTAATGAATAGTGACATAATTGACATTAATGATATTTTAAAGTAAATATGGTTTTATTAAATGATATAAAATTCATAAAAATATAAAAACAAGAAAAATAATTGGGATAAGGTTGAAAATTCTATCCATGACTCATTTATGATTCTTTTTTCATTTTATTGTAATTATGTTAACCGATAAAGAGTAAAAAGAAAAGTTGTCACAGTAAGAGTTCAAAGGTTTAAATAAGTGTTAAACCCAAATGATAAGGGTAAGATTGTGACATTATCTTATCCAGAAATTATTGGATGAAGTATATTCTAACCTTATCACCTTAATATAAAATTGGAGTTGCAAAATGGAATCTTTCCAGGAAAATAAATTATATATTATTTAAATTAAAGATAGTTACAAAATGTCACAATCATTGTATTTAATATAATTTATGTGTCCACATAGGGAAACAAATAAATATTTGAATGAAAATAATTGAATATTTTTATCTTAGTGAAATTAGTTTTATTATTTAAATTTATTTTTAATTTTTATAATTTATATGATTACCTTAAAATTTTCTTCAATGCTAAAACAATATTTGTTTAATTAAGAGAAAAATAAAATAAATTATTTAAAAAGTATTACTTTTAATATATTTGGGATTAATTACTATTTATAATTAATTTTATTGAATTATTGGATATAATATTTATGTGTGAAATAATTATATTTTAATTCCCACTTTGACCAGATGTATTAGAAGTCAAATTAATTAATAGTATCAAATTTGAAAACAATGATACTTTAATGAATTAAAATTGTTTAAAATTATTTTTAAATACAAAAATGTAAAATAATTACCAAAGGGATATTTATTGTCAAATGTGTCTTCCCATATTCCTTTATAGACCATTTTTATGTCCTTGTATCTACCATAGGCTTATTATATTTCAATATTTTCAGAATTTCTGAAATTTCCCCTCACATAAATTATAAAAATACACCTCCTACCTGACTTCCTCATAGTAATTTGATCCAACTATCTTGACTAAAACCTACCTATTTCTCCTCTTAAAATCATTATCCATGTTCTGGAGGTCCAAGAATTCAAAAAATAACAACTCTTAATCCATTAGGATGTGATCTAAAGTAAGTCTACCAAAGAAGATGTAACTGTTTGGGCAACTTATTTGAGTTCATTTATTCTTCTATTTCCTCTTCATAAGTGGTTTCAATGATAAAGTGATAAATAACGAACTGCCTATATGATGATATGTTATTATGATTATGGGAAAACTATATTGCATTATTTATCCATCTTATGAAAAATGAAAGCATCGCACGTGCGTACATACATCTTAACGTCTCCATGCCATGGGGTAATTTGTTTTCATCACCACTTTACTGGGATGTGTTTAATAGTGGAAATAATGGATATATATATATATATTATAAGAAGATAATTATTATGTATAATTAATATACCAACTACTTACATACCCTTTCACCACTGATGGATTCATACTGTCACTCGTGCATATGTATGACCTACCATCTCCACAATGCAATGTGACTCATTATCCATCTAAACCATTGAAGAATGTTTATAAAAATATATATTATGATTAAATATGATATCTATGAACTTAATATAATTTTTTATACCAAATAAATATATCCCATGAATTAGAAACATGACATAAACGAAAAAACATGCATAGAAAAATGAATTAGTTAACACCCAAAAAAATGGTAGTAAAGAAATATTATAACAAATGGGTGATAAGATGTTATAAGAAAATCATATCTAATATAATAAATATGGATATTATTTTGGTTAAAATTAAAAACATAATTTAAACTATTTTACCGGAGGTTAAGTAATGTTCAACTAAAGTAAAATGCAAGGTAATGGATTTTCATCTCACTTTTATAACTGTGAGATATGGCTTATTCACCCACAAATTATTTGGTGTGGTGTACTTACACATTGATATATCATATAATGAATATATTTTTCTTCATGGTATTCAATGTATCATTTGATAATTTTTTGAATTTTATGGTGATTATGATTTAAATACTTTAATGTGGTATGAGACACTTATATTTAAAAATAAATTTTAATCAATTATTTTATAAATGAATAAACATTTACACTCATATGAAAGGGGTTGAAGAATTTTTAATACAAAACCTATGAGTTGGCGAATGGTTAATGAAATCCCATCGATGCATTGGTAGTCTCTTGAGATGAAACCTGTTAGAGAAAAACCCTTCGTGTTTTTATCTAAGAAGAATCATACGGGTTTCTACCCATACAATTAAACATGCAAGAGAACTGATCAAGATAGTAACAATGTAGAGTGTATATCTTGATAGTTCAGATAATCAACATTCAAAATTTCCTTCGATTTTATTTATTAATATCCATAATATTTTCACTATGAAAAAATATATATATGCATTTTCATTCTCATTTCATTGATTACCTAGCATGTGTGGTCATTCATTTACAATGTTATGTTGATTATGATAATTGATTCAAGAAATATTTCATTGTACTTAACCCTTACAGGGAATTTGAGATCACCTAATTTCTTATGTTTATAATTCCTTAGGTTATCAAGATGTAAATTATGAATGATATGTAGGTTTACACAAAGGGGGAGTAATAGAAGACTCATGGAAATTATTTTTGTATTTTATGTTTTAAATAAAATTTTAATTTAAAATATATATCATGTTTACCAAGAATACTGAAGTATTTGGTCCTTTGGGATAATATTAATTATATCTCATGACCATATAATAATGAAAGACATAGACTCCAGGATACTAAAGTATGGTTCATTACAGCTGTTCTTTGAGAACGTTTAGTAGAATCCTTGGCAACAAGATTTATGAAATCCTAGATTAGAAAAAAAACACTATGACTGAATTTTTGGATAAGCCTATGTATAGGATATTAGAATATTGGTTTGGTGATTAAAATGGATAAAATAAGTTAAACCTATGGAATCATAAATAGATAACAATATATTATTATTTAGACATCCTATAAATGATTCTTCATGACTATATAACGATGACTAGTGATGCTCACATGGTGATTTGGGTTTTAGTCCATCATTATAATCAGAAAGATTACAGAATTAATGGTTATACTATATAATATGAAGATACTATGAAGGAATGATGTAAGGAAGGATTTATTAAGGAATAATATGATTAAGTGTAGTTAATTTTTTAAGAATAAAGTAGAACGATTAAGGTTCTTGTGTTTTTAGAATGAAGAATTATTTCCTAAATGGTTCTTTGGTTATAGAAAAAATGATATCTATATAGATTGTACTAAAATACATATTATTTATGGATTTTGAATCATGAACGTTTTCATAATGGTTTTAAGGTGAAGAAATATTTTGGTATGTTACAATAAGATTGACACTACACTGTTTAGGGAATCTGATGTTTCGATTGATTTTGGAAATTTAGAGACCTTTTTGGAAATTGAATTTGGATAGAAGTATTTTGGATTAGTATTATGGTTGTAAGGGATTAAGTAGAATGTTGGATATTATTATTTGAGGTTAAAGTATTATTATTTGGATACTACATCCTATCATTTTTTATTTTAGTAAATATATAAAGGATGATGGAATTAATTTTAGACCCTATGATTTTTTAAAAGTTCTTCAGGAATAATAATTAATCTTTAATATCTATCTCCACGTGTACAAAATGATGTGGTAATAGATTGAAGAAAAACCAATGGATGGGATTATGATTATGAAATGGAAATTAATCAAGTAAGTTTATTTTCTCATGTTTTTATCTAGATAGAATGGAAATCCTTGAACTCTAAGACAAGTATTTTTAAATAAAAAGAATATCCATTTAATTTTCGTACTACGAAATCAATGTTCATTTTTGCTATCACAAGATTTTTAGTATTGTGATGTTTAACATTCAAATTATTAGGTTTTATATCACGCTACATCATAAATGGATTGTTATATATCTCTTAAATATACATGATTTCACTTCTATCAAATTTTACCCTAATCAAAATCATGATATTATGGTGACCTTTGCATTTCCCTTTCCCTCTTACCAAGAAGATGTTTTATTAACCCTATTTTCTTTATGGGATTCCCAATTTTTAATTTTCAAGAATCAACCATTGATTTTTCATGTAAAATTTCAAATTGTGCGGTTGAAATTTATTGAAGGAGGAAAAAATGTAACACCCTAGTATTTTATGTTATCTCTCTATTTAAATTTAGTCTTTTCAAAATATTACATTTCACACAACACCCAACATAACTGTATAATGAAACATTAATATAAAATAGCTGCTAAATTAGAGAGAATGAACAGTATTAATGAAAATATTAAATATTTATATATTCAAATGTTTTGACTTTCATCCAATTTATTTTATATGTTTAAGACAAGAATAAATCCAATGTTACACATAAAATAAATATTTTTCTAAAAAGGAACTTTTTCCATCTTTTGACAATGCATTTGTTTAAAATATTGTGTTTAAAAATCTTATAAATTCTATTTGAAAAAATAAAATTATTAATTAAAATATTAACATAAACATTTACTTTTGTTGGATTTTTTTTGTATTTTTTTGATAAGTTTATTTTTTGAAGAATAGTGAAAAAATATTGCACTTTAAGTGAAAATATATTTTCCTCTAATTATTTTATATTATTAAATTATATTTATAATTAGTTTTAAAGTATAATTAGAACACTGTTTGATAATTTAAACCAATTTATTTTATTGTAGTCAATTTCACATTTAATTTGGATATGAAAACATTTTTATTGTTTAATGGTTATTACTTTAAAAACCCATTTTAACATTCCATCAATGGGATTAATTTTTAATTAATTTTATAAATTTATTTGTTTTTAATTTTGAAAATTATATTTCGTATTTGGAATCACTAGGTCCATATTTAGTAAATATATCCCTTTTATATTTGACCATTATAAATATTAAATTTGGTATTATTTATTACAACGGTTAAGGGAATATCTGTTAATTAATTGTAAAAATAATATTATAAATATTCCAAAAATACTCTAACATATGTCCTAATTTTATTGAATGAGTGAGTGTTAAAAAAAATAATTGGAATGTTTTTATAGCCCCTTGGATTCACTTGTATGACATTAATACTTTTACAGTATTTTATTCTAAGGAAGTCAAATATGTCTACTCATGTTTTTAATTAGTATTACATTTTTAATATGTAGTTTTTTAGAATATATATTAGACTAAGAATAATCATTTTTAAGATAAAATTTATATATAAATCATTATAATATATTTTTAATTTTTATGGATAAAATAATTAAATTAATGGCTTCCATACTGATGAAGCAATAATGGTTTAAATAATTGACATATAAAATCAATGTTATTAAAAATACAATAAATAAATATAATTTTATATAATTAATGTCATCCACATATTTTATATTTTTATTTTACATTTTATTGATGAGTTAAATGAGTTAGTTCAAATATATCATATTGTTATGATATTTTTGAAATGTCATGTAATGAATAGTGTAAAGATTGAAATTTTGGATAATTTAAAATAAATAATAAATTTTTAAGTGATATAAAATTCATAAAAATTTTAAATTCAGAAAAATAAATGGTATACTATTTAAAATGTCAAAGAAGACCCATTTGTCATTTTTTTCATATTATATAGTAACAATATTATCCCTTAAAAAGTAAAAAAGATAAGTTGTCATGGTAAGAGTTAAAGGGTTTAATATAGGTTAACCCTAAAAGATAAGTGTAATAATGGGATCTAAAATTAACAAAAAATTATTGTATTATAAATATTATACCCTTATCACCTTTACATATAATTAGATTTATTAAATGGAAACTTTTCCATGAAAATAAAATATATATTTTTTAAATAAAAAAGTTACAAATGTTGCACTCTTTGCATTTAATATCATTTACCTGTCCACATAGGGACAAGATAAAGATGTGGATGAATATAACTATCAATTTTGATCTTAGTGAAATTAGTTTCTTTATATAATATAATTTTAAATTTTGATAAATTATATGATTACATTAAATTCTTCTTCAATGCTAAAACATTATTTATTTAATTAATGGAAATATAAAATAATTTATTTTAAAAGTATTAATTTTCATATATTTTGGATTAATTATTTTTTATAATTAATTTTATAGATCAAATAGATATATTAGAGTTGGTTTAAATAATTATATTCTAATTCCCACTTTGTACGGAGGTATTGGAAGTCAAATTAAATTAATATTATCAAATTTGAAAATAATTATACTTTATTGAATTAATATTTTAATAAATTATTCAAAAATTAAAAACATATTAAATAATCACCATGGGGATAGTATATGGTCAAAAGTTCTTACCATATTCATTTATATCCCATTTTTATGTCTTTTCATATATAATATCCTTATTATATTTTAATATTTTGAGGATTTCTGAAAGTGTACCTCTCCTCAATTATAAAAGGGCACATCCTTTGTCACTTCCTCACACCAATTTTAGACATATATCTTGACCAAAACATGAATATTTATCCTACTAAAATACTTATCCATGTTTTTGATCTCCTTTCTTTTAAAAATACCCAATCTATATCCCTTAGAAAGTGATATAAAGTAATTCCACCGAAGAAGAGGAAATTGTTTTACCAACTTATTCATGTTTATTTCCCCTTCTTCTAAATCTTAATGAGTTTTTTAAATGATAAATTAATAAAAAAAGTATTATATATATAATTATATGTTATTATGATAATGGGATGACCATATTCCATGAATTATCCATCTTATGAAAAACAAAATCACAGTGCGTGGGTACATACGTCTTACGGTCTCCCTACCGTGGTGTAATTTTTTTCTTCACCACTTTACTGGGATTGGTTTAATTATAGAAATAATGGATATATATAGTAATTATAACATGATATTTATTATTTATAATTAATATACTATCCAATTCATTTACCTTTCACTATTAAGGGAATGACATTTTCTCTCATCTGTACGTACGACATATCGTCTCCATGACTTGATGTGATTCGATTTACATGCTAACCATATAAGAATGATTATAAAAATATATATATGAGTAAATATGATATATATGAACTTAATATAATTATGGATATGAAAGAAATATATCTTATGAATAATAAACAACATATATACGAAAAAACATGCATAGGAAAATTACACAGTTAATACCCAAAACAAGGGTAATAACGAAATATTATTAACAAATAGGTGATAAGATGGTATAAGAGTATAATATATGATATAATAAATAAGTATATGGTTGTGGAATGAATTAAAAAAAATATTTAAACCATTATAAATTGGGTTAAAGCACATTCAACTAAATTAAAGTGGAAAGTAAAGGATTTTCATCTCAATTTCTTTTCTACGAGACATGACTTATTCACCACTTATTTATTTTGGGTAGTGTATTGCCTTATTGATATATCATATCATGAATATCATTATAATCATGGTATTAAATGTTTTATTTGATAATTATTTAATTTTATGAAGATTATGATTTAAATATTTCGAAGTGGTATGTGACACTTTGATTTTAAAATAACTTTTAATTGATTATTTGATATTTGAAGAATGATTTATACTCATATGAAATGGGTTGGGGGTTGTTAATAAAAAACCTATGGGTTTGTTAATGGTTAATTAAATAAAATTGATGCATTGTTAGTATTTTTAAATGATTTAATTTGGCGAAAAACCCTTCATGTTTGTATCCAACAATAATCAGATGGGTTTCCACCCACAGACTTAAATAGGCTAGAGGACTGATCTTGATAATAACAATATAGATCTTATATCTTGATAGTTCAGACACTTAAAATTAAAAATTATATTCGTTTTATTTATTAATATCCATAACATTTTCACTATGAGAAAATATTTGGATGCCTTTTCATTCTCATTTTATTGATTACAGGGCATGTGTGGTCATTCATTCACCATGATATGTTGATTATGATCATTGATTCAAGAAATATTTCATTTTACTTAACCCTTACTAAGAATTCGAGCTCAACAAATTTCTTATGTTTATTTTTTCCCAGGTTATCAAGATGTTAATTATTACTTATATGAATGGTTATTGAAATAGGGAGTAATGGAAGACTCAATGAAATTATTTTTGTATTTTATTTTTTTAATAAAATTTTTATTTAAAATATATATCTTTTTTACCATGAATACTAAACTCTTTGGTCCTTTGGGATGATTTTTATTTTATATCAGTCCCATATAATATTTTAAGACACCAACTCTGGGATACTGGAGTTAGGGTCATTGCATATAGTAAATGAGAAAGCTCAGTAGAATCCATTGTAACTAGATTTATGAAATCATGGATTAGAAAACTCAACACTATGACCATATTTTAGGATAATACTATGTATAGGATATTATAATATTGATTTGATAATGATAACGGAAAAACTAATTTAAACATATGGACTCATAAATTTAGAATAATATATCATTATTTTGACATCCTATAAATAATTCTTCATGACTATATCACAATGACCAATGATGCTCACATGGTGCTTTGGGTTTTGGTCCCTAGTTATAATAAGAATGAGTAAAGAAGTAATAATTATATAATGGATAATGAAAGTAATATTAAGGAATGTTGAAATTGATGATTTATTAAGGTATAAGATGATGAAGTGTATTTCATTATTTAACAATAAAGTAGAACGATTAATGTTCTAGTGTTTTTGGGTTCAATAATTATTTCATAAATGGTTCTCTATTTATAATAATTATGAGATATATAAGGATTTTACTATATTACATCTTATTTATGGATTTGGAAGAATGAAATCATTCATTATGTTTTTAAGATGATCTAATGTTTTGGTATGTGACAATAAGAGTGACACTACACTGTTTGGGGAATATGATGTTATGATTGATTTTCGAAATTTAGAGAAATATATGGACATTGAATTTGGATAGAATAATTTCTGATGAGTATTATGGTTATAATGGATTAAGTTGAACATTGGATATCATTTTTTAGGTTAAATTATGATTTATTGGATACTACATGGTAACACTTTTTGTTTTAGTAAATATTTAGAGGATGACCGAATTACTTGTCAACCTTATGATTTTTTAAATTTTCTTTAGGAATAAAAAATCATCTTGAATATCCATATCTAGGTGTATAAAATAAATTGATAATAGATTGAAGAACAACCAATGGATGAGACCAATATTATGAAGTGGAAAGTAATAAATTATGTTTATTTTCTAATGTTCTTTTCTAGATAGTAAAGGAATCCCTTAACTCTTGGAAACATATTTGGAAACAAAAATGTTATCTATTTAATTTTATTACTATGAAATCAATTTTCATTTAATAAATCACAAGATTTGTAGTTTCGTGATGTTTAACATTTTAATGAAATAAGTTCTATATCAAGATACATTATAAATTGATATTTATATTTCTCTTTAATGTCCATGTTTTCACTTCCCTCTAATTTTACCCTATTCGAAAGCCTGATATTTTGGTGACCTTTTCATTCCCATTTCCCTCTTACTAAGAGGATGTTTTATTAACCCTATTTCTGATGTGGGTTTCCAATAAATGAATATTCAAGTACTGACCATTTATTTTTTGAAGTTAAAATTTCAAATTGTGTGGATGCAATTTATTAAAGGAGGAAAAGATGTAACACCCCAAAATATTATTTTATGTTTCTCTTTAAAGTTAATCTTTTCAAAAGCTTACATTGCACACAACAACCAACGTAACTATATAATGAAATATTACTATAACCTAGACGTTAAATTAGCATGAATGAATAATATTAACCACAATATGAAATATTTATATATTAAAATGTTTTGACATTCATTCAATGTATTTTATATGCAGAATACAAGAATAAATCCAATTTTACGCATAAAATAATTATTTTTCTAAAAAGGAACTTTCTCCTCCTTCTAATGGTGCACTTGTTTAAAATATAGTTTCTAAAAATCTTATAAATAATTTTGGTTAAAATGAACTTATTTTTTAAGTATTAATATAAAAATTTACTTTTTTCGGATTTTTTGTATTTTTTTATAAGTATAATATTGTGATGAATAATGAAAAAAATTTCATTTTAATTGAAATTTTTCTTTCCTCTAAATATTTTATAGTGTTAAATTATATTTCTAGTTGGGTTTAAAGTATAATTAGAAAAAAAATTATAATTTAATCCCATTTATTTAATTTTAATCAATTTCACATTTAATATATATATATATATATAAACTTTTTAAATTTTTTTGAATTCTTTTACTTTGAAAACTTGTTTTCTCATTCCGTCAATGGGATTAATTTTTTTTTTAATTTCCAATATTTCTATGTTTTGAATTTTGATAATAGGATTCCATATTTGGAATCTAATGTTCCATTTTATTAAATATGTCCCTTATATTTTTGTCCATTAGAATAGTTTTTTCAGTATTTTTCAATTACAACTGTTAAGGGTAAATTGGGCAATTAAGTGTAAAAATAATATTTTAAATACTCAAATATTATTCTAAAACATGTCCTAATTTTATTTGATGAGTGAGTGTCAACCAAAATAATAATGGGAATGATTTTACGGCCCCTTGGATTCACTTGTACGACTTTAATACTTTAATAGTATTTTATTAGAAGGAAAGTCAAATATGTCATTCTAATGTTTTTAATTATTATTAAATTTTTAAAATGTGGTTATTTATAATTTATCTTATAATAAAAATAGTAATTTTTAAGATAAAATTTATATCTTAAATATGATAATATATTTTTAATTTTTAGGTAAGAAATAATTAAATTAATTTATTCCATAATGATGATGTAATAATTATTTAATTACTTGACATATAAAATTAATTTTATTTAAAATAAAAAATAAATATAATTTTTTATAATTAATGTCATCCACACATTTTATATATTTATTTTACATTTTATTGATGTGTTAAACAATTCAGTTCAAATATATCATGTTGTTATGATATTTTTAAAAAGTCATGTAATGAATAACATCAAAATTTACATTTATGATAATTATAAAAAAAATAAATGATATAAATTCATAAAAATTTAAAATTCATAAAAATAATTTGTATATGATTTAAAATGACATAAATGACTATTTTATGATTTTTTAATTTTTTATAGTAAATATATTAACCCTTAAACAATATAAAAAAGAGATATTGCCATGGTAAGAGTTAAAGGGTTTAATATGGGTTAAAACCAAAAGATAAGTTTACGAATGTGATCCAAAATTGAAAAAACATTTATTGAATTATGATGATTCTACCCTTATAACCTTTATATATAATTGGAGTTATTAAATGGAAACTTTTCCATGAAAATATCTACTATATTATTTAAATCAAAATAGTTACAAATGATTCACTTTTTGTATTTAATATCATTTACATGTCCACATAGGAAAAAATTAAGATTTGAATGAAACTAATTTTCTATTTTTATATTATTAAAAAAAATTTCATTATATAATATAGTTTTAAATTTTTAAAAATTATCTTATTACATTAAATGTTTCTTCAATGCTAAAATACTATTTATTAATTAAAGAAAAAACAAAATAATTTATTCGAAAAGTATTAATTTTCCATATATTTTGGATTAATTATTTTTTATAATTAATTTTATAGATCAACTATATATATTAGAGGTGTTTTAAATAATTATATTCGAATTACCACTTTGTAAGGAGGTATTAGAAGTCAAATTAAATGAATATTATCAAATTTAAAAAAATGATACTTTATTGAATTAATATTTAATTAAATTATTAAAAAATACATAAAATATTAAATAATCTTCAAGGGTATAGTATATGGTAAATATTTCTTACTATATTCATTTATATCCCATTTGTATGTCTTTGGATCTATAGTAGCCTTATTATATTTTAATATTTTGAGGATTTCTGAATGTGCACCTCACCTTAATTATAAAAGGGAACCTCATTCATCACTTCCTAAAACAAATTTTAGACATATAGATCGACCAAAAAATAAATATTTCTCCTAATAACATACTTATACATGTTTTTGAGGTTATTTCAACCAAAAATACCAACTCTATATCTCTTAATAAGTGATCTAAAATAAGTCCACCAAAGAAGCGGTAATTGTTTTACCGAATTATTCATGTTTATTTCCTATTCTACTTACTCTTAATGCGTTGTTTAAAGGGTAAATTAATAAATGATGTATCATAAATATTATTATATGTTATTATGATAATTTAATGAACATATTACATGATTTATCCATCCTATGAAAAACAAAATCACTACGCGTGCGTACGTACGACTTACCGTCTCTGCGCCATGGTGTAATTTTTTTCATCACCACATTACTGGGATTGTTATAATTATGGAAATAATTTATATATATAGAACTTATAAGATGATGTTTACTATTTTTAATTAATATTCAATCCAATTCCATTCCCATTCACCATTAAGGGGAAAAAATTGTCTCCTCTTTGTACGTACACCATACCGTCTCCATGACACCATGTGATTCATTTTCAATGTTATCCATTTAAGAATGATTATAAAAATGTATATATGAGTAAATATGATATATATTAACTTAATATAAAAATGTATATGAAATAAATATATCTTATGCATAATAATCAAGACATACATGACAAAACATACATAGGAAAATAAAGCATTTACCACCCGAAACGAGGGTAATAATGAAATATTATTAACAAATGAGTGAAAGATGGTATATATGATATCATAAATATGTATATGGTTGTGTTATAAATTAATAAAATGATTTAAACTATTACAAATGAGTTTAATTTACATTCAACTAAATTCATGTGCATGGTAATGGATTTTCATCTCAGTTTTATTTCTTTGAGATATGTCTTATTCACCACTTATTTATTTTGTGTGGTGTACTGACTTATCAATATATCATATCATGAATCTTTTTATATTCATGGTATTAAATGTTTCATTTGATAATTATTTAATTTTATGGGACTATGATTTAAATATTTCAATGTGGCATCAGACACTTTGATTTTAAAATATCTTTTTAAATCGATTATTTGATTTATGAGGAATACTTTAGAATATCATGACCCAAGTTGTCGACTCTTTAATGAAATCCCTATGTGTTGGGGGCCTATTAATTAAATAACCATGATTCATTTATAATTATTTAATTAGAATTAACTCGGTGACAAACCCTTCACATTTGTTTCCAAGTATAATCAAACGAGTTTCTGCTCACAAACTTAAACTAGAAAGAGGATTGATCTTGACAGCAACTATCTAGAGCATATATCATGACAGTTAAAATGTATGATATTAACAATTTCATTCTTTTTGGTTATTACTATCTATAATATTTCACTATGAAAAAAAATCTATGGATACATTTTTCTTCTCATTTTATTAATTACATGGCATGTGTGGTCAGTAACATACCGTGCTATATTGATTGTGCTCATTTATATAAGTTAGATTCCACTATACTTAAGCATTTTCTGATCATTTGAGATCACCAATTTTCTTATGTTTAATTTTCGTTAGGTCATCAGTATTTTTATTATGATTGAAATGTAGGGTTACCAAAATGGGGAGTAATGGAAGAGTCAATGAAATTATTTTATTATTTTATATATCAAATGTAATTTTAATTTCAAATATGAATCTATTTTACCAAGACTAATAAACTATTTGGTACTTTGGGATGAGATTTATTATATATTATACCTATATAATAATGTAAGACACTAGATTTAGGCTACTAGAGTTAGGGCATTTATAGTTGGTATCAGAGCAAGTTTAGTAGAAACCTTGGGAACTAGATTTAGGAAATCATGGATCAGAAAACTCAACACTATGAATGAATTTGAGGATAATCCTAAGTATATGGTATCCTACTATTGATTTTTTATCTACTATGTATAAGCTAGGTTAAACCTATGGAACCCGAAATTGAGAAATATATTTCATGATTTATACATCCAATAAATGATTCTTCATGAATGTATCACTATGAATAGTGTTTCTCATGCGGTGATTTGGGTTTTGGTCAATGGTTATATTCAGAATGATTATACATGTAATAGACATACTGCGGATGATGATGAGATGAAGAAGGAAAAATTAATATAAATATGTTTAATGGAATAAGATGATGAATAATAGTTAATAGTTTATGAATGAAGTAGATTGATTAATGTTATTTTTTTATTCAAGAATTATTTCCTTAATAGATCAATGATTTTAGGAATAATGAGATATAAATGGATTGTAGTGAAATAATTCATCATTAAGTATTTGGAAGAATGAACATTTTTGTTAAGGTTTTAAGGTGATAAAATATTTGGTCTGTGACAATAAGAGCTACGTTATGTTGTTCTAGGAATTTGATGTTTATACTGATTTTGAAAATTTTGAGACCTTTTTAGACTATGAACTTTTATAGAAGTATTTTGGATGAATATTAAGGTTGGAATGGACTATGTTGAACATTGTATGTAACTGTTTGATTTTAAATTATGATTTATTGGATACTATGTGCTATAATTTTTAATTTAGTAAACATTAATAGGATGAAGGAATATCTTTTTGACCATTTTTTTCATTAAAAGTGCTTTAGAAAAAAAATTTAATTTGTAAACAAATCTTCAGTTGTATGAAATAAAGTGAAAATAGATCGAACCATAACCAAAGGATGAGATTTATCTTATGACATGTAAAGAAATCAAGTTATTTTTTTTCAAAAGTGATTATCTAGACAGTAATGGAATCCAAAAAAATCTAAGAAAAGAAATTTTAAACAAAAAAAGTATTCAATTACTTTTATTACTAATAAATCATTAGTCTTTTAACTGATCACAATATTTAAGGTTTTGAATGGTTAACATTATATTGACCATGTTCAATATCACTCTCCATCATAACATGATAATTCTATTAATGTTTCATTTCAATTTTTTTCTTCCCACTAATGTTATCCTATTCAAAAGCCTAATTTTGTGGTGACCTTCACATATCCCTTTTTCTATTATTAGGAGGATGTTTTATTAACTCTATTTATGATGCGGGTTTCCCAAAATGGAAATTTAAAGTATCAAACATTGATTTTATAAATTGAAATTCAAAATTTCAAGGACATAATTTTATGAGGGAGGAAAAAATGTAACACCCCAAGATATTATGAAATATCTCTTTTTAATGTTAATTTTTTCGAAATCTTATGTGGCACACAACAACCATCTTAATTGTTTAATCAAAAAAAAATTTATAAGCTAGATATTAATTTGGAGGGAATGAATAATATTAAAAAAAATTAAAATTTTTATATATTAAAATATTTTGACAATCATCTAGTATATTTTATTGGGATAATATTAGAAGAAATCCAATTTTAGGCATAAAATATGTATTTTTCTAAAATAGAAGTTCTACCATCTTTTCATGGAGCACTTGTTTTAAAACATGCTTTTAACACATTTAAAATTTTATCTGAAAAAAACAAACTTATTATTTTAAATCATAATATCAAAATTTACTGTGGATTAATTTTTTGTATTTTTTTATAAGTTTCATATTTTGTGGAATAGTGAAAAAATTGCATTTTAATTTAAAACAAATTTTTGTTTAAATATTTCAAAGTGTAAAATTGTTTTTTAATTTATTATAACTTATAAATAGATAAATTTTGTTTCCAATTTAATCCAATGTCATTTGTTGGAATTTATTTCACATTTAATTTGGATATAAAAGCCTATCAATCTTTTGATGGTTTTTACATTAAAAACTTGTTTTCATGTTCCTTGAATTGGATTAATTTTAAATTAATTTATGAAATTTATGTACTTTTAATTTTGAAAAATGTATTACATATTAGGAATTATAATTTCCAATTTTTTTAAATTGGTCTCTTTTATTTGTGAACATTATAAATAGTAACTTTTGGTAATATTTTTGACCATGATTGAGGGTAAATCGGGAAATTAAAGGTAAAAATAATATTATAAATATTCAAAATTTAACCTAACACCTATCATAATTTTCTTTTATTAGTTATTATAAACGAATATCATTGTTGGTATTATTTTATTCCTTTTTGGATCAACTTGGATGACTTTAAGGATTTAATAATATTTCATTCTAAGGAAATCAAATATGTCATACTCATGTTTTTAATAAGTATTACATATTTATCATTTAGTTATTTAGAAGATATATTCAACTATATATATTTATTTTAAATTTAAAACTAATATATTTATCATGATAATATAGTTTTAATTTTTGGGGAATAAATTATTAGATTCAAGGCTTGATCAATAATGATGGAATAATAGTTTAATTAATGGACATATCAAATAAATGTGATTAAAAATATTAAAATAAATATATTTTCAGATAATTAACTTCATTAAAAAATTTCTAGACTAATTTTACATTTTTGTGATGATATAAAGTAGTTGGTTCAAATATATCATGTTTTTATGAAATTTCATAAAACTCAAGTAATTAATAGTCTCAAAATTGATATTAATGGCATTTTGAAATAAATAATATTTTATTAAATGATATAATATTCATAAAAATATTAAATTATGAAAAATTATTGGGATAATTTTGAAAAAATAATCCATTACTCATTTATTAATTATTTTTCATTTTATAATAACTATATTAACCCTTAAAGACTAAAAAGAAAAGTTGTAACCATAAGAGTTAAAGGGTTTATATAAGGGTTAAAACCAAATGATAGGGGTAAGAATTTGGCCAAAACATGTCAAAAAATTATTGGATGAATAATATACTACCCCTATCACCATAATATCTAATTTGAGTTATAAAATCGATAATTGTAGAATAAAATAACTTATATATTGTTTTAATTAAAGATAGTTACAAAATTTTACACTCTTTGTATTTAATATCATTTATGTTTCCACATAGGGAAAAAATAAAAAACTGAATGAAAAAAATTTCATATTTCAATATTAGATTAATTATTTTATTATAAAAATTTATTTTAAATTTTTATAAATTATATAATTACATTAAATGCTTCTTCAATGCTAAAAGATGATTTTTTTGTTAATAGAAAAATAAAATAATTAAATTTAGATGTTTTATTTTTCATATATTTGGGATTAATTAATGAATATAATTAATTTTATATATCTATTGGATTAATTAGATATGTGTGAACACATTATATTCAAATTTCCACATTTTCTTGATGTATTGGAAGTCAAATTAAATGAATAGTATCAAATTTGAAAATAATGATACTCTATTGAATGAATATTTTATTAAATTATTGAAAAAAATTAAAATAACAAATAAGGTGGTTATATATGGAATTAAATTTCTCACCATATTCATTTATAACCCACTTGGAATTATTTTTCTCTAATATAGCTAAATTATATTTTAATATTTTGAGGATTACTAAAAATGCCCCTCACCTCAATTATAAAAGAAAACCTCCTCTCTCACTTACTCACACAAATTTAAGCCATTTAACTTGAAAAAAACATATTTATATCCCCTAATAACATCCTTATAGGAGTTTTTGTGGTCCTGGTCTTCCAAAAAGGCCGACTCAACACCCATTTGGAAGTGATCTAAAGTATGTCCTCCAAAGAATAGGTAATTGTCTTACCAACATATTCATGGTCATTTTTTATTTAAATTGCAGTAAATGTGTTGTTTCTATAATGACCTATAAATTCCATATATATATATATATTTAAATTATTTGGGATTATTAAGATTCTAAGAAAATTGATGGTGCTTGATTCTGAGGCCTAGTGTGCCCGAAATGGATTTTCTGAACATTTTTTAAGGTATGTTTAATAAACGTGTGAGTGACATTTTTTTTCTTTTGAACTGGTGCTCGAATTAAAAATCTGAGGGAACAATTGAATCAAGAGTTTTGGGATTCACTTAAGGGAGAATTAAATTCAACTGCAATAGGTTGGGGGAAGAATTTAGTTTTTGGACTTTTTAAAGAATAATAAAATAACATTCAATTGTTAATTTATTTTTTCTACCAAGTTGAACAACGGTGGAGAGACCGTAGAGTTGTCAAGCCATTTAATGGACTGAATCTCCTATTTTGTAATTTCACCATTGAGAAATAAGAGGTTCATTCATTAAAGAGCCTCATTAATCCCTTATTGCGTTAATCGCTTTTTCCCCTCAATTTAAATGAGGCTCGAGCTTGGGGTTTTGACACAGAAGTGGGGAACCTCTGACAAACTGTCACTGTGTATTCAACCGACGAAGAATGAATGCTTGGATTGAAACATTGGAGGAATCTATCTAGGATCTATGAATTTCTACAGATTCATAAAGTGTGTATTCTCCCTCCATAACCGCGACGTCACCTTAAATTCTGAGGTAGGGGTTGTTTTTATTTAAATTCATGAGAATTGATTATTTTACGTGTTCTCGAAACACGATGAATCGTGGAAGTATAGAATAGAGTTTTTCATTATTTTACATGATTTATTAATTGCTCCTTACTTGTTATGATACTAACATAGAGGGTGTGGGCCAAAAAAACAAGGCTCAGACCCTCTACCACTTTGGAATTTGTCTCGTTCATCGTGGATGAATTTCCAAATCTATGAAAACTTGAGTCCAGGAGCCACAGAGTGACGGAAGCATCTCTAGAGGCCCATAGGTGAGTTTGGAAGGGAAAACAGACCCCCAATTCTCAATCGATGGCCCATGGAAGTTCTGATAATGAAACACCAGAGTGGAAGATCTAGTGGCAGACATCAGTCGGCCACAGTGGTAGCGGGCAATGCACCATCGCGCGCCGTGGAGGGGAGCTGCGGTGGAAGCATGGGCGGAAGGCTCTCAGCTAGCCGCGTTGGCGGATGGCGGTTCACTATGGCACGCTGCGGTTAAAAGGCCGCAACAGAGGTGAAGTGGACCCACACCCCCAAGTCCTGCTAACTGGGGGCGGTGCCACACGGCACCACCGATTTAATACCTCGAATGGATTTTCCATTCGGGAAAGGGGAGCAACCCCAAGAGGTCACCTGGCTGGTGGACCGTGCTAGAAATTGAGCTAGGTTACCCGGCAGGCCACTCCCAACAAAGTCGGTTTAGGCCAGTCATTGAACCATCCCACTCGGGCCAGCCCATCCAGCTTAGGTTGTGTCAGGTCGGACCCGGACTTGGTTGGGACCACCAGAACTGGGTCGAACTGGACCCAGACCCTTTTCAACCTAGATATGATTAAAAGTTCGTACCTCGCAAACAATATGTCCTTTTGATGAACCATCTATGGCACTAGAATCATTGGAATGAGACAGTCCTATTGAGATACTCTACCAGAGTTTTGGAGAAATTTAGAGTATGGCCGAGGTTGGATCGAACCCAAATCCAACTAGGCCCTCTACACTAAAATGCCTTTAAATCACAAACCAGGAATCTAATTGATGCACCGTATATCGCGTTGGAACCCTTATTACATGGTAGTCCTTTGTATAAATCCTTTGTGGAAAATCATGGAAGTTGAGGCATGAACAATATCTTGAGGATAAGATACTATAGTACTCAAGCATACTGAGTGCGGGGAATCCAATAGATGGATTTCAACTGAAGAGATACCATGTATGGATCAACATCATAGCGACCATATGTACATAAGTATCATAGCGACCCTATGTGGATCGACAACATAGTAACCCTCTATGGATTGGCATCATAGAGACCCTGTGTCAATCTGCATCATAACGACCCTGTGTCGATCATCATAATAGAGAACCTGTGTGGATAACCATCATTGCAACCCTATGTGAATCGACATCAGAGATACCATGTGTGGATTAAAATTATAGAAAACCTATGTCGATCAAAAGTTCACAACCTAATGAGTACCATCCTTAGAGTGGCCCACCATGGACCAACGAAATATAAACCTCCATGGATCGACAATGGAACTACTTCTTCGTGGTTCAGTTGTGGAAACATCCTAATGGAATAAAATTATATAGCTTAAGACAAATCATCTTTATTCCTAAACTCTGAGTTGTATGACTAGTTTGAATTGAGTCTTTAACTTTGTGCATTGTGATTGAGATCATGCTTTGTGGTTTTCCTTTGGGGAATTTTGTGAGACCTTTGGGGGTCTCAGGGTCCCTACTGGGTATTTTCATACTCACCCCTTCATGGTCTTTTCCTGCACCTTGTTGTGTCTTGTGAATATGATGAGTAAATCAACTGAGACTATAGGATCCAGGACTAGGCGGTACACGGAGGTGACTGGTTGATGTGGAGAGCTGTGGATATGTGTTGTACCTGCACTTAAGGTAGGATCATTGGTGGATGATCTCAGGAGCTATTTTCTATTTTTTTGTTGTATTGTATCTTTCATTTGGGCGTCTATTCCAACCCATTTACTTTCAATACATACTTTTACTACGATAGTTTTACTTCGTGGTTGTATCTTGTTGTTTTCTTAGACTATGTGTTTGTACAGGTTTAAAATAACTGCCTTCCCTTTTTAGGCATACATCTTTCTGGTGACAGTCGCTAACCCCTGGCCTATGGAAGGCGGGCTTGGGGTAGTCCTGGCATGGGCCCAGGGGGGACATGTCATGAAAAAGTGGAATCAGAGGAGTCAGTTCTACCGAAGAACTAGGACTATGATCTTTAAAATGGAGCAATATGTTCAAGTGTTTTGAGTGTGGTTTTCTATTCAGGGAGTCCAGTGTTGGTGCATCGGCTGACGTATCCATACACTAGAACCATGAATTCTGATTTTTAACTCTGTGCACAAAAAAACGGATTGCCTTTGTTTTGAAAATTCTTTACTTTCGATCTCTTTGGAGTCAGTTCATCAGGTATAATTTATTGACCGTGACAAACCTGTTTCTTTTCAGGATTCCTCCACGTAGATAGCCATCCAAGAACCTTGAGAGAGTTCATGATGACTGCCCACCAAACAATGAGGTCTAAGTGCCGGGCCCTCTTACAATGATAGCACATTTGAGTGGTGCACCAGTATAATCACCACCCGTTGGGTGGCAGTTTCCACCATCCCCACTAATGGACGGTTCATGCCGACTGAGTGCATTGAATGAGTTCCAGCGGAAGAGGCCTCTGAGGTTTCAAGGTGAGATAGATCCCAAGGCAGCTGAGGACTTGCTAGAGGCTGTAGCACACGTTTTTCTCTTTGTTGAGACACGAGTAGAGTAGATGGTTGTAAAGACCCATAAAATTCAAGGGAAATTTTTTATTAATTTTCTTTGGAATTTTACAAGAACGCGGTTTCAGACGACACTTGATTCTGAGGCCCGGAGTGCCCAGAATTTCTATCCGAAGTTTAGATCGGGTACATTCAGTGAACAAACGAGCGTGAATTTCTAACTTTTGAACCGGTTCCCGAAATCGAATTCTGAGTGCACCGATGGAACCGCAGCGCCGATAATTTCTTAGGAACTCTTGTTCCGAAGTTGCGTTATCACGGGTGTGGATGATAAAAATTGTGGACATTAATTTGTTATTATTCTACAATTTTTATTTTCCTTTTGTGTTTTAAGGCTATGGTTGGAAGTTGGGTAACTACCCAACCTCCCTTGGGAGGTTATGAGGGTGGTATGGCCCACACGAACCCCTCCCCTTAATATTCTTAAACTCTTCAACTCCCCAATAACTCCCCTTCATTTAATTTGACAACTTGTGTTATTTTAATGAGGTGAGTTAAGTGTGGTTAATTGAATTTCAAACTCTTGAAATTAAAAAGGGTAAGTTAAGTTAATAAATTAAGACTTGGGTTTATTTTATTAATGTTAGAGTTTATGCCATGTTGAGAGGTTTTGGGAAGCGTGATGATCTCCTTCATCTCCAATGAAGAACATCTTTGACGAAGAACGTGAAGAACACCTCAGACTCCGACGAAGAACACCATTCTTCAACGAAGAACATCTCCGCCAAAGAATGCGGAGAACTTCTCCAATGACGTTTCCTCTTCGGATGCACCTCGACGACAACGGAATCGACGTTCGTTTTCCGCGACGCCCGACCTCCGCGACGCTCATCTTCTGTGGCTCGTTGACGTGCACCGTTCTTGAAACCGAAGTAGGGGATTGTATTTAATTAATTTTTTCGTTACTACTTCCCTGAATTTCGTTGTGAAATTTAACCAACTGCTATCGATTAACGTGAGGGGGGGGGGGGGGACCGCACAAAAACGACCGACCCACCTCCTTATTTTTTTTTGTTGTTGGATTCTTTTGGATTGAAATGGAAGTGGCGCGGTGCCGTCGCACCTCGCGGAATTATTGCGGCAAGAAATACGCGGCGCCGACGCATCGCGCCGAGAATTAATACAAGGATGCGACGCCATTGCGCCGCGTCGGAGACATCCGAAAATACCGCGGTCGGTACCGGGTCCATGGCGGAGGGGCGCGGCGTCGTAGCGCCGTGCTAGAAGACAAGGGCCGCGGCCGGTTCCGGGCCGTGGCGGAGCAGGGTGACCGGCGGCCGGTACCGGGCCACCGGTTTCGGAGCTGGAAGGGGACCGGCCATCGCCGGTCCCGTTAAGCAGGAACTGGCCGGCCAAGTCGGGTCGGCCGGACGAGGAAAAGCCGGGGGAATTAATTCCCCCCGCCGGCCATCAATGCAGCCCCCAATTAAGGGGTCGTGGTTACAAGAAAATGGGAGGGGCAGCGCCCCCCCCCCCCCCCCGCGCAAGCCAAAAACGGCTCGGCTGTTTTGGCCAAGCAACCGACCAGCGCGCCCAACGCGCAGGTCGCTGGTCCGGGCCGGGTCGACCCAGGGGGTCTCGGGTTGGGTCGGTCCGGGCCCGAAACCCCCGTTTTTTGGACCGTTTGGGTTAAATTGCCCATAACTCGGGCTACAGACCTCCGATCGACGCACCGTCAGCGGCGACACGATCCTTGGAATGAGACGGTCATTTCGTTATATCTCACTCAAGGTTTCGGAATACTTTGGGTATGGCCGGGTTGGTTTGTACACGAAACCAACCGGGCCCTCGGAGCGGAAACGCTCATATCTTGAGCTTCGGACGTCCGATTGACGTGTCATCGACTTTGTTGTATTCCTCTAAGTGAGACGGGTCTTTTGGCTTACTCCGCCCGAGGTTTGGACACAGGTGGAGTACGGTCGGGTTGGTTTTGCCTTAAAAACCAACCGGGCCCCTGAGACGAAAAGGCCAATAACTCTCAGACCGGGCGTCTGGTTGACGCGCCGTCTGCGACGTTGAGTTCCTGTTGACGATATGGAACTTTTGGATATATCAACCATGGAATATGTGTCAGTTGATGTATCAGCCTCTCGGCTCATGGAGCGGACCCTCCCGAACGAGCTTGCTGTGTGCGGGAACCCTAGTGCTGGCTGCAACTGCTACTGTGACTATGACAATGACTGTGCAGAGATCCTCAGTGGATACGACGACGACGACTACAACACTCAGCGATCCTGTGTGGATCAGTGCTACTGATCCTGTGTGGGTCCGATCCTGTGTGGGTCAGCGCTCAGTGGTTCTGTGTGAGCCAGCGCCTACAGATCCTGTGTGGGTTCGATCCTGTGTGGGTCATTGTAGGGGTTAGTACCTATTGATCCTTTCTGGGTCCGACGACTTAGATGGATCAGTGATCATCTCTATCGTCTTTCGAAGAAGTATACCTGTGTGAGCTGAATCCTATTTTACTTTCCTGTGTGGAATGTGTTGTGCTATCGTGTGTGGATTTACGTTTTTATTTCATATGTGCATTGTGTTGTTCTATCCTGTGTGGATTACGTTTTTCTTCCTGTGTGGAATATGTTTGCTTTCCTGTGTGGACTGGTTTGTACTTGGGCTCGGATGTTGGAGCCGAATGATAATTGATGACTGAGGTATATATATGGGCATATACCTAAGCAGTGTCGGATGTTACTTCGTGATTGTATCATTCCTTTTTGGTTTATCCTTTGTGGATTTTGGGAGACCTTTGGGGGTCTCGGGGTCCCTACTGAGTAGCTTATACTCACCCCTGCACGGGCTATGCCCGCACTACATTGCGTTGGTTGCAGATGACGGACAACGCTGATCGTAGTGGAGGCTTGCGGAGCAGGACGGTACCTGGAGGTGGAGCACTGGGCGGGACGTACTCGGAGCGGTAGGCTGGACCTGAGGAGCAGTGGAGACTTTCTATACCCACCCTTCAGGTGGGATTTCCAGTGGATGGCTTGTCGTTGCGGCTTCACCTTTCAGTTTTTATTTTCCCTTTCGAGTTGTACTTTACTTTCATTTTGGGTTTGTATACTGTCCCACTTACTTTTCTGCACTTCACTCTTGTACCAGCTTTTACTTAGTGTTTGTTTTTTTCCTCTTGATTACTCTGTGGGGCTTGTTTACTTTACAAAGGAAATGACTTCCCTTTACCAGGATTGACGCCTTGATGTTAGTCGCCAGCCCCTGGCCTATGGAAGGCGGGCTTGGGGTAGTCACGGCACGGGCCCCGAGGACGGGTCGTGACAAATTTGTATTAGAGGAGTTCGGTTCTACCCCAAACTATGGTCTTTTCTATGTGAAGCAATGGTGTTTAGCGTATTGGGTGTGGTTATCAGTCCAGGGAGTCTAGTGTTGGTTCGGCGGCCGACGTATCCATACACCAGGACCTTGACTTCTGATTTCCGACTTAATGCACGAAAATATTGATTGCATGTGTGTTTCAAGTCTTATTTGTGATTACTTTGTATCAGCTCACCAGGTATACTGTTCTGACCGTGGGGCACCTGTTTCTTTTTCAGGATGGCCCCACGACGGCAGCCAGCTAGGGTTCCGAGAGTCGAGCCTGACAATAGCCCACCGAGTGACGAGGCCTCGGTGCAGGGCCCTTTGTCAGCAGTGGCACCGGCGGTAGGTCTACCCGCCGATCCACTGATGATTCCAGCCCCTACCGCTAACGATGTACGTCACCTTAGTGCACTGCATGAGTTCCAGCACCAGCGACCGCCCAGGTTCCGCGGGGAGACGGACCCCCAGGCAGCCGAGGACTGGCTGGAGGTAGTGGTATGAGTTTTTCGGTTAGTGGGGACACTAGCAGACCTCATGGTGATCCTCGCAGCGAGCCTACTGCACGCAGCAACAGGAAGATGGTGGAGCTTGATGCTCCAGGTGCACGATGAGGCATATCTTATCTGGACAGATTTTGAGGGCCCCTTCCGCTCTAAGTTTGTCCCAGCCACCCTCCGTGCAGTGCGCATTCAGGAGCTTCTTCAGCAGCGGCAGGGCAGCATGACGGTCGCCCAGTACTCGGCGAGATTTACCGATCTCTCGCGCTACTCTACCGACATGGTACGAGACCCATTCTTCTAGGACCGGACCTTTGAGCCGGGATTGAGACACGAGATCAGGGCATCGCTAATCTCCCTTAGCATTTCGACTCAGACATGAGTAATGGAGCGAGCCCTTTTGATCGAGAGTTTTCTTGCTGAGTATACACCAGCGGAGAGACCCACCATAGTGCGACACGTGGCGAAGTCTTCTGCAGCCTGCAGTAGACCGATGTCGCAGAGGTCCAAGCGGGCCAGGCCAACGGGTGAACGACCACAGGATACTGGCTCGGAGGTGCGGGGCACACGTAGTAGAACCAGTCTTACGAGTGGAAGACAGTGCTATGCATGCGGCGGGCAGGGCCACATGGCCAATGACTGCCCGAACCGCCATGCAGAGGAGCAGCAGACGTGTTGAGGAACCACCTAGGCAGAGGTAGAGGTTCGACCATGGTAGTCCGCAGGGAGCAAGCAGATGAGGAAGAGGAGCTGGCCGAGCAGCAGGTGGTGGGCGACGCTTTGAGGCTCTACCACCACCACCACCAGGAGGTCCACCCCGACCTTAGGGGAGAGCACAGCTTCAGGAACTTGATGGTTTTTCCTTGGAGCAGAGCACGACGTCCTTTTCAGAGGACGTACCTTAGTACGAGTTGCTTTACGGGAGGAAGTGCTGAGAGAGTTTCACACTTCTCCTTTGGCGGTTCATCCTGGAGTGGCGAAGATGTACCATGATCTCAGATGACAACACTGGAGGCCAGGCATGAAGAAGGTTGTGGCAGAGTTCGTTTCTCGATGCCTCACCTGCCAACAGGTGAAGGCCGAGCACCAGGTACCATCAGGCTTGGTACAACCCTTGGAGGTTCCGGAGTGGAAGTGGGACGACATGTCTATGGACTTCATGACTAGACTTCCACACACTTCCAGAGGTCACGACTCAATTTGGGTGATTGTCGACCGACTCACCAAGTCGGCTCACTTCATACCCATCAGAGAGCAGGGCTCAGTGGAGAGCTTGGGACGTCTTTACGTTTAGGAGATTGTGCGGCTTCATGGAGTGCCATCATCTATCGTCTCCGATTGAGATGCTCAATTTACTTCCCGAATATGGAAGGGATTGTAGGAGGCGTTCGGGACGCAGCTACGTCTGAGCACAGCCTTTCACCCTCAGACGGATGGTCAGACGGAGAGGACAATTCAGAATCTTGAGGACATGCTCCACGCATGCATCCTCGACTTTGGTCGCAGCTGGGTGGACCACCTATTCTTGGTGGAGTTTGTGTACAACAATAGCTACCACTCCACCATCGGGATGGCACCATACGAGGTGTTGTACGACCGACCTTGCAGATCTCCTTTCTGCTGGACAGACCCTGGGGAGTCAGCACTTGTGGGACCAGAGATGGTCCATGCCACGATAGAGAAGGTCCATGTCATCCAAGAGCGGATGAGGATAGCTCAGAGCTGGCAGAAGTCTTATGCTGACAGGAGGCGGAGGCCACTAGAGTTCGAGGATGGCGACCACGTCTTTTAGCGTGTCTCACCTCGACGTGGATTACGGAGATTTGGACGAGGCGTCAAGTTGTCTCCACGCTTCGTTGGACCATTCCAGGTCCTCAACAGGATTGGCGAGGTGGCTTATCGCCTGGCTCTACCACCTCAGTTGCATCGGGTGCACGACGTCTTCCACGTATCTCAGCTGAGGAGATACGTGCACGACCCGACGCATATCATTGACCATGGGGAGATTGACGTCGATGATGGGGCGAATTTTGCGGAGGTCCCAGTGGAGATCGAGGATCGATAGGAACGGGTCCTACGTGGACGGTCGATTCCTCTAGTGCGCATCAGATGATAGCACGGGAACCTCCAGGAGAGCACTTGGGAGCGGGAGGCTCAGATGTGTGCTCAGTACCCTCATTTGTTTCCCTAGTAATGATGTATCTTTATGGGGACGTAGGGTCCTGAGGTGGGAGTAATGTAAAGACCCGTAAAATTCAAGGGAAATTTTTTCTTAATTTTCTTTGGAATTTTACAAGAACGCGGTTTTAGACGGCACTTGATTCCGAGGCCCGGAGTGCCCGTAATTTCTATCCGAAGTTTAGCTCAGGTACGTTCAGTGAACGAACGAGCAGGAATTTCTAACTTTTGAACTGGTGCCCGGAATCGAATTTCGAGGGCACCGATGGAACCGTAGCTCCAGTAATTGCTTAGGAACTCCTATTCCAGAGTTGTGTTATCATGGGCGTGGATGATAAAAATTGTGGAAGTTAATTTGTTATTATTCTACAATTTTTATTTTCCTTTTGTGTTTTAAGGCTATGGGTGGAAGTTGGGTAACTACCCAACCTCCCTTGGGAGGTTATGAGGGTGGTGGGGCCCACACAAACCACACCCCTTCATATTCTTCAACTCTTCAACTCCCCATTAACTCCCCTTCATTTAATTTGACAACTTGTGTAATTTTAATGAGGTGAGTTAAGTGTGGTTAATTGAATTTCAAACTCTTGAAATTCAAAAGGGTAAGTTGTGTTAATAAATTAAGACTTGGGATTATTTTATTAATGATAGAGTTTATGCCACGTTGAGAGGTTTTGGGAAGCGTGAAGATCTCCTTCATCTCCAACGAAGAACATCTTCGAAGAAGAACGTGAAGAACACCTCGGACTCCGACGAAGAACACCATTCTTCAACGAAGAACATCTCCACCGAAGAACGCGTAGAACTTATCCAACGACGTTTCCTCTTCGGACGAACCTCGACGACAACGGAATCGACGTTAGTTTTCCGTGACACCCGACCTCCGCGATGCTCATCTTCCGCGGCTTGTTGATGTGCACCATTCTTGAAACTGAAGTATGGGATTGTATTTAATTAATTTGTTCGTGACTACTTCCCTGAATTTCTTCATGAAATTTAACCAACTGCTATCGATTAATGTGAGGGGGGGGACCGCACAAACACGGCCAACCCACCTCCTTAATTTTTGTTGTTGGATTCTTTTGGATTGAAATGGAAGTCGCGTGGTGCCGTCGCACCACGCAGAATTATTGCGGCAAGAAATATGCGACGCCAACGCATCGCGCCGCGAATTTATACAAGGACGCGACGCCATTGCGCCGCCTCGGAGACATCCGAAAATACCGCGGCCGGTACCGGGGCCGTAGCGGAGGGGCGCGGCGCCGTCGCGCCACGCCGGACGACAAGGGCCGCGGTCGGTTCCGGGCCGCGGAAGAGCAGGGTGACCGTCGGCCAGTACCGGGCCGATGGCGTCGAAGTTGGAAGGGGACCACCCATCGCCGATCCCGTTAAGTAGGAACCGGCCAGATGAGGAGAAGCCGGGGGAACTAATTCCCCCGACCTTCCATCAATGCGGCCCCCCAATTAAGGGGCCACAGTTACAAGAAAACCGTAGGGGCATCCCCCCCCCCCCCCCCGCGCGAGCTAAAAACGGCTGGGCCGTTTTGGCCGAGCAACCGACCAGCGCGCGGGTCGCGAGTCTGGGCCGCCGGGCCATGCCAGGCCAGGTCGACCTGGACCCAGGTCGGGACGACCCGGTTCGGGCCGACCCAGGGGGTCTCGGTCCGGGTCGGTCCGGGCCTGAAACCACCGTTTTCGGACCGTTTGGGTTCAATTTCCCATAACTTGGGTTACAGACCTCCGATCGATGCACCGTCAGCGGAAACACGATCCTTGGAACAAGACGGTCGTTTTGGTATATCACACTCAAGGTTTCGGAATACTTTGGGTATGGCTGGGTTGGTTCGTACACGAAACAAACTGGGCCCTCGGAGCGGAAATGCTCATATCTTGAGCTTTGGACGTCCGATTGACGTGCCGTCGACTTTGTTGTATTCATCTAAGTGAGAAGGATATTTTGGCTTACTCCGCCCGAGGTTTGGACGCAGGTGGAGTACGGTCGGGTTGGTTTTGCCTTAAAAACCAACCGGGCTCCTGGGATGAAAAAGCCAATAACTCTCAGATCGGGCGTCCGATTGACGCGCCATCTGCGACGTTGAGTTCCTGTTGACGATACGGAATTTTTGGATACATCAACTATGGACTATGTGTCAGTTGATGTATCAGCCTCTCGGCTCGTGGAGCGGACCCTCCCGAACGAGCTTTCTGTGTGCGGGAACCCTAGTGCTGGCTGCGACTGCTACTGTGACTGCGACGACGACTGTGCAGAGATCCTTAGTGGATATGCCAACGACGACTACAAAACTCAACGATCCTGTGTGGATCAGTGCTACCAATCCTATGTAGGTCTGATCCTGTGTGGGTCAGCGCTCAGCGGTTCTGTGTGATCCGGCGCCTACAGATCCTGTGTGGGTCTGATCCTGCGTGGGTCATTGCGGGGGTTAGTACCTATTGATCCTTTGTGGGTCCGACGACTTAGATGGGTCAGTGATCATCTCTATCATCTTTCAAATAAGTATACCTGTGTGAGCTAAATCCTGTTTTACTTTCCTATGTAGACTGTGTTGTGTTATCCTGTGTGGATTTACATTTTGCTTTCCTATGTGGATTGTGTTATGCTATCCTGTGTGGATTACATTTTTCTTCCTGTATGAAATACGTTTGCTTTCCTGTGCGGACTGGGTTGTACTTGGGCTCGGATGTTGGAGCCGAATGACAATTGATGACATAGGTATATGTATGGGCATATACCTAAGCAGTGTTGGATGTTACTTTGTGATTGTATATTTCCTTTGTGGTTTATCCTTTTTGGATTTTGGGAGACCTTCGGGGGTCTCAGGGTCCCTACTGAGTAGCTTATACTCACCCCTGCACGGGCTATGCCCGCACTACGTTGTGTTGGTTGTGGACGATGAACAACGCTGATCGTAGTGGAGTCTTGTGGAGCAGGACGGTACCTGGAGGTGGACCACTGGGCGGGACGTACTCGGAGTGGTAGGCTGGACCCGAGGAGCAGTGGAGACTTTCTGTACCCACCCTTCAGGTGGGATTTCCAGTGGATAGATCGTCGTTGTAGCTTTACCAATCAGTTGCTGTTTTCCCTTTCGAGTTGTACTTTACTTTCAGTTTGGGTTTGTATACTGGCCCACTTACTTTTCTGCACTTCACTCTTGTACTAGCTTTTACTTAGTGTTTACTTTTTTCCGCTTGCTTACTCTGTGGTGCTTGTTTACTTTACAAAGTCAATGCCTTCCCTTTACCGGGATTTATGCCTTGGTGCTAGTCGCCAGCCCCTGGCCTTTGGAAGGCGGGCTTGGGGTAGTCACGACACGGGCCCCGAGGACGGGTCGTGACAATGGTGATGCTAGGTGCTATCCTCTTCTAGGGAACCTCAGGGAGGCGGTGGAGCCTGATGCTCCAGTTTCATGATAAGGCGAACCTCACTTGGATGGACTTTGAGAGCCTCTTCAGGGAAGAGTTCATTCTATCTACACTATGCTCTGGGCATATTCATGATATCCTACTCTTATAGGAGGGAAACATGATAGTAGCCTAGTACTTGGTGAGATTCACTAACCTCTCGCATTATTCCACCGACATGGTACGAGACCCTATCTTTAATGCCTAGACCTTTGAGTCGGGTCTCCGATGAGAGATCAGAGAATCAATGATATCACTCAATATCCCAATGCAGGACAGAGTTCTCAAGCGAGCATTATTGGTGGAGAGCTTCTAAGTTGAGAAGGCACTGACAGTGAGAGCCACCACCAGACGATAGGTAGCCGAGTCAACTGTATCAGGAAATAGGTAGATGATACAGAGGTCTAAGCGAGCTAGACCATATAGAGGATGACCAGACGATATAGGGTCATAGGTTCGAAGCTCATGAGATAGAGGAGGACAACAAAGGATTAGACTGTGCTTCTTGTCCGATAGGCATGGCCACATGGATCTCGACTGCCTGACCCATTGTACCGATGATCAACAGAAGGGTGAGGGACTGCCGAGGTAGATACATAGATTCGACTAGGGAGGTCTGCAGGGTTGTAGACATGGCATAGGACTAGTCCATGCAGTAGAGAGTGGGCAGCAATATGAGGCTCTACCACCACCCACCTCCAGGTGGTCCACCCCGACCTCGGGGAGCAAGCGGATAGGGACTAGCATAGCTTCAGGCAACTGAGGCCTACAACCACAGTGCTCTAGAGATCATTTGTGGTACGATGTGTGTCTACTCCACCCTAGCTGCAGTACTCATAGACACAGGTGACAATCTCTCTTTCAATACCAAGACTCTTGTACAGAGCTCCGAGATTCCTATAAATCCATTGGCTCGATCCTTACAAATAGATACTCCTATGGGATAGTATGTTATGATTACACATTGGTGCCGGTAGTGTGAGATTACTCTGGGAGGCGAGAGCTTTGGATGGGATCTCCTAGTAGCAGCATCGAGTCCTTACGATGTGATGTTGGGTTTGGAATGGTTCTCCACGGTCCTTGATCAGATTGACTATTTCTGGCACAAAGTGCGGTGTGTCTATGAGGATGGGACCAGGTATTCCATCGTCAACGTGAAGGGAACCTTAGCTACATAGGCTGGACTTACTGGGAGAAGGGTGCAACCTATCACATATCATTTGGAAAGACTTACCATCAGAGAAGTTGATGTGAAGAGTCTGAGTTATCCTGTAGTGGTGGACTAGTATGCTGATATCTTTCCTGATGATGTTACTGGACTACCTCTTCATAGAGAGGTATACTTCTACATGAACTTGTACCCCGGGATGACTCAGGTATGTACAAAATCATATCAGATGGTTCTCGCGGAGCTTCGTGAGTTATGGGTATAGTTAGAGGACTTATAGAGGAAGGTGTTCCTAAGGCCTAGTGTTTCTACATGGGCATCCCCAATTTTGTTTTCCAAGAAGGAAGATAAGAGTCTGAGGCTTTTCGTGGACTATTAGTGCCTGAACCAGGTGAACATGAAGAAAAATTATCCACTCTCAAGGATTGATTATCTCTTTGACCAGTGGAAGGGAGCACAATGGCTTTTGAAGATAAACCACTGATCAAGATATCATCAGCTTAGGGTATGAGACGAGGACGTACCGAAGACAGCTTTCAGATTTCGATATGGCCATTATGAGTTTTTGGTAATGCCCATCGGCATGACAAAAGCTCTGGTAGTTTTTATGGTTCTCTTGAACAGAATCTTCCTGCCTTACGTCAATCACTTTGTTGTAGTCTTCATTGATGATATATTGATATACTTGACATTGGAGGTGGAGCATACCACAAACCTACAGATAGTTTTGGATACACTCTGAGAGCACCAAATTTATGGAAATATGTCGAAGTACCAGTTCTAAATATAGGACGTCCACTTTCTAGGTCTTGTTATCTCATATTATGGAGTTGTAGTGGATCTGGAAAAGATAGAGGATGTGCTTTTTTGTGATCCACCAAAGAGTGTAACCGAGGTGCAAAGTTTCATGGGATTGGATGGGTACTACCAAAGATTTTTACTAAAATTTTCTAGAGTTTCGACTCCCTTGTTAGCTTTGACAAAGAATGGGAAGCCCATCTTGATGATGGAAAGATGCTAGTAGAGTTTTTACAAGCTGAGGAAGAGACTGATGAATTCCCCCATCTTGAGGCTACCAGAAGAGGGTGTTGGGTATGTAGTATACTATGACACATAGGGGACCGGTCTGGGTTGTGTCCTGATACAAGATCCAGCGGTGATCGCCTACAACTCACGGAAGTTGAGACAACACTAGAAGAACTACACTACCCATGAACTGGAGTTAGTAACATTGGTCTTTGCACTAAATATGTGGTAGCACTACTTGATGGTTGACCGTTTTACAATATACTCTGATTACAAGAGTCTCATGTATATCTTTTCATAGAAGGAAATGAACCGAATATAGTGATAATGACTGGAGTTTCACGAGGACTACGACTTTGAGTTAGTCTACACTCCTGGGAAAGGGAACATAGTAACAGACACACTTAGTAGGAGGTATGGTCTATAGTTGCTGAGTGAGGCGACATAGAAGTTAGCAATATTGAAGTTCTCTTTTAGGGATAGTGATGGAGTAGCTTACCTCTAGTCTATGATGGTTAATCCCCCACTCCTTCAGTGAGTAATGGAGGCACAACTTGGGGATATAGACTGCGAGGCCCGACATGCTCATATATCCTCAGGAAAGGTTCCTGATGGATTTTCTGAAGGTGTGGAGCACATCATCCTCTTTAGAGGATTCACTATGGTACCAGTGATGCTACAGTAGGATGTGTTGAGGGAGTTCTATACATCCCATTTGGTAGTATATCCTAGTGTGGAGAAGATGTACTAGGACCTCTGATGTCAGTGTTGGTGGCCATGGATGAAGAAATCAGTGGCATAGTTCATATCATGATACCTCACTTGTTAGGAAGTGAAGGCTGAGCATTAGGTTCCAATAGGCTTAGATCTACCACATGTGGTACTAGAGTGGATGTGGTATGGTATATCCATGGACCTTGTGACAGGCCTACCACGTATGTCCAGGGGCCATGATTTCATTTAGGTGATCGTTGAATGACTCACAACATCACCCCACTTCCTACCCATATGAGATCATGGATCAGTAGAGAGCTTGGGACACCTCTATGTACAAGAGATTTTACGGCTTAATGTTGTTCCATTAGATATCGTCTCAGATCACAATGCTCATTTTACATCCCGATTGTGGAAGAGATTACATGAGGAATTTTGGAATCAGTTACACTTGAGCACCGCCTTCTATCCTCAGATAGATGGTCAGATATAGAAAACCATTCAGACACACGAGGACATGCTACGTTCTTGTGTCCTCGATTTTTCCCCAGTTGGAAGAACCACCTACCACTGGTGGTGTTCACATACAACAACAGTTTTCACTCCACCATCAGCATGCCTCCATTTGAGGCCTTGTATGGGAGACTTTGAATATCACCACTATACTAGACAGACCCAAGGGAGTCCACACTTATTGGTCTACAGTTAGTACATACTACTACGGAGAAGGTGCAGGTCATCCAGTAGAGGATGAATATTGCACAAAGCTGGCAGAAGTATTATGCCGATAGGATATGGAGACCCTTGGAGTTTGAGGAGGGAGACATTGTATTCTTATGGGTCTCACCCCGGAAAGGATTATAGAGGTTTGACCAGGGCGGAAAGTTATCTCTGCGGATCATCAGATCTTTCCAGATCCTCAATAGAGTAGGCGAGGTGGCGTACCATCTAGCTCTTCCCCCACAGATACACTGGGTGCATAATGTTTTTCCATGTGTCGCAGCTGAGGAGGTATTTTCATGATCCATCATACATTATTGACTGGGGTGATCTAGACATCGAAAATGAGGCAATGTTTCAATAGTTGTCGGTGGAGATAGAGGATCGACAAGAGCGGTTCCTTCACGGGCTGTTGATTCCTCTAGTGTGAGTTCGTTGGTAGCATGGGAATTTCTTGGAGAGCACATGGGAGTGGGATACTCATATACGTGCTTAGTACCCCCATTTTTTCCATAGTTTTGTTGTAGCTTTTAGGGATGAAAATACCTTAGGTGGGGAGAATGTTAAGACCCAAAAACTATATATAATATTTTAAATTATTTGGGATTATTACGAGTGTACAAAAATTTATGGTTCTTGATTCCAAGGCCCGGTGTGCCCAGAACATAATTTTGAACTTTTTAAAGGTATATTCAGTAATCGTGCAGGCGACATTTTCTATCTTTTGAACTAGTGTTCAGATTAAAAATCCGAGGGCACCATTCAATCTACAGTGCCAAGATTTTCTTAAGGGAGGATTAACTTCGACTATAGTTGGTCAAGAGAAAAAGTATGTTTTCTAGAGTTTTTAATGAATAATAAAATAATATTAATTTTTTATTTTATTTTTTCCTACCAAGTTCAGTGACGAGGACATGACCACTAAGTTTTCAATCCATTTAATGGCTCAACTCTCCTATTTTGTAACCGCACCATTGGGAATTAATTGGTTTCTTCATTAATGAACCTCATTAATCCCTCGTTGTGTTAATCACCTTTTCCCCTCTATTTAAATGAGTCTCGAGCATGGGTTTTTGACACAGAAGTGAGGAACCTCTAACGAAGTGTTGCGGCATCTTCCACCGATGAAGAACAAAAGCTTTGACGAAAACATTGGAGGAATCGATCTTGGATCGATGAACGCTGATGGCTTCATCAATCATGGATTCTACCTCCAAAACCTTGATGACACCTTTGATTCTGAGGTAGGTGGTGTTTTTATTTAAATTCATGATAATTGTTTCTTTTTCAGGTTCTTGTAGCACGACGAATTTTGGATGTGTAGAATAGAGTTTTCCATTATTTTACGTGATGTATTAATTGTTACCCGCTTGTTGTGAAACTAACACAGAGGGCGCAGGCCAAACAAACAAGGCTTGGAACATCCGCCACTTCGGTATTTGTCTCGTTATTTGGGTAAGAATTTCCAACTCGATGGAAACTTGAATCCTGGTGCCATGCTATGATAGATGAAACTCGGGAGGCCCATAGGCATGTTTGGAAGGGAAAAGGACCCCCAGATCTCACCCAGTGGCCAGAAGAAGTTTGGTTGGCGCGGCGGAATCGGTGACCGGCCAATAACGGTGGCAGCAGGTGGCACGATGTGGAGTTGAGCCGCGGCATCGAGCCACATCAGTAGAAGGGGCGGCTAGCTCATGAACGGGCGTGTTGGTGGAAGGTGGTGTGCCGTCGTGCGCCATGGTGATGAGGTCGCGTCTTCGAAGCCATAGTGGAGGCGAAGGGGACCCACACCCTACCAGTACCGAGACGGGTAGCGGAAGCTGGTGGGCCTAGAAATTAATTTTATTCGCATCACCGAAATGAAATTACAATGTCGACTCCGGTGAGCTATCCTGGTATGGTCTGAGGACCACACATGGATTTGACAGAGCACAAAAATAAAAATGAACAAGTACCTTGTTCGGATCTGACGTGCGCAAGTTCGTCGTTGGTTGCCAGTGTTCGTTGATCAAAGAATCCGACATCGAGTTACTCTAGATCGTCCACACAGGCCTCTCGAATCTGCATGCACATCATTCATTGGAATCTGGGTGAAAGCGCGGCACACTAACGATCTCCTCGACACGGAGATGATCACTGCAAGGCAAGGAACTTCAATTCACAATGGAAGTTCTTAACATTCATTCTTTCTTGAGAGGATATCTCTCTAGAATCCAGGAGGAGAGAGAGGCTCTCAAAAATGATACATGAATAGTTACAAGGGGAGAGACTCTCTCTTACTTATATAGGGGATATCTAAAATCCTAGTATGGGTTCTCGCCCCCCTATAGAAAATATCCTATGTATAAGTACTATAAATATTTATTTATGTCAAATAAAATTCTGAAATAAATAATATTTATCATTTTATCACTGACTATAAAATATATTAATTTATATTGCATGATAAACTTGAGTCTGATAACTCGACTCACTTCTCCAGAAAATATTAAACAAACACTGGATGTGTAAATCTGTTCAAATAATATTTTATTTTTGTATCTACGGATCACTTGAAAATACATGTTATAAATAAATTCAACATATTATTTAGAGCATTAATAAATAAAGAATTTATTTATTACTTGGTGATCCATAGAACATGGATAGTACTCAGACCCTATGGGAGGTCCCACCTTGTTCTATATTCCTATTCTCAAAATAGGGTATATTCTCAAAGAGCTATTGTGTGTTACCCTCTAGGACCTTACCTCAATAGTAGTAAATAATATCCACTAACCAAGAGCGGGGTCTAGTAACCCCTCGAGGCCCATATAGAGATAAGGTAAAGTCAATGAAATGACTACCTTTCTACAAACATGGTCTGTGTAATATAATCTCTTAGTCATAAATATCTCAATAAATCATAATGCACGATAGTGTCATCTTCCTTTATATTGATTTATTTTATTTGTTGATTTGTATGGATGGGCATACCTTCCACTACCATGGACATGAATTTAATGAAGGTGAAACCATCCTAATAAACTAGGCCCGATATATCTCTACCTAAACTCAGAAGAGAAAATTCTATTCTCGATCATTCAATCAAGGCCATTCCATTAATGACATACTCAATACAAACTACATCGCCATGACTTTATCTCCACGGTTTTCACCTTGCATCAAATGTACCTAATTAAATTATATTCATTGATAATGTAATGTCCCATAAATTACATATATTTTTTAATTATATAGAATTATTTTGAGACTAAGAAATCCAAAGGAACATGATTCTGAGGCATGGAGTGCCTTAAATGATCCGTCAATGTTTGGTTGAGTAATAATTAGCGCGCCTAGGTAGTTTTCCATAAAAAGTGGAATAACATTTAAATGGTAACTTAGATCGGAAATCTGAGGGCACAATTGCGTTTAGGATGGCAGGTTTACCCTAGGCGTGAGTTAAACATTGTCGGTGTGGACCTCCTATGAGAAAACAAAAAAATGGCATAATCGTAAATAAAATAATTAAATAAATTATTTTATTTTTCAAATGCATATAACTCACAAATCGTAACTCAGATTAAAAATATGAGACTACTGTTGAACTCGTGAGGGTATGATTTATTTAGGCAGATACTAACTTTGGCTGGCAGGGGCCACCAGTGAATGTTAATTTTTGGTCGTAAATAAAATAATTAATTGAAAAATATTTTATTGTAAAATCCTTAACATTTAAACGGTAACACGGATTTGAAATCTGAGAGTACCGTTGGGTTCATTGGGGATTTTTTCACATAATTAGAGCCGAACCTCGACCAGAACAGGTCGAAGGTGACTGATAATAATTTTCCAAACTTTTTTCGGGTACGTTCAGTAAATGCATGAGCGGCGTTATACAACTTTTGAACTAGTGCTCGAAATTGAAATCTGAGCACACCGTTGAAGTCATGACGCCAATATTTTCTTAAGGAGACCTGCACCTTCATTTCTATAGGTCGAGGGTGAATGTTAGTTTTTGTGAATTTTTTGGGAGAGTTAAAAGAATAAAAATAAAATAATTATCAACTTTTATTTTATTTTTAAGAACTCCCATTTCATGTATAGTGGTGGGGACCACCCAAACTAAAAACCCCCAATTTAAATTCAATGGTGGGGTCCACCTGACCCTTGAAATCCCCCTTTAATGGGAGATAACTCTTTATTTTCCTCCCATTTATGTGCTGACTCGATTAGTTTATTTAATAAACTTATTTGGAACTTCACCATCTGGTCTGAGGATTGTTGGAAAAAGGGAGAGCTCTAGATAACTTGGAAGAAGATTCTTCAACGAAGAACATCCACTACAAATGAAGAGCATCCTCTGAAATTGGATAACGGGGACGATGCATGATCCCAGATCAGAAACATATTGCAGGAGAAACGAATGTCGACGTCACCATATCTTCAACTTCATCTTCTTCCTCGCACCACCTCCAACAGACAATTGAGGTAGGGGTTGTTGCTAAATTCATGAAATTTCTCGATTTAATTCCTCGTTCTTAGAAAGCATGGAGAACACATATCAACTAAAACCAGTTGATCCATGATTCATTTGAATTGTAGGGGTGTTTATATATGTTTTAATTTGTTTTATTGATTCTTCATATCCTAAATTCATGACGACGATGGCCAAACGAACATGGCCATCGTCTCACACATAAACCATGTTCCTCATTCTTTTTATTTTTCGCTCATTCTTCGTACGTTCTTTAACACCTAATATTTATTGGTTTTGGAAACACAGAGTTTTTATAAGGGCAATATATGGACGTGAAGCCCTCGATACAGGGATCAAAAATATGTGTTCGTTTAATTTTTTGGTCTTGCAACGTAGCCACAATGGCTCGCGGAAGGAGGCGACCAAATATTTATTGGCACTGGAAATGCAATGTTCTATTAAGCATGACTTATGAATGTGGAACCCTCGACCCAAGAATCACGAATATGTGATAATTTTATTTTATGTGGTTAGAATGAAGATGTGAAAGCCCACAGAAAGAGAAATATGGTGGAGTAGGGCAGTCCGACATGGCTGGTGCAGGTGGTGCACGCGCAGAAAGCGGAGCCAGTTGGCTTCAACCGACGACGAGGTAGATTAGGTGGCAGCGCGAGTAGGCAGTATGGCGGAGGGAGTTTGTGTGTGATTTGGAGGCACAACTAATTCCTAGATTGTGTGCAGGGGTGAAAAATCGTGGAAGAATAAAATTAGATTGGAGAGAGGAAGGAATATATAGGAAATAAAATTAAAAGTAAAATGAGTAAAAAAAGAGATAGAGGGATTATTGGGACCCACACACACCAAAATGAGATACTCGTTTTGTGTGTGAATCTCAAATGAGATTGGAGATAGAAACATTCAATTAAATGAAATAATAATAATATAATAATATAATTATTATTTATGGTTGTCAAAACCCTATTTCATCTGTAACTTATCAATTGGACCTCAGTTTCACGAACCATCTGTAGCAGTGCGACCCTGACTTCGAAAAAAAATATTAGTCCAATATTGGGTTTCTTTTTCAGCTTTTCTGATCAGGTTCCCAAAGCGCTCAGAAAATAATAGATTTAATATTATTATTAAATCTTCGACCCACCCTAACTCCTACATGCGACGTCCAATTGACATTCCGTTAGTGGTGACGTGATCCTGCCATTAATACGGTCGATTCAAGTCTAATGTTGCATACTAAATTATAGTTCATGCCTTGGGATCATGAAACAACCAATAATAATATTATTATTATTGTGAGATCTTGTGTTCGACATATCACCCTCATACGGTATCGAAATGATGAACCGTCAACAACGTTGTAAACCCTGGAGTGAGACTGTCTGTTCGGTATACCCCACATGATATTTGGGTAAAGTTGGGATACGGTTGGGGTGGACTGAGCATGAATCCAACTGGACCCTTGGAACTAAAAGGCTAATAACTTACAGACCGGGCATCTGATTGATGCATTGTATATAGCGTTGTGACCCCTATGACGTGGCATTCCTTTGGGATACTTCTTCATGGGACTTTGTGGTAGTTAAAGTATCGACCAGTTGCATGAGATGTGGAATCTATAATAGACGAGCAAGATTAGTGCGGGAACCCAGTAGCTGGTTTTGATGTGAAGAATGAATAGCGATCATGTGTTGGTCAGCACTGAGTGATCGTGTGTGGGTCAGCACCGATCGATCTTTTGTGGGACAACACTAAGCGATCCGATGTGGGTGATAACATAGTGATCATGTGTGGGTCAGCACTGAGCGATCTTATGTGGGTCTGCACCGAGCGATCTTGTGTGGGTCAACACCGAGTGAACCTATGTGGGTCAGCACCTAGAGATCCTATGTGAGTCTGATGATGATTAGGGATCCTTCATGGGTCCTTAACTTAACAGAGTATGATGATTTAGTAGTTACATCTAATCAACTCTACTACTGTATTTAATAAATACCTATCGTGAGATTATTTAATACATGTGTCATACTTTCCTTTGTGGTAATACCATAGGGGTATTCTTCTATGTGGCGTACATGTGTGGTACTTTCCTTTGTGGTATATCTTCCTTTTTGGAACGGTTGAGAATGGGGCTCTGGACTTGGACTCTGTGATTTCCTCATGATTTTTATGGGTTTACTTGATAACTTTGGTATATGTATGGTCATATACCTAAGTAGGGTTGTCAGTTGTTTTCATGCTATGTGCTTTATCCTTTGTATATTTTGTGAGACCTTGAGGGTCTCGGGGTCCCTACTGAGTATTGTTATACTCACCCCTGCAGGGGTTACACCCGCACCTTGTTGTGTTTGGTGTAGATGATGGACATCATTGACTGAGGATGAGAGTACCCGGACTAGAGGTAGCTCGGAGGTGGACATTAGTTACGGAGAACCGCATAGATGACCGTTCGTGAGTTATACCTACCCTTTAGGTAGGATTCATGGTGGATGATCAAGGAGCTGATTTTCACCTATCAGTTGTCTTGTACATTCTAGTTTTATTTGTACTTTCTAGTTGTTCTTGTATTCATGCGCCTTTTTCTAACGGTACTTGCACTTTTTACTATACAATTTCCTTGAGTTCGCATCTTACTGTGTGCTTGGTCGTGTGTGTTTACAGGTTATAAAGGCAATGCCTTCCCATTTTTAGGGAATACGCCTTCGGTGCTAGCGCCAACCCCTGGATTATGGAAGGCCGGCTTGGGGTAGTTATAACACGGGCCCCGGGGGACAGGTCGTGACAAATTGGTATCAGAGGAGTCGGTTCTACCATAGAACATAAGACTCTGATCATTTTAATAGTAATACTATTAAGTGTAGTGAGTGTGGTTATCAGTTTAAAGAGTCCTATATTGGTGCAATGTATGACGTATCCATACACCTAGGCCCTGACTTCTGATTTCTGACTCAGTGCACGAAAACACTGATTGTGTGTGTGTTTTTGAAAAGTCTTCATGTGTTTTCTTGAGTTAGTTCACCAAGTATAACTTAATGAACCTAGAAAACCTTTTTCTTATTAGGATCTTGTTGTGTTGACATCTATCTAGTATCCCCGATAGAGAAAACAATGAAGACCCACCAAGAGATGATGCTCCGGTGTAGGGCCCTCTTATTATGTTGGCACCTTCGGGTGGTGTACTAGCAACACCACACCCATTGGGTAGCAGATACCACTAGACACATTGGAAAACTGTGCACATCGACTGAGTGCACTGCATTAGTTTTAGTAGCAGAGGCCTTTGAGGTTTTGAGGCGAGACAGTTTTCCCACACAGCTGAGGGCTAGCTGGAAGAGGTTTCAAGAGTTTTCCACCTAGTTGAGACATTATTAGAGCAGATAGTGATCTTAGCTACTAGTATTTTTCATTGATTGACCATGAAAATGGTCCTCATAGTGATGAGGCTTCGGTATGTGGACCATTACCTGATATAGTACCTTCGGGTAGTGTGTCAGCTATATCACTACCCATTGGTCAGCAGTTACAACTGGTGGTACTAGTAGCAAAAAAATATTGGCTTAGTGCCTTACGCGTGATTCAGCATCAGATACCCCTCAGGTTCGAAGGCAAGGCTGAATCACATGCGGTTGAGGACTAGATTGAGGAGGTGGCTGAGAGTTCACTAGAACCTCTACAGGTTCAGAAGGATAACATGAAGGTAGCTGAGTATTTATTGAGGCATACCAATCATTCCCGGTACTCGATGAATACGATACGATCAGTGCTTCGGGGATCGAACTTTCGAGCACAGTGTGTTTAAGGATGTATGAGCCAATACTATTCCTCTATGTATTCCTACTTATGTTGGGGTGCTAGAGAGTAACTTTGTGATTGAATGTTCTTTGGCTAAGAAGATACGCCAGTGAATGTTAGTAGTGATAATATAGGAAACTCGCGCTAGTGTTAGAGACACGGGTGTGAATAAAAAGTTTCGGGAAGAAGAAGTGTTAGGGACAGATGAATCTGTAGGGCTGGAGACGTGGAAGCAGAGATAGGGGAGTATCATGAGGTGGTGTACATTTTTACAATTTTCAACCACCCCCGAATATAGTCCCCTCCAGGCTCAGGGAGCTAGAGGACAGGGGAAGAGAGTAGCTGCATGCGGTCAAGGATTATGACCCAAGGGCTCTAGGAATGATTTGAGGTATGGTCTATGTCTACTAATAGCTATTGTATCAATAGACATAGGTAACAATCATTCCTTCCTTCCACGAATCTTGACCAATACCTAGAGTTTCCGGTTAAACCATTGACTTGACCCTCACTTCTGGAGATACCATTGGGAGAATACTCGATAGTTACACTTATGCCGACGGTGTGATCTGACCCTTAAGGCAAGAGTTTCAGTTGGAACCTCTTGGTGGCAGCGTCGTGGCATTACGACGTTAGTTTGGGTGTGATGGAACATCTACAATTCATACCCAGATTAAATATATTATGAAAAAAGTTAGTGGTTTATCTACAACGTTGGGATGAGGTTTTCCTTAGTCGGTGAAAAAGAAAACCCAGGCAGCATAGGATAAACTCCTGCATAGGAGGGTGCGGCTGATCACTCATGAGTCAGCCGACTTTACCCTCATGGAAGTAGAAGTTTTGAGTTTTATGTTCCCAATGGTAGTGGCTAGAGTTTCTCCCAGACTATGAATTTGAGATAATCTATACTCCTTGGATGCTGAACGTGGTAGAAGATGCACTTAGCAGGTGGTCTGGCCTGCAGCTGCTGAGGGATGCGACAGAGCAGCTAGTCGCGCTACAGACATCCTTCATGGATAGATATGAAGCTACTTACCTTAAGTCTCTTACAGTCACTCCCCCAGTTCTTCTACGATTCAGGGAGGTGCATCACGGGGACACTGACTATGAGGATCAACGTAGTCAGATATCCACAAGACATGCACCTATTGGATTTTCTAAAGGTGGGGAGCACGTCATCTTCTTAAAAGACATATTATAGTACCGGTGTAGATACACGAGTAAGTGTTGAGGGAGTCCCATACGTCCTCTCTAACGGTACATCCTAGTGTGGTGAATATGTATTGGGATCTCTGACGTCAGTACTGATGGCCTGAGATGAAGGAACCAGTGGCAGAGTTTGTATCACGATGTATCACTTTTCTGCAGGTGAAGACTGCACAGAGTTGGTAGAAGTCTTCTGTCGACAAGATACGAAAACCCTTGGAGTTCCAGGTGGGTGACCACAAATTCTTGCAAGTCTCTCCTAGATATGGACTACAATGATTTGGCGAGGCAGAAAGTTATCACCGAGGTTTATCGGTCCTTCTCTGATACTTCGGAGGATAGGTGAGCTAGCATACCGCTTGGCTCTACCACCATAGTTGGAGAGGGTTCACGACATCTTCCATGTATCACAGCTGAGAAGATACGTTCATGACCCACACAACATCATCGACCATGATGAGATGGACTTCAATGATGGGGTGACATTTACGAAGGTTCCAATAGAGATTGAGGATCGACAGTAGCAGGTCCTTCATGGGCGGTCGATACCTCTGGTGGGATTTTTATGGAAGCACAAGAACCACCAATAGAGCACATGGGAGTGGAAGACTCAGATTCATGCCCAGTACCCTCTTTTGTTTTTTTTCCTTTATTGTGGATTTCGGGGACGTAAATCCCTAAGGTGGGGAGAATTTAATGGCTTGGAAATTCCGTATATATTTTTTATTTATATGTAATTATTTTGAGACCGCCAAAATCTTATGGTGTGTGATTCCGAGGCCCAGAGTGCTTGGAATGATCCGTCGAAGTTTGGTTGAGTATTAATTAGCATGTGTAAGTATTTTTCCTGAAAAAGTGGAATAACTTTTAAATGGTAACTCAGATCGGAAATATGAGGGCACCATTGCGTTCAGGATGGCGGGTTTACCCTAGGCATGACTTAATTTTAGTCAGCGCGGACCACCTGTGAGAAAACCAAAAAATGGCATAATCGTAAATAAAATAATTAAAAAAATTATTTTATTTTTAAAATTCTTATAACTCACAAACGGTAACACAGATTGAAAATATGAGAAAACTGTTGAACTCATGAGGGTATGCTTTATTTAGGAAGATACTAACATTGGCCAGCAGGTGTCCCCAGTGAAAGTTATTTTTTGGTCGTAAATAAAATAATTAAGTGACAATTGTTTTATTAAAAAATACTTAACATTTAAACGGTAACTCGCATTGGAAATCCGAGAGTACCGTTGGTTTTGTTGGGGCATTTTTCATTTAGGAAATTCTTACCCTCGACCGACATGGGTTGAGGGTGATTGATAATAATTTTCTAAACATTTTTTACGGGTATGTTCAGTAAACGCATGAGCAGAGATATATAAATTTTGAACCGGTGATTGGAATTGATATTTGAGGGCACCGTTGAACTCGAAACACAAATATTTTCTTAGGGAGACCTTCACCTTGACCACATTAGGTCAAGGGTGAGAGTTAGTTTTCGTGAATTTCATGGGAGAGTTAAAAGAATAAAAATAAAATAATGAACAACTTTTATTTTATTTTGAAAACCTCCCATTTTATGTTTAGTGGTGGGGACCACCCGAACTAAAAACCCCCAATTTAAATTCAAAGGTGGGGACCACCCGACCCTTGAACTCACCCTTTAATGGGAGATAACTCTTGGTTTTCCTCCCATTGATATGCCAACTCAATTAGTTTATTTAATAAACTTATTTGTCACTTTACCATTTGGTTGGAGGATTGTTGGATAAAGGGAGAACTCTGGAGAACTTGGAAGGAGATTCTTCAATGAAGAACATCCCCTTCAATGAAGAGAATCCTCCGGAATCGGAGAATGAGGAAGAAATTAGACTTAGGATTGGAAACATCATGCAGGAGCAATGAATGCCAACGTCACCATCTCATCGACTTCGTCTTCTTCCACACGCCGCCTCCAACGGACAATCTATGTAGGGTTTGTTATTTAATTCATGAAATTTATCGATTTAATTCCTCATTCTTGGAAAGCATGGAGAACACGGATAAACCAAAATGAGTTGATTCATGCTTTGTATGAATTGTAGGGGTTTTTATATATGTTTAAATTTGTTTTATTGATTCTTCATATCATAAATTAACGACGACAATGGCCAAACATACATGGCCATCATCCCGCACATAGACCATGTTACTCTTTCTTTTTATTCTTCGCATGTTCTTCGTACATTCTTCAATGCCTAATATTTATTGGCACTGGAAACATGGAGCTTTGCTGAGTGCAGTATATAGAATCAAATTCCTCGACTCAAGGATTGAAAATATGTGATCGTTTAATTTTTTGGGCTTTGAACGAAGCCACAATGGCTCACAGAATGAGGCAGTCAAATATTTATTAGCACTGGAAATGCAATATTCTATTGAGCGTGACATATGGACGTGGAGACCTCATCCTGAGGAACACAAATAGGTGATAATTTTATTTTTCAGCATTAGAATGAAGATGCAATAGACCACGGATGAAGTGACGTGGTGGAGTAGGGCGGTCCGGTGCGGCTGGTGCAGGTGGTGTGCGTGCAGCAAGCGGGGCCAGGTGGCTTCTTCCGAAGACGAGGTAGATTAAGCAGCAGCGTGAGTAGGTGGCATGGCGGAGGTAGGCTTTGTGTGAGGCGAAGGCGCAGCAGATTCTCGGATTGTGTACAGGGGTGAAAAATCGTGGAAGAAGAAAATTAGATTAGAGAGAGGAAGGAATAGATAGGAAATAAAATAAAAAAAATGAATATAAAAAAAGAGATAGAGGAACTATTTGGACCCGCATGCACCAAAATGGGATACCCCTCTTCTGTGAGGATCTCAAATGAGATTGGAGTGAGAAACTCTCAATTAAATGAAATAATAATAATATAATAATTATATTATTATTTATGGTTTCAAAACCCTATTTCGTCTGTAACTTATCCATCTGACCTCGATTTCATGAACCGTCAGCAGCAGTGCGGCCCTAACTTCGAGATGAAAATTATGCGTCCAATATTGGGTGTCTTTTTCAGATTTTCAGATTGAGTACCTAAAACACTCAGAAAATAATATATTTAATAATATTATTAAATCTGTGACCCGCCACAACTCCTGTGTGCGACGCCCAATTGACTTTCCATCATTGGTGATGTGAACCTATCATTAATAAAGTCTATTCAAGTCTAATTTTGGATTCTAAATTCTGGTTTGTGGCTCGAGTTCACGAAACACCCAATAATTATTTTATTATTATTGTGAGATCTTGTATTCGACATATCTCCCTCATACGGTGTCGAAATGACGAACCCTCAATGGAAATGAAAACCATATAGTGAGAATGTCCCTTTGGTATACCCCACTTGAGGTTTGGGTAATGTTGGGATACAGTTGGGTTGGATCGAGCATGAATCCCACCGGGCCCTCGAGACTAGAAGGCTAATAACATACAGACCGGGCGTCCGATTGATGCACTGTTTTTAGCGTTGAGACCCCTATGAGGTGGTTGTACCATGGGATACATCTCCGAGAGACTTCATGGAAGTTGGAGTATCGACCAGTGGCTTGAGGAGAAGACTCTCCTAGAGATGAGCAAGCATATTTCGGGAACCCAGTTGCTGGCTATGATGTGACGAATGAATAATGATACTATGTGGGTCATCAACGAGCGATCATGTGTGGGTTAGCATCGAGCGATCCTGTGTGGGTCAGCACTGAGCGATCCTTTGTGGGTCACCACTTAGCGATCCTCTGTGGGTTAGCACTGAGCGATCTTATGTGGGTCAACACTGAGCGATCTTGTGTGGGTTTGCACTGACCAATCTTGCGTGGGTCATCACCTAGAGATCCTATGTGGGTCTGATGATTATTAGAGAACTTTCTTGGTTTTGTATCTTAACAGAGTAAGACGATTCAGTAGTTATATCATGTCATCTCTTCTACTGTATCTAAGAAATACATATTGTGAGCTGAGTCCGTACTTGTGTGGTACTTTCCTTCATGGTAATACCTCGGTGGTATTCTTCTGTGTGGCGTACTTGTGTGGTACTTGCCTTTGTGGTATTTTTTCATTTGTGGAACGGTTGAGCTTCAGGCTTTGGAGTTGGACTCTATGATTTTATTCATGATTGAGATGATTTTACTTGATAACTTACGTATATGTATGGGAATAAACTTAAGTAGGATTGTTAGTTTTTTTCATGTTGTGTGGTTTGTCCTTTGTGGATTTTGTGAGACCTTTAGGGTCTTGGGGTCACTACTAAGTATCTTTATACTGACCCCTACATGGGCTATGCCCGCACCTTGTTTTGTTTGGTGCAGAAGACAGAGAATGATGACTGAGGACAAGAGTACCAGGACTGGAGCTAGCTCGGAGGTTAATGTTAGCCGAGGTGAACCATAGAGACGGTCGTTCGTGAGTTATGCCTACCCTTCAGGTAGGATTTGTGGTGGACGATCACAAAGCTTCTTTTCACCTATCACATGTCTTGTACTTTCCATTTTTCTTTGTACTTTCTAGTTGGGTTTGTATTCTGGGCCCTTTTTCTACTTGTACTCTCACTATTTACTATAATGTTTTCTTGAGTTCGTATCTTACTGTGTGTTTCGTCATGTGTGATTACAGGTTATAAAGGCAATTCCTTCCCAGTTTTAGGAAATACACCTTTGGTGCTATTCGCCAGCCCCTAGCCTATGGAAGGCAAGTTTGGGGTAGTCACGACACAAGCCTCATGGGATGGGCCGTGATAGATAATGATCTCAAGTCTCGAGACCATTACAAATGTCCGTAGATAGAAATGGACAATGACATCTAAAACATGTGGTGTTCCTTTTAAATGGGTATGTCCTCAGGATCTCATCTACTGTAGATCATCAAGTGTTAACTTAATGAGAAGAAGTATCAATGCTTATGATCCCCTAGCACCTGATGGTCACACATCATCTATGTCCTTTCAGAATGATGTAACTGGACCATAGAAAATTACTTTAAGATTATAGTCATTGTATCTCATGGTTTTCATTATAGCATGGGATACGCTATACCCCATTGATACAGTATGTAATATAAGGACATTTCCATAAAAAAATTTGATGCAGAAGTATCTACACTATTATGGATAGAAAAAAACATGTATTATAAAAAACATCATACATGTAGAGGTAATCAATGTAAAATACAAGTTGGGTCTAGGGAATCCGCATTCAACACCCCCACATTAACTAGAGCCAACTGATAACTGGTTTCAATCTTCTAGCTCTCACATGAGAATCAAGCTTCTGCTGAGAAATAGCTTGTCTCAGGGGGTCTGCCACGTTGTCCTTTGTGGCTACTTTGCTAACTGTCACTTAACCGATTTGAGTAAAATCCCTCATGATATGATACTTTCGAAGAATATGCTTGCTTTTCTAGTGAAACCTGGGATCCTTGGCAAGCACCACTACTGTAGTATTATCGCAATATACTGGAATAGGGTTTGAACTTCAAGGAACAACACCAATTTCTGAGATAAAACTATGTATCCAGACTGCTTTATTTACTGCATCAGAAGCTGCAATATATTCGGGCTCTACTGTAGAATCAACAACCACAACTTTCTTCGAGCTTCTCCAGCTCACTACACCACCATTTATGAAAAAGATGTAGCCTGAATGTGATTTCAGATCACTATGATCTGTCTGGAAAATATCATTAGTGTATCCCCTCACTACTAGTTTGTCATCTCCTCCATACACCAGGAACATATCCTTAGTACTCCTCAATTACTTTAGGATATTTTTTATAGAGGTACAATGAAGCTCTCTTGGATTGTCTTGATATCTACCCACCATTCTTATAGCTAAAGTAATATCAAACCTAGTACATAGCCTATCATACATGATAGAACCCACTACTGAGGCATAAGGGACTCTACTCATTCAGTAAATTTCCTTCTCTGTTTGGGGACACATTTTCTTGGAGGGATTTATACCATGTGACATAGATAACAATCCTCTATTGGATTGTTCCATATTGTACCTTTTGAGTACCTTGTAAATTTATGTACTTTGACTTATCCCAAGTAGCCTTTGAGATCTATCTTTATAGATCTTGATACCTAGAAAGTAGGATTTTTTTCCTTAGTGTTTCATGGAGAATAATTCATTTAACCAAGTCTTAGACGACTATAAGACTTGCACCGTGTTTCCCATAATTAATTTTTCATCAACATATAATACTAAGAAAATAATGGCATTCCCTTCAAACATTTTATAGACACAAGGGTTTTTTTCATTTTTGAGAAAACTAAAATCTCTTATGGCCTCATCAAAATGAAAATTCTATGATCTTGATGCCTGGTTCAATACATAAATATATCTCTACATCTTTCACACTTTATTTGCATTCTTTGAATTGAAAAAACCTTCAGGTTGAGTCATGCTGACATCTTCAACCAACGTCCCATTTAGAAAACTAGTTTTGATATCCATTTTCCAAATTTAATAATCATGAAAGGATGCTATTGCAAGCAATATTCTGATGGATTTATGTATTCCAAATCTTGATAATGTTTCCTCATAGTCAATGCCCTAACATTTCTTGAAACCCTTTGCAACCTATCTTCCTTTAAAGGTATTAAACTCACCACCCATGTCCAGGTTCTTATTGAATACCCATTTACATCCTATGGGCTTTACATCAACTGGAGGGTCTACCCAAATACAAACTTTATTTTCATACATGGACTCCATCCTAGAATTCATGGATTCTTTCCATTTAGCATCTTATTTTCCTTCTACTGCTTCATTGAAGGTTAGAGGTTCATCATCCTCATGGAATAATGTGTCACCTGACTCAGTGACAAGAAAACTATAATGCTCTGGTTATCTAACCTCTCCCATAGACCTACACCATATCTCTGTCTCATGAAAAACTTATTCTTCCACTTATTCTTGTGGATATTGTTCATCTACCAACTCTTGTTCATTTAGAGCATTAAATTCATTGAAGTCAATCTGGCTCCCACTATTTATAATAAAAATGCGTTCCCTTTCTAGAAATGTGGCATATCCTACCACAATGAATTTTCTATTAAAAGGGTTATATAGGTAATATCATCTAGTTTCCTTTGGATAACCTATAAATATGCACATAGTGCTTCTGGATTCTAATTTGTCATTGGTATAGTCTTGAAAAATGCCTCACACCCCCATACACGTATGAGTGTCAGACTGGGTTTCATTACATACCATAATTAATATGGAATCCCATCTGCATATTTAGTTGGTATTTGGTTAAGGGTATATGTTGTTGTCTGAAAGGCGTATCTCCAAAAGGATAATGGAAGATTTCCATGACTCATCATTGATCTGACCATGTCATTCAAGGTCATATTCCTCATTTAACTAACACCATTTCCTGGTTGTGTATAAGGATGAGTGTGTTGGGATACTATCCCACACTCCTTCAAGTGATCAATGAAAGATTGGTGTATTCTCTACCTCCGTCAGAGTGGAGTGATTTTATCTTCTTACCATGTTGGTTTTCTACTTCATTTGGGTATTCCTGCAAAATCCGAAAGGAATCTGACTTATACCACATTAAGTAGATATATCCATACCAACTATAGTTATCAGTAAAAGTAATTAAGTATAAAAAACCACCCCTTTACTCTACTGGAAATAGGCCACATTCATCAGTATGTATTAATTCCAGTACTTCATTGGCTCTTTCTCCCTTTCCTGAGAAAGGTGTTATGGTCATCTTTCCTTGTAAACAAGCTTGACATACATATATGGGTTCAAACTGTAGTGAGTCTAGATACCCTTCTTGATGTAATCTTCGTAACTGCTTCTCGTTTACATCACCAATCATGAAGTGCCATAGGTGGGTGATATTTGAGTCTTGTTGGATATTTTTATCATTGATTTCCATTAATGGGTTCTCTAGTTCGAGCATATATAAACCATTGTTAAGATGTTCCATACCATAACATATGTTATCCCTATAAAAGAGACAGCATTTCTTTCCAATCTTGAAATAAAAACCCATAGTGTCTAGAATCGACATAGAGATAATGTTTCTGGTAACAGAAGGTGTGTAATAGAAATTGTTTAAAACTAGAACCAAACCAGTTGGAAAGGTTAAGTGATAGTCTCCCACTTCCAAGGCTGCCAGACTTGCACCATTTGCATCTCGGAGATCCACTTGACCTTTTGAAATCTTCTGGAACATGATTTTTCCTGTACATGAATACAAATGTGTGAGCCACATGCCGTATCCAATACCAAAATTGTAGGTAAAGATAGATTGTATTCAATGTCAAAAATACCTGAAGTAGAAGCATTATTTTTCTCATTCTTCCTAGCTCTGCAATTCTTCTTCCAGTGGCTTTTCATGCAACATCCAAAGCCGATAGCATCCAGCTCATTACTTTTCATATGAATCTTTGGCTTCTTTGAAGGACATTGCATAGGTGTCTTTGGTATTAACATGGAGATAGACCCCTTTGACTACCCATTTTTTTTCTTGTTCACTATGAGGACAGATGAATTGTTATTTTTCATGTACTTTTCAGCTTGGTGAACTAAAGCCAACAGTTTTGGGAGTGTCTTTTTCATGTCATTCATGTTATAATTGACAAGAAAAGTCGAGAAGCTTGATGGTAAAGAGGAAATAAGGAGATCCAATTCTAATTCTTCATTCAATTTGAATCCAAGGGCTTCAAGGCTCTCAATATACCCAATCATCTTGAGTACATGAGGATTGGCTTCATGCCCTTCTGCTAGCCTACACTTATAAAGAGAACTTCATATCTCATACCTTTCTTGCCTAGCCCTCTCCTGAGATAATTCTTAGAGGTGTGAAGGAATATTATAGGCTTCCTCATGATCATGCATTTTTTTCAATTGGATGGATATAGATGAAAACATGATGCATTGTACATGAAGCTCATCATATATATGTTTTCTCCATTTATCTTTTTTCGCCTTGCTTGATCCCTAGGGAGGATCAGCATGAATTAGAAATTCTATCACATAAAACTTCTTTTCTTGGAATAGTACTATGCACAAGCACCTGTACCACTCCTGGAAGTTATTTCTGGTCAGAATATTTTATTAATATAGTATCGATCACAGTGATAAAGTACAAGTGGTGTTTGTGATTTCCATCTTAAATCTAAATTAGATAATCATTTAGCAGTTAGTACTTTGTCTTGATTACCTTTTGAAATTTATGATTAATAAATTATTATATCATTTTAATGTCTCCCACTATTTTAGAGAACCTTAATATCCCTCACTATTAGATTCGGAATACTCTGTCACTTGATTTTTCTAGTAGAAAGGATCCTCGAAACCTCCCTCGTAGTCTACAAGCTATGGCTACACCACTGGAATAGCCAACCTGTTGACTTGTGTTTCCTTGTGTTGTTGAGTATAGTCCCAAATTTTTGGAATCTGAACATCATTACCTCAACATATTTCCTCTAAAGCGATAGAATGTTAGCTATAGCTAAACCGTGACTATTCAATTTAGTTAAGTAGACCTAGTTCTCTCATGAAAACACCCCGGTAGTAAGACGCACTCTCAACTATGGCTGAAGAGCACCCCAAACAGCTGGTTTTGTTTAGATGTGAGAAATGGAACGAGTATGGACTTAATATCTCCTTGAGGGATTTTTAATTTTTATTGATGAATAATCCTTTTCAATCTATATTTTCAAACTATATTATCACACTCACAATTGAAGATGAAACAAATATATATTCATCAATTTTTTATGCATTTTTTATCTTGTTTAATATTATATGTGATCAAGAAATAATCATGCACTCACATAAAATAATAAAATATGCATAAAGTAAATCATGCTATCCGACTGGTCTTGAGAATTATATAAAGATCGATCCATAATGTATCAATCTTGACCTAGGGGCATTCATACCTGAGTCGACACTTGACTCACATCACAGTCATCCCCAGTGCAATTCACTCGAATCCTGTCTAGTTTACCGCCTCTAATTGGCTGGGTACGAATCTCAGATCATCATGATTTAATTACAAATGTACTCACATGTAGGTGATGGGGTCTGGGGTACAAAATAAAGCTCGTGAATTAGACACGCATTCCCTTATACATATTTTAATTAAAAATAAAATTTTTCAGACCATATTTTATCTAATTATTTATTACAATAATCACACACATTGAATAAATAAATAAATAAATAAATAAACACCAAACATGCACAGTTTGGTCACTATCTCAAGACCAGACGAAAAATATAAAGTGCGATTAAGATTAAATTTCAGTGAATTATAAATAGTACGGGGGTCCTTATAACTTAAATGAATTAAATAAATACAATTAGTTTATTTTTATCAAATCGAACAATTTAATTTAATTTCAACTCCAAAATTAAATTAAACCATCAATTTAATTTATTTATAAAATTAAATTAAACTATTAATTTAATTTTAATTCTAAAATTAAATTAAACTACTAAATTAATTTTAATTATAATTAAATTAATGTTTCAGATTAAATTAAATTTAAACCCTCAAACTAAATCTAATTAATTAAATTTAAAAAACTAAATTAATTAACATTAATTTAAGACTAGGTTACCTCTAGCCGAGGAGGAGTCTGGTAGGACCGCAAACCGCCACGAGTATCTTACTAAAGCAACGCCAAATCATGGTGTGACCTCGGCGTGACTCCAGCATGACTGTGGTGTTACCATAGCATAACCGCGGCTTGACCGAGACATATCATCCAAGTACAGTAGAACTCACGGTGAGAGAGTTTTACAGCCAGCAGCGAAGGGAGCAAGAAATGGTGGTACAATGCTCCGACTGGCTGCAAGGGTGGCAGTCTGCGCTCTGGCCAACCACAGGGATGGCGGCCTAGTCTGACTGAGCCTAGAATGGCAGTGGCCAGGTCTGGCATGGCCTGGATTGGCGAAAGCCTGGTCCGGTACAGCGAGCCCGAGGCGGTCTGGCAATGAGCAGGAGGCAGGCGAGAGGGGTGGAGGTCCTCTGTCATAGGAAACATGACCTGCAATGGCTAAGGGGGAAGCCATAAGGCAGTAGTTAGTGGCTCAGGGTGGCGGTACGGTGACCTGGCATAGGGAGGATGTCAGTTGACTATGAGCTTGGACGGATTAGCGGGGAAGCACCCAAGGGTTTTCAACCTAGGGTGGATGCACGTTGCATGAAGAAGACCCACTTGAGTCTTCTAAATATTTTTTTAAATTTGTCCTTAGACAAAAGACACCTCCCATTTTCATTTTTTTTATTTTCTAGAAAAAGAGAAGAATACCCCAAAATGGGGTCTTGGTATCCTATTATATATATATATTTAAAATAAAATCTAGACATGACATGACCCCAAGTCTTTAAATAATATTTTATTTGAGAAAAATAAAATATATTATTTTATAATATTATATTATTTATATCCTAAAATTAAACTTATCGGATCAGTTCTGGCTACCGGATTTCGGCCATAGCGTGGCCGAATTCCGGTAAATTTTGAAGAACACATTAATGAAATTAAAATTTATTCTTCTCAAAAATTTAATCCGATGTAAAAAAAATAAACTGATGAGTCAATCCAATTGAGTTTTTTAAATGTACTTAACTTTTCCATTCGAAAATAGATCAACGTGCAGTCATTTATGTTGGTAAAGATTTAATCCCCGTACTTAAATTTTATGAAATTTAATTTTTCCATTGACTCTGAAAAATCATATGTCCCTCTGATACAACTGTTAGGTACCAGGATGGGTAGCGGAAGCCAGTGAGTCCAGAAAAAAACATATTTCACATCACCAGAATGATGTTACGATGTCGACTCTGGTGAGCTATCCCGATACGGTCCGAGGACCACGCATGGATTTGACAGAGCCCCCCCCCCCAAAAAACAACTACCTTGTTCTGATCTGACAAGCGCAAGTGTGTCTCTTGTTTCCGGTGACATTTTCTTGAAGAATTCGATGTCGAAGTCCTCTAGATCGTCCACACACACCTATAGAATCCGCATGCGTGTTGTTCGTTGGAATCTGGGTGCTAGTGTGGCACACCATAGATCTCCTCGAGGCAGTAGTGATCACCACAAGGTAAGAAAATTCAATCCACAAAGGTAGTTCATGATGTTTTTTGTTGAACGAGAGGATCCCTTTCTAGAATCCAGGAGGATAGAGAGGCTCTCAAAAATGATATATGAATAGTTACATGGGGAGATACTCTATTTTACTTATATGGGGGATACCTAAAATACCCGGTATGGGTATGCGACCCCGTGTAATAAATATCCTATGTATGAGTACTATAAATATTTTTTTATGTCAAATAAAATTATTTCATAAATAAATTTTATAATTTTATCAGTAACTGCAATATATATTAATTTATATTGCGTGATAAACTTGAGTCTTATAACATGACTCGCTTATCTTGAAAATATTAAACGAACCCTGGATGTTTAAATCCATTTGAATAATATTTTATTTTTTGTTTATAGATCACTTGTAAATACATGTTATAAATAAATTCAACATATTATTCAATGATTGAATAATTAAAGATTTTTATTATTAGTTTGTGATCAACAGAATTTGAATAGTACTCAGACCCTTTGGTGGGGCCCACCATGTTCTATATTCCTATTCTCAGAATAGGGAAGATTCTCAAAGAGCTATTGTGTGTGACTCTCTAGGCCCTTACCTCAATAGTAGTGAATAATATACACCAACCAAGAGTTGGGTCTGGGAACCCATCGAGACCCCTATAGAGATAAGGTAAAGTCAAAGCAACAACTACCTTCCTATGAACACAGTCTGTGTAATATAATATCTTCATCATCGATATCTTAATAATGAAGAATTCACACTAGTGTCATCATCTTTATCTTGCTTTATTTTATTTTTTCATTTTTTTGGATGGTCTTACCTTCCACTACCATGGCCAGGGATTTAATGAAGGTGAAATCATCCTAATCAACCAGGCCCGAGATATCTCTTCCTAAACTCGAAAACGACAAATCCTTTGTCAATAATTCTATCAATGCCATTCCATTAATGACATACCCAATACAAACTACCTCACCATAACTTTATCACCATGGTTTTCACCTTGAATCCAATTTACATAATTAAATGACATTCATTGATAATGATCTCAAGTCTAGAGACCATTAGACAAGTCCGTATATAGAAAAAACCAATGACTCCTAAAACATGTGGTGTTTCTATTTAATGGGTCTGTCATCATGATCTCAACTTCTAAAGATCATTAAGTGTGAAATTCATGGGAATAATTCTCAATTATTGTGAGCCCCCAGCACCTGGTTGTCACACATCATCTCTGTCCTTTCAGAATTATGTAACTGGACTATAGGACATTACTTTCAGATTAATTTCATGGTATATTAGGGTTCTCATTATAGCCTGTGATCTACTATACCCATTTTATATGACATGTAATCTATGAAAATTTCCATAAACAAAGTGGATGCAGAAGTATCTACACAATTATGGTAAGATAAACACATGTATTATAACAAACTGCATACAAGTAGCGGTAATAAAAGTACAATACAAGATATTTATAAGGAACGAATTTTCAACACACCCCATGGGTCCCATTGATAGAGGGAAGTACCATGTGGCATCGGTATTTTAATACCCCAAATATATTTTCCATTCGGGAAGGGCGAGTGACCCTGCGCGGTCGCCTGACTGGCAGGTTGTGCCAACCATTGTTTCGGGTTTCCAGGCAGGCTGTGCCTAGTAGAGGCAGGCCGGCCCAGTCGGTTCAGGCCGGGCCGAGTCCGACTTAGACCGGGTCGGGTTAGCCCATGTCGGGGTGGATTGGGTCGGCCGGACCGGGTCAGACAGGACCCAGACCCTTTTCGGCCCAGATACACTTAAAAGGCCATATCTCGCAAACCAAATGTCCATTTGACTAAACATATATGGTTCTAGAATCCTAGGAATTGGATGGTCCTTTTGAGAAACTTCACCTGAGTTTTGGAGAAATTTGGAGTACATCCCAGTTGGATCGAACCTGAATCCAACCCGGCCCTAGGCACTAAAATGCCTATAACTCACAAACCGAGTGTCCGATAGACGCCCCGTCTGTCACCTTAGAACCCTTAAAACATGGCAGTACTTTGGGTTTCTAATTTTTGGATCATTGTGGAAGTTAAGGAATGACTGATATCTTGATGAGAATATACTACGGAACTCAAGCGCAATGGGTGTAGGGAATCCTATGGCTGTCTATCAACTGAAAAGTGACTCTGTGTGGATGTGCATCATAGTGAACCTGTCTGGATCAACATAATAGAGACACTAAGTTGATTGAAAACATAGAAAACATGTGTGGATCATCAACATAGAAATCCTGTGTGGATCGACATGATAATGACCTTGTGTGGATCCGCATCATAGTGACCCTGTGTGGATCTGCATCATAACGAACCTGTGTGGATCTGCATTATAGCGACCCTATGTGGATCAACATCATAGAAAACCTGTGTGTATCCGCATTCTAGAGACCCTATGTGGATTAGCAGTGCACGACCCGATGAGGACCGGCCTTAGAGAATCCCATCACGGATCAGTGACATACACACCTCTGTGGATTGACAATGGAACATATTATTCATGGTTCAGTTGTGGAATCTTCTTAATGGAATAAATTGATATAGCTTAAGACTAATTATATTTATTCCCGAACTCAGAGTAGTATAACTGGTTTGAGATGAGTCTTTTTCTTTGTGATTTTTGATTGAGATAATTCTTTTTGGTTTTCTATTGTGCAATTCTGAGAGACCTTTGGGGGTCTCAGGGTCCCTATTGGGTATTGTTATACTCACCCCTGCACAGGCTTCACCCGCACCTTGTTGTGTCTTGTGCAGATGACAAGTAGCTCGACTGAGACTATATGAGATATGAATCGTTCGTACATGGAGGTGAATGGTTGACATGGAGAGCTGTGGAGATGTGTTGTAGCTACCCTCCAGTTAGGATCCTTGGTGGATGATCTCAGGAGCTGTTTTCTATTTTTCTGTTTTATTATATCATTCCGTTGGGCTTGAATTGTGGCACTTTTACGTTCAGCACACACTTTTACTATTGCAGTTTTACTTTGTGGTTGCATCTTGTTGTCTTCTTGGACTGCGTGTTTTTACAGTTTTAATGGCAATGCCTTCCTATTTTAGGGATACACCTTTCTGGTGCTAGTCGCCTACCCTTGTCATTTGGAAGGTGGGCCTGGGGTAGTCACGACACGGGCCCAGAGGGGATGGGTCATGACAGTTTTAATGATAAAGTAATAAATACAGTATTATATATATCATTATATGTTATTATGATTATGTCATAATCATATTCCATGATTTATCAATCATATGAAAAATTAAAGCACTGTATGTGCGTACATACGACTTATCATTTCTACGTCGTGGTGTAATTTGTTTTCTTCCCCACTTTACTAGGATAACGATAATGAGTAAAATGATGGATATATATAATAATTATAACATGATATTTATTTTTTATAATTAATATACTCTCCAGTTATCCACCCTTTCACCATTAAGGGAATGATACTATCTCTCATGTGTATGTGCGTCATATTGTCTCCACAAACCAAGGTGATTCATTCTCCATGTTAACCATTCAAGAATGATTATATAAATGTATATCATGAGTAAATATTATATCTATGAACTTAATTTAATTATTTATATTAAATAAATATATCATATGTGTAATAAACATGGTATAAATGATAAAACATGCATAGGAAAATGAAGCGGTTAACACCTAAAACAAGGGTAACAATGACATATTGTTAAATAATGGGTGGTAATATGATATAAGATGATCATATATGATAACATATATGTATATGGTTATGGTATAAACTAATAAAATTATTTAAACCATTATATAGGAGGTTAAAACATGTTCTACTAATGTAAAGAACAAGGTAAGGGATTTTCATCTCACTTTTATTTATGTGAGATATGTCTTATTCACCACTTATTTATTTTATGTGTTTTACTAACCAATTAATATATCATATTATGAATATATTTATATTCATTCTATTCAATGTAACATTTGATAACTATTTACTTTTATGGGGATTATGATTTTAATATTTTAAAGTGGTATGGGAAAATTTGATTTAAAAATATCATTTTATATCGATTATTTGGTATATGAAAAATGATTTGGACTAGTATGAAATAGGTTTTGGACCATTTAATGCAATCCCTATGATTTAGGGACAGGTTAAGGAAAGTACCTCAATGTATCAGTCATCTCTTGGGACCAAATTATTTAGTGACAAACCCTTTACGTTTGTTTGTAAGGAGAATCAGATGGGTTTCTACCCACAAACTTAAATAGGAAACAGAATTGATCTTTAGATTAACTACCTAGAGAATATAGATTTATAGTTCATATGTCATAAATTATGCATATCCATAATTTTATTTATCACTATCCATAGGTTTTCTCACAATGAAAAAAATATATGGATTCATTTTCCTGCTCATTTTTTGGATTACATGGCACATGTGGCTAGTTATTTACCATTCTATATTGATTATTCTCATTGATTAAAGTTATATTCCATAGTATTTAACACTTTATAAAAATTTGAGCTCACACCTTTTACTTTGTTTAAATTTCCCCAGGTTAACATGAGGTTTGTTATGATAAACATGTATGGTTACACAAAGGGGGAGTAATGGTAGACTCAATAAAATTATTTTTTGTATTTTCATTTAAAATATAATTTTAATGTCAAATATTTATCCTGTTTACCAGATCATATAAACTATATAGTCCTTTGGGATAATATTTCTTGTTTCTTATGACAATATATGAATGTAAGACAGTCACTCTAAGCTACTAGAGTCAGAGATGCTACATTTGGAAACATATAAAGTTTAGAAGAAACCTTGGGGCCTAGATTTAGGAAATAATTGATTATAAAACTAAACCATATGACTGAATTTGTTGATAATCCAAAGTATAGGACATAATTCTATTAATTTGGTAATGAATATGTATAACCTATGTTAAACCTATGGACTCATATATTGGAAAAAATATTTCATGATTTAGACATCCTATAAATGATTATTTAAGAATATATCACTATGACTAGTGTTGCTCATGTGGTGCTTTGGGTTTTGGTCAATGGTTAAAATCGACAAGATTATACAAGTAATGGTTTTACTACAGATGATGAAGGTAATTAGAAGGACAAATGAGAGGAATGAGGTATTGAGGAGTAAGATTATGAATGGTAGTAAATGGTTTAAGAATTAATCAGAATGATTAATGTTATTGTGTTTTTAATTCAAGAATTATATCATCAATTGTTCTCTAGTTATAAGATTCATGAGATATATAAGGATTGTATTATAGTGCTTCTTATTTAATTATTTGGAACAATAAAAAATCTTGTTAAAGTTTTTAAGGTGATAAAATATTTTAAATGTGATAATAAGATCAAAATTATGTTGTTTGGGGAATCTGATGTTAGTTTTCATTTTGGAAATTTATAGACCTTATTGGAAAGTGAATTTGGATATAAGTAATAATGACGAGTATTATGGTTGGAATGGATTAAGTTGAAAATTGGATATTATTGTTTGAGGTTAAAGTATGATTTATTGGATACAATGTGTTATAATTTTTGGTTTCTGTAATAATGTAGAGGATAAAAGAATTACTTTTTGACATTTTGATTCGTTAAAAGTGACTTAGGCATAAAAATTCCTTTTGAATATCCATCTTCAGGCGTATAAAATAAAGTGAAAATAGATCGAAGAACAACTAAAGGACCAGATTATACTAATGACATGGAACACAATCAAGTATGTTTTTTTCTCAAGTGCTTATCTAGATACTGAATGAATATTTAAACTATAGAGAAATTATTTTAAAACCAAAACTTTATCGATTTACTAATCTTACTGTGGAATGAATGGTCTTTTAATTGATCACATGATTTGTGGTTTTGTAATCGTTAAAATTATAATAACTATGTTCTATATCACTCTTCATAATAAAATTATACTTTTATTTCTCTTCGATTTCCATGTTTTTTCTTCTCACTAATGTTATCCTATTTTAATTCCAAATTTTTTTGTGACCTGATATTTCCCTTTCCCTCTTATTAAGAGGATGTTTTATTAACCCTATATCCAATGTGGGTTTACAATAAAGGAAGTTTCAAGTATCAACCATTGATTGTTTGAAGAGAAATTTAAAATTGAGAGGATTAAATTTATTGAAGGAGTGAGAAATGCAACATCCTGTAATTTGACATTATATCTCTTTTTAAAGTTAACATTTTTAAATGATTGTATTGCATGAAACACCTAGGTTAACCATATAATGAAATATTATTATAACCTAGCCATAAAATTAGTGGTAATGAAAAGTATTAACGAAATTATGATTTTTTATATTAAAATGTTTTTACATTAATCCAAGATATTTGATAGGCATAAGATAAGAACAAATACAATTCTATAAATAAAATACCCATTTTTTTAAATAGACAGTTTTGACACCTTTTGATGGAACAATTGTTTTAAATATAGTTTTTTAAAATTTTATAAATTATATTTAAAAAATAAACATTTATTTTTATGTGAAATATAAAATTTACTTTGTTTAAATTTTCTGTATGTTTCTGATATGTTTCATGTTTTGATGAACAATGAAAAATATTACATTTTAATTGAAAACAAATTTTCATCTAAATATGTTCTAGTGTTAAATTTTAATTTTTATTGGTTTCAATGTATAATTAGATAATTTTTATTATAATTTATTCCAATTTAGGTAATTGGAATCAATTTCACAAATAATTTTGATATTAAAACATTTCAATATTTTTATGGTTTTTACTTTAAAACCCTATTTTCTCATTCCTTCAATGAGATTATTTTAAATTAATTTATGAAATTTAAGTATTTTGAATTTTGAAAAATTTATTCCATAATTGGAATCAAAATCAAATAATTCATTAAAAATATTCCTTTTATTTTTGTACATTATGAATAATAACTTTGGTAATTTTTATAACCACAGTTAAGGTTAAATCGAGTAATGAAGGGTAAAAATAATATTTTAAATAATAAAAAATTACCCTAACTCCTGTCATAATTTTATTGGATGAGTTATTGTTGACGAAAATCATCATTGGGAAAATTTTATGTCCTCTTGGATCCACTTGGATGTATTTAAGGCTTTTATAGATTTCTATTCTAAGGAATATCAAATATTCTATACTCATGTTTTTAATAAGTATGAAATTTTTAATATGTGTTTATTTAGAAGATATCTTAGAATAAAAATAGTATTTAAAAATATAAAATTTATATTCTCATTATGATAATTTATTTTTTATTTTTTAGGAAGAAATAATTAAATTAAAGTCCTACACAATGATGATGTAATAATTGTCTAATTAATGTACATATCAAATAAATGTTACTAAAACAATAAAATAAATATTATATAATATAATTAATTTTTTCCAAAAAATTTCTAGATAAATTTGACATTTTATTGATGATTTAAATGAGTTTTTTTTCAAATATATCATGTTGGTTTGATATTTTTAAAAAGTCAAGTAATGTAGGGTGTAAAAATTGACATTAATGATATTTTAAAATATATAATATTTTAATAAAATATATAAAATTTATAAAAATATAAAAAGAGGCCAAATTATTTGTAAATGTTTTGAAATTTAATCAATTAATTATTTATGATTTTTTGGCATTTTATAGTAACCATATTAACCCTTTAATAGTAAAAAAGCAACATTTTCATGGTAAGAGTTTAGGGGTTTAAATAATGGTTAAAACTAGCAGATAATGGAAAACATGTGACCTAAACATCGAAAAAAATTATTTTATGACTAATATTAAAACCTTTTCACCTTAATATAAAGTTTTATTTATTAAATCTAAATTCTTAATGGAAAATAACTTAAAAATTATATAAATCAAATATAGTTTCAAAAGGCCACCCTCTTTGTATTTAATATCATTTTGTGTCCACATAGGGACAAAATCAAAATGTGAACAAAACTAACTATCTATTTTGATATTAGTGAAATTATTTTCATTATATAAAATTATTTTTAATATTTTTCAATTATATAATCACCTTAAATTATTTTTCAATGCTAAAACAATGTTTATTTAATTAAACGATTTTTTTAAAAGTATTAATTTTCACATATTTGGGATAAATTAATGTTTGAAATTAATATTCTAGATCTATTAAAAATATTGGATATTTGTTAAATTATTATACATGAATTCTCACTTTGAATTTATGTATTGGAATTCAAATTAAATGAATAATATTAAATTTTAAAATAATGATACTTTACTGAATTAATTTTTTTAAAATTATTTAAAAATAAAAAATGTTAAATAACATCAAATGGGATAATATATGATATAAAATATATTCCCATACTCATTTATATTCCATTGGAATGTATTTAACTCTATAAAAACCTTATTATAATTTAATATTTTGAGGATTTCTGAAAGTGTCCGTCACCTCAATTATAAAAGGGAACCTCCTCCTTCAATTATTAACTCCAATTTGATACATATAGATCAACCATAACCTAAATATGTCTAATAATGAAATTATTATCCATGTTATGGTGGTCCTAGTCTTCCAAAAAGACCAAATATGGATCCCTTATTAAGTGATCTAAAGTAAGTCCATCAAAGAAGAGGTAATTGTTTTACCAACTTATTCAAGTTCATTTATTCTTATACTTCGTATTCATTATTTGAATCAATGATAAAGTAATAAATAAATTATCATATATATTACGAGATGTTATTATGATTATGGTTCATCTATATTCCATGATTTATCCTTCCTATAAAAAAAGAAAGCACCGCACATGCGTATGTATAGCTTGTCGTCTCCACACTGTGGTGTAATTTGTTTTTCATCACCACTTTACTAGGATGGTTATAATGATGGAAATAATGTATATATATAGTAATTATAACATGATATTAATTATTTATAATTAATATACCTTCCAATTCCCTACCCTTTCACCATTAAGGGAATGCTATTTTTGCTCTTGCGTACGTATGGCCTACTGTCTCCATGACACGATGTGATTCATTTTCCAAATTAACCCTTAAAAAATGATTATAAATATATATATAATGGGTAAATACGATAGCTATGAACATAATATAATTAATATAAGTAATAAATATTCGCATATTCATAAGAAAAGGATATTCCTGACAAAACATGCATAAGAAAATGAAGCAGTTAACACACAAAACAAGGGTAATAATGAAATATTATTAGCAAATGGGTGATAAGATGGTATAAGAGGATTTTATATGATGTCATAAAGATGGATATGATTATTTTATAGATTAATAACAAGATTGAAACCATTATACATGTGGTTAAATCATGTTCAACTAATGTAAATCACAAGGTATTGTATTTTCATCTCACTTTTATTTCTGTGAGAAATTTCTTATTCACGACCTATTTTTTTGTGTGGTGTTCTACACCGTTGCCATAACATATAATATCTTTTTTGTATCCAATGTTTTATTTTATAATCATTTAAATTTACGGGGACTATGATTTAAATATTTCAAAGTGCTATGGGACACTTTCATTTAAAAATATATTTTTAAATAACTTATTTTTTATATGAGGTATTCTTTGGATTGGGATGACATAGGTTGCAGACCATTTAATGAAATCCATATGGGTTGGGTATCAGTTAATGAAAGACCCACAATGCATCAGTAGTCTCCTGAGTTGAAATAACTTGGTAACAAACCCTTCAAATTTGTTTCTAAGAAGAATCAGATGGGTTTCTACCAACAGACATAAACTACAAAGAGTATTGATCTTGACAGAAAATATCTATAGCATAAATCATGATAGCTCAAACACATAACGATAAGCACTTCCTTCATTTTAGACATTACTATCCAGACGATTTTCACTATTAAAAAAATCAATAGATGCATTTTATTTCTCATTTTGTTGATTACATGGCTTGTGTGTTTAGTTATTTTTCTTTCCATGTGGATTATTCTCAATAGTTTAAGTTATATTAAACTGTACTTAACCCTTACTGAGCATTTGAAGTCACCAATTTTCAAATGTTTAATTTTCACCATGTTATCAAGAAGCTTATTATGAATGATATTCATGGTTACAGAAATGGGGAGTAATTGTTGAATCATTGAAATTATTATTATTATTTATTTTTATAATTTAATATGAATTTTAAATATGTATCAAGTTTATAAAGACTATTCGGTCCATTAGGATGAAACTTCATGTATCTTATGCCAATATAATAATGTAAGACACCTATTACAAGGTACTAGATTCAATGTCGTTACATGATCCATCTCTCAATAATTCTCATAAATTTTCTTCTACTCTTGTTCTTCATGTTCTCTTCATGTAATAAAAACATTATACACTCTTTAGTAATTTAAAGTGTTATGAAAATGTTTTTATGAAAATATGACTTTATCTTTGTATTCGGTCAGAATTATTATTTTTCCTTCAAAACCATGTTTTCTAAAAATAATCAAAAATTATTTATCACTCTATTATAATTTAAAAAAAGAATTACCCATGTTTTAATTTTTTCAAAAAAAATGAAAGTAATATTTGTGTTGTTTTCCAAAACAATGCCTGTTTTGGATTTTACCAAAATTTTCAAGGCATATTTGTTTTTACATGTATTACATTAATGAAATGTTTTAATATCTTGGAAAATCTTTTAATAGAATCTTGTTTAGTAATTTTACAAATTTATTTTCAAAGAAATATTTTTCAAAAAGTTTTATGTTTTAAAATAACTTTTCTAAGTGGAAAATATATTTTTGTGAAGAAATTTTGTAAATGATCTTTCTAAATTATTTTCCATTTAATATTACATCCATTTTTTCTACTCATGCTTTTATAGGGACTTTATCCTAGAGTAACATTCAAATTATTTCCTTGAATTATTAATTTCTGATGACATTATGTTTTGGGAACCCGTTTCACTTAAATGGGTTACATACTTATGAAACTCATTTCTCATACACATGTTATATGACTATGGAACCCTCTTATTTTCATGGGTTATACTATGATGAAATGATTAAGAAAACTATCTATTTTTCCATGTTAGAAAATGATGAAATGTTAATGATACCCATTTCATTTAATGGGGTTTGATATAATGAATGTTTAATATCTTTTGGTAGACATAAATATGGTTTTCATTATATTATGGGTGGGACCTATATATACCTATAATGAATTGGGTAATGATTTATATATCTCATGAACTATACATGGATGGAATGAGTATTAAACCCGATATAGTAATATATGGAAAAAACAAGAAGTAAACTCTATAAAGTAATACATGGCTAGAATGGTTAGTGAACATGGTACAGTAAAGGGATTTTTCCAATATGATAGTCTGTGTATTGATCATTGATCAATATGGAAATGATTTAAATTTCATATGTTCATGATAGAAAGTATCATCTTATGATAATATTATCCTCTCATGGATCATGTTTTTGTATTCCCTTGTGATTTATATCTTATGAACTACCATTTTTATTCCATGACTCATGATTTTGATTATTGATATGTACTGTATGGTTTTCAAATGTTACGATCATGTTATAATACAATTATGTTCTTTTAATTCTTATGTATCTCCCTTTTTTACCTTTGCAGAGAATATGAGATCACCCTCTATTATGTTTCCTTTCCACATTGTATTCTGATATATATAATGTATGATGTGTCTTAGAAGGGTAATATTTATTAAAAATGTAGTAGGAGATGATTTAGTTCACTTATGGACCAACTTTTATGTTTCCATGATTCCAAAGGCACAAAAATATATGGTATTTTGGAGTGTGTTTGTGTAATGTAATAAATATTCCACAAAAATTATGTAATTTATATGTATGTTAAGCCCGATTCACTATATATGATATCAATATATTATTTAAAAAATCATTAGTAAACTCATGAATGTTTTTATTCATGAAGGATTTTTTATCTAGAACGTGTCCCATAAAAATCTCACAAAACTTTCCACTATGGAAGATTTCACAACCTGACCCACTGAGATCTGACCTGTGACTACCCCATCCTGCCTCCAATAGGCCAAGGGCTAGGGACCAAAATGGATTAGGTATAACTGAAAAATGTTATGCATTTGCCTAATGTACATGAACACACACACACACACACATATCTAAGCCCAAAAAAATACTAAAATGTAAGAAAACTAAAATGATGCTTTCATATATCTATGTTCCCACAACATAGTGCAACAATAATGTACTGAAAGTGGAAACTGGGGGGAAATAAAATCCTAACCAAAAAATTTCAGGAGTCTATCATTATCCATGGGTGTGGACTAAGTTAAATGAATGATCCAGGTAAAAACCATAGTCTATTACGCTCCAGCTACACTCCACCTACTCCCTATCCTCCTTGAACATGATCAAAAGGGTCTTTGTCTTTATAATATATGACACATGTAGGTAAATACCATGCATGTGTGAGTATAACAATTCCCAGTAGGACACCTTGAAAACACTAATCACAAATCACCATATATAGTCAACCCAGTGGAATAAATAATAATCAATTTATAACAGAAATACCTAGATATAATCAGGAATGACACCATCACACTAGGAGGTCATAAGTAACTGTCATCCACATGATTCTTCACGATGTAATTCTCATTCAGGTAGAGTCCACTACATGATCCATTCTATCCATAGAGACCCTTGATGAAGAGGTCTAGATAATTAGTACCCACCCATGAAATATCAATGGTCTAAGAAGACACTGATACTAAAATAGGGGGTCACAACCAGTTCCGATGGGGACACCATAAACCCAATTTAGATCAACCCGCTACGCAGGGGATCATATTTCAATGATACCACAAACCCTACTGAGAAAAATTTATAGATGGAGGATAAACACCCTGATCTGGGAGGTCACAGTAATTCCAAAAACCCTATATAGGGAACAATGATGATAGTGGATCGAACTCTAGTCTCATTGAGGGACACCACAACTCTATCTTAGAATTGTCCCACATAGGGGATCTAAATCCTGTGAAGGGGGTGTAATTATGCACTATAAAATTGAGGGAAAGGGAAAAAGGGAACAAAATAAACCTATACCAGTACAAACTATGGAAGTAAATATCTAAAAATTCTCTTTAATGGGGTTCACATTAGGTACTGGGGGTACACATCATGTCTAGCTATCCCCAAGTCTTTCAGTGTAGAAAAACCTCACATGACATGTATGTATACACATAAATTGTGCATAGAAGTTGTACATGACATTTACATACACATGATGCACTTCCTATGTCACTTGGCTGTTTCCATGCATGGTGGTCATATCCGTGTACCCGCCCATGTAAACCAGGCCATGGCCATGTATAAGTACATGGTGTGCCACATGGATATGACATTTTCCCCATGATAGTGTACTTACTAAAATACACATCAAGCCTCACAGAAGGGGCTACAAGATGTGTGATTTATTCACACATCATGTGATATCTAACTTTGGTTGGAACCCTAGGACTGCATCTAGGGGCATACACATCACGTAATTTTGAATTAAACACTATGTTGTTTAGGTTTTTCAATAACCTTAAGGTTATCTTCTATGTCGATTTGTACATCACCATAAACACCGAACTCACCAAAATATATAGATATGGGGTTAGCCAGCCCGTTGAATCCTCGATCCCCAGGATATGAGTTTGAATCTTCTTTTAAATAAACACCATTGAGCTATCCAACACCGTGCGTCCAAATCGGGTTGAACAGATAACAGAAATCCACTCTCACCCACCTTCGATTGTGTATCACTATCGTTTCCCTTAAATCCCTGCAATTAACAAAAACTGCAACCACAATACTGATTTTTTGTTCCAAATAAAGGTCAAGAAATGATGAAATTCCAAATATTCATTAAACTAGAGGCTAAAATAAAATGCATGATATAAACATTCGATGTATGGGGGAAGAAATAAAAAATCCATAAGATGTGAGGAACAAAACTTAACTATTGATCATTTGGCATCTATCTATTTTTTTAAAAGAAGACAAATGTAATGGAATAATCAAAATGAACAAAATCAACAATTCTATCATTCTAACTATATCGATGATGCACATCTCAATTCTTTTAGTATAATTGATCCTCATTATTTTTGGGATTAATAAATATGATGTAAATAAAAAATAAAAATATCCTTCCAAGATATAGGATTGATCATTGGCAATGAACGATTTCATTTTCATCATTAACAAGATCTATGGACTCTCTTAGCGCAAAGATACATGATCCAATCCTGATCTTTCATCATCCACTGAGAACGCTCTCCTCCAATGGATCTTAGGTCTCCAAGGTTTAGTGTCAAACCTTGAGAAAAAACATATAGACATATATTTAAAGAAGAAGTAGGTATTTGTGTTGAATAAAAAAATTATTTAATATATTTTACTAATTTTGTGTTTATGAAAACTTTTTCAAAAACATCCCATGATAAAAATGGTTATGTTGCACATAGGGTAAAACCAACATTCTAAATTCAATGGTGCCCTTTGATTTCTAATATTATTCCCCAATTTTTAACTTATTTATAATTTTTAAGAAACCTGTTTGGGTTTTTATTAAAAATATTCAATATGTTTCAAACATTTATTCTAGGCACATTGGCCCTTAGAATCACACGCCATCCCAGCAGCTGGTCTCATAAATAATCCGTATAAAATCTAAAAATAAGACATGAAAAATATGATTCAATACATTCTCACCACTTTAGGGGGTTTCATCCTAAAAAGTAAAAAACCTTCTAAAAAATATGAGGATATTAGGATCGAATCTGGTTCTCCTACCACCATGTTCTCTCCTAATGTTTACCATGCTGCAACTAGAGACACATAAGAGGAATTGACCACCCATGAAGGATCTTCACTTTTTGATCCTCAATCACCACTAGGTACTCTAAAAAGTTATCTTCATCCTCAATGTCCATCTCACCCCATTCAATATATTGAGATGGGTCATGTACGTACCTCGTTAGATTAAACACTTGAAAGATATCATGTACATAGTCATACTATGGTGGTAGATCTTAGCCGTACACCAACTCACCAACTCTATGCAGTATCTGGAAGGGACCAATGAATCTCAGAGATAACTTTTCACCTCAACCAAATATTCTCAATCCAAATGAAGGTGAGACTCTCAGGAATATATGGTCTCCCTCCTCGAACACCATGGGTCTCTATAGTCAGTACACATAAGACTTATTATGGATCTGTGTAGTCCTCACTTTCTCCTAGATGATCGACACCTTCTCTATAGTAGGTCTCACCAATTCTGTGCCCATGAATCATGAATTAAATGGATAAATCTAACAAAGCGGTGACCTATAGGGTCTCCCATATAAGGCCTTCAATATTTCCACACCAATGGTGGAACTATATATTTTTTTTATGAAAACTCCACCTAGGGTAGGTGATCCTCCAAACTATGGACAAAGCATAACATGCCAACCCAAAACATGTCCTCCAATACCTCAATGTTCAGTTCTTCCTGGCCATCAATTTGGGGGTGGAATGTTGTTCTCAAGCAAAAATGATTCCCAAAGGACTGATGTAATCCTCTTCCTTATGGAGATGTGAAGTAGGAATCATGATCAAACATGATAATTGAGGGAACTCCATGGATTTGGACTATCTCCTTCACGGAAAGGTGTATCAAGATCTCTCTTGTGTAGGATCGAAATAATGATGTAGATGCTCAATATACAAGGGGGGGGGGTGAATTGTATACTTTAAATATTTCATTAAACAAGGAAATATCTAAGTTTAACAAAGTTAAACTAATAAAATTCACAACACCTCTAACACCAATTGAAAGATTGGGAAAAAGTATGAAGTTACAAACTTCTAGCTCTATACACTTGCTTAAATCTAGAAAGTGATTCCGAAAAACCGGTCCAGAAATATGGATCCAGAAATTGAATCTTAACCAATGTTTAAAATATGAGATTTTACCTTAAAGCGTATATAATCTAACTGAATCAGAGTACATGAGTGTTAGGAAGTATAAGATGGTTATACTTTCTTAAACATACAGAATGCAGCGGAAAAGATAAAATTGTAACAAAAACAAGTAACAAGAAATAAATCTTTTAACCCAAAGATAAGGGTATCCAAAAACCTTAGATAAAGGTCCCTTGATTTTTACTTTCAATAATGTATGTCTTTACCACACCCAGGTAGGCCCTCGATATGAAGATCAGAGTCTCTGTAACACCCCGAGATTTTATGAAAAATATTGTTTTAATTTCATTGATGTATTCTATTATACACTACACCAAGTTTATCTTGTACTATACGCAACACCATATTATCTTACAGTATACGCAACACTATTCTTGGATCGTATTACACACAATTTCAATATCGTTTGATAGTAGTTATTCTACACAACATTGAGTACATATATATATTCAATGTATAAATGAAATATGGTTGGATTCTGTTATACGGAACAATAAAGGAGTCTTTCACTACACGCAACCCTGACTTGGCTTACATTAAACGCAATCGCAACCTTCCACGATAGCATGTGTTGTACGCAATACTGAGTTTCACTAAACAAAGATATGATATTAAAATATTATATAAACTAGTTGTTATGAATAGTAATACCCACTTTTGTAATTTTATAAATTTTCTCATTCAAAATGGACTTCATTTTTTGATTTGGAATATCGAAATTATCCTAGGGTGATTTTTTGGTATTTTTCTGAAAACATTCAATTTTTGATGAATAGTGAGAACACTAGGTTACTGTTTAAAAACCAAATTTTTATTTAAATAATTATTTATTTTTTATATTTATTTTAGGTCAAAATTGACACATAATACCTTTATAAGTTCAATGTAATTCATTTGAGTCATTTCATAATAATTTTATTTATAAAAAAATTTTATTGAACTTTTCACCCTCTTTTACCCACCTCCTAGGAGAATTTGGAAATTCACCTAAAAATTACTCTTACAGCTTCTGTGAGTGGAATTTCGAAAATCCGAGAGACATGGATAATATAAAGGACTAAAATTTAGTTCAATGAGATTAAATGTTTTTTGGTGAACAATAACTTTTTACTTTTATTTACCACGGTTAAAAGTAAATAGGGTAATTAAGGGTAAAAATGATATTATTATTACCCTAACACATTTCCTAATTCTATTGGATAAGTGTAATTCGACCAAAAACAACCTTAGGAATAAAATATTACCCTTTAGGTCCACTTGGATTAGATTAAGACACTTATTATTATTTTATTTAAAGAAGAGTTAAAATGGTTAAAATCAAAGTTTAATAACTAAAACATTTTTAATATAGGGTTATACATAAGATAAATTAGACTATAAGTATTCATTAGAAAGATAAAAATATTTCATACATAATGGTATTTTACTTATAATTGTAGACATTAAATAGTTTAATTTATTGATGACACAATGATGATGTAGTAATTATCTTATTAATGAAATATTAACATAATTGATGTTATAAATACCCAAATAAATGTCATTTGAGTATTTTTATGAATTAAACTAATTTTTTAGGTTAATATGACATGTTAGTATTTATTTAATTAAGTTTTTTAGAACTAATAATGCTGTTATAATTTTCACAAAAAATCAATCACCAAATAGTGTCAAAATTGACATAAAATAGTTTTTAAAACAAATATTATATTATTAATTGTTATTATATTCCTAAAAATATAAGGTTAGGACAAGATACTTATATCATGATAGGTGTATCATTAATGGACCACTTTGGGGTCTCTTGGTTGTATATGGTATGTTTATTAACTATATAATATAAAAATACAAAGTGACATGGTAAATGTCAATCTAATTAACTAAGAGTTAAAACTAAAAGATAAGGTTAATATAATGACCCAAACCTGTCTAAAATCTATTGGTTCAGAGGATTTCGACCCATCCCCACTTTATCTTCTAAAGAAATCAATTTGGAGATATTATAAACCGAATATTCCTTTATTATAAAATAATATTTTATGTTTATCCTAAAGTGCCCCTCTCCTCCCTTATAAAAAGGGAACCCCTTCCCTCTTCTCTTCACACACTTTTGAGCCATGATTCACGGCCAAACCCTGACCATTTCTCTTCTACAGTTTCCTAGAAAAATTATTGAGGTTTTGGTGTTCTCAAAATACCAACTCTACTTCCTTAAGTGGAAGCTTAAAGGAGGTGCGTCGAAGAAGAGGTAATCTCTTCTTCCGATTCTCTCAAGTTTCTTTCTTATTCTACCTTTTCATCTTTAGTTGTCTCATTGTAAAGTAATAACATCAGTATTAATTATATACTTATATGTTATTATAAATATAAAACAAACCTATTTCACCTTTTATCCATCCTACGGAAAATGAAATCACCATGCGTGCATACGTACGGAATATCGTCTCCACACCGTGGTGTAATCTGTTTTCGACCACCACCTTACCTGGATGGCTATAATGGTGTAAATAAATAAATTTATATGATTATTGTAAAGTGATATTTATTCTTAAATATTATACATACGCTTCAATACAATTCCACGATCATGGGAATGATATCATCGCTCGTATGTACGTACGGACTACCGTCTCCACGACGCGATGAGATTCATTCTCCGTGTTAACCATTCATGAATTATTATAAAGTATATATAATGAATAATAAAGAGATATATGACATAATAATGACACTGTATTTATTTATATAATTATTTATGTCATATAATTAATTCCATTCAATTCAATAAGGAAATGAAAATAGCGTCCATGCCTATGTACGACCTACCGTCTCCATGAACGGTGTATTTCATTCCATTTATTGATCTATCATATATATATATGTATATGCTGAATATATATTATATATAAATAATTTTTTACACTATGTAATTAATTAAATCAGTATATAAGTAATAATATCTAGAACAACAAGTCGAAATATGTACAATAAATGAAATGATTTTACCCAAATCGCTGCTTTTACATCGAATTTACAAAAGAACAGGTAATATAAAGTCATAAGTAAACTATATATGATATCATAACAATGAATATGATTCTATAATAAGTCAATGAAATTATTTAAATCATTATACAGGAGTTTCGGATACACACGAAGCATATTGGACATAAGGTAAGGGATAATTTTTCAATCTCATTTTTATCCGAGATTTCTTATACGTAAGTATTTACTGGGGTTACGTTTATCATCCATGACCATGTTTTATAAAAATGTTTTCATAAAATGTTAATTATTCTTCCATGAATGTTTAAATTCATTTTTACCCTTTATTGACTTTTACCACATTGTATGGATGGAATCATTCCTTTGGTTACCATATAAGGTACTTTTTGACTTTTCTGACAAAAGTTCGAGAAGAATGTTATTTGTAACTTATACAGCGTGAACGGATTTTTACGGTTTTATAATGCCTCATTTTCATGACGCTTACTCTACATGATTGCATGATTATTTTCAAAAAAATCATTTTCTTTTAAAATTTCTTGGCATTTTATGAAAATAAAATGATTTTGAAGAAGAAAGGATATTTTCCTCAAGAATTCATTTCATGTGTTTTATCAAAACTATTTTCCATCTAAAATGACATTATTTAATATGTTTATGTTTTAAGTATAATGTATCCATTATTTTCATGGTTTTATTCTTCTTATGATAAAATTTTATCCATTTTTTATTTATTATGTTATGATGGCATGATGTTTAAAAATCCAATTCTATTACATGGGTTATACTGTGATATATGATTCATGATTTTGTGGAACACAAAAGAATGATTTAATTATGAGATGGGTGGGACCTATATCTCCCTATAATGCATTGGGTAAAGATTTATATCTCATGAGATAGACATGGATGGAACAGTAAGTTAAAATGGTTCAGTAATACAGGACTGGAACGAGGAGTGACCTCGATTCAGAAAGGGACTTTGTCCACTAATATGGTCTTGGCAGCAATACCTTGGCTAATAGGGAAATCATATCATGTTCTTAATGCTTTACACAATCACATGTTTTATTCCCATGATTTTTTAACATGATTTTTGTTCCTTTATGATATATTCCTTACGTACTTCCATGATTTATATATTTGCTCAAGATTTTGATGTTTAGATTTTATGTTCAAGCTTTTGCATTCAAATGTTTATGGATTGATTTATTTTCTCTATGTTTACCCTCACTGAGTATTTGATCTCACCATTTTTATTTTTTCTTTTCCCCATGATATAAAGAAAGGTTTTAGGTAAGAAAACCAAAAGTGGAAGATCTTTATGGGAGATGTTTAAGATCTTTCACCATGATTAGAAGATTACGTTCCAATTTTCCAAAGACACTAAACTATTATGGTCCTTTGCTGTCTGTTTTTGTTATGTATTAAGTATTCTACAAAAGTAATGTAATGTCTATGTAAGTCATGTGTTGGGTCTCTACAGTTGGTATCAGAGAAAAGGTTTAGTTAACCTTTGGAAACTATGATGCGAAAACATTAGTGAGATCCCTAGAGATATTTCTAAGGTATGTCTAGGGATGTCCTTAAGGATAAGTATAAGTATAAGTTATAGTACTAGAATTATGGTAATGATATTATAATTTAACTTAAGATGTTAGATATTGAAGGTACTCCCCCTTTATTATGTTGTTTTCCTAGCATAAGTTTTTCCTCTTACACTATTCTTTTTGGGTTTTAGACGATGGATGGAACCCAAAGGAACCGTGTTGATTATTGTAATGGGAAATGCAATGATTTCCCTCATGAACAAACCAATGTTTTGGGAGATGGAGTGAAAAATATTATTTCTATACTTACACAAGCAATGAATCATTGTGAATTTCGGAATGAGCAGAGAAGGGAACAATATTCTATTGAGTCCTTCATGAGGCAACATCCACCTTCTTTCAGTGGGCCCTCTGATCCACTTGTTGCTGAACAATGGATTAGTACCATTGAAAAGATATTTTCCATACATTGTTTTTCGTAACATGATAAAGTCATTATAGTTGTTTACCATTTAGAAGGTGAAGCAGAACTGTGGTGGACTCTAATTAAGAATACAAGGCCCCAAGATGAAATTGAATCCATGGAATGTGATGAGTTTAATAAATTGTTTTTCAGTAAGTACTTCCCCCCGTATTCTTCGAACAAAGATGGAAAAGGAGTTCCTTGAGCTTAAGAAAAAGGATGAAGAATCTGTTGGTATATACGAAGAAAATTTTACAAGGCTTGCAGGGTATGTATTTGGATTTATCATCCAACCTGAATGTAAAGTGGATCGATTCATCAGTGGCTTAAAACCAGGTCTTTGAAGGGCATTAGCTATAAGAGACTTCAGTAGGAATGAAGAAATTGTGCGTTGTGCTATCCAGGTAGAACTGGAAGTTGGTGTAACATATCCATCTCATGGTTTTTAAAAGAAATGAAAGATGGAGTTCAAGGAGAAATCTCAGAATAATGGTGAAAGGAATGTGAATGTTTCTTTATGCTCAAAGTGTGGAAAGAAGCATAATGGAGATTATCCTAAAGGGACTAGAAAATGTTTTAAGTTTGGAAAAGAAGGTCATCGGGTAGATGAGTGTCGATGTAATGGAAAAAGCATTGCTAATTATGTGAATAAAGAAAATATTGCAAAGAACACACCACCAACACTTCAATGCTTCAAGTGCAAGGAAATGGGGAATTATGCAAATCAATGCCCTAATCCAAGGGTTAATGATGATTGACACGAGAAACCACTTAAGGCAAAGGACAAAGGGAAGTCAAATGCGATCACTATTGGCGATGTTGAATATGACAACGATGTGGTGTAATGATTAAGTGTTTATGTAATGGGATTCCAAAATAATGTTGAATATAGTATCGTGGAATATTGGAATATTTACGTATTGGTATATTATGGTTTTCAATAATTTTATGGTACTAGTAACCATGGAAAGTGATTGAGATATTTATGGAAAGAAGATGATATGCGCATAATGAAGGGATATGGAGAAAATGAAATGTTTGGCAGTATTCATGAGCTCATGACTGATATAAGGAAAAAGTTATATCATGATTTGAGTGTATATAATTTTTGGATTTTGGTATGTGGAAAGAGTTAACTTTTGACAACATTCTTGTTTTCACTAAGATTCAATGGGTATTCATTTTTCAATAGAATAAAAGATTAAGGCATTAACATGTTTGGAATGCGATCAATAAGATGTATCTTTTTATATTTGAGAGATAAATGATGGTATTCACGTGCTTGTTATGTGACCTTTTTTGTAATCGTTCTCTTTATACTATGAGTTTGGAAAGAAGTATTTTGGATAAGCCTAAAGATTGGAATCCATTATGTTGAAAATATGTTAGTATTGTTTAAGGATAGAAATTTTTTCAATATTATTGATAGAATGTTATAATAATGTAGTTTAATAATAGGGACAACCTGCAGAACAGGTGAAAACCCATCGCGTCATACAAGGATGCGGGAATCGAACCCACAACCAAAGTGTGGCAGGCCTTTATCACCTACCACTAGCCTACAAGAAGCCCCTGGTTAGTAGAAAGTAGTTTTATTTTATTAAGTGCTATGATAGATGAAGTATAAGTCCATTTTAGCAACCATATACGATTAATCTCAGCATAGATGGACTTCTGTATATTTAATAAATTGTGCTAAACTTATTATGATAGAAATAGATTGAATGACTTATCATTCAATCGCATAATCTACTAAAACATCATAGAAGACAAATTCAACTTCATTTATTTAAGAGATGAAGTGGGAATTGTTTAAGGTATGAGCAACGGTGAGATTTTACCAAAATCATGTAAGTATTTCTTCTAATTAAACAATTCTTCAACTTTAGGGAAATGATCTTGAAAACAAAAAAATTCCATCCTAGTGCTCTCATATTTGATGAATTGGATGGTACCTTAGATCATCACAAATTTATGGCTTTGTGATTGTTGGATTTTTCATAGCCATGTCCTCTACAACTCTTCATCAGAAGTTGATGGTTATATTTCTCTTCCATGTCCATATTTTCACTTATGTTCTCCTATGTTGAAACCCAGTGATTAGTTAATTTGGGTAACCATTACGTTTCATACTTTATTTTTTAAAGTCATGTTATGGTATTCTTTTTTATGATGTGGGTTTCTATTAAAGAAACATTCAAGTAGTAAACCATTTATAACCCCGATGAATTTTGAGGGTGAAATTCATTTAAAGGGGGGTAGAATGTAACACCCAGATATTTTATGAAAAATATTCTTTTAATTTCATTGATGTATTCTATTATACACTACACCAAGTTTAGCTTGTACTATATGCAACTCCATATTATCTTGTAGTATACGCAACACTATTCTTGTATTGTATTACACACAATTTCAAGTTCGTTTGATAGTAGTTATTCTAGGAAAAATTGAGTGTATATATATATATTCAATGTATAAATGAAATATCATTGGATTCTGTTATACGCAACAACAAAGGAGTCTTGCACTACACGCAACCCTGACTTGGATTACATTACACGCAATCGAGACCTTCCACGATAGCGTGTGTTGTATGCAATACCGAGTTTCCCTAAACAAATATATGCTATTAAAATATTATATAAACTAGCCATTATGAATAGTAATACCCACTTTTTGGAATTTTATAAATTTTATCTTTCAAAATGGAATTCATTTTTGGATCAGGAATATCAATATTAGCCTATGGTGAATTTATGGTATTTTTCTGAAAACTTTCAATTTTTGATGAATAGTGAAAACACTAGGTTACTATTTAAAAACCGAATTTTTATTTAAATAATTATTTATTTTTTTAAATTTATTTTAGGTAAAAATTGATACATAATACTTATATAAGTTCAATTTAATTCATTGGAGTCATTTTATAATAATTTTAGATATATAAAAATTTTATTGAACTTTTCACCGTCTTTTACCCACCTCCTAGGAGAATTGGGAAATTCACATAAAACATAATTTTACCGCTTCTATGAGTGGAATTTCGAAAATACAAGATCCAAGGTTAATATCAAGGACTAAACTATGGTTCAATGAGATGAAAATAATTTTTGGTGAATAATAACTTTTTACTTTTATTTACAACGGTTAAAAGTAAATAGGGTAATTAAGGGTAAAAATGATATTATTATTACCTTAACACATGTCCTAATTATATTGGATAAGTTTAAGTCGACCAAAAACAACATTAGGAAGAAAATATTACCCTTTATGTCCACATGGATTATATTAGGACACTTATTACTATTTTATTTAAAGAAGAGTTAAAATGGTTAAAATCAATGTTTAATAACTGAAACATTTTTAATATAGGGTTATATATAAGATAAATTCTACTATAAATATTTATTATAAAGATAAAAATATTTCCTACATAATGGTATTTTATTTATAATTTTTAGACAATAAATAATTTAATTTCTTGATGACATAATGATGATGCAGTAATTATCTTACTAATGAAATATTTATATAATTGATGTTATAAATACCCAAATAAATGTAATTTGAGACGTTTTTATGAATTAAACTAATTTTATAGGTTAATATGACAAGTTATTATTGATTTAATTAACTTTTTTCTAACTAATAATGCTTTTATAATTTTCACAAAAATCCATTACCAAATAGTGTCAAAATTGTCATAAAATAGTTTATAAAACAAATATTATATTATTAATTGTTATTATATTCCTAAAATCTAAGGTTCAGCCAAGATACTTATATCATGACTGTTTTATCATTAATGGACCAATTGGGTGTCTCTTGGATGTATATGGTATGTTTATTATCTATATAATATAAAAATACAAAGTGACATGGTAAATGTCAATCTAATTAACTTAGAGATAAAACTAAACGATAAGCTTAATATAATGACTCAAACCTGTATAAATTCTACTAGTTTAGAGGATTTCGACCCATACCCGCTTTATTTTATAAGTAAATGAATTTTGAGCTATTATAAAATTGATATTACTTTATTATAAAATAATATTTTATGTTTTTCCTAATGTGCCCCTCTCCTCCCTTATAAAAAGGGCACCCCTTCCCTCTTCTCTTCACACCCTTTTGAGCCTTGAAGCTCGGCCAAACCCTAACCATTTATCTTATACACTTCCATAGAAACATTATGGAGGTTTTTTTCTTCTCAAAATACCGACTCTACTTCCTTAAGAGGAAGCTTAAAAGAGGTGCGTCGAAGAAGAGGTAATCTCTTCATCCGATTCTCTCTAGTTTCATTCTTCTTCTACTTCTTCTTATTTAGTTGTCTCATTATAAAGTAATAAAATCAGTATTATTTATATACTAATATGTTATTATAAATATGAAACAACCCTATTCCACCTTCTATACGTCCTACGGAAAACGAAATCACCACGCGTGCGTAAGTACGGAATACCGTCTCCACGCCGTGGTGTAATATGTTTTCGACTGCCACCTTACTTGGATGGGTATAATGGTTTAAATAAATAACTATATATGACTATTTTTAAAGTGATATTGATTCTGAAATATTATACATACTCTTCAATACAATTCCACGATCTTGGGAATTATATCATCGCTCGTGTGTACGTACGGACTACCGTCTCCACGACACGATTAGATTCATTCTCCATGTTAACCATTAATGAATGATTATAAAGTATATATAATGAATAATAATAATATATATGACATAATAATTATAATGGATTTATGTATATATATATGTATGTCATCTACTTAATTCCATTCAATTAAATAAGGAAACGAAAACAATATTCATGCCTACGTACGACCTACCGTCTCCATGAACGGTGTATTTCATTACATTTATCAATCTATCATATATATATATATATATGTATGTATATTCTGAATATAAATTATATATAAATAATGGATTACATTCTGGAATTAAGTAAATCATGATATAAGTAATAATATCCAGAACAACAAGTTGAAACATGTACAATAAATGAAACTATTTTACCAAAATCGCTGCTTTTACATTGAATTTACAAAAGAACGGTTAATATAAAGTCATAAGTAAACTATATATGACATCATAAAAATGAATATGATTCTATAATAAGTCAATGAGATTATTTAAATCATTGTAAAAGATGTTTAGATACATATGAACCATATCAGACATAAGGTAGGGGATAAATTTTCAATCTCATTTTTATCCGAGATTGCTTATACGTAAGTATTTACTGGGGTTACATTTATCATCCATTACCATGTTTTCTAAAAATGTTTTCATAAAATGATTACTATTCTTCCATGAATGTTTAAAGTCATTTTTACCCTTTATTGAATTTTTCCACATTCTATGGACGGAATCTTTCATTTGGTTACCAAATATGGTACTTTTTGACTTTTCCGACAAAAATACGAGGAGAATGTTGTTTTTAACTTCTACAGCATGAACGGATTTTTAGGGTTTCATAACACCTAATTTTCATGAATCTTCCTCTACAATATTTCATGACTATTTTCAAAAAAACCCCTTTCTTTTAAAATTGCATGGCATTTTGTGAAAACAAAATGATTTTGAAGAAGAAATGATATTTTCCTCAAGATTTCATTTCAAGTGTTTTATCAAAACTATTTTCCATATAAAATGACGTTATTTAAAATTTTTATGTTTCAAGTATAATGTCTCCATTGATTACACTATTTGATTCTTCTTATGATAAAATTGTATCTATTTTTTCATGGCTATTTTATGATGGCATGATGTTTAAGAATCCCATTCTATTACATGGGTTATGCTATGATATATGTTCATGATTTTGTGGCACAAAAAAGAATGATTTCATTATAAGATGGGTGGGACCTATATCTCCCTAGAATTAATTGGGTAAATATTTATATCTCATGAGATAGACATGGCTGGAATGGTAAGTTAATCTAGTTCAGTAATACAGGACTGGAACAAGGAGTGAACTCGATTCAGAAAGGGACTTTGTCTACTAAGATGGTCTTGGAAGCAATGCCTTGGCTACTATGGAAATCATATCATGTTCTTAATGATTACCACAATAACATATTTTATTCCCATGCTATTTTATCTTGATTGATGTTATTTTATGATATATGCCTTACTTACTTCCATGATTTATGTCTTTGCTCAAGATTTTGATGTTTAGATTTTATGTTCAAGCTTTTGCATTCAAATGTTTATGGATTGTCTTATGTTCTCTATGTATACCCTTACTTAGCATTTGAGCTCACAATTTTTATGTTTTATTTTCCATAGAATATAAAGAAAGGTTTTATGTAAGAAAACCAAATAGGGAAGATCTTTATGGGAGATGTTGAAGATCTTTCACCATGATTAAAAGATTACGTTCTGAATTTCCAAAGACACTAAACTATTATGGTCCTTTGGTGTCTGTTTTTGTTATGTATTAAGTATTCCTAAAAAGTAATGTAATGTCTATGTACATCAAGCTTTGGGTCTCTACATTCTCTGTCTTGATATCCCGGCATGCCCTCAACTTCCAGGTAGTTGAAACTCAGTCTTCCTGAGCAAGGAAGCCCTCGAACTTCAAGGTAGTCGGTACCTCTGTCTTCCTATCCCCTGAAGCTCTCAAATGTAATCACCAACATTCGGAGTCGCATGAAGAAATATGAACGAGCAGTTATGTACGCATAAGGAATGAAAAGATTATCTCTCTATAAATCACCTTGACAGCGTGTGGTCTCTAGAGTGATCAACTTCTTTTTGAGCTCTTTCAAATGAGCACCTATTTATAGGCTCGGTAGCAACGGTTGGATCCCTCCTCCAACGGTCATATTTTCCTTAAATTTAGGAGGGACCTATACATGTTTCACTCAACAAATGGTTAGTTAAAAAACAAAATGAACGAAATCATTTTATAACAAAACATGTGTAACTGAAAGCACGACATCGTTTCATAACAAACTTAACAAATTAGAGTGTAAGTAAAAATTTCGGAATCTAACCAAAAATTATATTCGGAGTCTATATTACAGGGATATTCAGATTCTGTTTATAAGATGAATTCACAGTCGAATTTCATAAAATTTTGTATCCATAATTCATAATAATAATTCACAACAAGAATTCATAATGAGAATTCTGAACTGAAATTCAAAATGAGAATTCGTTAGAAAATTTGTAATGAGAATTCATCACAGAAATCGTAATGAAAATTCATCACAGAATTCGTAATGAGAATTCATCACAGAATTCGTAATGAGAATTCATCACAAAAATCTTAATGAGAATTCATCATCCGAATTCGTAATGAGAATTCATCACAGAATTCGTAATGAGAATTCATCATCAGAATTCGTACTGAGAATTCATCATCAGAATTTGTAATGAGAACGCATCAGAGAATTCGTAATGAGAATTCATCACAGAATTCGTAATGAGAATTCGTCACAGAATTTGTAATGAGAATTCATTACAGAATTCGGAATGAGAATTCAGATCCTGTAAGAGAATTATTTATATCTAAGTATTATACGATTCTGAGAATATAGATATGAATCCGATTTTTATACTTAAGGAAAATGTTGATATGAACAATGAAAACAAGAAAGAGGTAAAATTCCTCTAAGGAAATTTTCCTCATAGAAGTAAAACATGGGTAAAAACATATTTTCTTAATGATAAGGTGTTCGTGATTTTCAAAACAATAAAGAATAGAAAAGTCATAAGGAAAACATTATTGACTCAACAATCTCCCCCTTTTTGGAAAGCACAAAAATCCTTACGAAAAATAATATAAGAGCTTAGAATAAATTTCTAGATATTGAAATTAATGCTTATCTCCCTTTGTTTATGAATTATAGTGAATACAAATAACTCCCACTTAAGATTTGGAACTCTAAGGATCGTATTCTAGATTTTTTTTAATGGAGTTTTCATTGTCATAAGAATGAAAAACTTCATAATGAGAAGCCCCCCCTTACTTAGGGATAATTATTCTTAGAAATTTCTCTTCTCCCATTTAGATTCTTCCTTCTCCCCATTTTGAGTAATTTTGTCCTTCTCCCCCTTTGTGATTTTCAAAAAGAATTGAGGGAATGGAAAATATAATAAAGTACCTAAAATATTAGTTCTTGCAACCAACTAAAAGACATGTAACAAAAATTTCATTACTATTGGAATGAACTAGTACAAGGAAAATAGTACAACAAAAGATCGGAGTGGTTTTTTTTCCTTGGCCATAAGCATTTTGACAATTTTCTTCAGCTTCTTCATTTCTTTGTGGTCCTCCTCCACTTGCTTCTCTAAAGCAATGATTCTTGCATCTTGAGCCTCCATTTCCACTACCTGATCTTTAAGATCATCATCTTTCTTTACAACTTTTTCTTGAAACTGAGTTTGAAGATCCTTTTATTCCCTATAGTATTGGACAAGAGAACTTAGCTTCCCATTCAGATCTTTGACCTCCTACATCTGAACATTCTGATCAAGAGATAACTTCTTCACAAAAGAATTTATAAGATCCTTGATTTTAGAGTCTTCGGAATCAAATGAATCTTTAACATCTACTTGGAATTGATCAAACTCTTCCATCTCTTGAACAAAATTCTTAGAACACTTGGTTATCTTCCTACAATAAAGTCTATGAGCATCATAATTGATAAGAAAGTATTTATGATCAGCCTCAAGCTTATCACACATATCCATTACCATGGATACAGAGTCTGAATTTTGATTTATGATATGCTGAATCATCTGGCATCTAGATTCTATTACTGGAAAAATCGGAATGATGTCCACCAGCTTCTTTAGGGACTGCTCAAAAAAGTCATGTCCAAAGACAGATGACTCCAAATATGATATTCTGGTTGGAGATGGTTCTTCTTCTGATTGTATCAGCTTCCTTTTGGATGATCCTTTAGCTTATTTCTTTCTTATAATAGCTTTTGGTGGATTGTCAACAACCACTTTCTTACCTTTATTAACTTTCAGAATGGTCTGTTCATCAGGAGATTCTTTCTCACATTCTGAAAGTTGAACAATCTCATCTTCATCTACATTATCCCTCTCTACTCCATCTTCAACATTCTCAGGCTGTATGAAGTCATGATTGTGACTTTCTTCCTCAAAAAACTTGTTCACTTCCTCTTTAACTTTCTCATCAACTCCAAGTGTATCGGTTTTTGATGATCCGACTTGGGAAATCTAGAGTGGAAATTTCTCAGAAGCACTATCCTTCTCAATATAGTCTTCAACTTGTTTTATTACATCACCAGAGCCACCATAGCTCTCTTCTTGTTGTATTTCCTCCACAACTTGCTAAACTATCAGCATCAATTCCTTCTCAGCTTTATTCTTTTTAGAATTTTCTAGAGTCTTCTCACCTGGAGTTTCAGGAAAACCTTCAACCAAAAAGGATTTCAGAATGGGAAATTTTCAGATTCTACTTCAGTGGACTTCAGAAGAGATTGAACAATATCTTCCTCTGAAATATTCTTTTTCATCTTCTTCTCTTTGGCCTGCATTTCTAATTCATCAGCCGCTTTGTCTTTAAAGGATTTAGCCTCAGCATGGTCCAATCCGAGTTGAGGTTCCCGTTCTTTCCTTTTTTCTTTATCTTTTCTCCACGTGGAAGCTACCTCATTTGGATAAGCCTTTTGTTTCTTGGGTTTAGGGGGTGCGGATTGAGTTTCCTTTGACTTGGGGTTTTTCTCAGCAACTTCCACTTCCTTCAATTTCCTTTTCTTCCCAGATTTCATTGATGGTTCTGGAGTTTGTTTATCTTTCTAAGCTTCCTCATCCTCTTCCTCTAGTAAAGAATATAAATCTCTAGATTCAACTGCAAAATCCATTTTCATCCTCCTCAACATATCATCACTAACAATCATTACATTTCAATTCATTGTCTTAGAAGTGCAAGGAACGTTAAACCCATCAAGACACCTGATAATAAGATTGGAAAGAAAGTCCGGATACATTATAATCTGAGCTTTCAAATTCCCTTATTTAATATTCTTAACTATAATCAAAACATGCCTCATCAAATTTAACTACCTTAGATTTACCATGAAATCTAGGATATAAATATCCCTTTTCTAGAAGTTACCCTTATCACCCCTTCTCGGTAGGAAAGAACCTTGTACCCATAGCTGTAGAATCCGATTATTCGAGGAGAGATGAGAAATATTAGCAGTCTTAACATCTTTAAGTCCAAGGCATTTGTTAGCCTTGACTTTATTGAAACTTCCTTGCTCATCTGGCAGCTTGTGTGAGAAAAATTCAGCTTCACCTTCATATGATATACCTACCAAGTTTGTAGCCTTGATGTAAGATAATTTTTAAGTCTTCCCATAAGACATGAAAGAAAATTTTTCTCTGCAATCTTCTTTCTAGAAGGGAAAAGACTCATAAAACTCTACAAGCAAATCTGAATAAACCAGATCCTGATTCACTGTCTTTGATAAGCAAACATCCTCCCAGCCAATGATATTGATGTTCTTAGATATAAGAGAATCATACTTGTAGAAATTCGGATGCACCATCCTCTCCCTATAAATTAACCACTTATAAATGGGCTTCGTAGTTGACATATCTTGAGAAGTGGATTCTACAGACATTCAGAACTGAACACTTCTGAAGAAATCAGAACAGACTTGGGAAAGATCGGAGTGGACTTAAGTAATAAGGACAAGGCTTTGAGATGCAAAATATTTATATCCAATGTGGGACAACCCTCAGGGGTCCCATTTATATAGGCATTGAGGCGATGGTTCAACTTCCATGGTTGATCGAATGGTTGAGAAACATTGAGATTTGATCTGATGGTTGAGAAACAATCCACAATGAAAACGTGACTATGATCTTTTGAGGATTTAAGAAAAACATTCAGATTTAAGAAAGCTAGAATTCGAAAATTTTAAAAACACATAAGAAAATACCATCAAGTAAAATATGATTACAAAGACTTAAGGAAATCATACCTTTCAGATTGGCTAGAATGATTTTTCGTAATAGGTGACATTCTTCTTGAAGAAGATTTGACTACGAAAATATTACTATGAAAAACCTAGTACAAAAAAATATGAGTACGAAAAATTTTCTTACAAAAAAAATCTTAGTACGAAATTGTCATTAAGAAAATTCTCAGTACGAAAATTTCATTACAAAAGTTCCAATACGAAAATTTCATTACGAAAGTTCGAGTACGAAAATTTCATTACAAAAGTTCTAGTACAAAAATTTCATTATGAAATTTTCAGTGGGAAAATTTCATTACAAAAGTTCCAGTTTGAAAATTTTGTTAAGAATGTTCCAGTAGAAAAATTTCATTACAAAATTTCCAGTACGAAAATTTCCTTATGAACGATTTTTAGAAGCCTATTACAAAAAATATAAAAAGCTCATTACGAATAATTTCGAAAATCTTATTATAAAAAATTTGAAAAGATCGTTATGAATAATTTTGAAAAGCTTATTACGAAAAAAATTCAAAATCTCATTACGAAAAATTTTCAAAAGGTAACAAATAAATGTACTCCCCCTATGAAAAGGAGTTTATTACTGTAAGGATATTGTTTCAACAAGAAGATAATGAAGAAAGATTAACTTACAGTTATCATTCCTAAAATTCACAAGGTATCCTTCATCACATAATTGACTTATGCGAATGAGGTTGTGCTTAAGACCCTTAACAAAAAAATCATTTGAAATCAATGTTTTACCACGAATAACAATATTACCTATACGAAAAATTTCCCCCTAGCATTGTCTCTGAAAGTTACTTTTCCTCCTTTCGTCTTGATAATGTTTTCAAAATAGTTTTTGTTACTAGTCATATGTCGGGAACATCCACTATCCATGTACAATGTGTTGCTGTTAGTACTTTCCCTATTTTCCTGAAAATAAGAAAAAGTTAGGATTTCGGAATCCAGACTTGCTTGGATCCAGAAATGTCAGAATGAAAAATTTTGGGTACCCACATCTTTTAAGAAAAATAAGCCTTATGAAAACCTAAGGATTGGGTTTTGTTTAAAGAACAATTCTTTTCCCAGTGACCACCACATTGACACTTGGTTCAAAATGGGGCAATTTGAGGAACAAAGTAGTTGTTACTAAAAATTGGTTTAGCATGGGTATGACCAAATCCAGAATTGTTTCTTAAAGGTCGTATTTGTGAATACATCTTATCAAAATTTTCTTTACCTAAGGTAATGTTCTATAAACACTTCTTTATGGAAAATATTTCGGACTTGAGTTTTATAACCAAGTTTTTATCTTCAAAATAATTAGACTTGGAACTAGAGCTCGGCTCGAAAACACTTTTCATAGAAATTAATTTTTCTAGTTCTTTAGAATGTTTTATTCTTTTCAGAATTTACTTCCTCAGGACTTTTTGAAATACTTATAAGATCGGCATTTTTCTTATCAAGATCTTTAGAATGATCTGATATTTTCTTAGTAAAAATAGTATTCCTATAATTTGTCTTATCAAGTTTTTTATTGAGTTTTGAATTCTCAATCTCAAGAAGTCCAGAAAACCTAGAAACTTCTTCATAGATAGGTAAAGTATTTTCTTCATCATAAGAGGATTCTTCATCCGAAGAGTTATAATATTTACTATCATTAGAATTTAAAGAAACATTGGTCAATGATTCAGCATTGTGTACCTTAACCTTAAAGAAATGATTGTTAATAGGTAATATGGCTATAAGATCAAGATTCTTCTGTCCAGATGATTCATAATCCGAAGATTCATCTGAAGTGTCACCACCACTAGCACTCCATGTATCATTATCTTTCAGAACATTCTTAGTTTTATCTTTATAATACTTCTTCCTATTCCTTTCCGGATGCCTCTCTTTTTTTCTTTCTTCTTGAGCAAATGACAATCAGGTCTTATGTGTACACCTCTCTTTCATTCATAGAATGTGACTTCTGAATCATTCTTATATTTCCTTTCCTTCTTCTTATACTTGGATTGTAAATTTCATTGTCCAGCTATCTTGTTCATCCTTCGAGCAAGATTTCCCAACTCATTTTCTGAGACTTCACTCTCACTAGATTCGGATTGGATAACAACCTTTTTAGATTTGGATCTAGTTACTCTCCCAGAAGTCTTATATTTCATGTGATTTGATGTTGTAGTAAAACAAATAGTACCATTCCCATTCTTCTTTTTGATGTTGTCAGCATCTCTCTTCATTCTTGTTTCATGTTAGAGAAGAGTTCCAAATAGCTCATCTAAGGTAATTTGAGTGACCTTCCTATTCTCATCAATTGTTGTTCTCGTTGATTTCCACTCTTTGGGCATAATATCACTGATCTTTTTAACAAGAGATTCATCATCCAGAACTTTTTCTCCCATATATTTTAAGCTATTCACGATAGTCATAAACCTTTTTTGCATCGTACCAATGGGTTCTACATAAGGAAAGATAAAACCATGATACTCAGCTCTAAGCATAGCTCTTTTGTTCTCAATCACTTTGGATGTACCAAAATTTTTAACTTCGAGTTTCTTCCATATACATTTAGCAGCTTCACAAGAAGAAATTTGGCTATATATATTCCTAGTCATTGAAAATAGTAATGTATTGTGTACCTTATAGTTTAATTGATAATCATGCTTCTCTTGGTTTGTGAAGTTACTAACTTTCTTATCAGGTATTTGATAACCTCCAGTAAGCATAAAAAAAATTTCTACTCCAGTATTGATAACAAAAGTATTCATTTGATCTCTCCAATACTCATAATCATTGCTAGAAAAAATTGGTGGTCTTGTAGGATTTAATTTTTCCATGGAACCAACATTGATTCCTTCCATCTGAAAAAATCTTTCTATACAAAAAACATGTTAATAACAAAAGTTCGGATAAAGGAGAATATTCCTAAACAAGGAAAATATAGAACAATGAAAAACTGAGAAAGAAAAACTTATATGTATGTATAATTATTTCAGATACCTCCTCTGATACCAATTATAGGACCAAAATAATGATGTAGATGATCAATATACAAGATGGGGGGGGTGAATTTTATACTTTAAAAATTTATTTAAACAAGGAAAGATCTAAGTTTAACATTGTTAAACTAATCAAATTCACAACACCTCTAACACCAATTGAAATATTCGGAAAAATTATGAAGTTACAAACTTCTAGCTCTATAAACTTGCTTAAATCTAGAAAGTGATTTTGAAAAACCGGTTCCATAAATATGGATCTGGAAAATGAAACTTAACCAAAGTTTACAATATGAGATTCTACCTTAAAGCGTATAGAATCTAACTGAATTAGAGTACACGAGTGTAAATAAGTATAATATGGTTATACTTTCTTAAACATACAAAATGCAGTGGAAAATATAAACTTTTAACAAAAACAAGTAACAAGATATAAATCCTTTAACCAAAAGAGAAGGGTATCCAAAAACCTTGGATAAAGGTCCCTGATTTATACATTCAAGAATTTATATCTTACCCACACCCAGGAAAGCCCTCGATATAAAGATCTGAGTATCTATCTTTCTATCCCCGCAAGACATCAACTTCAAGGTAGTTAGAAACTCTGTCTTCCTCAGTAAGGAAGCCCTCAAACTTCAAGGTAGTCGACACCTCTGACATCCTATCCCCAGAAGCCCTCAAATGTAATAACCAACATTCTAAGTCGTACGAAGTAATCTGAAGAAGCAGTTTAGTATGCACAAGTCATGAAAATCTTCTTTATCTAGAAATCTCCTTGACAGCATGTGGTTTCTAGAGTGATCAACTTATTTTTGAGCTCTTTCAAATAAGCTCCTATTTATAGGATTGGTAGCAACGGTCGGCTCCCTCATCCAACAGTTATATCTTCCTTAAATTTTGGAGGGACCTGTATACGTGTCACTCAACCAACGGTTTGTTAAAAAACAAAATGGACAACATCGTTTTATAACAAAACATGTGTAACTGAAAGGATGGCATCGTTTTATAACAAACTTAACAAATCGGAGTGTAAGTAAAAAGTTCTAATTACAACAAAAAATTATATTCAGAGTCTATATTACAAGGATATTCAGATTCTATTTATCAGAAGAATTTCGAGTCGAATTTCATAAAAGTTCGTATCCATAATTCGTAATCAGAAATCAAAACCAGAATTCGTAATGAGAATTCTGCACTGAAATTTGTAATGAGAATTTGTCAGAGAATTCATAATGAGAATTCATCACAGAAATCATAATGAAAATTCATCACAGAATTCGTAATGAGAATTCGTCATAGAATTCATAATGAGAATTCATGACAGAATTAATAAATAGAATTCATCATCAGAATTCATAATGAGAATTCATCACAGAATTTGTAATGAGAATTCATCACCGAATTTGTAATGAGAATTTGACATCAGAATTCGTAATGGGAATTCATCACAAAATTCATAATGAGAATAATCACAGAATTCGTAATGAGAATTCATCATAGAATTCGTAATGAGAATTCATCACAGAATTCTTAATGAGAATTCATCACAGAATTCATAATGAGAATTCGGATCCTGTAACAGAATTCTTTATATTTAAGTATTATATGATTTTGAGAATATAGATACGAATCCGATTTTTATACTTAAGGAAAATGTTGATATGAACAATAAAAACAAGAAAGAGGTAAAATTCCATTAAGGAAATTTTCCTTATAGAAGTAAAACAAGGGGAAAAACATATTTTCTTAAAGATAAGGTGTTTGTGATTTTCAAAACAAGAAGGAATGGAAAAGTCATAAGGAAAACCTTATTGAATCAATATATTAATCTCTGCTATCGAATAGCTAGGAAGTGGGATGACATGGTGAGTCAGTCTACGATAACACAGATGGAGTCATTTTCACTTTATATACGTTGTTATACCATCATGAAGTGCATGGATATCCAATCCCACTTCTACTCTAGAACCTCAAGGGTTTGATGTAATCCTGATAGAACCTACTTCTCTTCCATCACCTTTGAAAAATGAGTCATCAAGATAGTAACTATGAAAATCTATTTATTATACCAGGCCACCAAAATAGACATCATAGGTCCTAAAATGTATTTTCTACACCTAGATGTACCACCAAAGGGGATGTATGAAACACCCACAACACCTCCTCCCACAATGTCAAAGGTATCATCATCAATCATCTGGAAAGGATAGCATGCTCCCCACCTTTAGAATATCCCTAAGGAGTATTTCAAGTGGATATCAGAGTAAATAATGTCTCATATTTTGTATCTCTACACTGGGAAACCCTAACACAATGTAAACGCGGTGGGGTAACAACCATCGACTGAAGATATGCATCACCATCCCTATCCATGAAGAAGAACTGCAATGAGGCAACTTCTCTGATGCCTTAGTCAATAATATATAAAAATATCTTCTAATAAGAACATCTTCCAAAACATCCACCTTCGCTAGAGTATATAAAATGTGATCATCATATTTTTGGAGTAACTCTATGTATTGGATTTATCTCAAGTTAATGTTCTTCTATGAGAGGATATACTTTAGAATTTTGGGGTTAGAGTAAATGATAATCCTCTCAACCATTAGAAAGTTTCACCATTATTCATTTATAAGACTACCACTACAAACTCAAGATCAAAGATCATGTAGTTCTACCCATGTGTCCTTAACTATAATTAACCATAGTAAATAACCACATGACTTTAAATCATAAAAAACTATGTCTAGTTCTTGATGCATCATAGAATAGTACGCACTCGACAACCTCCTCTAGAAATCTCAAGATGGGAGCATTCATCAACCTCTTCCTCTGCTCCCTAAAGCACTACTAGCATTTTTTTCATCCACACAAAAGGTTTACCTTCTGATTCAATGATTTAAAGAGAGTTTCCAATTTGTAGAAATTTGGTAGAAACCTCTGATATTACTATGGAAACCCCAAAAAACCCACTCCCCAGTAATAGTCTTAGGTGGCTCCCAATAAAGTACCGACTCAACCTTTTCTTGATCCAATAAAACTCTGGCCTCTTAGATAATGCATCCTAGAAAATGAAGATCTTGAATCTAAAACTAACACTTATAGATCTTCCTGTAATGTCAGTACCCCCATAGTTTATCCAGGACCACCCTCATGTGTGTCGCATGCTCCTCCTCATATTCCAATTACACTAGGAGTTCATTGATGAAGACTACCATGAACTAGCCTATGAAGGGATGGAAGATCTAGTTCATGAGTCCTTTGAACACTTCTGGGGTGTTTTTTATGCCGAACGAAATCCCCATGTACTCATTGTGAATTCAACGACATCGAAATGTTTTCTTTGATATATCCTAATCTCATACTCAATACTAGTGATAGCCTGACCTAAGGCAATCTTTGAGAACCATCACACCCCTATCAACTATTTTAATAGGTCATCAATCCTTCGTAATGGATTCTTATTCATCGTAGTCACCTTATTCAAGAACTGGTAGTCTACACATATCCTCAAGATCTAATCCACTTTCTTGGAGAACTACACAAGAGATTCCGAGGGAAAACCAATGGGTCATACAGAGTACTTCAATTGTAAACCCACAAACTACACCCTTATCTCCTGTATCAAATAAGAAGACATTCGATATGATGGGTAACATATTGGTTCTTTCCCAAGAATAAATTTGTTTTATAATTCTATCTTTCAATGGGTAGGTAAACCTTGTTCATCGCTAGGACAGACATCCTCAAACCCCACCACCACAACAAGAATTTGATTGCCCAAATAATCCACTTCTCTAAGAGTCGTGATAGATAAATAGTGAGTAATAAACTAAAATCTCTTATTTGTGAGATCATAGTGATCCACCAAGGTTTACTTTTCACCAACAAAGGAGAACCAGATTTCATAACGACAGACACACCACATCCTCCACAAAAAACAATCAATATGGGCATGAACTCTGGATAGTCTGTCTATACCTATGACGAAATCATAAGGACTCATTACTACAATAACTAGCTCCCATTCAAAGATCTCACCTCTATGTATCAGGTCACACTATTGGAAGAAGTGGGTGATTGTGGAGTCCCCACAGATCAGAGTCTCCAATCATAAGGGTTGAGGGAAAGGGTCAATCAGAATCTCCTTGTTTTGAACCAGAATAGTGGAAAAGAAGCTATGACTCAAACCTTTTTATAAAAATACTATAGATAAATTATAAAATATAAATATCATATCATTTATCATACCTAGAGACTTGGGGTCATAAGCATCAATAGCTTTCAGTGTGCCTTTTCCCTGTCCACTTGCTCTCTACGCTTGTTATAGACCACATGGGGGTGGTGGTCGTAATAAGTTTATCCTATGACTACCTCCTGCTACATTGATGGACCCTCTTACACGCATTCCTCCTTGTGAACCACCATTATGAACCTCTATCTATGTCTCAGTGGTCCCTCGACTATCTCACAACCTGCTGTACGATGAGTCAGACAATCCTAAGCCAGATGTCTTTGACCGTCGTAGGAGAAATATTACCTTTACCTTGGATGATTCGAGGAACCCTAAAGACCTACAGCACTGACCGTGTTTCTTGGGATCACCACTTGAAGCATCTAAAATTATTGGATCCCTTTGAACACCATCGACTGCCCACTACAGAGGACATATCTACTGGGTTACCAAAAATATCTCCCACTATTGGTGCTTTCTCTGCCATAAATCTCTCAACCACCAAGGCTCACTCAAGTACCCTAACAAAGGTGTGAATGATAAGGTATTACAATGAGTCCATGATGTCCTAGAGCAATCCATTCTCAAAGGTTAATAATCTGGAGAATATGTCTCACGCTAAATACAAGGTGTAACATGAGAGATCAGAAAACCTCGTTGAGTACTCCACCATGGTCATACTACTGTACTATTGATATAGAAGATTCTTTAAGAGTAAAGATCATGATTTTGATATATAGAACTCATACCTAAAGAGATGCTTAAAGTATGACCATGAGATAAATGTCTCGTTGAGTTACTGAGTCACTAAGCTCCACCATCGCTCAACAAATCCCTAAATAAAACTCTCAGTTGGGCCCTCTGTTTGATCTACAAGAATTCATACAAAGCGTAAAATGAGAGTGAATGCCTCTACCCAATACTAAACAACTTGGTGGTCTGGATCACCCAAAATCGTGGGAGCCTACTGCCTATAGAACTCATTCAACACACTCAACCTACATGCATCCTCAGTTTGTAATGCTAGCACTAGCTACTACTCAACATGTAGTGGTATAGCTTGTAAACCACATGGAGGTGCTATATATAGTATAGGTCCCTATACCAAGGCTTCATCACTATGTGGATCATCCTCATGATCTCATAGTGGAATCCTGATTGGATAGATATGTGGCGACATCGTAAAAAAATAATATGATCCATGGTCAAAAGATAATATCTTTGGAGATGACTTAAGAAGGACATGTAATGAACAACCCATTCTTATATGATCCATGTTCCAAAAAATTTCCCAACAACCAATGTCTACATGTAACAATTCAAAAGGATGGTGATCAGAATCTGGGTGTATAGATACGTCAGTTGTTGCACCGACACAAGAATCACTAGATAGAAAGAAGAAAATGAAACACTAAACACTATTTATCCAAACAAATCTTAGCAACTCTGGTTCTAAGGTAGAACTAAGCACCTTTGATACCTATCTATCATGAAATAACCCACTGAGGTCTGACCCATGACTACACCAAGCGCACCTCCAATAGGCCAGGGTATGCCGACCATTGCTAAGTAGGCATATCCCACCAATGGGATGAATTATCCTAAAGTTAATGTATAGATGAACACATTTTTAATCCAAAACAGTGATGAAATGTAAAATAATTTAAATTTTTCATGAATTCTTCTATGATCACATAATAAAGTATGACTATAAGTTAAATGAATGTGAAAAAATGGGATAAATACAAGCCCAACCAAAAACTGTAAAGGGTCCAACCTAATCTAAGGTAGAAAACTAGAAAAAATGAAAGATCCCAGTAAAAACCATATCCTATAAAGCTCCATCTATTCTCCACCCACTTCGTATTCTCCCAAGACACCTTCAAAATGGTCATTATCTGCATAAGAAATGACTTGTATGGGAAAAAGCCCGTGCATGGGTGTCTATATAAAATACATAGTAGGACACCCTAAAAACACATAAAATGATGAAACAAGTGTAGTCATCTCAATAAAATATATAAAAATCATTGTATAATAAAACAAAAAGATATAATCAGGAAAGAAACCATACCCCTGATAGTCATAACCAACTATCATCCATAGGATTATGCTCAATGTAATGATTATTTTGGGAGAGTCCACTCCACAAGACATGTTATCAACAATGACACTCGATTAATAGGTCTAGATCATTGGTACCTAAATAAGAAATCATTGTTGTCTAAGATGACCCAGATACTCAGATATTGGATCACACCCAGAACCTACTGGGGGAAACCACAAACCCAATATATATTGACCCTCTATAGAGGGGAACATAGGTCAAAGATACCACTAACCCTACCAAGACAACAGACTATATGGAGGATCAACACCTTACTCATACAGGTCATGCTGATTGCACAATCCCCATCTATGGAAGAAAAATTACAGATGATTACACTCTAATCTCATGGAGGGACACCATAAATCTATATGAGACATGACCTCTAGTGGGGATCAAAATCACGTGATGTTGATGTAATTACACACTGTACCTTCATGGAAAAGGACCAAGTGACCACATTCATCCTATAATGGTCCAAACTAAGGAAATAAAGAGTTAATTATATCTTTAATGGGGTACAAATCATCTACCTAGGGGCACACGACATGCCCATCTATCCCCAAGTCCCCCTATTTGAAAAATCCTCACACGACATGAAAGTATTCACATACATGGAACGTAGAAGGATTATATAGAATGTAGGGAAACATGACACCCTAACCATGTAACCTGGCCATGTCCATGTATGGTGGCCATGTCCATGTTCCAGACCATGTAAAGGAGGTCGTTTCTGGGTAAAAGTACATGACATGTCACTTTTCCGTGTATTGTTTTTCAAGTTTGTTTACATACCTATGTACAAGATGAGCTACATAGAAGGGGAAAGATAGTGTGTGTTAATTAACATTGGATGGAACCATATAACCGCAATAAATGGGACCCAAATGGAATGTAATCCTGAGTTACATGTCGTGTGGCTCAGGTTATTCTAGAAAACTCGTCTTTTCTTTCATTTCCATCTAGGCATCACTAGAACCACCGATATCACCTGAATATACTAATCTAGGTTCATCAAAACCTTTCTATAATCAATATTCTGGATAAGGGTTCATATCTGCTCAAAATCACCGCCATCGATCCATCCATCACTATGCGTCCAAAATGGGTTCAACAAATACCACAAATCCACTCTGACCCACCTCCAGTAATCCATAACCATCATTACACATCGATCACATCACCAATCACAAATCTCCCCCTTGGTATTGATATGTTTCAAAAAAGAATTGTCATGTAATGATTGAATACTAGGTATTCCTTGAACCACAAACCAGAAGAAAACATACGCAATGAATTTGGGAAGAATTGGAGAAGAAATCAAAAATCCATAAGATATGAGGAATGAACCCTAAAAATTGTTCATTATTCCTCAGTTTACTATCATAGAAGAAGCCAAATGAAGATGAATAATCAAAACGAGAAAAAATCTCCATCAATCTAACTATACTGATGATTCACATATCAAATAAATTTATGGAATTGACCCACATTCATCTAGGATTTAGAAACAAGAATGAAATCACAAAGAAACATGTCATATCGAGAGTTTGGATCAATAATTAATGGAGAATAGTTCTGTTTCCATTATTGAAGAAATCCAAAAACTATATTGGAAGAACAATCCAAAATAAGTTCTAGATCAGTCATCTATCATTGAGATCACTCTCCTCCAATGGATATTATGCCTCCAAGGTTTATATGCCAACCATAAGAAAAAATCTATAACCATATATTCAAATCGGAAGAAAGATTCTATATTTAACAAAATTAAATAAATTCTTTAGTTGACTTATTTTATTAATTTAATGTATGGGACATGTTTTTCACAAATGGCCCATATTGACAAAGATTATGTCATACCAAGAGTAAAATTTATGTTTTTGACCTCAATGGTGCCCCCATAATTTTGATCTAAACACCTTTTTGCGATTTCTTCCAATTTCTCATAAATATATCACAAGCAAGCCATTCAATATATTTAATATATTTCAAATATTTATTATAGACACACTGGTCCTTAGAATTGAACAAATTCTCAGCTCCCTGTCTCAAATACAATTTATATAATATCCTAATTTAATATTTGGAATATCTGAGTCATTATAGAATAGTCTTTAATATATTAACCTGACTCTACATCGACCTCAAAATTTTGTTCACTTGAACGAATAAAATCATCCACTAACTCACATTTCTCTAAGTGTGTATCCTAAAATTGAGCATTAATATTTATTATCATAACTCCTTAACATTTTTATATCCCTAATGGAAATCATGAAATCTTCTCTAAATACAATTCACTTTCATAGATCTCATGAATCATGAGAACTCTTTCTCCAAGTGGAGTGAGAGTAACACAATACACTCTCTCCAATTAAATTCAATATTATTTTGATCTTAAAATTTATAAAATATTGTAAATTTAGGAATACAAACACCATTTTTGTTGATATAAACTTTGTTTAATCCACTAGATAAAATACATGGGGATATCCTCAATTTTCATATATGAAATCCTTTTCCATTAAACATGGGAACACCCTTTTTTTGAAATAATTCATTCACACCATAAGAAAACTCAATCAAAAGATGTAATAAATTTGAGACACCTCAGATACTGGAGATTTTTTTTGAATTGATACTAATTGATGTCCCCCAGGAAAAATAGTGAGAAATACTAGGGGTGAATCAAAACAACAAAAAATAATCTTTATTTTATTTCTGATTCCCACTAGAATTCTCATAATAGTTAAAGTATGGGATTGTGAAAAAAGTAAATAAATTATAAAGATTAATGATAAATATTGAGAATGAATAAAAACAATACATGGTGTTTATAAGTTTCATATACTCTATTTATCATACGGCTAATCCAAGGAGTTTTGCAATTGAAATTATTATTTAATTATCATTATCTTGTTATCAAAAATAACATAAGTAAAATGAGTACGAATATTTCCCTAAATTACAATTATAATAAAGATCAGAACCATAAAAAATAATTTATTTTATATTCTATAGTCATCCTCATGTTCCTAAAATATTTTATCAAGTATACACCTTCATTATTATCCTAAACCCTTGAAAAAATATCTCTGGAACTCTCCTTGTAATTTTTAGTTGGTTATCACAATGTTTCGTCACACTTTAAAAAACACACAAACCCCATATATATAAGCATGGTAAGAACATGGAATGATGGGAGTTATCCATAATATATTGTAGAAGGTAAAAATAGTACTGAAAACCACGGGTAGGTATATTTGAATCTCATCAAATATTAGTGTCCATTTTAATCCCCATGATTTTTTCTTCAACATCCACTATGATGTAATGTTTATGAACACATTATATTTAACATAAATCCAAAAAAACCATAACCATGAAATATCCACATTGAATATGGAATATAAGGATTTTTCATTCAATTTTGATATATTTCATTCCTAGTTTTCTTCAACTATTTCATGATGAAGAAACCATGACCATTTTGTATCTCTATATGGCGAGTCTTCAGTTCATCCTTCAAAAACCATAATCATGACCAGTTCAACCAAGGTAATTTTTTTTAATAACCTAAACATATTGAAGAACAACATAACAAAGTTTAGCTTCCCCGTGGTTATCTTCCAGAGTAATGAAGAACCATGACCAATGAAATAGTTATTTTCCCTTTAATCCATCATTGTATATTATCACCACACTAACCACAACGTGTTTAATGGATACCAAAAAATTGTTTTTGTGATATCGTAATTTCATCATTCCATTACATCCATCACATATACAATTAGCCTCCAACTTATTATTGATCATGATGAAAATAAATACATTATGAAAGCATCTATAGAATTAATGGATGAATAATATAAAGAAACTAGTCATATAAAGCTCCCAACAATAGAGTTATCTATACACAACACTATTTTATAGAATGATGTTTTTGAGTTTTCTTTAACCATTAGTGCATAGATGAATATTATAATGAATATTTCAAAATTGATATATTCTCTGATACACCTCTATAAATTCAATTCATGAAGATTACTTAATCTACCCCTTATCCAAGGGTTCATCAAGTGGTCATTTGTATTCAATTGGGGGACTATAGGGGTGTTGAAACCATGATGTATTTTGGATATTAGAGGTTTGAATTTAAATTTATGATAGAAAATGTATAATTTTTTTTCTATAAGTAGAGTAGTGTCTTTAAAGGTTCTCATTTTAGGACTTTCTATACATCTACACTTGTGGTGGTGTAATCATGGAATATAGTGATTAGAGGACGGAGATTGGGATTTATTACTAACTAGTTTTCAAGGTATATTTTAAGTGATATAGTATTATTAATAACATATTAAAATTTCCAAATAATCTATTATTATACAAAATTCCCTCATTCTAAATATATTCTCTCTAAAAGGTGAGACTGAGTGATTTGGGATGTTTGGAAGGTGTGTTTCCATGAAAAATGGAAATGTGGCCAGTCCACCCTCATGATATTCTATTATGAACCTTATCATTCTACACCTTAGAGGAAGTGATTTATGAGAGACTATGTCAAATGGAACTGGGTATGTTCCATACACTGGGGGCCATGTACTTTAGTCCTAAGAGTCACATGGGTGCTTTTCCATTTTGACATGGCTTATTTCAATTGAATATAGGGCCATTTTAAATGTGCACAAGCTATAACAACTACCCCTAAATTTAAATTTTAGTTATTTGGATTAAGAAACTATGGTTTATGGGGTTATTGGATTATAGGGATAGATTGGATTCCTTTTTAAGTTTATCACCTCAGAAACATGTGGAGAATTCTATGGAATGAATATAAGGTAAGTGGCTCTTATTCCTTCAATAATGGATTCCTTGTTTTTATGTTAATAAAAAATAATGATTTTAATTAAAATCATGTATATCATGATTTCTAAATCAAAAAATATGATATGTAGAAATGGATATATAATCTTAAATAATTTTCATATATAACATAATCTATTAAATGAATTTATTTATTAAAATAAATTTATAAGGAAAATGGACTATTTAAAAATTTTTCTAAATCTGTAGGCATTGTGGGTGGCATGGTTAAGAATAGGTGTATCCAGGGTGTAAAAAATTTACATGAAAATCTGGGTGGGATATGATTAATTATAAGTACACTATGATCATATTTGTTTTGATTTAATATTGGATTCATATTTGATAATATTTTCATCACTCATGATGTATTAATTTATGTAAATATTGATTATTTTTTATGTTTTTAAGGATTCACAACAAGAAATATTATTTATACTAACTGAAAATTATTGATAGATAATATATCTATTGGAAAAAATGGTATATTCCAACATATATTAACTTTAATTGGTATTAATTTTATATACCAAAACTTATTTTTTGTAACAAATATATCTATTAATATAGATCATTCAATACCAACACATCTCTTACCAATTGTTAAATTTATTTCTTTATCATACTAATACCATCAATTTTTATACCAACACATGAATTTGATATTAATAATAATAATTAAAAAATAATAATAATTTATCATCAATTTAAAAATGATACAAAAATAACAACAAATATTTTTAAATAACCAATTAATATAATCCAAATATTTATATATTATTATTTTTACGACCGAAGTCAATATCCATCTTTCGATGTCTTATTAAGAATATCTCAATCATTCATCTTAATTTAAAATTTTCTCTAAATATAAATAATTTCTATATTTTTAATGTTGCTCATTATAAAAACATTTAATTTTTTTATAAAAATCAATTTAAATAATTACGATATTTGATATATTTACATATATGTTTGATAATCTCTATATACAAGATCATTTAATATTTATATTTAAATTTCAAAAATATAATTAAATCTTACCAAAATAAATTCGAAAAATTAATTTTTTAAATTTATTAAATACAAAACATAAAAATAAATTGAGTAAACATATTTTATTAATAACTTATATCCACATATTATAATTTTATTTTATTTTATAAAATAAAGTTATAATTTTTTAAAATATTTTATACCATTTATTTATATGTATTATATTTTTATTTTTTAAAAATGAATGATATTAATTATTATATTAATTTAATTTAATTTTTAAAACCCATAACTCCAATCAGAACCCTAATATTCCCCCACCCCAAAACCGTACGATTCACCTCCCCATCCCCCTCTTTGGCCTTTGGCCTCTTCCTCTGTGGCTGCTTACTTCCACTGACCATAGATTCCCTCCGTGACCCCCGCTGCATCCTCCACCACAATAAGTCGACGCTACCTACCTCCTCTGCAACCCCTAATGCCTCCTATGTGGCCCTCCACCTATGCTGCTCGCCCCTCAACCACAACCTACGTCCTCAAAAACCCTTTACACCTCCTATACGACCCTCCACTGACACTGCTCGGAAACTCAACCACAACCTGCCACCCACTTTCCGCGATGGTCAAACCGTTATTATCCTTCCTATCTAATGACCACCGATGTCCACATTTGACCCATCCATCACCGACCTCTGGCACTTGACCCACACCATCCCCGACCTTCCCCATTGGATTTAAACCATCATCGGCCTTCCCCACATGATCATTTCCACCTTGTGTTCGATATCTCCCTATATCCTAGTTGATCAACAATGAGTTATGTCCAATTTTTTATTCGATTTATTTGGTTTATACTCAACTTTTATATTCTCTTGGGTCATTAATGTGGAAATTTATATAGTGGTTTTTCGAAGAGTTTTATGTTGAGTGGCATTTTGAGGTTTATTAGATTTTGATTGCTCACGAATTGATGAAAACTTTCATTTAAACACTTTAAATCTCCTCTTTGAAATGTTCATGAATCCTAATGCCACAACTCCTAATACTAAATCTTAGTTGTATTTTAATTTCATTATTTTCATGTGTCATTATCCTAGAAAAATTTTAGAGGTTGCATTAGGAAATGGTCCTATATTCAATGTGTAGGATACTACTAGCCCTATTCATAGTCATGTCCTCCTCGGAAGCTTCCTGAAAAATATGACCACAACAAACCTCTACAAAGTAAGTACACTCTATACCATAAACCTCACTTTGTATAAAAAATCTAATAATTTCCCATGGAACTGGTAAGACACATCATCACTCTCGTTATAAATTTGAGATTTTTACAGTTTATTGTGGTTTTTGGCTGAATGTGAATTTAGAGACATATAATGATTCAATGAAGGAAAGAAATTCCAAAAACAAATCCACTGCATGCCTTTGGGAATTTCTCTAGCATCAATGGTGCTTAAAAGAAGTGTTCAAGTGGGGATTTATGGGAAATTTTTTAAAGGTAATAATTATCCTAAAAAATTTTATACAACATTATGATAATGACTTATCTTTCCCATATTATCTTAGTACATTCAAAACACATCAACATTTTTTTTGAAAAAAACACTACTTGTTATTTATTATAAACAGTCTTTATATATCAAATTAAACATAATTATGATCTTCATGTAATGGTAGTGGCCCCTTGTTTTTGGGCTATTCTCGAGTTATTTTTTATGTAATGGACTAGTAAATTCCCATTATCATATAGGTAACATTGACTATGTTAGATATTAAATAATTATTTTGATGATAATATTGTAGGATTTTATGTTTAATAGTATGTTATATTTAATTTTTTTTTGAATAAAAACTTAAATAATTTTTAGTTATTACTATATTTGATGCATTGACTACATTTCATGTGCTGATATTCAATGTTATCTTAATCTTTAATAGTATATTACATCAGAAATTATATATTTTGTTAATGACTAATGCAAGGATAAAATAGCTCTAAATGAATTATAAATTGAAAACACATACATTTCTACTCTGGAAAAACATTATTAGGATGTGATGTTGAATACATTAAACTTTATGAGGTCTTAATAGCCACATGAGAATGATACATTACCATTGTTCGTAAAACTAGATGGAACACTCAACTTCCCTAGGTATTCATAGTAGTGGAATAATCTTTTCTAGTAGAAGGTGTACCATGTTGGAATTTGGTTTTCCGGTTTGGTGGCATGTTTTTTTGAGATTCATGTTAATTGAGGTTCTTATAGGACATGTATGTACTTTTTTAGGTGTTCATGTTGTGATGAATTGAATCAATAGTATGAGTGGAAAAATTGAAGGAGATTTGGATGGGTGAAGAGGTCCATGTTTTTAGATTCTGTAAACTATAATGTTTTATTCTTCCATTTCCCTTTCTTTTATTGTTTTAATAAGTGTTTGTGTCACTCATAGATATCAATTCTCATTTATTGCAACCATTTGGGAAAACCACAAAAATTACTTATGCCTATTTCATCATTTAATTTTTTTCATATGTTCTTTTTCATATTTTTTATAATGAGGTTTTTGGAAAAAATATCAAAGATGATGTTGAATTTTTTTATTATTAAATGTTTTTAGGAATTACATTCATTTTTTATAAATTCTTTGAAAAAATAATCAAACAAAAAATAAGCAAGTTCGTTGAGTCTGTTCCTTTATTATAAACTCTTTATAGTGGTCAACTCATGTGGATAACAAATTTTCACATGCTTATCAAGGTATAATGGGAATTTTTATTGACAATGTAATTGATACTGTATAATTTTCTTCTTCTTGGGTTGTAAAATTTTATATTATAGATTTGAAATTTTTTCTACAAGACTGTTCTACTATGTGAGAAGCTATACATGTGGCCAGGGGGCATATCATCACCTACTTAAGAAGCCCTCACAAAATTTTGGAGTGAAGTTCAAGCACTTGGACTCATCCTTCTACAATATTTATGTTCCTCTATATTTTATAATTTTATTCCTTTTCATTTCATGGAATGAAAATTGATGTTTGATTTCTATTTTATGTTATAGAAAGTAAGAAATAAATTGATATAGAGGGTAGATTTAAGGATTCATATGGAATTGACCAAAAATCTGATTGACTCGTTTCATGGGTATGCCATAACATTTTTATTCATCAGATAAATCATTTATTCCCACAATATTTTATATTGTATGTGAACTCATATTTTTCGATTCACTATTTTTGTTTTGAGAAATAATGTTGTAGCTATAGAGAATATCTTCTTGATATATTCGACTACTTGAGTAGATAGTGTTATGACATCATTTGTGTAATTATTTACATAAATTTAAAGCTAGGGTTTCTAATTTTTATTATTTTATTCCTTTTTTCATTTAATGGATTGATTGTGGAAGTTCAATTGATATTTATTCCTTTGACAGGTTTACCCAAAATCGATGAGGATGGTGGCTTGAATGATTTATCTGGTGGGGTGACCATAAACCCAACTGGCCCGATGACCCCTATTCATGTGTTCCCCCTATTCAAGAATGAGATGTTTCAATATATAGTTGAATTTATGTAGGGCTTCCAAATGACATGTTACTAATGTGGTTTTTTTCGGTAGGGCATTGGACTGTTTTTCATTGACATTATTATTTTTAAAATTGTACTAGAGTTTACTATGTTGGGGTTTGGTTTTTTATTATATAATGGACATGTGTCTTTCTTGGTGTTTATTTTATGTTTTTAGTTTCACTAATATAGATTAATAAGAATCTTGGTTGGGTAGTTGTCTATTTCTATTACTATCCAAGTCACCATCCAACTTTTTTTTGTTTGATTAAATCAAATTTTTTAATTATTATATAATAATTATAATAGTTATATTAAATATAATTTTGTTATATTATGAAATATAATGGATATGGTAATAGAAAAGAATATTTTTTATTTTAAAAATATACTAGAAATAGATATCATTGTTGGTATTACATAAAAAAAAATATTATCTGTTGGTATTATTATAACTGCAACATAATTGTTTTATCTGTCATAATAACATTTGGTGATATAGTATTTTACCAAAAGTTTAGTGATAGGGGAAGATTTGTTGTTTTAAAATGATTTTCCAACAAAAAATGAACATTTACAAACAGATATATCCCTATTGAAAAAAATTAAATATTTTCCAGTGTTTTTGTATGATTTATTAAAATGGATTTTGATAACTGTAAACTAATACACTACTTAGTTGTTTTTAAAATGAGATTGTTTACATGGTTTGGAATAGATCCTACTTGGGATTTCATAGAAAGTGATTCTGGAAAATCCAACTAGGTAAATTCTTACTCACCCCTAGCCTCATATCAAAGTGTCTGTGTTGACATAGTTTTTCATCATAAAAGAAAAGGATAAACTCTATTGTCTATCTATGATGTATCATAGGTATCATACTCAGGGTGGGATGAGATAATGTTCAACCATTTGTCATTAGAGTATTTTCTATCCAAGATGGATAGGTATTGGTCAATATCCATTATATAATGTGTCATGGTTACAAATATTGTTTTTCATTTCACTATGATACACAGTTTTAAAAGGTGTTTTTATATGTTTGAATTGGGTTTAAAATAAATTAATATTTTCATATACATGTATTTATTTATTCTCTTTATGATAAAATCCTTCTAAAAAATATTATGTAGTGTCCATTAGAACTAGTTTCTAGCCTTTGGAGGTCAGGGAACACGATTGAGGCGATGGAGATATTTTGTTTGAGTCTTTGGAATTTGGTCCCCAAGCTTGGCCATTACTAATCCTCCCCCTTAGGGATAAATATACTCATTAAAACAAATTTATTAGTATTATCTTATATACCCCCTTTAATGACTTCTATTATATCTTTCTTCAACTTTGTTTGTACCAAAAGATATGTTATGTATGATTCACAATCACGAGGGGTTGGTGAATAAAATGAAGGTCTTAAGGTAATAATTTGAGAATTATTTACCCACATTAAAGAACAATATATGTCAATGTCATGTTCCACTGAAAATCAAGCATGAACTATATTTGTATCATATATTCTTAAATATAAACCATGTATTCCATGTAGAATGTATTGTACATATATAATATATAAAAAAACCTATATTTTCTGAATAATAAAAATATATATTATTATTCTTGACATGAATCCATAAAAAATCTCATAAATAGTCTCCAAGTAAAAAATTTCCGAGGCATGATGATGTGCCATAGAATCATCCTACCAATGATAGTATCTAAGAACTCCTCCTCCTAGTATAGTCCAAACGTACTAAATCAATGAAAATTAAGTTCATATATCACCAATGAATATAACCAAAATACATTCTCATACATAAAATGAAAAATGTGAAACTGCATTCCCACTGAGGTGCACAAACAAGGTATGAGTATAAAGCCCCAATAGGCACCACCTAACGACACCAACTCCCATAATGGAATTTATATGTGTATGAATGTTCATATTTATATTATATTTATAATATATAAAATTACAAAAATATTAAATAAAAAAACAAATTAAATATCTATAGATGATTTATCAAAATAAAAAAATAACCATATATAACTCTTGTACCCCTATGATGATCCTTGCCTTCTTTGAGTATCAGCTAAGAATCCAAGATGGAAGGAATTTAACCTACTCTAAATGGAGGAAATGACTGTATATATATCTATATCCTTGATTAGGTGTCCCCTTTATTGTATGGAGGAATATAGTCACACACACACACACGTCAATCTTCGCCTTGAAGAATCTTATTTTCATAGAAAGAACATAATCATATTTAAATATTTTAAATTCCATAAAAGGCTAGAGGAACCTATGTAATATATTAATAATAATAATAAAAAATTCATTTTCATGAAAACCTGTCATACATGAGAGGGTATAACAACAATAATACATAATAATAATATAACATGACATAGATGATAAACTAATATGTAAAACCTTAAACGATATTGATAACCACTAAAGAAATAACTACATAATATAAAAACAGATTTACATATAGTCTATTATAATCGAACATTATCACCTAATAATATTTCAAAGAATATTAATATGAGAATATTGGACCTTCACAATAGCATAACCCATGGTAAAAGTACCTGTAACACCCCAGGTATTTAAGAAGAATATTATTTCCCTAAACTATATTTTTATAATTCTAAATCATTATTTCCATATTTTTTCAATGTAATTGGTATATATCTTGTAACAAGTCAAAAAATATAGGAATTAAAATAACAAAACATTGTTAATTCATAGTAGAAATATTTCAAAAAAGGATGAGAAACTACGTATTACAAACGATGGATTATTAACCACCATGGATTATAACATCCATTGAAGGTTCACATATTAGAAGTGGAACATAAATATAGCAGAATAAAGTATTCAAATCTAGGAGATTTATGACATCATATTCAGAAATGATGATCAACAATAGCTAAAGAAAACCTATAACGAGGAAGAACATGATAAAAGGAAAAATCTTAGTGTGAGATCTAAAATGAATACTATGAAAATGATAAGTGTGACTTATGAAGTGATAATGGAATGCATGATTATATCACCTCAATATATAAGAACAAAATATTTCCACTATAAACATGGACATAGGAAATATGGTGATTCAAAATATGGTCATCGAGAATATGGATGTTGGAAATACATGTATCTAATAGGTATACTGAGTTTGTGTATTTTTAGTAATATATTTACAATAACTCATAATGAAATAAAAATATATTATTATAATATATATATATATATTCATTTCGTACTAATATTAATAATTTTATTTTTAAAACATGATATGTATTATTTATAAAATTCAAATAATGATTTTTATATCAGTGAATTTATGAAATTAAATTTAATAAAATAATTAATTAATTTTAATTATATTTTGTTAAATCATATTTAGTGTAAAAGATTTTTTTCAAATAATTTCTATTTTAAGTGTAATATATTCTATCCAAATAAATTAAATTTACAACTTTAAAATATTATGATCTAATATATTAATATTATTTATATTGTAAATTGATATGAAATAACATTAATAAAATAAAATTTTTTAAAATGTCATTCTTCAATAAAAACAAATTTTTATATTTTTAATTTTAATTTATGGGATAAATTGATAAATTTTAGTATTTTAATTTAATAAAATTAAAATAATTTTTATACTTATAATAAGAAAATATCGTAGGAATAATTTTTTGGGTTTTCAGTTATAATTGATTTTAGGTGAATAGTAAAAATATATTGTTTTACTAACACCAAAATGATTAAAACAATATTGTCAAGTAACCACTATGAAAAAACTTATAATGTTTTTATTAGATGGAAAATATATTTAATATGTAAATATTATTATTTTAAAAATACTATGTTTGAAAACTCACGCTAAATGAACAAAAACATAAGTAATCTTTTATTCGGTTAAGAATTGTTTTTAGTCTCTTCTTATAATTACGTATTCCCAAGATGAAATTTATTATTGGAATGATCTAAAAATATAATAACCCACCTTTAGATAAAAAATAATAATTAATTCCCTGGAAATAAAAAACATTTTTAATTTTATACTAAGTACATTTGTAGCATAAAAATTGATATTTCACAAAAAACATTTTTGATCAATATTAGATTTATTATATTTTTTTTAAATCACCTTTATAAATTAAAAATATATATATTTTATATTTGGAATAAATAAGTCCAAATTATGTAATTTGGTTCATTTATTTTCTCGGTATAAAAATAAATTACTTAGGTTAAAAGTTAATTAACTATGTTAAAACTTAATGGTAAAATTTATTAATCTAGGGAAAATAACATAAAACAGGTGAAACAAAATTCAAAAAATATGTGGATGAGAGTGGATTGACCATGGTTCCTCACATATCAATTATTTTCCACTTAAAATCATTTTAACATAGTAAAATTTCATGATATCTTTGGATGTTAATGAGTAATTTCAAAAATTTCATTTCCCCCACTTATAAAAGTTTCTCAAATCCAACACATTTCTTTACCCATCCTAAAGGTTTCGCTTTGCCAAAACACAACCCTAGTTTCACTTAAACCATCTCCCCACATTCTAGAAGCCCTTATCTTCCAAAAGGACTAATATTATGATCCTTATGTGTTACCCAAGGGATAACATCCAAAGGGATAGGATGTTAGGTACACACACAGAATGAATCAGGACCTTAAGGTAAGATTTTTTTGGATTAGAATTTTGTTTCTCTAAGATATGATCCATGTTCAAAACTTATTTTATTTTTGGTTTATGTATTGGGAATGAATTTATTTTGTTCGTAAATTTAATTTAATCAATGTTATTTACAAATCCATATCATGTTCTACCTTTTATGGATTTTCAATTCGAAATATATTGAATCTTTAAGTGTTTTTTAACTCAAACCCACATTTTATTTTGGTTATAAGGTCTCATCATGAAATTCTTGTTTATATTATGGGTTTATTCCACCAAAATATTTTATATTGAAACACCTCTTAATATAGGCATTAAAATTACTTCTCAACTCTTTGTCCTTACCTTCATGAATTTCTTTTGCAAACAGTATAACCTTATTAAGAATAATTCCCATCCATCCAAACTAAGCTCTTTTTCTTCCATATCCATGTTGTATATTCCTTATATTGTTCTGATTTATAAATAGAAATGAAGATATGTGATATATCACGTGGACCTAATGCTTCCCTTTTTTTTGAAGGAAATAATTACTAACCTTTTTCACGATGTGGGTTTCAATGAAAGTATTTTAGAATAAAAAAATGGATCCTATGATCCACCCTTGTTGCTTTTGAGATACATGTTGTCATTGTTTTCCTACATTTTACACTATATTATTCCCATTAAATAAATATATATTATATATATATAATCCTTACATATATAACTAGTTTACATTGACTTTATTTATTGGGGATAATATATATTTTAAGTACCGTTTTAAATTTTTATATTTAAATAAAACCAAATTAGGGGGACTTTAAAATTTATTATCTCAAGAAAAGTATCAACTCTATAAAATGATATAAAACATGAATGGATTATAAAAACCTAATTATTTTAATGAGAACCCTCTTAGTTTAATTCTAGTTTAACAAAAAATTGAAACCCCCTTCCATAATTTCTTTTTCTCATTTCAAAAAATTATCACGTGTGAAGTTCATTTTTATTCTCACTTCACATTGTTCTTTCTAATGAATTTTTCTATATTTGAAATAAATGTTCAATACCTATATATTTTTATTAAAATAAAAAAATCACAAAAAATAGTTCAAGATTCTCTTGGAAATCATTATTATAAAGACGCCAATTATTATTTGAGATATGATTATGAATCCCACTTCCTTCTCATGAGTTTTATCATGATTATGATTTATGTATGGTTTATTTTCCACATGAATCATACATATTCATGTATATATTATTATTTTAATTATATAATCTATTTTCTAAGAATTTTATATCACTCTAATGAATTTGATAATTTTTTAATTTCATGATATACAAGTTATGGTGCATGAGAAGAAATAATAATCACACTATATTACGTGATAAGTGTTTCCATAACAATATATCCCTCCAATGCATTGGGTAAAGGTTTTTATGTCATTGGATAATATTAATGGAACATGGGAGTGAACCCAATACACAATGGGAATTTATCCCTTATGTTTATGGGAATGAAGAGTGAACCCAATCCCGATAGGGACTTTTCCATGTACGATATCCATGGTAGGGAGCCTTGGAATATACTTATGATGTAATGTTTTATTTTGATTCCATATATTTTTGATTCTATGATCATATGATATCATTTCTTCAGGCATTGTTTCCTTGATAGTATCACACTATTATTTCATGGTATATGTTTTTTCATTTGAGATTACATGTCTTCTATATATTATTTAGGGTAAACCCTTATTGTTATATGTTATTTAAAAAAAGAAATCCCTCCCTCCTCAAGTTATATCATATAATAATCATCTAAACTTTGATGAATTTTTATGATTTTTCCATTCTCAATCATTTTTGATCAATACATATTTGTTTTTCACTCACCAGGTCATAGATAATTGTGTAAATAACATAATATATTAAAATAATATTATGTTTGATAGCATATATGATACTTACCAATGAGCGTAAACAAACCACAAAGTATAGTTAATTTATGACCATTACAAAAAAACAATCGAATTTGAGGGTATTAATATATGAGAAAATATTATAATTAAGTTCTATAATATTTAAAATTTTTTATGATAAAAATTATATCATTTTAAAAATCATAGTATCAAAGTTATCAATGGGTGAATTTCTTGTTTTTTTTTTGAAATTATTGATTTTTTAGTGAATAGTGAAAATATAGTTTTTTTTGTAAAATTGTCATTTTATTTTCATTAAAAATTGCCATTTTTATTTTAATATGACCTCAAAGTAAATTAATTTACACTTAAATATATAATATAAATAATTAAATTTGATTCATTATTATACTTGATTTTGTAATAAGTTCATTTTTGGGCTTAAAGACACATTTTTCTTAAAATTGTTCATCATTAAATTTTTCAAATTTATATTAAAATTGTTTTTAAATTATAATAATTTAATATTGAAAAATGGTTAAAGTATTTTAAATATTTTGGTTCAAATTTTTTCTACAGTTTCCTTTCATTTTTTGAAATTGTGAATAATAGCCGTAGTAAATATTGGTCACCTCAATATGAATAAATCGAGTAATCAAGGTTAAAAAAATGTGATAACCCTAAAAATTTCCCTTAAAAATATATTAAATGTGTTTTATTCTTTTTTATTGATGATAAACATCAAATATTAGAAGTTATTGTATTTTTTCAATTTTACTTTGAAAATGATTCATATATTATTTTATGTAATGAAAAATAAATAATGTCACTCTCTTTTAAATTTATTTTATATATTCACAGGGGGATAAAAATTAGTTTTGAATGAATAATAAATATTAATTTAATAATAATGAAAATATTTTTATTATGGTATTTTATTTCTATTTTTAGTTGTTATATAATTACATTAAATGTGTATAGAACACTAACGAAGTGCTTGTTCAAATAGTAGAAAAATCAGGTAAAAGATTTTAAAAGCATTAAATTTATTTTAATATGGATGAATTATTTAGTTTCATGAATTTTTGAGATAAATATGACATATTTTTATTGTATTTTATGTATATATTCTAATTCAATTACTACATTCATGACGTCAATGTAAAACTAAATGAATAGTGTTAATAATGACATTAATGATATTTTATGAATTTTTTATTAACTTTTTTAAATATCATAAAAATCTTGAAAGGTAACAATTGGGTTAGAAGTTATTAAAAATATCACCCCTTTGTCATTTTTTATCAAATTTTAACCTTATACATAAATCTATAACCTTTATGATTGAAAATTTTATTACTATAGTTAAGGATAAAAATGGTTACCAAAGGGGTTATAACAAAATATAAGGTTTAAATTGATATATAAACCTATATAAATTTTATTTTATGATTATATGAATAATATATACGCCTTATATCATATTCCATTTCATTTTGGAACCATTATACAGGATTTAGAACCATATTATTTCATAACATTTTATATATTTCTAAAAGTTCCCCTCCCATACTTATAAAAGGACATCCCCTATCATTACTTCTCCACACATCGAGATTCATTTTTATAAGACAATAATTTACCTAATATCTTAATAAAATCCATAAAAATGTATTATAGTTCATATTTTTATCATAATACATCCTTTGAGGGTTTAATATAAAAAGAAAAAGAGGTTTTCTGGAGAATAGGTATACCTTTTAACTGAATGTTTTAGGTTTATTTATTGTTATACCTCCTTAGAAAATGATATAACCATTGTGATGTAATATCATAATTATCACAAATATAATTAGAAGTTATTTTTTTTTAGAAAAATTTATTTAATCCCCTTCTTTCATCAAATGAAAATGAAACCATCATTCATGTGTATGGCAGAGTACCTCAGCGCGAACAGATGTAATTCAGTTTACATCACCACCTCTCATGGATGGTTATACTGATGGATTTAACATATATATATATATATCACATTCATTAAATTATTATAATTATATAAATATAATATACATCTATTTTCATACCACTCAATCAATTGGAAAATGATAACATCGTTCGTGCGTATGTGTGGATTACCACCTCCATGAAGCGATGCGATTCATTTTTCATCACTCATTCATATGTATGGTAAATATATGTTTGGTTAAATATTTAATATGATATTTATGATTTAATAATCATTCTATAAATATTAAATAATACATACCTTCTTTCCCTCAAAGGTTAATCATGCGTACATACTCCTACCATCTCCATGATTGTAACGTAATTAATTTCACATAAAAATAAATAATGGTTCATTTTAAAAGTATAATTAATATATATATATAATATAATAATGTCCTAATTATTATGTATATTTTTTTAACAATTTAACTGTTGAAAATGTTCATCGTAATAAATTCATTTTGTAACTATGAACCAAATGCCTTCAAAACGTTTAATGTTAACCTAACCAATTATGTAATTACATATGTCATTGTATCCAATGAATAAAATGGTTTAAAAAAAATTTATTATACCTATAATAGTATATCAGGATATTAAATAATTTTATAATTTTATTATATAGTATTAAAATGACATACATGGAATGGTTGGGCTCGAGGTGAGGCATTTTGTCTCAATTTCACTTTATTATGGCATATTTTAATGTCATGCACCTAATCTATTTTATATAGACTATATACTTCCAATTTTACATATTATATCATTCATCCATAATACTTCAGGGTATTTTATGTTTAAATTCAAATTATTTCATCAATAATGATTCGATTTGAAAGTTACCAAGTTGAATGGGGTTCTAAACTCAGTATTATTTTAGTGGGTTATATAACTTATTCATTTATTTTATTATTCAAAAATTATGTGTGAAATGAAATTCACTTATTTATTTTCTATTAAAAAAAATTATTTAAATTTATTACAAATAATATCTCCATTAATTTATTCTAAATTCAGTGATATGATTCTTGTAAGGGTTATTTGTCTCAAATTATATTTATTTTTGGAAATATATTTATGTTAGGAACCTATTTATTTAATAAGGTGTATATATTTCGATGTTAATATTTTATACAATTAATATCCTCATGTTAATGATATACAATATTTTTTTGAAGTTATTCTTCCATGGGGCTTATGATTAAAAAGATACCAAAGTGGAAAGGGGGTTATGTTTCAATCTCATTTTAATTAAGATTATTTATAATTTAATTTCCATTAAGGAAATTTTATTATCCTTATTTGATTAACTCATTTTCTTTTTATTATACATTCATTATTTAAGTTATTATTATTTTTTAGTTCAATATTTATCTATTCGTTAATCAAAATGGTTCATAAAATGTTTTTTTGAAAATCCATGTTTATTTCTACTCTTTTTGTTGGAATTTTTTATTACATATCTATATTTAATAAAAATATATTAATATTATTTTGAATAATATTCAACTATTTTTTAAATTATTTTTTACCCAAGTGTTAATTTTTACAATAATGCTTAAAAATAATCCTCTTGTCATTTTTGAACAAGGTAGTTTTTAATGATGGGTTGAATATAATCTTTATTTTAAATAATACAACATGAAATAAATTTCCAACCATCATAATCACTCAATTTTTTAAAGTTTCATTTAAAAATACTCATGTATCATTTCATATAATAAGTTTTCCCTAGAATTATAGATTTATTTTTGTTTTTAAAAGTGATTTTCAATGAGAACGAACACTTTCATCAAGTATCTCCTTTATGATATTTTTATGCTACTTCTATTTATCAATGACAAAAAACATTTATTTTACTTATGATCCATTGGGAATATGGTTTATTTATACCATAGTTTTTCTTTATGTAGCTGGATTATAATTTTTTTAAAAGGTATTTTCTGGGAACTCATTTCTTTTCTATGGGTAAATCATGCTATGAAAGAAAAATGGGTTTGCTATGATGAAAAATGGAAGCTTTATTATGTTATGATTATGTTAATATTGTTGAAATTATTTTTGATTATTGATGGAAAAAAGTATCTTCTATTCTATAAATAGTTCTTCACATGGGTTTGTTGTCAATATACACTAATATTATTAGGGTGTTTTCAAGGGAAGTGGTCTTTTTATAAAATATGACTACAATGTTGAAGATGGTGTATTTTTCCAATTTTTTCAAAAATTTTGGGATAAAAATATGTGGAAAATCAACGAATAATTCAAGGTAGTTTTATGGGATTAAATATGAATAAAAATGGTATAGTCATGGGTTTCATGAATACTTGGTTTCCCAATGGCCGGGATTCTTGAAGATATACATCATCTTAATCAAGAATTATGAACGGAATGATGGGTTGATTGTATTCTTCACAACTTTGAGAAGTGGATAACTTTGAATGAATGAAGTGTATAAGGTAATCTCTATGAATATGAGAACATTAATGAGTGGATTAAATTTCACCAGAGCTTCTCGAGCGATGGATCATCAAGAATATAATTTTTTTGGTTCACAAAAAATCCACATTAGGAATGGATCATCATGAATGGATGAACCTATAAATATGAGGCTACCCCCACTTCATTTAACATGAAAATATTTTTATGGAAGTTTGAATTGGTATAAATTCAGGAAGGATAAAATATTCATGATTTATATATTTATTTAGAGCTTGAGCATTTCAAAAATACTATTTTCGTCTTGGTTAATGCTTAGGTATCATAGAAATATTAGTATAGTGATTATTAGGATTTCTATGATGACTAAATGAGCTTCATAGAGGTAGAATATTCCACGAAGACAATTTTATTTATAAAGGTTGTCATCTTTTCAAAGTAACTTCATGAAAATTATTATTGAACATCTAGTTTAAGTAAAAAATTATTTCAAGTGCATCAACTCGGGTGTACAGTGAAAGTAGTTCCTCGTTTTAGTTATGGAAAAAGACTTAAATTCCAACCTATTTAACTAGCCTTCAGGATATAAAATTGAGTAATAATTCACCCAAATTAGTGATCTAGGGGGGAGTCATTGAATGTTTTTTGAGGGAGGTAGTGTGATATCCCAAAAATCTTGTAAAGTCAGTGTGCATGGAAAAGAGTGATTTTGTCTGAACTTATATTTTCCACAACTATTAGAGATTAGTATATTTAGGTATGAATGAAACAATGTTGATGTATTCTCCTTGGACAAGCCCTTAGTGGTGAACCCTATAAAATTTCTATTTTATTCTCTCTGCATGTGAATGTTGGATTACTACACATATCCATAAGACATGTTTAACAAGTTACTACTATCATGGGAATAAGTTCCCTGACAATAAAAGAAAAAGTTAAAACCCTGATTTGAGCCTCCCCTCTCTCAGTGGTTTAGGACTTAACAATTATGAGTGATCTCGATATAGATCATGAGGATAGATGATCATTATATATCTCTATAATGAATTGGGTAAAGGGATGAAGTTAATAAGATATATGTTTAATTTATGTGATTATATAAATTTACCAGGAAAATTATTTAAAATCAAAGAGTGACTGTAAGAGAGATATATAGATGATGTTTCCTGTTACCAATAGGGTTTTTATACATTCATCATGTTCTATTGTATCATTTTCCTGACGAATATTTTCATATGGCTTACAATTGGCGGTTTATATTACTCTTGTCTTATATTAAATAATTATACAATGTTTCATGATTAATAATCCATGATTTTATGGATATAAATTCTATTATGTTATGCCTATAGTATTTCATTAAGATATCATACACTTATTATCATATTATACTCATTGATGACCATTAATTCTAAATTATTATATTTAATCTTACTGATCATTTTCACTAGAACTTATTAGGTTTTCTTTTCCCCAAGTTATTAAGAATGATGTTAAGTGAAGTATACCTAGAATGGTTTAATATGTGAATAATTTTATGGGCCACATTAAAGTCTTATTGTTAAATAGGAAAATTTGGCAATATTAAGAAAAATTATTGCTTGAAGACATGAAAATTGTTATGTAAGAGTTTCTACTAATTATCTAAAACTCTAAACCAAAATGGTCATATGGTATTTAAGAAATCCAATATTTTATTTTGAAATTATATGTTTTGGATGAATAAAATTGGTTCATGTTTATTGGTATCAAATATATAAATTTAAATATTAAGTTTTTAGGATCAGATCCTGGAGTATGGGATTGTGTTTATCATGGTTGGTGTTAGAGGGTGGTTCAGATAACTTTAGATATTAAGATGTTTCCATTTGGGGTTTAATTAAAAGTTATGGATCTCATAATTGATTTAAAAGTTTAATTTTAATCATATGTTAAATGAAATAAAATATCCCTTTGATGTTTTATGTGATAGGATTTTAAAGTGATTAATGATATTTTGGGAAGATGTTTTTGGGGTTAAGTTATAAATAACCAGTAGGTGTATCATGTTGTTTAACATGAATGATTATTTTGGAAAAATGAAATTAATGTTTTTGGGACATAAACTAAATGGTAATATTAAACCTTTGACGTTAAAAAACTATTTAATATTTAGCTTAATGATGTAATTTTGGATGAAAGTATATTTATATATCGAATAATCTATGGTAAATCTTTGGTGTTATTGTATAAATTTTGAATCAAATGGAATTATTTATTCATATGAAGGTTTATAAATTTTTTATATTATCATAACTTATGATAACATCTGAATTTTTTTGTTAGTATCTAATAAAATAGGATCAATTCCATTTGTGGATTATAATATTTGGTATAAGATTATTTTATTGCTTCAAGCATGAAAAATTCATCTAAAAACACATAATTTGTTTTTGAAAAAGATGAGATTATTGTGGAAATTTATTAATGGATGAAATTATACCCATTAAGAAAGTATATTTCCTTATTTTGTTAGTCTATATGGTAAATTAATTCCTAAACTATCAGAAAATTATCTTGAAATAAAAATATTATCCTATTACCTATATTTTTTATAAATTGATTGTTTTTTCACTCCTCATTGGTTTATGGTTTATAGTCATTGACTTTCTCATGACCATTCACTTTCTTGTTGTCAATGTTCTTTTTTCACTCTCTAAAATTATTTATAAATTAATTTTTTTCCTCAATTCCATATATTCAATTCCTATGAATGTTTTACTTTATTGGAAACCTAGTTATTTTTTAATCTATATGGCATTTATATTTACCTTTCCCACTTTTTTGGAGGAAATATTTTTAACCCGTTTTGATGTGGATTTTCAGAAAAGAAAATTTAAAATTTCCAACCCCTGATTACTAGGATTATGTTAAAATTAAGAGGAAACAATTTATTAGAGTGAGGAGAACATGACACCTCAAAATATTAAGATAACACTATTGATGATAGCATATGTGACACACAACACTGAGTATAAACGAGCCACAAAATGTTTTTTTCTTATGAACTTTATAAAAAAATCCATTTAATTGGAGGGTAGGGATATATGTAACAATATTATGAAATATATATAAATTTTATTATCAATAAAAATTTCATTATAAATTCATAATAAATAAGAAATCAGTTTTCAAAAATGTTATTTTATGAATCAAAAATATGTTTTCTTCAGAAATGTTTTTATTATTTTTTGTGGGAAAATATTTTAAATAATTTATTCCACATTTATAATTTTTTTTTGAAAAAATATATCATTATTTAAATAATAATAACAAAATTATTTTAGTATTATTTATTTATTTTTCAAAAAATATTGAGTTTTCAGTGAATAGTGAAAAATTCCAATATTTTTAAAATGGTTATTTCTATTCATTAAAAAGGACCAGTATAATTTTTATTTGATTTAAAAGTAACATAAGTTATATTTAATTATATATAATATATTTAATTTAAATTTATTTTATTCCTTATTACACTGGATTTTGGTATAAGTTCCTTTAAAAAAACATTTTTCTAAAAAATATTTTCATTGATTTTTACCCATTTTTATTAAAATTTATTTTTTCCACTTCTAATAATTTAATATTGGAAAATTTGTCCAATATTTTTAACTAATTGGATTGATTTTTTTTATGATGGTCCCATTTATTTTTGGTGATTATGAATATTAACCGTAGTAAATATTTGTCTCCTCGGTTAGGGTAAATCTGGTAATTATGTTTAAAAATAATGTGATAATGCCAAAAAATAAAATGAAATTCTTTATTTAATATACTTTATGGGTTTTTTGACCTCAATCATCTAGGATTCAAATTTATTAAATATTTATTTTAATTTTATTTTAATATGACTTTTATATTATTTTACGTACAGAAAAATAAAAAATCTCATATGATTTTAAATTTATCACATATTTTAAAATGGGTATAAAATTATGTTTAAAAATAATAATAATGTTTATATTGATAATATTTAAATTATTTTTTTGATGTTCATTTATTTCTAATTTTTAGTAACTATATAATTACCTTAAATGCTTATACAACACTGACACGCTTCATTGAAAAGTAGTATAAAAATCATGTAAATGATTTTAATAACAATAAATTTAATATAATTTGGATTAATTATTGAGTTACATGAATTTTTTAGATAAATATACCATGTTTTTATCCTTTAAAATTTTATATTCCAATTCTATTACAATAAATATTTCTTTAAATTCAAACTAAATAAATAGTGTCAAAAATGACATTAATGATATTTTATGAAAACTAATATTTTATTTAACTATTTAAAAATAAAAATATATTAAATGAGTAAAATTGGGATGGAATTGATCAAAAATATCATCCCTTGAACATTTTTATTCAATTCATTACTTTATATGAAAATTTATAACTCCTTGTTACAAGAGTTAATGTTCAAAGTTTTTAATGTAGGGGTTAATACAAAAAATAAGGTTTAAAATAATATCTAAAATAACCTGACTTTTATTGTTGTATTATATTTTGAAAATATACTCCTTAAATTTGAATCCATTTCATTTTGGGAAAAAATTTAAATGAGTCAAAACCATGTTATTTTATAATATTTCATGTATTCCTAAAAGTTATCCTCCCCAAATTATAAAAGGACACCGCTCTCCACTTATATCCAAACCTAAAGATGAATTTGGTTAGGCCAATAACAACATAAATACCTTCATAACACCCCAAAAGACATATTAGTGGTGTTATTTTTTTCATGATACCATTCCTAGTGGGATTAATGTATGAATCAAATGATGTTTTTCGAATAAGTGGTATAGCTTTTAACCAGATGTTTAAGTTTTATTTCTTCTTATACCTCTATCAAAACACTTTTAACCATTCTGATATAATAAAATGGATATAACCCATATAATAATTTATTATTTTGTTAATTTATTAACCTTAATCCAGCTACCTCTTCAATAAAATGGGAAATGAAACCATCATTCATGTGTATGGCAGACTATCGCCTCGTGAACCGATGTAATTCATTTTCCATCACCACATATCATGGATTCTTATAATACTTAATTTAATATATATATATATATTATATTTATTGATGGATTATAATTATTTACGTATAATATATCATCAATTTTATTACCATTGAATCCTTTGAAAAATGATAACATCCTTTGTGTGTACAAATGGATTTCCACCTCCATGAAGTGATGTGATTATTTTTTTATCCCAAACACACATGACTAGTAAATATAATTTTATTTTAATATATCATACTAAATTGATTATATAATCATGATTATTATAATTTAAATCAATACTTACATTCTTTCAATCATATTATTAGAAAAATGAAGACATCATTCATGTTTACATACGACCAATAGTCTCCATTATTATAACATAATTAATTTATCATAACCATAATTCATGGTTTTTTTAAAGTATAATTAAGTTATAAAAATAATAATTATTTCATAATTATTATTTTTGAGATTATGGAACAATGGACACTTTGAGCATGGTAAACATACCAATGTAAATTTTTCTACTCTGAACCAAACATCCGAAACCCATCTGACGTAAACTATAAAAATTAAGAAATTAAATATGAATTCTTAATAAATAAAACAAATACTGTAATTATAAATGAATAATCCTATTATATTTTCTTAAAAATATAAATAATGAATATTGTTTTATTATATAGTATTTTGAGGGAATACATTGCTAGTCTATGCTCGAGGTAAGGCATTTCATTGTAATTTCAATTAATTAAGGAACATTTTAATGTTATAAACCTAATTTATTTTATATGGTGTATATAGTATCCCTTTTACATGTTATATCATCAATAATTCATACTTCATGGAATTCAAAATTTCAATTCAATTTAATTCATCCAATTTAGTTTTATTTGTAATTCACCAAGTGCTAAGGGATTATTAAATCAATATTCTTTAATTGGGTTATATCCCATGTTAATTGATTATATTATGAAAATATTATTGTAGGGTCTTGAAAATTCTGCAAGGGGGAAATACAATTACTCCAAGACGTGGGAAAGGATAGAACTGGTCCGAATACCGGCTCCCAGCAACAGTACGTGGCCGGTTCGATGAACCACCCTCCCGAGGATGCTGTCTATCGTGAAATGGGGGTGGAGCACCTATGTGGGCGCGACCCAGGAAGACCGCCGGACACCAGGCCGGTCCACCACCGCGAATCTCCCCCTCAGCGAACAATTTCCTTCGTGAAATGGAGGCAGAGATCCTCCGCGGTTGCGAGGTATGATTGACGCTAGTCCGGTTCACCGTTATAAACCGCCCCAACCGCGGACCGCATCAACCGGTTCATGTCGCACTCGTTGTCATTCGTGGAATAGAGGTGGAACCCTCTGCAGCTGTGGAGCACTCCCTGAGTTCGATTCGCGGAGGAGAGGGGGAAGCGTTCAATACCCACCACGAATCGCGGATTGACCAAGTCAGCTATAAACCGGTTATTTGGTTATGGACCTCTGCAAAAGGTGCCTCATGGCCACAAATACATCCCTTTCCCCACTCAATAAAAGGAGACCAAGGTGGAAAGAAAAAGGGGTCGGGGAACTGGAATCAGATTCGAAGGGATTTGAGATTCAGAAGGAGATCTATTGAAGGAAGGCTTCAGATTTCACAAATAGTGAAACTTTGATCCGTGAACCTCAGCAGGTATACGAATTAACAAGGAATTTGAAAACACATAATAACTTGGTGAACCACGACCCTAAAATAAAAAAAACAAGGAGAACCGCGAACCATACCCCCTCTGTGGATGACTTCCCCGCGGACCAGGGAATTTATGCCTCTTTTCCCATCCGTCGCACTGTGTATCACCCTCCTATGCGGGCGAAGCCCTGACCGATGAGCCTCCAACCGACACCACCCTTGGCCATCACTGCCTTCCTGGAACCCTCTGCGAACCACCCTGGTTCGCGGATTAAACCCAAAGCCGCGAACCATCCTAGTTCGCGGGATTTCCCTCAGTCCGCGGACCACCTTGGATCACGGACAGCTTCTCCAGCCGCGCGACACTCCCCCACGCAATGGGCACCACCACCCATACCTCTCAGTGGCCCGCCAACCACTTTGGTGTTCTCATTTCCCGATCCAGATAAAATCCCTCCAATCTAGCCAACTCCTCCGTGACTCCTTCATCGGCCTATTCATTGGCCCTGAGCCAAGGCTCCCACTACAGCCGCCGGATCCATGTGGTGTAACCTTTAGTCACATTAGCGCGCCATTTTGAGTTCACATACCCATGGTAAGTAGAGTCGAAGGGGTTTCCCTGACCCTTGAGCAGGTTCCCCAAGCCTTCCTGGGTTCACATTCCCACGGTAATGTGGAGTCTGAGCTCGGGAATCCCCTTTCTTCCCCCACTTTTTCAGTGCTCCTCGAGGGTATTAAAATACCCATCAAAAGGAAGCCCTCATGTACTGCGAGAGAGGATATGGGCACAGGAGCACCCCCTTTCCCTCTCCCGTTGGGCTTTGTCGCCACGGGCGTCCATCTCGGAGTAATTCCCGACCTTCTGGTCCTCCTCTAAGTGTAAGCCATAATCCATCACCATGGGCATCCATCTAGGAGTATGCCCCGATCTTATGGGCCGCCCTCATGCATAAGCCCCACTCCACTTCTCACAAATTCACCTTTAACGACAAGATCCTTTGGGCCCTGCTTCCTCTTCTTTCTCACACCGAGCATGACTAACGTGAGCTTAGATTAAGCATCGACCATGACATCCCCTTATGGGCCTCCTCAGAGTGTAAGCCCCAATCCATCACTATGTGCCTCCTCAGAGTGTAAGCCCCAATCCATCGCTATGGACCTCCTCAGAGTGTAATCCCCAATCCATCACTATGTGCCTCCTCATAGTGTAAGACCCAATCCATCACTATGGGCCTCCTCAGAGTGTAAGCCAAACTGATCGAACTACGGGGACTTTGATCCATCCCAAAGCATGGTACATAGGAAGCCTCCATGAGGTTCAAGCCCACCACTCGGTCGTTTCTTCACGTCGAGTTCCACCCTCGTCCTGCATGATGTTAAACTGTATATGTGAACTAGATGGACTTTGATCCCTACCTCCAAGACATGGTACGTAGGAAGCCTCCATGAGGTTCAAGCCCAACAGCTGGTCGATCCAACTATTCTCCACATCGGTTCACCGCGCCACTCCTAGTACTTCCTTAATAAAGTTCCGAATCTTCAGGGTCATTAATCCAATGAGGGATGGTAAACCTCGGGCATAAATGATTCTGAACCCCTACATCCAGTTGACCATTTCCAACCAGGGTTAAATCCGTGGATACTATGTTTGGGTATAAAAAAAAGATTCGCGAACATATGAATATGTCTTAAATCTATAATAGAGTCCTAAAATAGGCAATAATTCCCCCCAAAAAGGGTGTGATGAGCCTGAATTCCCATCCTCTCGACCAATGTGAGTTCTTAAGAGTTGCTGGTCAGACCATCTGGCGAACGCCTGCCTTTATAAAGCAGGTCCATCAATCATTGGATACAGAGTCGTTGGGCATTTCAAGGCCAAAAACCAAAACGAAACAAAAATGGTGAACTCGATGTGAATCTTTAACCAAACATGATATATTTAACCTAATCTCACCCTGTGACCCCTTATACTATCAAGGAGGGCCAAGCAAGGTCGTTAATTACGCATGGGATCATGAGATGCTACTTTGATGGGTTTTCTCTATGTACTTGTTAAAATGTGTTATAGGTACCTTCAGAACTCCCTTCGATCCAATGGCATCACAAAGGAGCTCACAAGTGCGCACTTACAACAATGCAAGGATGAGACTTCCTCAACAATGGAGAACCCCGTCACCCACCCAGTGTCTTTAACACTGGGTTTCGGACGAGCTGATCCGAGAGTACCACGCAAACGGTACTCTCCTAACGGTGGTGGAGGCCATGCACACCCTCCAATCCATCAAGATTCGAGGGTCGCTGGCCCAGTAGTGGCCGCAAAAGAAGATCCTGATAGACCCTGTCACTGTCTCCAACCGTTTCGGGAGTCTATCCCCAGAACGGGACAATGCACACCTCTCTTATCATATAGAGGCTGATGAGGTCGATTTTGAGGACTTCATCCCTGTCGAACAGGGGTTTTGCACCAAGGCCCCACCATAAGGCGTCATCGCAGTCACGCCGCGACCCAACATCCTCCCACCGAGGAGGATGTCTCCCTGAGGATTCAGGACCACGCTCCCCAAGCTCTGGCCCCTCGGACCACCCGACAAGGGCAGTAGATGTACAATCGGGGGCCGGTCATCACCTTGGTCCTTGAGGAGGAGCTCCGCTACCCATCCATGGAGACGTACCATGAACAGGAACCTGCACCTGTTCACTCCTCCCGAGCCTATCAACTAGACATGGTGGAATCATACGAGCTGGCGCGCACCCCCGTCAAGCTCTATCAAGCCCGTCACTCACACAGAAAGACATCTACCTGGTAGGCACCTCTCCCTTCCCAGGTTCGTGAAGCACACCTGCTTGACACGGTAGCGACCCAACACCTGCAAGACCAGCTCCTAGAAGATTCTTCTAACACCTTCCATCTTAACATGGTAGCAATCAAAAAATCCAGCCACCCAGATATGGTGGAAAATCATAGGCGGGCACGTCTCCCCGCCATCAATGGCCACCGACTCGATATGGTGGGAAACCGATATATGCAGGGCTATCTCTCTGCGGATGCAAGTAATGTCCGCCACCCCGATGTGGCAGTAAGCGAAGAGATAAACCAGTATATCCCGATATAGGGGCAGATTCGTTCACGTGCCCCGACACAGGAGAATTGTCAGTACCCACTGACCACTGGAGGAATGGAGCAGGACATTCCGACTTTGATACCGGAATGGGACATCATACCCGTCCCAACCAAAGATGTCTCTCTACATATCCTAGAAATGATGGAGGTGCAGGTATGGATCCTAGATCATATCTTGTAGACTTGCCAGAATGTAATTGCATCAATGGAAAAAACAAGGACTCGGGCCGGTGAGGCCATCTCCCCAATTGAGGCGACTCATCTAAGAGATGAGATAGCTGCCTCGAAGCAGATCTGCATCCCTTCTTCAGCCCTAGAGGGTCTCTAGATATATTCAGCGACGCAAGGGCATCCTGACCGAGCAGCTTCACTTGTTCCAACTACGGGACACCCGTCCATCATGATGGATGCTCTAGAGTAGGCATATATCCCTGCTAAAAGACAAGATGTTCGTCGGCGTATCCTGACAGCATCATGGGACCCAATTAGACAAGGACCCAACGTAGGTGAAGGCCATTGTCAACAGCGGACGGTCCCCAATGCCTGCAAAAGAGCGCCCCAAACGCACCGAAGGGAGCCGTAAAATAAAGAGCGGGTCCATGACTCCGCTCTGCTGGAAGCTAGGGTTTCCGACGCCACTAAGAACACATCAAAGGCTCGAAACCCTACCTACCCATTACAGTGCTATGGGAGTGGTAGTAGTAGTTGCAAAGGTCCTCCCCACAATATTGATACCAGCAGCTCTGAAGGTCCTCCCCCGAGCACCAGTGGGGGCCTCCCCCACAGGAATATAATGATCGATCATGAGAGATACTCTTTTGATGCGAGTCACAGAAACCCTCCACATGAACAAAAGACCGAGCATCAAAAAGGTCCTCCACTTGCGGCGGTCCACCCTGAAGGTTCTCCCCGGGGTATACACTGCAATCACTCTCCATGCAGTGGGACCACAGATTGTGATGGTAGTCCTCGCTATCATAGTTGCAACTATGGAGGCCCTCCCCATAGTGAGGTCTCATCACGATAAGAAGGCCCTCCCCTTGTCGTGGCCTACCCTGAAGGTCCTCTCCAGGGGTTACGCTGCAACGGAATTCCACGCAGCCAGACATCAGGTCATGGTGGTAGTCCTCGCCACCCTAATAACGGAGGTCCTCCCCATAGAGATTTCAAGCAATGAGAATGCCCTCCCCTCATTGCGGTACATTCTGGAGGCCCTCTCTAGGATCTATCCCATAGATATTCTCCCTGCAATAGCAGTAATGGTAGTCCTTTCCATTGCTGCAGTTGAGATGGTAGTCCTCGCCACCACGGCCGCTATTGTGAAGGTCCCCCTCGCATTGGCCCCAAGCAACAAGGAGGTCCTCCCCTTGACGTGGTGTGTCCTGAAGGTCCTCCCCAGGATGCGCGTAGAACGTCAAGCCATGATGGTCATCCTTACCATGAAGGTAGTTGTTGCAGAGGTCATCCCCATAACAAAACTACATAGCCAGAAGGTCCTCCCCTTATTGCAAAACGCCTTGGAGGTCCTCCCCAGGGCGTGCACTGTAAAAGTCCTCTATGTAGTGAAGAATCAAGCAGTAATGGTAGTTCTCACCATTACGACCACCATTGCGGAGGTCCACCCCACGATGACATATTATACCTACAGGAAGGTCCTCATCCTGTCGAATCATGCATCGAAAAGCCCTCGTTTGCTGAGGCTCTCGGAAGGATGGGATCGATCATGTCAGACTCCCAGCTTGTCGCCAGCAACACCCTTCTTCGATCGAGAGCCATTCCAGGGCCGCGTTCATCCTCTGAACCACCTCGGAATCACCCACATAATGACTCAACACCCACTGGTCCCACTGCCTCTGACCACGTTGATAGTGAGCACCTCAGTTGGGCCGACCGGGTAGAGGAATCACTGGCAGAGGAGTATGCCGATATGCTACACCTGAGAAAACAACTTGATAGGGATGATATACCAGTCATGTTTTGGCCCACGACCACCTCTCAGTTTGACGTACCCATGGATTTGTCGGAAGAATGCATGAACGGCATCTGCCAAAATATATGGACGACCCTCCACCGACTGAAATCGAGCTTCCTGCCCTATGATGGGTATGTAGTCCACGTCAAGACGATAGGGGAACTCCTGCGTCATATTGACCTGGAGTCCCTTTCCTCGACACGACAACAACACCACGAGAGGTGCAAAGGGAATATGGAGGCATCTTGCCTCCGTGCATTGCACGAGCTGCGCCACCTCATCAGTGACGCTCCAACCAGAGTCCATATCAGGGGATGGGGGGAACACAGATCTCTTCATTTCACCCCTCTCCCCACCTAGAAAAACCCGTTCGACATGGTATCATTCAATGTCGTCACATCGAGACGGCAATCGTGTGGACCCCCTGTTCTGGAAAGGAAACACACCCAATAGAGTCAGGCCTTGAGTATGTCCCAGAAGCGTCAGGCCCGGCAGGAATGAGCAATTCAAAAACTCTTGAATCAGGCCACCAAGATCATACAGCATGCCTCTCGCCTAAGAGAGGCCAGTTATCGATCTTTTCCTGCCTCCCCAGAAGGGACTGCTCCATAGGTGAATTCGGTGCCAAACCAGGTTCACCCCCAGATGGGGGCATGTGAGATGAGGTAGGTCGCGATAGCCGCAACCACTGCTTCCATTCAGGGTCAACCCCATCCTGCAGGGCTGGGGGAAATTTTTACAAAAAATTCCCTCGTAAGACCAATAAAACCGGGAAGAGACTCAACGTCCAGGGAACAGAGCCAACCCCATCCCTTAGGGATGGGGGAATTTTTACCCCATCAACAACAACATTCCCCGTGAGGTTCAGTGTTTTCACGTCTAGGTTGGATGGTCAGCAGAGGAGGTTCTCGTCCTATCCCGTCATTTGAATCATCATCCACTACGAGGGGAAGGAGCACCGTAGGGTCGCATCAAAGAACTCTCTGCGTCACCATTCATCAAGAAGTCCGAAGGTAATCCCATGTCATGAAAGGGAGGGCCACAGAAGAAGTGGGAGATCCTCTTCCTATTTAGAAGATGATGTCCCCTCCACTCCTCAATATGCATTCATCAATGCCATAGAGGCTAACCTCGTGGGTGACACCGGAGAAAATGCAAATCCAGAGGGTTCGGGAGATGACGGTTCCGGTCAGGCTGTGACTCACAATGAACCCCCAAGTGTGAACACCTGGAATCAGAGGTCCTCTTTAAATATGGCCGCCCCTTCAGCGAACCTCCCTCTACCTACCCAACGAGCTTCCAACAAGGATAAGAATAAAGGAATAGTTACCCTTAACCCATCCCCTTCTCTCGATAAGAACGATCCACTCACGCTCGAAGAGAGGTTCACTCGATAGGAAGAAGAGATGAAAGAATTGAGGCAGCTTAACTCCGAGACGCTCCAGAGGAACTTCCATATTGAAAGTGCGCCTCAAGGAGATCGACATCATGCACTCCCAGCAAGTGCACCTCAAAGGCTAAGGCTTGTCCCGGCAAATAAGGCGTGATCGGGGCTCCTGCCCAATGATGCGCCTGGTTCGTCCAGCTACCTAAACATAGATTTGGATGAATACCAATATTTCCCTCCCCTTAGGTAGAAACCGGAGAAAGTACTCCTGAACCCTCCGAGGGTACCCTGAACGGAATATGCACCCTTGGTGCCAACCAATCCAGATCCTCAGGCAATGCCTCGGGCTACGCCTTCCCAGGAACGAGCCCAACAGGATGTAAACAAGGGTCTCACCAACAGCATCGAGGCACTAAGAGCTTGATTGGAAGTGATGGAAGGTAAACGAGCTCTTATATAGCCAGAGCGGAAACCCTACCCATATAGGGTGACAAACACACCACCTCCACCCAATTTTGGGAGCCCTGTATTCCCCATATTCAATGGATCAGGTGATCCGGAGCAACATTTGATGCACTACGCATCCTATTGTGACCCTATGATGGGGACTCCGGAGTAGCAAGACGTAGTGAAACTCAGATTCTTCATACGGACCTTGCCAGGATCCGCCTTCGTCTGGTACACGAGTCTGCCAGCCCAGTCAATAAAGAGCTGGGAAGAACTTCAGCAGCAGTTCCTGTTCCACTTCAGCTCAACGTTGCCTAAAACAACGGTCAACGATCTTATGAACTACTAGTAGTGGGAGAACAAGAGGGTCTCATATTTCATCACCAGATGGAACGGTCTTACATATTCTCTGAACAATCCAATGCCTCAAGATGAGATGATAGACATATGCATCGATATTCTTAGAGATGAGCTGCAAACACTCCTCATACCAGTGGAGTGAACCAATGGCTTCCGCCATCTCTCGGCCATTTCCTAGAGAATCGAGGACTCCCTAAAGCAGAAAAATTCAAAGTCCCGAATAGCCTGACATGCTTTTGTGAAAAGAGCGCCTAAAGCTAAAGTGTCCGCTGTCACACTCATGCCGGACCCTGTACCCACTCCTCCGCTCAGGCCTCTCCCAAATCGTCAAGGGCCCCATGCATATCAGTGGCCGCCTCTGCCTAAACGGGACAATGAGAGAGGAAAAAAGCGGAACCTGTCTAAGGAACGAAGAAAAAATGTATAATCATTCCGAGAAAATCAAGTCCCCGACTACTTCATTTCCACCATGAACTGAAACTTTCTCCACCTCCCGGATCCAAGGAAACCTGAAGAGGTCGGCCGCGATGACATTCCAGATTACTGCCCCTACCATCGGATGTTGGGGCATAGTATTCGAGAATGATTTGTCTTCAAATACCTTATGTAGAGGATGGTATATTCCAGACAAGTCGAGCTGGGACCACCCCCAGGACATGTGGCATGTATCTCTACCACTGACTCTGATAAAGAGTATGGATGGAAGAAATTCACCAGTAAGAAGGGGTAGCACTTTGAAAACTGGATGACTCAAAAGACAATCAACCGAGCCTAGGGCATACTCCGATCTCAACTACAGTAGCTGGTGTTGCCACCAACGGCCTCTGAATCTGCATAGCCAATAGTATCGACCACACAACCCTCTACGAGCCAGTCATCTGGGCAGAATCGAAGGAGGAAACAATCACAAGAGGAGCAGTCTGTGACGGGGCGAAAGTTAGTCCCGACCCTAGAAAACTTTATGCCATCGAACTTGGTGCCACAGGCACTGGCCCATCAAACGACACCATCCGAGACAACCGACGAGGATGACCTGCCAGAGGATGAAGAACCAATATTTGGTTCTATTAACTTCATCCATCTCATGAAATCATTCCCTGACAAAGGGTATGGTTATGAACCCAAGCTCCCTGAATGAGGAGCCTGGAGGAGAAATCGCAGAGGCGGAGGGTACCAGGGAAGGCACATCCATAGCCGAAACCAACCCTACGGCTGGGCCCCGACCCAAACCGTTAATATCGTGGAAACCCGTTGGAGAGCCCTTTAGCGGACTCAGCAAGAGAAAGAGTGCCCCTCCACCTCCATGAGCAGCCACTCTGGACCTGTTGTTCTGCAATACCCACCAGAGGAGGAACAAGTGTCTGGCCGCCTAGCATGCACAAACAGACCGGCCGGGCCAAGTCCTCAAAACGCGGGAACACCATCAACATCCATCCCCGCGGTCGGCCCCTCCTCGTCAAATGCCCCAGCTCCCAAGCCGCCTGCTAGAACTGTCCCGCCAACGGAGAAGCGTCGACTGCTGGAGAAAAAATACGACATCCTTAGGTAGCTGGTGTTAGTACCAGCCAAGTTGTCAATCCTGGATGCCGTAAGGTTTTCAGCCGACCATAGGGAGGTTTTTATCGAAGCTTTGATCAGCCCCCAAGAGTTTCAAGCCGAGGTAGCTACCGTCGAAATTTAAAGGATAGAGACTGACCCGGCTGAATGCAATACGGTGATTTCCTTCACTGATCTGGATGAAGATGATATCATGCAAGGACACATCTAACTTCTATATGTGTCTAGAACGCTGAATGGTATTGAGATACAAAAAGTCTATATAGACAATGGATCTGGATTTAACCTCCTTCCCCTACGGACACTCCGTAAGTTGGGATACAGTGAGGATGATCTAATTCCCTCAGCCACAACTATGTTGGGTTATGATAAGAGTGAGCAAAAACCAATGGGACAGATTAAGCTAAAGACCCATTTTGGTGACATGGTAGTCTACATAGAATTCCTGGTGGTCCGACAGAGCACAACATCCAATGCCCTGCTAGGAAGGCCATGGCTCCATAAGCACATGGTCTTTTCTTCATCCTATCACCAATATATCAAGTACTGATTCAATGGACAAAGAGGGATGTTTCACACCAACAAGGACCCTTTCGATCTCTCTGAGTCGCATTACATTGACGCCAGGTTCTATGAACAAAAGAAAAAGAAGCCTTTGGTCAACGATGTTGACTGGATCCCCGCTCCAAATGGCCTAGAAATGGTTCCTGATGACCCCCTCAGGCGGCTTGGCAGATATTATGTCCTGCCCATCAACCACGTGAAATGTCGGAGTTCATGTCCGGACACACACTCGGATGTCCTCATGTCTTTAGCCATAACAACTGAGTGTGACAATGTGGGAACGTCTGCTGACCCTCAATCGGGGGGGGGGGGGGGCTCAAGCAAGGACACCCATGAAACCTCACCTCTAGACTTTTAAGAACTCGTGACAGGAGCTCTCTCCTCATTAGACCAAGAAGTTGAGGATTTGGGAGAAGAAGAGGGGGTAGATCTCATGGATGCACCTCCTGCATTTGAGGAAGGTATCTCTACCATTGTGGACGAACTTAGTGAAATAAACCTGGGTACCGAGGAAGTCCTGATGCCCACTCTCATTAGTGCGGCCATGTCTTCGGAGGAACACGAAGTATATACCTCCTTCCTAAGGCAACACCGGGAATTATTTGCCTAGAATTACATGAAAATTCCAGGGCTCGATCCCGAGGTAGCGATGCATCACCCAGGTCCTCTAGAAGACCACCGGGGCTACAAACAGGCTGCCAGAAGGACCCACCCTTCACATGCTTCCAAGATAGAGGCTGAAGTCGATAAGCTCATTAAAGAAGGCTTCATCAGGGAGGTCCAGTACCCCATTTGGTTGGCCAAAATCATCCCTGTCGTGAAAAATAATGGACAAATCTGTTTCTGCATTGACTCCAGAGACCTTAATCGACATTGCCCGAAAGATGACTTCCCGGTTCCAATCACCGAGTTGTTAATTGATGAAATGACCGAGTATGAGGCTCTATCCTTCATGGACAGCTATTATGGCTATAATCAAATCAGTATGGACCAAGAGGAAGAAGAAGCCACTACCTTCAGGTCCCCTCAAGGGGTATTCTATTATAGGTTCATGCCCTTTGGTCTCAAGAATGATGGCGTCATGTATCAGTATGCCATGCATCAGATCTTTAAACCGTTCTTGTGGAAATTCGTTGAATGTTACGTGGATGTCCTAGTGGTCAAGTCCAGACAGCGTTTGGATCACCTGTCGGACCTTGAGACTATATTCAATAAGCTCCGACAACATAGCTTGAAGATGAACCCCTTGAAATGTGCCTTCGGGGTTACCTCTGAGAAATTTGTTGGCTTTGTCGTACGCCATCGTGGCATCGAAGTCGACCCTGAGAACACGAAGGCTATCTTGAGCCTACCACCTCCTCAGAATCTCACTATGTTGAGGGGATTCGAAGGACACCTAGCCTATATTAGGCCGTTTATAGCCAACCTAGCAGGAAAATGTTTTCCTTTCACTAGGTTAATGAAGATAGGGGTCACATACCAATAGACAGATGACTTCCAAGAGGCGTTCGACAACTTGAAGAATTACCACTTAAGCCCACCGGTGCTCATGCCCTTGGATGACAGAAGACCTCTCATTATATATGTGACGCCCCTAGAACAGTCGCTAGGAGCCTTCCTCGCAAAAAAGAATGATGCCAGCAGTGAAAATAGTCTCTATTACCTCAGTCGAACCTTGATTGATGTTGAGACTCGATACTCAAATATTGAGAAGAGTTTTTTGGCCTTGGTCTTTGTGGTTCAAAATCTAGGACATTATCAGCAGCATCATGAGGTCTATTTGATCTCACATAGTAACCCGCTCAAGTACATTCATAGCCGCCCGATACTAACCGGACGCCTATCCCGATGGGAGGTCATCCTACAACAGTTCGACATCTTCTTCGTGCCTCAAAAAGCCATCATGGTCCAAGAATTAGCAGACTTTCTAGAAGAGCACCCTTCAACATGGACCACTGAACTGGATGCTGAACTACCAGATGAAGATATCTTCTCGGTTCAAGAGGAGTTCACAACATGGGAAATGTACTTTGACGGCGTGTCCCAAAGCCCAACCGGGATGAGGATGGAGGATCCAAGATTCAACAAAGTTGGCCTAGGGATAATACTCGTGTCCCCAGAAATGGAAATTTTTCCATATTCCTTCCTCCTGTTGGAGGGATGTACAAATATTGAAGCGGAATATCAAGACCTCATTGCAGGCCTGGAACTCGCACTCCAGGCACATGTACAACACCTAAAGGTAAAAGGTGACTCGGAGCTAGTCATCAAGAACGTCAATGGTGACTATGCTATTAAAAGGGATGATCTAATCCCCATGTTTGACCATGTATGAGGGCTAATCGTCGAGTTCTCCACAGAACCAACATTGACTTATATTCCCTGGTCCCAGAATACTCAGGCTGATGCATTAGCCAATGCGGACACAACCCTAGCTGACCCAGACCGGGATGAAACGGTGATCAGTATTGCTCACCGTCGAATGGTATTGCCATTTTTTCCAGCCAAGATGGAAGAAATACATGAAGTCTATCCTATCCCCAAGCCATATGCTCCTAACACCGGCTGGATGAGCCCCATTAAGAACTGCCTTCAATAGGGAGAGCTTCCATCAGACAGTGTAGAACAAGAGAAAATAAGGAGAAGGGAAATGAATTTTGTCCTATATGGCGGTGCAGGCCAGTAAGAGGTCCTCTACAAATGAGGACTCGATGGAGTGCTCCTAAAATGCTTTGACAGAGAAGAAACCGCTGCCATCATGACTGAAGTACATGTAGGAGAATGTGGAGCACATCAACCAGGGACCAAGATTTTCCATCAGGTTTGAAGGCTTGGGTACTACTGGCCCATAGTGGCACGAGACTGCGAGCATTTTACTGCGAAATGCCACTCATGCCCGATTCATGCCATCTTCATACACCAGCCTCCAAAGTTACTTCATCAAGCTAAGTACTCCTGGCCATTTGCCGTTTGGGGGATGGACATCGTGGGACCATATCCTCCAGCCACGGCCAAACAGCTGAAGTATATCCTCACGACAACCGACTTCTTTTCCAAATGGCCAAAAGCCATACACCTCAAGGAAGTCGGGGCAATAAATATTTCTAGCTTTGTGAAGACCAATATCATCACCAGATTTGGTGTCCCTCATACCATACTGACGGACAACATCACCAATTTCTGCTCTACTGAATTGGAAAATCTATACAACGAGTATGGTATTAAGGCTAACCACTCATCCCGCTACCATGAAGTGGCCAACAGACAGATAGAAGCATACAACAAGACCTTGTCCAGCATCCTCCAGATAATGGTGGACAAAGACAAGAAGTCATGGCCGGATAAACTCCTCCATGCATTGTGGTCCTATCGAACCATAACCTGCATCGCTACTCAGTCTACCCCGTACTCGTTGGTGTACGACACATAGGCGACCCTACCCATTGAACTCCAAATTCCCTCAATCTGTGTTTCCATATGTGATCAATTATCTGATGATGAGTAGTCAGAACAGCGGCTTGGTGAATTGGAACAACTAGACGAGAAGAGGCTGCACACTCTGCACCACCTGGAAGTGTACCAGAACCAGATCGTACAAGCCTTCAACAAAAAGGTCCGCCTCTGCTCTTTCTTGGAAGGAGATTTAGTGCTGGTCCTCCAGACCCCAATTATACCCAGCATGAAGCCTGCAAAGCTGGATCCCAAGTGGGAAGGACCATATGTTGTACACAAGGTCTACTCTAATGGAGAATAAACCCTGATCTCCTTGGACAGACAATTTACAACCACTCCTATGAATGCGAGATTCTTAAAGAAGTATTTCACATAGAAACTATATGGCCCTCGTACTGACCACATGACGTTAAACTGTATGGCCCACGTCCTCACCGCATGACGTTAAACTGCATGGAGTACGTCCTCACCGCATAACATTAAACTGCATGGACTTCGTCATTACCGCACGACGTTAAAATGCACGGATAACAAGAGTTAAGAATGCCCATCCCCCTGTGTATGGACCAGACCAGCACAAGGTGTACCCTTTGTCCGAGCTGCATGACGTTAAACTACCAAGCACCCAATGGTCCAAAATCTATGACCTTAAACTAAGAGTATTCCGTCCTCACCACATGATGTTAAACTCCACGGACAACATGATTTAGAAATGCCCTCTTCCCCTGTGTATGGATCAAACCTGCACAGGGTGTATCATCTTTCAAATAACTACGTGACGCTTGATTCCTACCCTCACAGGATACGTAGTGATGCCAGATTTCCACAACCTGGCCCAGCCACCTCAAAATGAAAAACAAAAATGCCCATTCCTCTGTGTACAGACCAGACTTGCACGGGGTGTATTCACGTCCTTACCGCATGACTTTAAACTACATAGAATCTATTAATACCCCTCTTCCTCACCACATGAAGTTAAACTGCATGGATTTCAGAGAACTAAGTATGGCTTGATTCCTGCCCTCACAGGATATGTAGCGACGCCAGGATCCCCAATCCTAGCCGAGCCCCCAGAACAAACAATAAAAAAATGACTTCTTTCCCCCGTGTATGGACCAGACTAGCACATGGTGTACTTCTTACAGAGAACTACGTATAGCTTGATTCCTTCCCTCGCAGGATATGTAGCGATGCTAGGATCCCTAGTCCTGGCCCAACCCCCTGAACAAAAAAAACGCCCTTTCCCACCGTGTGAGAACCAGACCGGCATGGGGTGTACTTCTCGTCCTTACCGAATGACTTTAAACTGCACAGAAAATGATTTAAAAATTCCACTTCCCCCGTGTACGGACCAGACTTGCATGAGGAGTATTCTTTGTCTCTACCACATGACGTTAAACTGCACGGAAGTTGTCCCCACCGCACGACGTTAAACTGTGCAGACCCCCCTTTTTCTTTCACTTTGGGTCACCTTCATACTTACCGCATGACGTTAAACTGCATGGAATTCATTCTTACCACATGATGTTAAACTGCACAGACTTCGTCGTGACCCACCCAAGACACATGGTGATACGAGATGGAGATACTCCTTGCACATTTGTATTCATCCTCTCCATACATCAGACTCCACGACCCGGATAATTATGGATATTCATAACCATTCATGGCCATTGGAAGTGGAAAGTTATCGACCTGTGGAAACCTTTTCATGACTATGCATACCATGCCCCCAGTAGCTCTGTATAATGATATCCCATAGCTTTTCTACCAAAGGCAAGATTTCCACAGGAGAAACTCTTCCAAGCTCCATACACATACTGGCCTCAAAGCCCCTATACCATACCTCCTGACCTAGAAGTTTATGGCGAAGTGGTTTACATGTTCATTCCCCTTTTCACATCCAGGTGTTGCCAAGGAATCCCTATCCGACTAGCCTATGTGTCTGTCAGTGTTTCACAGAGTGACCTGCATCAACAAAATCAAGCCAGGACTAGGCTATTTTGACTCAGCAGACAAGTGTAGTGAAGATGTTTCTTGTATACCCAGACACCATTATCCCCACATGCCGAACTCTGCATTCTGATCAATCAAGGATTTTCATAATCATTCATGTCCATCGAAAGTGGAAAATTATCGACCCCGGGACACCTTTGTATGACTATTCATACCATGCCCTCAGTGGCTCTTCATAATGATATCCCCTGGCTCATCCCTCAAAGACAAGATTTCATCGGGCGGTACTCTTCCTAGCTCTATAGGCCTACCGGCCTCAGAGACCCCACACTGCACCTCTTGATCCGGGAAAGCTCAAAGTTGTAGTTTACAACCTTCATCCCCCACCTTGTTCCAAGTATATCAGAACATGTTGACTCAGTTATCCTTTGGGTGACTACAACAATAGTCACCCAATGGTCTGAGCTCTATGACCGATAAACTAGGAGTACTTCGTCCTTACCGCATGATGTTAAACTGCATGGAATGAAGGCACACCCCTGCGCAAAAAAAAGAAAAAAAAGAAGAGAAAAGATCAGCATAGGGGGATCTTTGAAACTCAACAAGAAACCAGGGATGGATATCCCCGACATGTCCAGAAATTCTCCTTCCAAATGACATACTTTGTGGCCCGGATAATTGCGGATCCTCATAACCATTCATGGCCATCAGAAGAGGAAAGTCATCAACCTGTGGACACCTTTGTACGACTATGCATACCATGCCCTCAGCAGCTCTGCATAATGATATCCCCTGGCTCATCCACTATAGGCAATATTTCCACAGGCGATGCTCTTCCTAGCTCCGTACGCTTACCGACCTCAGAGCCCCCATATCACCTCTACTGATCCAAGAAGCCCCAAAACCATGATTTACACCAATAAACCCCCCCCCCCATGTCTAGGGTATGTTGAGGTATTCAAGACAAGTTACATTCCGTTGAGGAGCAGTCTTTGCAAAAATGTCCCTGTCCTCACTGCATGATGTTAAACTACATAGCAACCTTTAAAAATTTCCATGTCCTCGTTGCATGACGTTAAACTACACATCAACCTTCAAAAGTTCCTCTCGTCCTTGCCGAATGACACTAAACTGCACGGAATATGTCCCAACCACATGACGATAAACTTCACGGTCATACTCATCATGGGTTCAATGAGAAATAGAATCTTTTCTCCATCCTTCAGTGCACGGGTCAGACCTGCACAAACCACCACCTCACACCATCGTGAGAAAGAATTACTTCGCCTGTTCTCATGAAGTTTAGTCTAGATATTTCCTCATATTTAGGAACCCTCTCATCATAAGCCATACCCGGTACTCAGAAAAATCCAAACTCTCATAAGCTAGCCCTGGTGGTCCCAAATCTCAACTTCCCTAAAGTTGCTCGGCTATCAGAAGTGGATAGTCTTTGACCTAAGGACTCCTTTTTACGACTATGCGTACTATACCATCAGTGGCTCACCATATTGATCTCCCCTGGCCCTTCTACCAAAGGCAAGATTTCCTTAGGAAATGCTTCTCTCCATACACCTCTTGGCCTTTGAGCCGCCATGTCTATCCCGGGATTCGGAAACCCTCTGAGCTACAGTTTACCAACCTCTTCCACAATCCTATCTGTATACGGCGGAACGTCTTCGACAAGATTACTAAGAACCAGGAGAGGTCATTCCATTTAAGAGGATGTCCCAGCTGCATGACTTTAAACTGCGCCAAGCCCCAACCGTCCTTTACGCTAGATAAATGCGTAGGACGGGAACCTTGTTACCATACTCCTGATTGATACAGATGTTCTCAAAATCTTTCAGACATCGCATACCCTTTCTGATCCACCCCCGGTGGTATTAATTTTCTTCCAAACCACACATTGTGGTTTCTATGAGCTGGTCTTCCATGAAGTCCCCTGGCCATTAGAAATGGATAAGTCTTTGACTTAAGGACACCTTTGTATGACTATGAATACCATGCCCTCAGCGGCTCTGCATATTGATCTCCACTGTCCCGTCTACCAAAGGTAAGTTTTCCTTAGGCAATTCTCTTCCTACCTCTGTACGCTGATACGTCTCTCATTCCTTGAGACATGCCCTGCATGTCTTCCAAATATGTTTTCCCCCACGTGCATCTGAAGGGTATTGAGACATCTTCTAGTCAACCAAGACTCATCGGGACCCTCATCCCATCACATTTGATCAAAGCTGTTCGACCTAAGATATCAGTAGTGATAGTCTTGGCGGTAGGACATTAAACCGCTCACAAAAAAAAGAGGCACAAAGCCTGTTAGGCTGAAAACCCGAAAAGGGCGACTTAAGAAAAAGCTGGGTTACACCTGCTGGGTCCACACCAAATGGGCCCAGGAAAAATTTGGGTATTAAAAGAGGGGACAAAAATTTCATGGGGCTTTTCTAAAAAACCCCAGAAAAAGTCAAACTGTACTCGCAGAGTCCCTTGGCTCTGGCAAAATTTAGAGCATTTTCCAATCACTCATCGATTTTCAGGATCACTCTACATCGGAATGGCCTCCTCTTCATTATGATCGGACCCCATTCTGATGGGGGGCATTTGTAGGGTCTTGAAAATTCTGCAAGGGAGAAATCCAATTACCCCAAGACTTGGGAAAGGACCGAACCAGTCCGAATACCGGCTCCCAACAATAGTACGCGGCCGGTTCGGTGAACCGCCCTCCCGCGGACGCTGTTGTCCACAAAATGGGGGTGGAGCGCCTATACGGGCGCGAACCAGGAAGACCACCGGATGCCAGATAGGTCCACCGCCATAAAGCGCCCCCTCCGCAAACATTGTCGTTCGCGAAATGGTGGCGGAGATCCTCCTCAGTGACGATGCAGGATGGATGCCAGTCCGATTCACCATTATAAACCGCCCCAACCACGGACCGCGTCGACAGGTTCAATCCGAACCCGATGTCATTCACAGAATATAGGCGGAACCCTCTGCAGCCGCGGAGTACACCCTGAGTTTGATTTGCGGAGGAGAGGGTGAAGCGTTCAATACCCACCTCGAATCGCGCATTGACCAAGTCAGCTGTAAACTGGGTATTTTGTTATGGGCCTCCACAAAAGGTTCCGCATGGCCATAGATACATCCCTTTCACCACTGTATAAAAGGAGACCAAGGGGGAATGAAAAAGGGGTCAGAGAACTTGAATCAGATTTGGAGGGATTGGAGATTCGGAAGGAGATCGGTTGAAGGAAGGCTTCAGATTTCGCAAACGGTGAAACTCCCATCCGCGAACCTCAGTATGTATAAGAATTAACAAGGAATTGGAAAACTCATAATAACTTGGTGAACAACGAACCTAAAATAAAAAAAACAAGGAGAACAATGAACTATACCCCCTCTACGGATGACTTCCCTATAGACCAGGGAATTTATACCTATTTTCCCATCCGTCGCACCACGTAGCACCCTCCTACGCAGGCGAAGCCTCGACTGACGAGCCTCCGACCGGCGCCGCCCATGGCTACTGATTCCCGCCTGGAACCCTCCAAGAACCACCCCGGTTCGCGAATTGAACCCGAAGCCGTGAACCACCCTGGTTCGCGGGGTGTCCCTCAGTCTGTGGACCACCCTGGTTCACGGATGGCTTCTCCAGCCATGTGGCACTCCCCCACGCGAAGGGCGCCACCACCCATACCTCTCAATGGGCATACAACCACTTCAGTGTTCTCATTTCCCGAGCCTGATTAAATCCCTCCGATCCAGCCAAATCCTCCATGACCCCTTCATCGACCTATTCTTCGGCCCCGAGCTGAGGCCCCCACAAGAGCCACTAGATCCGTGTGGTGTAACCTTCAGGCGCATCAGCGCACAATTTTGAGTTCACATACCCACAGTAATTAGAGGCGAAGGGGTTGCCCCGACCCTTGAGCAGGTTACCAAAGCATTCCTGGGTTTACATTCCCATGGTAATGTGGAGTCTGAGCTCGGGAATCCCCTTTCTACCACTCCACTTATTCAGGGCTCCTGGGGGGTATTAAAATACCCATCAGAAGGAAGCCCTCATGTACTGGAAGAGAGGAGATGGACACAAGAGCACTCCCTTTCCCTCTCTCGCTAGGCTTTGTCACCACAGGCGTCCATCTCGGAGTAAGCCCCGACCTTCTGGGCCTACTCAGAGTGTATGCCCCAGTCCATTTCCATGGGAATCCATCTAGGAGTAAGCCCCAATCTCATGGGCCGCCCTCATGTATAAGCCCCCCTCCACTTCTCACAGACTCACCTTTTGAGATGTGATCCTCTGGTCCCTTCTGACTCTTGTTTCTGACATAGAGCATGACTCACGTGAGCTTAGAGTAAGCATCAGCCATGACATCCCCTTATGGGCCTCCTCAGAGTGTAAGCCCCAATCCATCATTATGGGCCTCCTCAGAGTATAAACCCCAATTCATCAGTATGGTCCTCCCTAGAGTGTAAGCCCCAATCCATCACAATGGGCCTCCTAAGAGTGTAAGCCCTAATCCATCACTATGGGCCTCCCAAGAGTGTAAGCCCAACTGAGCGAACTATGGAGACTTTGATCCATGCCAAAGCATGGTACGTAGGAAGCCTCCATGAGGTTCATGACCACCACTCGGTCGTTTCTTCACGTCTAGTTCCACCCTCGTCCAGAATGACGTTAAAATGTATATAAGAACTATGTGGACTTTGATCCCTTCCTCCTAGACATGGTACATAGGAAGCCTCCATGAGGATCAATCCCAATAGCCGGTCAATCCGACTATTCTCCACATCAGTTCATCATGCTACTCTTAGTACTGCCTTAAGTAAGTTCCAACTCTTCGGGGTCATTAATCCAATGAGGGATGGTAAACCTGGGGCATAAATGATTCCGAACCCCTATGTTCAGTTGACTATTGCTGACCACGGTTGAATTCGTGGATACTATGTTTGGGTATAATCGAAAGATTCACAAAGATATGAATACGTCTTTAATCTATAATAGAGTCCAAGAACATTAAATAATTCCCCCCAAAAAGGTTGTGATGAGCCCAACATCCCATCCTCTCAACCAATGTGAGTTCTTAAGAGTCGCTGGTCAGACCATCCGGCGAATGCCTGCCATTGGAAAGCAGGTCCATCAATCATTGGATATAGAGCCATTGGGCGTTTCGAGGCTGAAAACCAAAACGAATCAATTATGTATGAAATACATCTTATTTTATTTATCTATTATTTCTAATTTTTTGTGGATTTATAATTTTTACACATAATTCATCAATTGATTAATTATTATTTCAATTATATTATCTTTTTATGGGTTATTTGTCTAAATTTTTATTTCATTAAGACATATATTTATGTTATTAAACAATATGATTTTATTTGTTGTATATAGTACTCCATTCATTTGTTATATAATGAATCTAATTGTGTTCATGGAATTAGAACATTCATTTGATGTTATTCTTTCATGGGGCTTACGATTCTAAAGTAAATAATGGGATAAGGGGTATACGTTTTAATCTCATTTTTTGTTTTTCTTATCCATTATTTTTTTAGTTTTTATATATTAGTTCCATATTTTTTTATTTGGTACTCAAAAAGGGTTATAAATTATTTTTTAGGAAAAATAAACCTTATTTCTCCTCTTTTAATCGGAAAAAAATTTTCTTCCATATCCATGTTTTGTAAAATGTTTTCAATAATGTTTTTGACTATTATTAAATGATTGTTTAAAGTAATTTTTCCCATGTTTTTATTATTTAATTTTTTGAAATATAATCTTCTTATCATTTTTGGAATAATGTAATTTTTATCAATGTTGTAAACATAATCTTTTTTTTAACAATAACAACATGAAATAAATGTTTGACCATCCTGACCACAGAAGGAAATAAATATTACATTATATGTTTCTATGGTTCATTTAAAATAATTTTTTATTTATAATATTTTATAATTTTTTAGTTTTTAAATGTAATTTTCCATGTGTAAAGTGTATTTTTTTCAAGAACGTTCTTACTAATATTTTGATAGTATTTCTTTTCATCAATAACAACAAACCTTTATATTTCTTATGCAACAGTGGGGATAAATTGTAGTGATAATATCCTTATTCTTTATATAGATGAGATATGATAGTCTAAAAGAGATTATCATAGAATCCATTTATTTTACATGGGTAAATCAAGATATGAAATTACAATAATTATTATTATGTTGAAGAATGATATCATTCATGTGTTATAATTATGTTAAGGATCTTGGACATTGATTATGTTTTAATGTGAGATTGATATAGTGAATGATGATGGGAGAGTATGATATAGCTCTCTAATTCATTGGGTAAAGGGACAAAGTAAATTAGTAATATGTTTTTCCTATGTGATTATTGGAATTTACCAGGTATGTATTCCATTAGCAATGGGGATTTTAAGAGGGATATGAAGACGAAATTTCATGTTACAAATATTTTTTCTTTATTATTGGATCGGGTTTCATTATACCCTTTATCAGTGGATATTTTTCACATCGATCATGATTTTTGACTTATATGACTATTGTTTTATGTTAATGTTTTATGAAATGTTTCATGATTTACGACGATCCATGCTTTGATGGGTATAAATTCTCTTATGTAATTCTCATGAACTTTGATTATGTCATATTATCCTTATTATCACCTTATTCCATTGATGAAATTTAATTGGTAATGCTAATTTTTACCCATAATGAGAATTTGAGGTCACCCTTCTTATATTTCCTTTTCCATAGGTTATGATGAATTCTGTTAAATCATTTATGTCTAGACCATTTTCATGTGTGTATAATTATATTTACTAGTGAATAAATGGGGTTTCATGTAAGTTTTTAATCCTTTTCAAGTTATTTATAAAGCAATGTTATTATTGGGGACATAGTATATAACTTTTTCACATCATTTAACTAAAACAGATTTTATAAAATAATATCCATTATTGGTTTTTCATTTCAGTTACTCTATAACAAATTTGGATGACCATTTTTTACATTAGTTATATAAAAACTGATGTGAGAAACAAATTACATGTTTTTTACATTAGTTATTGGATAAAAGATATGAAAAATAGTGTGTAATTTTTTTTATCAAGTCAGTTATCCGATAATTTATATGAAATTAATTTTTTTAAACCAATTGTACATTCATTCATCCTCCACCACAGAAGCATCCAGAGAATTGTAGAAAAGGTAGTAGAAAAACCATCAAAGACACATACTATTGAACTTTCAAATAAAATAAAAATCAATAAAACCTATAAAATTATTATACACTTCAATTTTAAAATGTATCAACTCCTCTATAGTATATGACCATGAAACATACAAAATCTAAATAATAATACATAAAGAATTTGATTTGAATTTTAAATAAAACAAATTAAATATTACAGAAAGATTTATAATGAAATAAAACCTTAAGAAAATTTGTAACTGTCCCAGTTGAAATTACATTATTGCATGAAAAAAAAACATAATATCTAGATTAAGTTCCAAATTTTTATTGATGACGCTATTTCAAAGTGATTTTAATTCAATATAACATTTTTAATTAATATATCCAAAATTTAGTAATTGTAAATGAAACATTACCTTAGCATTTACAAATTTGATATTGGCACTCGTCCTTCTTATTTTCTCTCTAAATAAATTCCATGGCTTGTTTTTTAATAATATGAATATAATAAATTTTATTCCTTATAATTTAAACAATTGTTAAAATAAGAAATCTCCTGTATTCAATACATTCTTAAAATTTTATCTCACCTCACTATTGATATAGCATAACTAATACAATGTCTTATATGTTGGACCAAGAAAACCCAACATCTAATGACCACTAATATAAAAGAAAATTTAATATGAGTTTTGAATATGTTAAGTGATATATAACAATTTTTGGGAAAAAATATTTCATACCTTTCAAGATGTGGAAACATCCAACACTGAGTGATGAAATTTTTATAAAATATTTCAGCTATATAAACTTTTCTTTCAGCATCATTCATTGTAAAAGTTATAATATAAAAAATAGTGGGTCTATAAATCTATATACATCTTCCTTTTCATTCTCTATAAATTTTTTATATAAATACCTAATACAATGCAAACATAATAATAAATTTTCAAAACATTAATGGAACAAATAAATTTTGTTAATTGATTGACATGGAAAAAAATTTCATCATGTCAATGCCCAATTGATCTCTAGATACAAGCTCCATGGTATCATTTTTCAAAATCCCCAAATTCATTGCACACTGACAAACAACATCATCAATTGGAATGCTAAAATCTCTTAAAAACAAATTTGAGTATGTGGAAAATCGTTGAAGACTAGAAGAATATGTATATGAAATCATGGAACTTTGAATTTTTTGTTGTTTATAGAGTATTTAAATAACTTTAATGCATTACTGGTAAAAATTATAGAAATATATAAACTTTAAAATCAGAAAAAATATTACTAGCCAAATGAAATAAAATATAACATATATACATATGTCTATGGTAATATGTCAAATTAGTCCTGATGGAAAAACTAAAAAATGACTCATATATTGTCCAACTTTACTCACCTCATCCACAATACATGGTATTTTTTTCTAATATATATATAATATATTGTACAGTGACCCTATGATGCTCTATCTCAACATGGTGATGGTGAATGGTATTGCTGATGTTATATATCATCCCATATGTAACTATATGATGAGGATCATCAACATATAACTCATAATAACTTGGTAGCTATGGAGGATGGGGTGTTGGGGGTCGGATATGGAGGAGTGGGGTCTGGAAACACAAATTTTTCAGTAGGATACATGGTGGGAGTGGGATCTAGTGGAAGAGGTGGAGGAGTCGGTTCGGTAGGCCTAAACTATCATCGCATTTATATAAACATAGAATATACCGAAGATCTGATTATATCCTATATCTTCACTTGAATATCATGAAATTTGGCATCCAAATATTCTATTTTTTTTATAAAAATGCTTCTTTGAAGAATATTCCAAATGTGGAAACACTTTTCTTACCGATACAACTAATGGGTATCCATGTATATGACCTGGGTGTTTGGACATTTCCAATGAAGAAGCTAAAATATCTTGTGTACCCTCAGTAATAAAGACCCCCTGTGTGCTATAATCCTTATGAAAATCTTTTATGAATTATTTGAAAAAAATATATAATTAATCAAAATATATAAAGAGTTTATTTTACTTCAGTAAATAAATAAACATCTAATAATCTTATCAGCTACAACTCTTGACTCTTCTGTAAGATATTTTCCTTCTTTTCACATTCGAGACCTCGTCCATTTTTCATGTTTAATGGGGGGAGGGGGAAACCTCTATATATCCTGATGACTCAACTCCCTACTTTTAATGTTTCTAACCTTTAATGTGTTCTTATAATAACATATACTCCCCTTGAGATATCGTATAAGGGTATACATTTCTAGCTTGATTATCCAATGGAGATCTTGTTTATTGCTATAAATTAAGAATTTAGAATAAATAAATCATTAACATAGTCATTAATATTAAAAACATCTAAGAAGGTAACATTTCACTTACCTAAAACTCTTCTCATCATCTATTTTCCAAAAAATGGTTTCCATGTATCTTCATCTATAAATGGGTATATATCACATGGATTACCCTGCCGTCTATTCCCCAAAATGAACTACTATGTGAGGGATGATTTAAAATACCTCTATCTCTTAGTAGACAATGATTATCATTTCGTCTTGACTTCTCCATTTTCAGCTAAATCATATGTCATCAGATAATAAGGGGAAAATATATATTACTATAAAAATTTCAAGATATGTAAAATAATAACAAATGTTTTACCAAACTGGTCTCCCAAAATAGTGATAATGTCTCTTTTTTAACACTTATCCAATCATCAAACAAAATACTTACATTTCTTTCAGCCAATAAAGATACAAAATACATGAATTGATTTGAATTTAGACCTCTTGGATTTTCATTATCCTCTATGTCTATTGGTATCCTTTGTTCCTTGTTACTTGAAATTTATAATTTTTTTAAAGGTGTGGTGTCATGTTTACCAACCTTTGAACACATGTTTCCCCAATGGGCGTAGATTTCTCATGTAAAGAAGTATGTGCATGGTCATTAATAGGAGCATGTATAAGTTTGTCCCCAAAGGTATGAGTATGATCATCTCCTAAAATATGTGGTGGATAACCGTCTTGATATTTTATTATCCTAAAAATCATTGAAACATCAATTAGTATAAAAATATAAAAATCTAACTATTACATACAAATTTAAATAAACAATTAACAATTATCAAACAAAAAAGAAAATTAAACTAAATGTAACGCATTATTATTCATATTTTCATAGTTAACTAAAATGATAACTATATTAATGATAGATTGAATGACATAAATGAATGAAAACTACACAATATTAATGAGATATGTAATGAAATAGTAAAAATTTACAAAACTGATAAATCATTTTTACAATAAAATAATTCTTTTATAATATACTCTAAAAAAATATTTTGTTTTTATTTTAAAATATTAAAATTAAAATAATTGGGTTTCAACCAAAACAATTAATAGATTTTTTAAATAAGGGTAAAAATGGAAACGTAGACAAAACAATACTAATATAAATAGATAATTTGTCTTATTATTTATAATACATGTATTAATAAAGAAACTAAAAATAAAATATATAACTTATGAATATTAAAAAAGAAAACCATAATTAAACATATGTTACTAGTAATATTAGAAATATGAGAATGATTTTTTTCCCAAATTGCTTCTTCATGATCACTTTGTATGGCACAAACCATTTCTTTGTTGTTTTCATCCATATTATTTGTCAATCATTCCATAGATGTAGGGATATCAAATAAATCAGCATCTTCGTCCCATTTATCATCACCAACATTCATTTTTTCTTCATAAAACATTATCCAACTGCATAACTGATTGATAAATAACATAGAATATTTGTTTTTCATGTGTTTCCATGATAAAAGGATCATCTATGTATTCCATTTTATTCAAATTAACTAGTGTCATTCTAAATTAATCATATCACACACTATTATTACTAATAAACCATTTACACTTGAACATTGGAACTTTACATTTAATGAAATTCACCTCCCATATTTCTTCAATGACTCCATAATTTTCAGTTGATGTGGTGATTGGGATTTTATCTTTGGAACTTGAAAAATGCATTGCTTCTATGATCATCGACACACTACTATTTTGAACTGCACTTATGTTGTCCTAATCCTTCATATGAAAAGTATAGACATTAATTTCTTACCCAGACCTTTTTATCAATTTTAGACATGGACCACCCAACAACCATCTCAATGTTTCTAATACATCTGGTTTTAAAATCTATTTAAACAATGAAAAAAAACCTTTTTATACTCATTCAAAATCCATATATCCTTCTTCATTGGATAACTTTGTTTCCACTCATAAAATATGCAACGTTATATATAGTTGAGTGTCATATATTTTATTCAAGATTTATAATTTCACCCTATTTATATGTTCACCTGTCATCGATTTGAATTTCATTCCATTAATCCTTTTTCCCCCCATAATTAACTTGTTTAGGGTGAGATATAGGAAAATCGATGCGCTCCATATCAGAAAATAGATTGAAAAAAACTCTAAAACCTCCTTAGAAATATATTTCTCAACAATGGATGATTCGGGATGATATGGAATCATAAAATACCCCTTTAATATCTTCAAATACTATTTAAAAGGATATGTCCAACGTAGATATACAATTCCCCAGAGCATTATTTCTCATACTAAATAAATAATTAAGTTCCCCATGATATCAGAAAAAAGATGGAGAAAAATACATTTCTAATTTCCAAAGTATCGAAACCACATCGTATTAATTTTTTTTCAAAACATTATAATAAATCACCTTATTACAAATCAAATTTAAAAAATAGAAAACCTTCATGATAGTTATTCTCACATGTATGGGAAATATTCCACACAATGAAATTGGTAGGATTTGTTGCATCATGACGCGACGGTCTTGATATATCATACACGTCAACTTCAAATCCTTTAAATACACAAAATTTTCAAATTTAAAGAATGACCATATAGAACTCTGATATCTTGAATAAATTGAAAAAATCATGTTTTCTCCCCTGAATATGGTATGTTTAGCTAGGGGTAGGAATGTTCTCCTTCCATCTGGAGTGGGAGCCATCTCCAAATGTATTCCCATTCAGATTAAATCTATTTTATAATTTCAACATATATTTCGTCTTTCATTTAAAATCTAACAATGTTCCAATAAATCTTTCATAGATATACTTCTCCAAAATTAGAACATCAATGTTATGTTCCAATTCATGATATATCCAACATGGTAGCTAGAATGATATTGAACATTTCATGAAAATATTTCTATAATTACCAGATTTATGTGTCTTTCTAAGTGTCACATAAATATTTTCAACCTCTGAAAATACTAATCAATTGATAAAGGTTTTGGAACCATATAAAGTTCATGTGTGCCATTGAAACACTTTTTAATATTATATAAGAGTGATCAATAGAAAAAACATTCAATGACCCTTGTATACTATTTTTCCTTGATTAAGTACTTGATAATATGAAGTTTTCTGTTCAAAAATTGGATAAGCTTTATTCCCCTTGACACTGTATGTAGAAAAATTTCCATATGTTCAGAATTCATTTATAGTGAACATAATCATTACATGCAGTTGGAAATTTTCAATTTTATAAGAATCATACACCCTTATAAATTCCTCCCATAACATTTTCAAAGAATTAATTAATGGTGAAAAGAAAACTTTAATATCAATTTCAGGCTATTTTGGTCCACACATCCTTAAACTCAACATGACATATTTTCTCTTCATAGAAAATTAAGGTGATAATTTGTAAATTTCCAATAAAACAGACCATGAATTATGTGAACTAATAAGGATTTTATATTGATTCATTTAATTTGTGAGTATTCTAGGTCTTATATTTCTATCTTCATTTACTAATTTAATAAGCTGGTGATCAATTTTCTTCCACAGTGAACAAATAGCTGGATAACTTATTTTTACATCACATATCCACTCATTAGCATGCCATCTTAAACTTTTTTCATCATGTGGATTAGGATATAAATGTATCAAATTAGGAATTATAGGAAGATACAAAAATTATTTGGAAGGGGTCTCTAAAACATCTCAACCATTCTAGGATATCTATTTTAACATATACCATGATGTCCCAGATTTGGGACACTCTAATAGAATTTTTTATTCTTTCCTATATAGAATATTGTCCTACAGGAATCAGAGTATTTTATTGTACCCCAATCCCATTGGTAATAATATTTTCTAGTCCTTATAATGTGAATTTGGAATATCATTTTTTCAGAATAATTGCTTTCAACAATTTTAGGTGCTCTATAAAATTCCAGTCACTTCAGCCATGTTTCTCCTTTTGGTTTATTAATCCTAACACCTTCGATACAACCATATATTATATACAACCCAGATACAATGGTTTTTTTGGAATCACTTTATAAATTCTCGATTGTATTTTGTTTATAAATTTCCTATACTTCAATATAATGAATCATTTCCTCATGTTTATTAGATTTATCATCTTGCAAAGGACCATCACTAATAGATGTAAAATTTTGACTTCTTTTACCATTCAAAATCCAAGGGCTGTAACTCAAATTAAAACCATTAATAATTAAATAATATTGGATCTTTATACAATTTAAATTTCTTAAAATTTAAACATTTATGGAATAGGTAGAAAAACAAGTCATTGTTTGGAAAATATTGTTTAGAAAATTCAAAAAAGGTATCGACCCCTTACTCATATTAAACACCTATTCGAGGTGAATTAATCCAACTTCAATTAATTATCTGTAACAAATATCAAAAATAAATATAAAAAATGGTTCTAATTTATAAAATATTTATATTATAAATGAAATCAATAAAATTGGAAAACCAATAATGGAAACATTTGAATGAAATATGAAAATTTTAATGAGATAATTCATTCATGTGGAAGGAATTATAAAATAGATTTTTTTAAAAACTGTCTCAAGTAAAAAATAATTTAATATTAACATATTTAATTTTTTAAAAATATGTACAATTTTATCCATAAAACAATATTCATAAAAATATATATAATGAGAACATTTAATTCTCTGTTGAATATTTAAAAAAATAAAAATATATATTTTATTTTATAATTAACAATATAATATAAACATAAATTGATCATTAGTTTACAAAATTTTACATTAAACCTTGCTTAATGAGACTTTATATGGTACATAATATTCTCTAATAAGTTAACAAGTAGATCTACTACTTAAAAAGTAGACCCATCATCCATTCAACCCTTTTGAAATTACCCAGAGTACGATTAGAAATGGGTTTCACTACTAACTACCAATTTCAAAATCCCAACTAGTTTTTAACAAAAACAATCATTCTAATCTACAATATACATGTACCATATCTTGAAAAATATATATACTATAAAACCAATTAAGAAATCCATCGTATGATGTTCAATTACATGAACATTAATTTTTCAACTCTCCCATGCACTAGCTTTATCAAAACATAAATGAACCAACTATGATATCAACACCTAAATAATGGAAAACCCAACACATTGAACATAATGACATTGTAGAAACCCATAACATCCACCAGTATTATCTCCTGAATAATACTACTTATCATGAAATATTGTATAATATAATTTGAATGTAATCCAAATAAGAAAAAATATATTTAAAGAGAACAACTAATTCATACTTGAAAGAAAATAGGAACAACTAGTTAACAAATTTAAAAAGATATTAAAACCTTCCAGAAATATAGTTGAAGATGAGATGATCTATAATTTAACGTATAATGATGATGCCAAAAAAATTGAATGTATGAAGATGATAATGAGAGAATTAGGAACACATGATCGAACAATCATTTGTTAGATATTCCAATCCAAATAGTGACAGTAAATAAGGAAATGAAAATGTTTTAGGCTTACATTAGATCTATCTTCAACGGATAACATGAGGATGATGAAACCTAAGGATTTATTAAGATTATAATGTGATATTGGACCACCAGATCGAATAAACCAAAGACTCAAGGCTTGGGTGTGATAGAAATGAGACCTATGGAATGATAATGGAAGACCACCTAATGAACCATCCATAGATTCATAAATTTTTAAATAATTTCTATGTAGATTATATTATAACTAACATGAAAATTATATATTAACCACTCTTTAATTTTGGATATACTATAACCGATGCAAAGAAATCAATTTCTAACATTAAGTAAAATATAGAGCCGGTGTGAAAGAGCATCGAATATCCATTTTCCACATCAAAAAAATGGAAAACCAACATTAAAAAATAATATTCCAAAAGTTTCAGGTTAGTGTTAAACAACCAATGTGAAAACTATGACATAATAAACATTTTTTCTACTAGTGATTGGATATTTTTAAGACATATTGTTAAATAAGAAAGGTGGGGTATAATGGATAAAATGATTTGACAAGGACATGGGTATTTTCCTATAAGATTTTGTCCTTTTTATGTAAAACTCTAATCCTAAAAGGTACTTGGGTACGTAAGTTATCCAATATTATAGTTTGACACTATATTTTTTGGACGTATAAAAGTGGGTCATGTTTATAGATATTAAGTCCATAAATACAAATATTATGTTTTTTAGCTTCAAATCCATGAGTATGGGTTTGGGTCTATCATAAATATTATAACTTATGATAAGACTAGAGGGGAGTTTAGTGTGGCTCAAATATTAATAAATGTTATCTATGTTTTTCAAATAATTTTTCTACGTAAATGGTCCTCAAAGGCACTAAAAAAATGGTTTTATGAGCCATGTGAGATTATTGGGAGATATAATGATTAACTGATGGTAATTATGTAAAATAAGGATATGTTTATCTTGGTTTTTTAAAGAAAATATCAAAGTACTCAGTAGTTATTTTTTTTATTGGTTTAGTTATTTTTTAGGATTAGGATTATATAAAATTATTGGAAAACCTAGGGATAATTATACTGGATAACTATAAATAAATGATTATATCTTGGAATTTAGAGAGGTTTTGACTATATAGTTTTCCTATAAATTACAAATTTTTTTGGATAATTGAAAGTTGATGCAGCTATAACACATATTCACCTAGTGGTAATCACCCTGAAAATGGTTGGTTGTGTATTAATTTGATCTTCACTCAGTGAAAATGAGTGGGCCCATGACCACAAGCCTGGACTGAAACTCCCGAGGGACATGATTTGGTTGATCACTTTCCCTTTATGATCTATTATAAAGGATTTATTTTGTTAGGGATTTAGTTCAATAGGTATGAGATAATCCAAACTATAAAAACACATATTGAACTGAAAGTGATTGAGGTATAAATGTTAAATAATGTGATGGCTTTAAAGAGTAATTCACCTTAAGGTTGAGTTTTTCATAAGATAATTTATGATAATAATGTTATGATGTTAATTGATCATTACTCACATTAACCCCTTTTCGTTTTAGTAATGGATGAATCCTGAAGGAACCATGTTAAAAATCGATTCCATGGAAAATAAAAATATTTTCCCAATTATAAAACTATTAGGATACACATTTGAATGAGAAATAGTATGATTATACCCAACTACATATCAATAATTATGATTAACAATGTGAATTTATTTTAGTTACTAATAACAACAAAGGAAGGAAGGATGAATTATTATGTATGTTTAGGTCATAAAGATGGTGAAGTAAAAAATATTCAATCTTCTATTTGTAAAAAATGTAGGAATTTACACTTAGGGGAATGTCTCAAAGGAACCAGAAGGTGTTTCGTATATGGTAAATTAGGGTATAAAGAAATTATTGTTCATGTAAAAAGAAATATTTTAGTTGACACAATGTGTAAAAAATAATGTTCACCATATGAATCAACTAGCAGTTTTTCTTTTAGATATAATGACTTTGGGTGCTATGAAAACCAGTGCAATAATCCAAGGAATTAATATCACAATCCATACTAATGACTTCATATACACAAAAAATAAGGAAAACTCTTATGTAATGACTAATATTGAAGTGGATAGTGATAATTAAGTGGCGGTAGATATTCTTCACTCTCGAGTTGTGGATGTCTTATGTTGGGTAATTTTTCACTATCATTTATCTATTGATTTATAAATAAAAATTACTATTATTATCATCATTGTATGAAATGTATTTGAATCACCTTGATGGTTTTTTGGAATTATGACTCTTGAAATTAACATTGTACTTCTTTAATTTTTACATATTCCGTAGGGAAACTATATAGTTCTTATGTTTGTAATGGTGACAATTATCTTGAAATTTAATCTTGAGTAAGGTATATATTTTATAGACAATTAGATATTGTTATTATTAAGTAATAATTAAAATTATAAGGAAGTAATTTTTTTCAGTGGTCGGGGAGAATTTAATGACCCGTGGTTTTAGGAATCATATTATTTCCACAAACAATATATTTTTAATTATAAACTAATTTTGCCTATTTGTTGAAGGGAAATAAAAATCATTGGGAAATAATTAATAAATTACAAGAATTAAACTAACAAAACAATATCCATTGATAGAAATATGTTACAAAAAAGAACAAGAAAGTAATTATTAGAAAACATGGATTATTACTCACCATGGATTATTAAATTTTTTAAAATGCATCAATTAAAAGCCCAAAACAAATAGGGGATAATAAAATATTCAACACTTTGAGACCTCTTAGATCATATTCACCCACAAGGATCACTAATAACCAAATAGAAACAATAATGATAATGAACATCATGAATGGAGAAATCATATTATGATATCAAAAATGAAATCACAGAAAATGAGAATTATGACATAAGAAGTGAGAATGGAATTCATGATTCTACCACTTATATATATTGGAATGAAATATAGAAATTATAAATATATTCATTGGAAAAATTATCATTGAGAATTTTTTTATTGGATATATATGTGCACAATCAGTATACTAAAGTTATGTATTGTTAGTAGTAAATTTTGAATAAGATTACTAACAATGAAATAATAATATATTTTTAAAAGATTTTAATTATCTATATTTATGCCTCACATATTATTATTATTGCTAAAATATGATATGATTAACTTATAAAAATCAAAACAAATATTTAAATATTAATGTATTAATAATTTTTAAATTTAGAATATAAATAAATAATTTTATTTGAATTTCGCTAATGTGTATTTTGTATAAAAGTAATATTTTTTCTGAGAATATTTTATTTAATGTAGTATATTTTATAACAAAAAATAAAATTGAAATTTTTTATAATAATATGAAATAATATATTAATATAATTTTTAATGTATTTTGATATAAAAAAAATATAAAGAACACTTAATGTTTTAAAATTAAATTTTCTAATAAAAACTAGTTTTCTTTATATTTTGTATTTTGATTTAGAAGTTAAATTTAAAAAATTAATAATTTAAATTTTTAAAAATTTACATCATTTTTTTACATAAAATAAAAAAAAGTATCTGAGGATTAATTTTTATGATTTTGCTAAGTCAATCTATTTTTAGCTGAATAGTCAATATTTATTTTTTCCAAATACCGTAATGTTTAAAACAATATCATGGAATAATAACTAATAAACAATTTATAATTTTTTTACTATTAAAAAATTATATTTAATTGTTAAATATTATACATTTTAAAATTCTAAGTTGAATTTAGAAAAACCACATTTTACAATATAATATATGGGCAATATTTTATTTGAATAATTTTTTTTAATAATTTCTTATAATAATTTATTCAAAAGATGAATTTTTCTTGGATTTATTTTCAAGATTCAAAACCATCATTTAGTTAATAATATAATAATTAAATTCGGGGAAATAAAATATCACAATTTTATTCTAAATACATTTTAAGCGTTAAAATGATAATGTCAATAAAAATTTTTCTTGAAGCATAATAGATTTATTATTATATTTTAATTGTATCTCTATTGTGAGAGAGTAATTTACATATTTTTTTTGATAAACCACTTTTTAGTAAAGTGGGAACCTTACACAACCATTCAATGCGGCTCATACACTACAAAAACCAGATTCGAAATTCAAAGTTCAAAATTCAAAATTCAAACTGCAACATTATCACCTCCTCTCCCCACGTCCCACCTCATATCCTGTACACAAATCAAACACTTAGTCGTACAAGATCACATTCAAGGAACGACTGCCGGAATCCATCGTCGTAGTCAAGCACCATCATCATCATCAAAAAATCACACAACCTTCAAAATGCAACCGTCGACCATCAACCCACATGAAAAACATCGTTGATAACCAGTCCAACACCAAGACAAGATCCACCGAAGAACATCAGTGAAGGCCACTAAAACTCTATAGCCACCTTTCCAGACCAGCACGAAAATTGGGAGCGATAACAGCCAAAGCCATCAGAAACCCAAGGAACAAATCCTGCATCAGTCACACCTCCTCGAAAACTGATAACTGATCAAACTACACATCCCAAAACCTCTAAGAAAATCAATGCACCATACCGACTTAGTGTGGGAACGATGATCAGGAAGAAAGAGAAGAGTTACATCGGCCAAGTCGTCGAGAAAGAGAAACAATCTTCAACAGTAACTCCATCCCATTCGATAGAAACACCACCAGTAACTCTATAATTTAAATCATTATTTCCAAATTATTTAATATTGTTCATTTAATTTCGAAGAATAATAATAAATTACATGGGTAAAAATTTAATTACCTGATTAAAAACATAACTGGTATTTGAAATTAATATAGGGGTAATATATTTAAAAATGTGACAAACATGTACAAAATTATGTTGGTGAGAGTGGATCGACCAAGGCTCTTCCCCTATCAATTATTTTACAATTTCAGACATTTTACCTTGGAAAATTTTCACGATATCATTGAAAAGTAATGATTTTTTAGAAAAATACAAATTCCCTTTTAATATTAAAGGGGATCACTTCTAACATATTTCTCCAAATATTCCAAAGGTTATCTCTTCAAAAAATATAAACTATTCTCTCCTCATACCTCTTAATACTTCCTATAATCCTTGGTCTTCCCAAGAGTATAATATAAAGATCCCTAAAAAGTTACCCAAACGAGATAATCCTGATGGAGAGGATGTTTTGGTGAATAAGAAGAATGAATAAATACCTAATGTAAGGGTTTTTGGAACTCAATTTTTTTTCTTGAGATATGCTTCGTGTTCACCACATATTTCTCTTTTATGGGTGTATTTATTGGAAATTTATTAATTTTTTTTTCATAATTTTCATGTAATCAAATTGATTTAAAAATTAATTTCATGTTCTCTCTTATATATACTTTTAATTCAAAATATCTTAAAGTTGTAAGGTATTTTTATAACTCAAGGCCATTTTATTTGGGATATAAGGTCTCATATTCAACTCCCAACTTCTATAATTTGTTTACTACACCCTAATATTTTATACTAAACCTCCTTTTCCTATCTTGGGTAAAATTAATTTTTAACTCAAATATCTTAAATTGATGAATTTATTTCCCTAAATGTATAATGTTGTTTAGAATAAATAGCATCCTTTATAAGTAAGCTCTTTTCCTTTCATTCCCATGTTATCTATTCCCTCTAATGTTGTAATTTATATATGGAAACCCCAATATGAGTTATTTATCATAAATTCAAATTTCAATTGTACTATTTTTAAAAGGAATATTTATTTATCATTTTAATTATGTGGGTTTCAAAAAATCTCTTTTAGAACAAAAAAAGAGATAATTCAAACCACTCTCATTACTTTTGAGTTACCTGTTATATTTATTTTTGTCTATTTTATTATATATTATTCTCATGTAATTCATTTATATTATGTATATATGTTACTTACATACATAAATAGTTTACATTACCTTTATTTATATTTCATAATACATGTTTTGTTTTCCATTTAGAATTAGTAATTTTATATAAACCCAACCTAAAGGAACATTATGATTTATTATCTCAACAAAAATGTCACCACCATTAAATGTTTTAAAACATGAATAGATTCTAAAACACATAATTATATAATCCAGAATCGTCCTATTTCAATTTTTGTTTAAGGAAAGATAATAATCACATTTATTATTTAACAAATCCTTTTCCCATATTAAAAAACCACCACCCATGGAGTTCATATTTATTTTTACTTCCCCTTGATAAATAAAAATAATATTACCACATTGGGAATCAATTTTCAGGGACTATGTTAATTTATTAAAATATGGACAAAAAAATTATTTAATTCTTTTTTATATTGGGAATAATTAGGATATAGTGTATCGTTATGCTTTGAGATAGGATTATGAATACCATTTTTTTCTCAGGAGTTTTATCATGATTATTATTTATGTAAGGTTCCTTTTACACATGTAGAACACATATACATTTAAATATTTTGTTTTTAGCTATGTGATGTGTGGTCCTAGTATTATATATCTGTCCAATTCGTTATGTGATTCTTTCATCACGTGAGATACCCTGTATGTTTCATAGATAGTTACAAAAAGAATACTATGTTATGCAATGTGTGGGAATGAAATTATATAGCCCTAAATTGCACTGGGTAAATATGTTTAGCACCTTATATAATATAAAATATAATGGGGAGTGAATACAATACACTATGGTACTTTTTTCATTATTTTTATGGGAATGGGAAGTGAACCCAATCCACCATGGGAATAATTCAACTATGACAGTCTTGGAATATATCCTTGAATTATTCTTATGGTTTCATGTTTAATGTTTCTTCAACATATTAATGATTCCATGATCTTATAATATCAATTTATTATGTTATTTTTCGATTCTTATCTCACTCATTTATATCATTGAACATATTTTTTCCTTTTAGATTATGTAACCTTCCTTCATAATTTATAGACAAATATTATTATCCCATGTTTTTAATAAGAAATATCCCCCTATTTATGTTTCATCATATTCGTATGATCTAGCCCTTTATTTCATAATTATTATATTTTCTCTTACTCAGCGTTGGATCTTAACCCTTCTTATATTTCTATTCAATAGGGGAATGAATATGAGTATAACTTATGATAAGTCTAGAAGAGAGTCTAGTGTGGATCAATTATAGAGGAATATTAAAAAAAATTATAAAATAATTTTCCCATGTAACTATTCCTTAGTTTCAGTAAACAAAATAGTTCTCTAAGAAATGAGAGATTATTAGGAGGTTTAATGTTTAAATTTTGGAAATTATGTAAAAAAATATATTTTTTATATTTGGTATATATAAAACCTATATCAAAACCAATTATATAATTCCTACCAACAAATTAAACAATGGAAAATAATCAAGGAATAATCTAAATGGATTACATGATTCAACTAACCGTGTTATACATGGAGTATCTCCCATGACTATAACCCCATTTCATACAAGATGAAATTTTTCTCACTCTATATCCCATATAAATATTTCTAAATTCCAAAAGTCCCTAACCCCACCATAACATATAATGTTAAATAACATCTCCCAAAAGTCACACCCTCTCAAAAATCCTAAATTTGATGCAGTTCTAGAGTTACTCTCTATAACACTACCACCAAGACAAAACCTAGTCCAAATATATTCATGTTTACTACACTAATTAACTAAAAATAAAAACCTTCCCATCATTATGTCTCTCAACTAAAGCATATAATGGAACTAACCTAATATCCAAGGTCCATAAAAAGAACCCGAATAGATATAATAATCCTAATATAACAAGAAATTTCTATTAAAAAATATTTGAATAGTCATAAAAAATATTATGGATTAATAAATCCAATGATAATCAATAATAAGACAATGAACATGATAAAAAATAATGTTATGAGAAGCCCATATCTCTGAAAAAATAACTTCTGACTAGTTTTCCATAATTTCAAATTAGGATAACTTCTAAAATACCCATACATGAGTTACCTATTAACCTTTACTAAGTGGTTAGTAGTTTTAAATTATAGAAAATTTGTTTAACAATGGTTTGTTAAGTAAAACCCTTTATCATCAGGTGACCCAATCATAACTCTATGATCTGTCTAACCCAACCATTACATTTCCACCGATGAAACCTCTAAACTATTGGTTAAGTGATTCTTTTTGATTTATAATTCATAAAATTTCAACATGATTTTAAATAATTAACTCATTTCAATTTATAAACAAAATTATGGAGATATGGTTTACCAGAACCAACATATTAGTGAAAAGAAAACTCAATAAGTAATCATGGACCATTTGTGGTATAAAATTAATAACCAAATGTGGTCATGATAATATATCCATAAACAAGATCAATCAATTTCCTTCTATATAATAATGGATAATTTATTTATATATCAAGACATTGGGAATTACTAATAATTTAAATCATGGTGGATTTATCATTGTATTAAGAATTTATAATGTAAAATAAGACAACATGATAATAATAAGAATATAAAAACCATTTTCATGGCTAATAATGTTACTAAAATTATAAAATAGGTTAGTGTTGAAAATAACTTTTAAATTTTTTTACATTTATATTCTTAAAATCATCAATTGGGTTTATTAGATTTCAAAAAACAAAGCGGTAGACTAAACACAAGAAAACTTGAATAAACACATGGGGTTGAGATGACCAACCAATATAACAAGATGTAAATATCTTTCAGTTTTAGAGATCAATAAGAAGATATAAAAAAATAATAAATAATAGTACATCAATCATTTAACCAAAATAATAATATCTATAAATAGAGAAACCAAAAATCCGAACTAGTCCCTTGTAGACAACTCCGACGAGACTCCAGACATCATAAACCACAAAATAACTAAATAATATAAATAAAATAACATTAAATTTATCCCAAAATAATATAAATATAAAATAAACATATAAAATAACATACATCAACAAAAATAATAATAAAAAATCAACAAGGACCTTCCTTAACCACATATAACCCCTATATAAGAAAAAATTATAAATCATAATTGATTTGACAAAAATTTGGTGGAATGTATTACACCCTAAGTCTAAAAACAAAATATTATGGTGTTCAAACTCTTGGAAATATATTCTTGATATTAGATCGAAGAACAAACCATCCACTAAATTCTGAAATTCAAATTCCTTTCGAGCTTTATATTGGCTCAAAAAACCCGGGACATTACAACCATCCCACCATTGAACTTCTCATAGTCGATAAGCCATCTTGAAAAATGAAAACATAACCTAACCACAAGGGTTATGAAGACCCATTAAAATGGTTATTTTGTGTTTGAAGACACTCAAAGAACCACCATGAGCCAGCATAACATAATGAATATAAGCCACACAATCTCAAGTTGGGAGTTGTTTTTCTAAACCAAAACATCGGGATGGAACTTAGCTCTCCGTATAGTACTCGAGACAAGATCACACCGTCGTCTCCTTGAACATCTAGCTGATGGTGCTCCATAATATAGTTTTTTAACATGTAACAGATAACTATGAATCACTATACATTCACAACCCGGAATTCCTTACAAGACATGCCTCTTAGAATTCTAGTGATGCATATGGCATGATTTAATTAACTGGGAAAACATGATTACATCTAAGCTCATATTGGAGGCCTCATTAGAAAGGAATGGTCAAGTAATGATTGAACAAAATGAAACCAGTCACACAAGATTCCCTTGAAGACACAACCGACCTTTATACCACACTCACCTAAACCCAACGACATGATTTAAAATGGTTTTATCAAAAAATTCATTCCTTAAGATAAGTAATTAACCCAAGACACTCCAATCGACCATTCTCTAATGTTCGTCTTAGAACACAAGCTTACTAAAACCTGAACCATAATGACTTCTTCCAATGATTCTTGCATTTACAAAGAGAACATTCTCCGAATTCTATACCTAAATTCCAGTGATGTTCCTTGGTCCAACCATCACCTGACCATTAAAAATATTCTTCCTTAGCATGAATAAAGATTAATCTGGATCCAACCCTCTAGAATTGCCACCCCTTTTAAACATCACCTAAGTGATTTTATAACCATCCGAGATAAACATAGATTCATTAAATCAGAGTCCATGGAAATAACCCAATGTAGTACAAACTCCCTATTTATAAGTGAGAAACTAGTACTAGGACAAAACCTCAACATCAAATAAATGATCAAGAGAATAATGGTATTCTCCTAGCGATGAAGTTAGAAGAAAACAGTTGTGGTCCAAGAGTCTATCAAAGGAATACCTACATGAAATCCTAGGTATCACATAGGACTAACCATACCTCGATAGAAGAAACCCGACTAGTGCACAACTATATTAGAGATCACTTATCAATCCCAATAGCCTTTAAAAAATTTTCAAACATATAATCGACTCTAACATAGATTTCTCAGAAAATGGAAAGACAGGGGACATAGTCATCATTAAAATGAGGGTACATAGAGAATATTCAAGTGTTCTCTAAAAAGTATGTGAGAAAATCCCACCACATTAAAGACAAAACACTTAATTTGGCTATGAACCTTTCCTAACAAACAATGCAAGGAGAAGAAAGGTTGAACTACCACTATCCAACATCCCAAAAAATTTCTCAGCTTACCCCACCAACATTTATACATTAACCGTTCACAAGGCCCATACAAAGAGATGTATCAGATTATTCCTATAACCTAACCACTAAAGTCCATACCTAACAAACATCATCTTCACAAGTTGTGTGTACAACCAAGAACAACATTATCATGCTCTCAAGAAATAATTGACATGAATGAAGGATTACTAATCACAGAGCATTTTGAGATATTCTGACCATTTTAAAATGGTCTTATAAGCTGTGATACATATAGTTGTAGGGATACATTTAACCAGATTTGACATGATTCTCCCCAAAATAGATATTTCCTTAACATCGGATTTAATATATTTAGGTATCTCATTCCATGATACACACTCCATCAACCACTAACTGCTAGTCCTAGAGGTTTTCATCATGATTTAAAAATAATTTAACAGAAGAGATAGAGATAACCATAAAATAAATATAATTTTATTAGGTTCACTTTTAGACTTACACAAAACATCTATATTGAGTTACATCCACACACACCGTAGCATTATGTGTAAAACACAAAATTACTAACTAACATTTTATTCACCTTATCATATTAAAACATCATCCTGAGTATTGGGATGTGTTTGATTTTTCCCGATGATCATGTAACTCTACTCTATAGCTGTCTAGAGTTCAAATTGTAACAACTCAATACAAAATGATTAACACTGAACTCAAATGGTTCACTGTACCAATTAAAAAGACAAAAATTACCACATATATCAATTCATACTACCACAAGTTTGCATAAGTAGAATGGAACACCATTGACACTATCCATAGACACAAATTATAAGATGAAATCAAGTGTCTATTGTCCAGTAAAATATTGATCTTGAATTCATACTACTTTGTATAACTATTATCCTGACTGCTGATGTATCAGGTCATCCCTCACTAGAGAGGATATAGAAGGGTCACATAACCTACAAAGCATTCATCCATGTCCTTGACATTTCCATCCTGCTAGAACTATGCATTTAAAAATGATCATACTCGTATCAATGATCAAACATCACATGACCACCAATCAAAACATGGGTGTCTTTTTAGAAAACAAGAGTCCTATACAGTACTATAGAACCTAAATGGTACCACATAAAAGAAGAGTTCGCATGCAAACAATAAGAGCTTCAAAGAGTATAAGGGTGATAACTATATTGGATATCCCATAACCATAACATAAAACATAGAACCTATTCCTAGGATCACACTAGATAAGGTCAATATGCAAAGGAGGAAACAATTCTTAAGCCAAAGATATAGGAAAATAGGCGTACATGTAACTCTCACACACCCGTTTTAAGGTGGATGGAAGGAAGTATTAGGACATCCCATACACCATGGATATGAAAAAACTCCACATAAAGTACCATATAAATTAATTACAACAAACCTAATTAATTTCTTTAAACATTTAAATGTTTGTTTTCATGAAAAATCAACTCTAACCAAAAAGTAAAATAGGAACGTCATTTTAAACTACACCTTTTAAGAATTATTATGTAGTGACATCCTGTTTTAATTAGGCAATTTTATTAACTAAATGGGGTACATGTTTTTCATGAATCCCCATTAAGGAGGAATCATTAATGAACCAACTTTTTGTAGCACAACATACAACCATGGGGTTATACTTAATGAGATAAAAAAAGAAAGGAGACCTCCTAGGGTTTTGCTGAGCCATTTTGGGTTTATCAAAACAACCTAAAAAAATTAAGCATTTGGATTTTGAAAACACCATTAGGGGTCCCATTTTATTAACAGCATTCCCCAACTGTCCTACCTAGGTGCAGTTTTGAATTTATAATTATATCTTCTTTGGTGATTAATCCCATGTAATATAATTAGCAACCTCAATGGGATAAATTAATGCATTAAAAGTCAAAAGATTTTATATTACACAAAAATTACTAAATAAAAGACAACACGCCATAAAATTAAAGATTCTCCCATCAAACCACAACCATTTTACCAAGGATTAAAATAAGATCCATCATCTTTAACACCTATGAAAAAATAATTAAGCCTAAAAATAACATCTAAATGGTTGTATTATATAGGTCACTCTATCCCAATTCCTAAAGTGACCATACACTCTACTAATTAAAAATTGGTTCCCATTTAACCACATTAAATATCAAGGATAAAAGGTAATTTTATCATCTTGAATGTTTATACAATATTCTTTAAGTATATTAAGAGAATTAGCACTGGATCAGTTTTATGGGTCACCATTTCCAACTTATAAGGTGCCCAATCACCTTATGAATTGGATGTTGACTCTCATTTAATCACTACCAGCATGATTCATCCTATGATAAACAATGTATAATAATGAAAATTTAGAACAAGAACACTCTTTAGTCATATATCATGGAATAAAATTAGACATTCTTATTGAGTCACTAGGAACCCAAAATAAGCACAAGAAATAAAGGTAAACATGGAAAACTAATATGTAAGAAAGGAAAAATCAAACATGGAACATAATCAAGGCATCAAAATTTAAATTATAGAGGAATTCTTATCAATTAATTGAACAGGTGAAAAATAAACATGTTATTAAAATTTCTAACATGTCATATTGAAGTCGTTCTATTAAAACATACATGGGACATCCACAAATTTTAAAAAAAATGTAGAAATACAATCTACATGCCTTGATATATGCATGGAATGTTAATTCATATGTGCCAATCAGGATGAATGTTGTGATATTTCTTTACCATACTAGGCAAAGAATAAATTCTATAATTTTCATAAATCTAAAAGGATTTCAAAGTACACCATCCACTCAAGGTGAAATCAAAATCAAATTTAACAATGAACAACATGAAAAATAGTCCCATCCCTAGACACATGGAATTTTCCCCATACGTGGGGTGATCAATCCCAAGAATGACTATTTACTAAGCTACAACATGATCATAATATTCTATCTACCATCAAAAAAGGTTCAAAAAAAGGAAATGAAATGATCTAATACAACTTTTTAATGTATCGAATCAACTGGCCACCAAAATGGTAGTTGTACTAGTCTCCACATGGACTCAAGCGTGCCTCCCAATACACTATAGGTTGCGGCTAGTAGTGAGGGTCCATTGGTGGTTTAGTACGAAGACTATACCCTCAAGATCAGATTAGCACAATGATATATTAGGTGTATGTCATATGGAGATAGAGGAATCTATATGATCATATAAAATAAAACAATGGACGATAAACATAATAACTAAATAGAAGTAACTAGACAATGCCAATATATATGACAATGCATGGATGTGAAGATGGTGAAACAAGACCCAAGAAGTTTAATACAATAAAAAAAATGATCTCAATGGCTAAATTTATGACAATCCTAAGTACTAGCTCAGTCTTACGCTCCATAGATCCCAAGTACACTACACAACACAAGCAATAAATCCACATACCTATAAATATGAAGATATACTCAGGTAATGAGTGAAATGGTGGCCTGGGAAAGGTGTGAGAATGAATATCATTAAGACATCATCAATGGTGTCTAGATCAATCCATTTTGTGCACTATAGAATATGTAATGTTCCATCATAGGTGAAAACAATGTGATAAATAAACCACACCTCAGTTCGGGTTCCAAAATGGATATCCAAATGATTTTACCAAATTTGGACTAAGCTAGATGAATAAATTGAGGGAACCAGAAAACAATTATAATATTCTAGAAACCATATAAACGAATAAAATAAAGTTGGTCAACCCCCAGAATGTGCCTTATCTTTGTTGTTACAACCCTAGAAAATCATCCAAGCATTTAGATACCACATTCAAATCATAAAAACTATGATAAAAGTAATGCATCATTTAGATATCAGTATCCATTATATCACAAATATAATGGTAAACTTGGAGTCCATACCAAGTATCTCATATAGGTGTCCAGGTATCACTCGAGGCATGGTGTAGGAATCATTCCAAATAGACCATCTAGGGTTTCTCCCTTAGGGAACCAAAGTCACTCATGAGTATAGAAACCAACTACAGAGCACGTCCAAGGTTAAGAAAAAGGATCTCCCACAACACATCAAGTCATTCCATGATTACCATTGAGATTCCATCCAAAACATCGCTAATTCGGGAACCATGTTAAATCTTGTCCCATAAGTAGTCAAGAATAGAAACCAAATAACATATAAAAGTAGTAACATCTACAATTACATCTCGTTAACGAGTCAAAAATTAAGACATTCTTAACAAGCTAGACCAAGAATTATGAATAAGCCAAGAAACAAGGACATGCAGCTAAAGAAACATGAATTAAGCCTTATCATAATCACATGACATTAAGAAACTAGAATAATGAAAAATCACATCAAAATACATAATAATAATGGCATAAAATAAATTAACTAAATTTTTTTTAGGTTACAAGGAAATGGATATATAACCCTTTATAATTGAAGACTGTGTGCCTTAACAAGGGGGTTTGTTAGAAACCATCACATTATTATGAAAAAATTCATTTCATTAAATAAAAATGATCCACTTACATCATAAGGAAATAATTGTACAGCATGTGGAGAAATTCATAATTATTTAATAACTAGAATAAGATAGAAACATCAAATAAGGTAATGCAATAGTATCATTTAACTAACATAATTATATCCATTTTATTTGAAAAGGTCAACCAAAGCATAATACAAGGATCATAAACAAGGAGGATTAAACCAGGTCACCATTCCATCTTGAATTATATTCATTAATGTAAGGAATTTATTAAAGACATAACACACCCTCATGGGTGTTCACACCAGTCAAGGATCAATGGAATTGTGTCCCAAATGTGGAAACATGCCCAAGAAAGTTCATATAGTTAAAGAGATCACCAAATGTGGTGATTCACTATACACTATGTTCACACCAAAATCGGTGACATACTCAATTTAATTTATTCGACCAAAGTGAGGTGCCATCATAAGAATATGGTAGACAACACAATGACATGCCATATAAAAATGAAACATTAGAAGTGAAGCTAGAACAACATCCATGTACCAAAAAAGACTCACAAGTTTGATAGAAAGCTCCAATTTGATTTGGTTCGTGAGAAATTAAAAAAATAGACAAACACCATAAAAATAGGGAAAAATATTTTTCACTGAATTAGCTCATGTAAAGGGGTAAGAAAAGTGAAATAGAAGAAATTGGAGTGTAGATATTACCTCAGTATTTTTGGTGCCCCATATGGTAAGTTATTTGGATGAAATATGAGGGATATATCTCAATCCCTAGAGTGGAGGAGGGGAGAGCTCTATGTTGGAGGGAGGAGGTAAATCCAACTAGAAAAGAGGAGGGGAGAAGAGAAGTTTAATTAAAACACACATTAAGGTTAAAAGGGTAAATTCACCCTCAAAACTGGGCTACAAGGTTTGGATGCATTGTTCGTCAAACTGTACGCCAATTATGTGACACCCAATGCTTAGGAAACTCCCCTCACACAGTTGTCCCACATGGTTTTCCCTAACTGTACACCATTCATGTGATGAATAGTGAATATGTACATCATAGGTGACACTAAATATATGGTATAAGTGAAAAGTTTAGGTAAACCATGCATAGGATGCGTGGGGTACTATTTCTCCCCTGTTGCAGCTGCACTATTTTCTGCTGGGGCCTCATGGTTTTAGACAAACCATGTTAATTTTTTAGACCACCCAAACTTGTGATTTTAGGTGCCTATCACTCCTGAAACTCCCCAAGAAACTCGATATATGACTCATGCCTTATCCCAAGTCTAAAAATAATAATTTAAGGTGTTCTAATCTTAGAATTACATATTGAAGCATGGTTAAATGAATGACCCATCCAATAAAATCCAAAATTAAAATTACCATATAATTCTACCTTGTCACAAAAACCCAGGTTTTTACAGATTACATAAATGATTTAGAACGAAATGTTGATCATTTATATGAAGGTCTTAATATGTCTCTCATAATGGAACTGAATTCTCTGACATTTTCATAATATGATTAAATCGTATTATGTTCCATCAAAATAGAGAGGGAATTTGTTAGATCCTACATCATCAAGTGAAATGAAGAAAAGAATAATTATTATGATGACCATATAAAAGGGTAAGAATCAAGAAATAATAGGGGAATGAATAAATTCCAATTATTTTAAAAATTTGGAATGAATCATCCAAGGAAATTCTTGAAATGAATGAGAGTTTATAAGTGTGGAGAAAAGGGTCATTAAGATAATGAATGATATCAGATGAAATCAATCAATGACGTTCAATGTGTTAATTTTAATTTAATGGGGAATTATTCAAATAAGCATCCTAATGGTCAATGTAATCTACCATAGAAGAGGCCAAGGGGAGATGTCCAAGCTTAAACGATCACCAATGCTGAATTAGAAGTACCCAATGTTGTGGTGGAAGGTACATTATTCCATTATTCAAATTTTTCCTATGATTTATTTGACTTTGGATCATCACACTCTTTTATATCTTCCCAGTTTGACATGAAAATTAGACATTCCCCTTTTTATTTAATAACGGATGTGTTAGACATGACTCCAAAGGGACGTCTCAATAAAAAAAATGTGTCGGTTATTCCCCATTATGACAAATAAATGTGCTTTGGTTTCTAACCTTATGACCAAACCTATGGTTGAATTTGATATAATCCCCAGTATAGACTAGATTTAAAATTTTGATGTGAAAATGTAATAAAATAATAAAGAAATTAGGATTTGTGAGGAAGATATAGATTTTATTATCATTAGAGAAGAAAATTCATCAATTGATTCTTATCTAGATCCACCCCTAGTAGCTCTATTTAATTAAATTATTTTGGAGTAATAAAAATAACATATAGGGATGAGTAATGTAATTATAAAATTTAGGATGATTCGATTTTACATGAATACATTGGAGTATTTTTGGAGGAATTACATGGATGCCCCATAGAGCGTGAATTTGAGTTTACCATATATTTAATCCTGGATGAATGCCTGATATTAGTTAATCCTTATATAATGTCCACTATATAATTAGTGGAGATAATGAAAAAACAATAGGAGTTGAGTAATAAGGTATTTATTCTCCCAAGTTTTTCTACACGGGGAGAACATGTTCTCTTTGTTAAGAAGAAATATGAATCCATGAAAATGTGCAATGAATAAAGAGAAATCAATGTTATTACAATAAAGAAAAAGTATACTCTAACATTCATTGGTGTTTTATTTGATCAAATTCATATAGATAAATATATTTTGAAGATTGAACTTAATTCTTGGTTTCATCAATTGTTATTAAATAATGAATATATTCTGAAGAAATATTTTCAGATGAGGTATAAACATTAGGATTTTACAATAATTACATTTGGATTGACTAATTAACCCTATTTTTTAATGGATATAATCAATAGAGTATTCATGGAATATGTTAACGATTTTTTTGTAGTATTCGTTGATGATATTCCACTACACTCTAAAATCTTTGAAAACCATGATAATCATTTGTACATTATTTTTATGGCCCTCAGTAGGAAAGATTTATATGGTAAATTTAAAAAGTGTGAATTTTGGATTTAGGAAATTTCATTTTTTTCCATATTACCTCTAAGTATGGAATCTGAATTGATCCTATAATGATAAAAAGAAATCGAAGAATGTCCTATGACAACTAATATAATCGAGGTACATAGTATCCTTAGTTTTCCAGGTTACTATCGACATTTCTTTTAGAATGATTCCAGATTGGATAACCTATTAAACAAGATCATATATAATGTGGTTATGTTTGTATGAACAAAAGAATGTGGAAAATGTTTTGATGAATTTAAGAGAAGATTAGTCAATGATCAGATTTTACTCTACCATTAGGAAATTATGGGGTTGTGATATATAGTGATGCATGAAAGAAAGGACTAGGTTGTGTCCTTATAAAAAATGATGAGGTTATTTCATATGCATCAAGCAAGTTGAAGATTCAGGAACCAAATTACCCAACACATGATGTTGAGTCAGCAACCATAATCTTTTATATGGTGATATGGATTAACTATATCTATGGTGAAATATGATAGATATATAGGGATCACAAGAATTTAAAATACATGTCTATAAATAAATATATCAACATGAGGAAATGACTATGGCTTGAGTTACCCCAAGATTTTGATTTCTCAAAACACTACCACCAAGGTAAAGCAAATAAGGAAGCATATGCATTATGTATGAATTATCATGGACTTCTGACCCAAATGAGGATTTAGAAAGATACAATGTTCATGGATTTATTAAAGATGCATAAGGTAATTTTCATGGAAGGGGAAACATCACTACATTAATAAATGATCACTAAAACAGCTTTATATTAGAAGATAATAAGTTTTGAATATGATGATTTGAATTTTAAAAATAAAATTAAATCCATTAAGGACATAAGATTGACATACATCATGTATGTGGATGTAATTATGAAATTTGGAAATAGGTTATGTGTTCCGTCAATAAATGAGATAAAAAATGAACTATTGGATTATTATCATAGCTCAAATTTCGATATACACCATGGTAGTACCAATATGTATAGAGATCTAAAGCAATATTTTTGGTGGAATAATATAAAGCGGTAAATTGCTGACTATGTGTCAAGGTGAATAGTTTTTCAACAAGTTATGGCTGAGAGACAACATCTTAGAAAATTCATAAAAACTCTACATATTTTTATGTTTAATTGGGATGATATTACTATGGACTCTATCACTAACATTACCAGAGACCCCAAAAATGAATGATACGATATGGGTTATTATTGATTTTCTTATAAAGTAGACAAATTTTTTTTATATAAGAGATTATTTACCTCTTGAGATACTAGAAAGAATCTATATTGACGATTATTTAAGACATCATGGTGCACCCCAATCATTTTTTTGTGATTAAGATCCCCATTTAACATCAAAATTATGGAATAATATATAAAAGACTTTGGATATTAAGCTTCATTTAGGAATTTCTTGTCACCCTCAAACTGATGAGTAGTTTTCAAGGACAATTTAAACAATAGAAGACACATTGAGATCATAATCACTCAACTTTTAAGGTATATGGGATCACTATTTTATTTTGGTGGAGTTTTACAAAACTAATAGTTTATATTCTGGTATTCAAAGAGTTCCATATAAAGAATTATATTCCACGAGATTTCATACTCCAACATGTTTGAAAAAATCTAGTGGGAGGAAACATATGGGACAAAAAATTATTAAAGAAACAATGAAAAAGGTATAGACTATTCAGGATTATATTAAAGGAGGTAAAAGTAGGTTAAAGAGTTATGTTGGCAACCAGATAAAGGATTTTTAATTTCATGTGGGAGATCTTGTATTTTTTAATGTATCTTTATGGTATAGTGTCATAAGGTTATGTATGAAAGGGAAGCTGATCCATAGGCACATCAGACCATTTGAAATTCTAGAATGAATTGGAGTAGTACCTTACCTATTAGTATTGACACCAAGTCTCTATGAAGTTCATGATGTGTTACACAAATCATTGTTAAAGAAATACTTTCCAGAACCAACACATAAACTCCCATATGAATAAATTGACAGTGAACATAATTTTTCTTACTGTGAAGAGCTTATCATTTGTATTGAAATAATAGAGCAAATATTGAGAAATCAGATGACTTGGCTGGTAAAAGTTCATTGGAGAAACCAAAAAACTTAAGAAGAAATGTGGGAACTTAGGGATGATATGAAGAAGAACCATCCACATATTTTTAGAAGGAAATATTCCTGAATAATTTGGAAAATCATATTTCCAAAGGAGGAAAAAATATAACACCCTATGATTTTATGGTATTTGTATTCTTAAATAAATTAAATTTATTCGATATATTACATTGCATAAAACACAGAGCTTAAATGTAATATGATATTCTATTAAATATTAATAAATGTTTTGGAATAGTAATGTGATTGTTAGGAACAGTAATATAACCATTAAGAGTAGTAATTTGGACACTATAAAAATAACCTCACCTATGAAAGTATAAATAAAATATTTATGTATTATAAATGAAAATATGATACATTTATATCATATAATAAGTAAATAATTTTTTTAGAAATGATCAATTAGGTGTTGGTATTTTTGTGAAATGTAAATTTTTATTTAAAATTTGATAAATAACATAATGATTTAAAAGAAAATTTATTTCCATAAAATAGATTCATAAATTTGTTTTTTAATTTTATTAGGGTTATAATATTATTTTATTATCATAATTAATTCATCACTGTCTTATAAATTAAATTATAATTTTCAAATTGGTAATTATCAAATAAATAATTATTTGAATTAAAAATTAAATTTCAAATGTTTATAAAATTATTTTTAAAATAATGATTCTATTTTGTGATATATATACATGGAAAAATGATTATGGTGCATTTTTTTATTTTTTTAAAAATAGTTGATGTTTTAGGGAATAATGAAATGAGATATGTTACGATATTCGCTAAATACAAGAATTATTAAGTCATGGCTGATGTATGGATGATGTAAGCACCAATATCTCTAACTCACATGAACTAGTTAGCATATAACCAAATGGTTTAAAAAATCATTTAAACTTATTTAATTTCATTAATGACATATAATTTCAATTATGGAGAATTATTCCCCTTTTATGTGAACATCCATACTTGTATATAAGTGAATCGATCATGAAAACCATAGAAACGAACCCTCGTGGAATGAAAAAATTGAATCTTATTACTCATCAAAAAAGGCCATACATAAACTAAATAAATTATATTAAATCAAATACATGTAGAAAAAGTTATGAATTATGTAATTAATGAATATAATTTCATTATCAAAGACATTAATTACAAGGTCACAATGCTTTTAGACGTAAGGTAAGGGAACTCATCTCAATCTCCATTTCATTAAGAAATACTTGGTATTGTGAAACTAATCATTTTAATGTGGTGTATCTAATACATCCTTGGGCAAATTTTTAACTTGACATTATATTTTTCATAAATATACATATTTATTGAATCATGGATATGATTATTTTATACTCCGTATACCATTTTACATACCGTGTTTACCTTGAATGTTATTTTAACTAGGGAAATATTGATAAATATGTATCCTCTGCTCAGTATAGATATTTTTATGAGGCATGATGTTCAATAATTTAATTTATGTTTTGAAAACACTTTTTACATGTAGTGAAGGGTGGGTTGCAACATTATATAGTCCCTCAATGCATCAATAGGTATCATGAGACAAAATAGTTGGTGAAAAACTCTTCACATTTTCATCCATGTAGAATTATATGGTTTTTTATCCATAGTCTTAAACCATCTTGTGAAATATATTGATTGTAGTGGTTCAAGTTCTAGATACTTGACATCCAATAATTAAGAATTTTTTTCATAAATTATTCACATTCTATTATACAAGTGATTTTTCACTATGTCAAAATCTATGAATGTATTTTTATTCTTAGTTTATTTATGGAATATGTCTTTTAGTCATTTACCATTCCATAATGATTATGACTTATTTAATTATCTTCAATTATTTTTGACTCTTGTAACCCTTATTGAGAATTTGATATCACGCTTTTATTTTATTTCCTTCCCCAGGATATGAAGATGAAATCGTTGAATACGTTTCAAGGAATTAGTTTATTTTCCATTGATATGTTCGATGTTTACATTCCAATGTAATAAAAGAACCATGTTTGTATCTAGTTCATAAAGACTACTAAATTTATCGATCCGTGGTGATGTGATATATTCTATTTACACTATTTTAATAAAATAGTAACCAAATTAAATATGTAGGGGTTGTATTTTTTAGAGAATAGCTAATCGAATCCTTATTGTAACAAAAAATAAATCTAGATAGAGTGGAGGATAGGAGGAATGGTTTTGTGAACTAGAACAAACAACATGGTACACTTATACCTGAGCTAGTCCAAATATCTCCCTAAGGGAATTTGAAATCCACACAGGTTGGAAACTAGCATCGGGTGTCATACAAGGATCAAGTTGGAATGGTTTTCCACAAAATAGTAGAAAAAGATACCAGTCAGTATAGTCAACATCCTCATAGAGAAATTTACAAAATCAATAGGTAAAAAAACCCAAAATAGTACATCATCATGGATCCAAAAAATACCATGAAAAAACATATACATATACCATGTAATAGGTGGATCATGTCTCCCATACCCACCTACATCACTCTCGGTCCCAAGGATCCAGAACATCAACCACCTCATAGTGGATGTTTTTCTTTTCTTGGACCTGGAAAAATATAATATACCAACACTAAAAGTGAACGGTTTGGTGTGATATAAATAGACATGTGGTATGTTCGTTTATATTAATAGGATCATCAAACATCTCAATCATCATCACAAAATATGGAGGTTTTCAAAATCAAATCATAACCCCCTTGAGGGATCCCATTATGGGAAATCATACTAAAGTTGGTTTAATAAGTTTTTCCATAATCAATCCATTACAACGGAGTCAAAGTCCAAGAATTATTGTCCCAGTTACCACTAACTAATCAATATCACTTTCCATTAAAGTATCAAAACAATAAATATTTGGGAAAATCCTTTATTTTAAACCATTTCATCAATCACAGTTGAATTTCCCAGATTCTAGTCTTCAATGTGCCTTTACATTTAAAAACCAAATAGTTGTTTTTTATCAAATTCATTTAATTTGAAATCATATTTCAATTTAACTCAATTTTCATTAGAATAAATATTCAATAATTTCATCAAATCAAGTTTCAAATCAGGCCATAATTTTCTCAAAATCATCAAACAATTTAAATTCCATTGAAATTAGGGGTTGGAGTTCATAATTCCCATGCCCATTTACATTTAAACAAAAAATCATCTCAAATATAGTATTTTAAATCATTTGGAAACTTATTTATAAACAATAAATAAATAAATGGTTACAATTATTGGGTAAAGCATAATGGAACCACCTACCATTGATCAAAAGATCCCATCAACAGAACACCTGAAACAAGATCTTTTAATAAATAATGAAGGAATAAAAGATATAGAAATCAAAGATAGAATACATATACATATAATGGATATTTTATCCATAAAAAAAACTATGATCTATAACTATCTAGATAGTAGAGAAGAAAAATGTCGAGAGAAACCATGTGGAAGAAGAATCACTTATCGTTAGAATATCCAAAGTGATCATTGGCACTTCTATTCAAAAGAAGAGAAGATGTTCAAGGAGTCAATTTCACCTATTTAGAGCATTCAATGACCAAAGAATAATATTATGGTTTAATTGGGGTTATTAGGAGTTAATTTGGGGTTCTTGGTATTTTAAAAAGAATTTTGAGGGAATTAAAAACTGTAGACATGGTTTATTGGAGAGGTCACATGGTTTATAGTAATAGTGCAACATAACCTTGTGCCAATACAAAAACAATTAAATGGGTTACATAGTTTAAACACATGGTTACCTTAACCATGAACCAAATATGTAACACTTAATGTCCAATGGTGTATGGTTTGGAGGGGTGGTCGCATGGTTTGGACAAACCTAGTGTCCCCTTCCAATGGATCATCCTCAGTCACACAATTTACTAGGACGAACCGTATGGTTTACCCTAACCATGAGCCAACCAAGAATAACCCCATTGAATTCAAAAATTTTAAAAGTTTCATAAAAAAAACCCCATGATAATACTTAATGATAGGTGGATCAGAATAAGAGTCTATAATTACCTAAAAGAAGGCGATGTGATGTTATAACCTTGCCACCCAAAAAAATTGTTTTCAAAGAATTTCAATCAGGAAAGATCCACTTCCAAGATATAAGGAGACTTATATCTCAACATTTCCTCACAATACCATGTATCAGGAAAATTATATCAATACTACCATAACACATAGACCAAATGTATGGTTTTCCCACGAAATACCTTTTCCTCATAATCAACAGTCTAGACTAGATGCTCAGTCAGGGATAAACTGGGTTCAACACCATGATATTACCAAATGAGGACATGATAATGGTCATAAAGATACTTTTTATGAAATGATACATGAAAAAATTCGTATTTATGATAATATATGTGTATGTTCAAAATAATAATCTACTTTCCCCACCCACTCAATAATCTCAAAAGGACCCACAAACCTTGGCATAAGTTTTCCCATTTTGCAAATATGTCAGTGACCCAATAGAGGTAAAATTATTATGAAAATATAGTCATTGATAAAAACCACAAATGTTTTGGATAATAATTAGTATAATATTTATTTGGACACTGTGTAGTCACTATTCTCTAAAAAATCAACTAAATATTTTTTGTTAACCCATGGAACAAACTCGGTCCAACCAAGGAACCATCACCAATATCCAACCAACACAACCAATATTTAAACATCCTTCTATAAAAGGTCTCAGATGTACCCATCCTAGTAGTATACTTGTAATTCTTTTATTGGAAAAATCAACTAGTCCTATATGGTCATCCCAAACTCACCTAAAGTAAAAAATGCAAGAAGATAGCATGTCTTATGAAATCTATATATATTTTTATGTAATTATATACACCTATGGATGATATGATATGATTATACAACAATTAAGGTCCCATTTCCACCTAGTGTCCCTTACAGGAATGAGAAGTAGAATAGAGAACCATATTAGTGACAATAATTAAAGGTATTTCACAAAAACAAACGATCTGTTTCCCATAGAGATTTACAAAATCCACAAGTTTGGATGTATCTAGAATGGTAATAAATTTAGGTTATTTGGTTAGAATAATGAACCAAACCTATTTCACAATATTTCAATAAGTTTTATATATAAAACAAAACAAAAAATCAATATAAATCCCATCCCACTTCTAATTCAGGACTAGAAGAGGTCAATGAAAACCTGAAGTTCTCTCGTACTCACCTTTGATGTGTTGGTGGGTATAAAAATGAGAAATAAATTCAATGATAAATAATATCATACATAGATAATAGAATCATCACCATATATTATAGAACATATTTTTGGTTATGGGGATCACTACCTAGTAGGAAATAATGGAAATATATGTCACAACTTTTTTCCTAGACCTAGGCACAACATACATGTTCCAGAAACATAAGAAACCCACAGAGGAGAATGGATACCCACCAATGGTATCTCCACAATAAAGAGATTTCCTAATTTCAGGAAATTAACTCTAAATTATTCTATTCTAGAAGAATCATCTTCAGAAGAGAGTAATTCAACTTAACATTTTTCCAAACAACCTCAGTCACATCCTCCTAGGCACCCAAATACAGTTAAGAAAACAGATCCATTAAATTCAACACTTTTGATGATTCATTCATTGATGGGGTCATATTTTTACGATCAATGAATTATCGATGAAATTTCCCTTACCATGGGTATAGGAAATGTCAAAATCAAAATACTATAGGTACTCATCCCAACACCTCTATCAAAGGTTCAAATCTTGTAAAGTGCATATATAACGCATGATTTTGAAGACATAATTAATGGAAAACCTTTCTCCAAAAAGGCAATTCCATCAACTATTAAGCTGATGAATCAAATATGTGAGTTTGAGATCATGGGTCAGATAGTTCAACTTAGCTGGCTTATGATTTTTTGAACCATAGGATACCACTTTGTCAACCAGCATAAAAACACAACCCAAACCAAATATTTATGTTTTAGAAGAACTACATAGCCCTTCTGAGGAACTAGAAGATTCAAAACTAGTTTATAAGTCAAAATACGTTTCATTTCAACAAAAAAACCTAACATTTCTCATCCCATAAAAATTTCACTCCTTTCCAAGTGAGACAGGCCATCATAGAACAAACATTAGGAAATATTTATGGAACTAGTGGTAGTTCCCAGAAAAAATCAAATATGTTCCGAATAAAAAAATTAAATAGTTGATCCCATTACATAACATAATTCACCTATTAGGAAAAATGAAATGCCATGTTTTGATATAATATGTTCTAAGAAAATCACTTATCTAATCTATAAGTTTCACTTTGAACAATTCATATATAGTCAGTGATTTCTCAAGATTTTCAGAATTGTTCTCAAATGATGCACATGATTCTCCTCGGTTTTGGTGTCAACCAAGTTTTCAACCAAAAATACTACCATGAAAAAACCGGGTTACTCATGGAATACAATGTTCATAAAAAATACAAAACTTTTAATAAATTTGGTCAGACTAAATGGAATAAAAAGATACTTATAATGACCATACCTACTATTGATGGTACTCTTATTGATGACAAATTATTTAATTCTCAACTGATGATAACTAGATCTAAGACCAATATTTGATAACCACTAATCTATTTTGAAATGGTCAAATAGATCATCAATCTTTAGGAACATACACTTGTTCATTAATGTAACATGATTGAGTTTCCAGTAATCGACAAATTGGTTAGGTTTTCCAACATCTTTCTTCACAAAACGAATATGTACCACCCATGGTGACACATTGGGGAATATAAATTCTTTCTCTAGTAGATAATTTAATTGATATTTCTATTATTTTAACTCTACTAGCACCAGACAATAAGAAGGAATATATATTAGATAAGTACCACGTATTAAATCAATAAAAAACTCTACCTCTCTTACCTATGGAAAAATAGAAATATGAAATGGAAAAAAATCAAGAAACTAGAACACTACTGGATGGATATCATATCTCAAATATTTTATGTCTATGTATAAATTAATAAGTAATAATTACCTTCCTAAATCGGAAAATTAAGATTCAGCTCTACTCATCCTTAGGTCCCATTCTCCACAAAAATATGGTACCCCCCCCCCCCCCGAGCACAGTAATGGAAACCTTCTGAGGTTAATAATCAATTCAATCCTTATGTGAAATTATCCAATCCCTCAAAACAATTTCATCATGATGTTTCATATTTATAACCAAAAAACTATTGGTTATCTCAACCTATGATATATATAAAACACAAGCCATACAATGTAGACCCTATTCTCCCCTCGTTTCGAGGGATATAGTAATTTCCATCACATAAGAAAAAAATCACTAGAATGATTTAGAATGTTCAAAATATAGGTCCATATAAATGATTGAGATTCACCATTATCAAATAAAGTAGTTAATACAGATGAAACTATAGTGATGTTACCTATAAAAATAACTAGACCCACATCATCTTCCTGTGTGAATAATATCTATTCGAGATGCCTATGGATAAAAACCATTATGTAATAAATAATATGATTTCACTATAGTATATTTTAGTGTTGATGATCTATTTCCACTACAAAATGTATAAAATATATGAAATAGCTTCTTCAAGTGACATGTGTGATGTCACAAGCAATATATCACAATAAAAAACAGATTATTAGTGGGTTTTTAAAGGGGGATATGCACAGCCCCTCTAAATTCATTTTAGAGGGGGTTATGCACAATCAACTATAATCATCTAATTTAGAGTTGGGTTACAAACCCTTCATTTTTTAACATTTTTTTGTAATATGTGGTTGGATTTTAGGTGCATTTGTGTCAAAACCAACCCTAATTTTATAATCAGGGCCCTATATATTCTGTTGGATTTTAGATTCAATGTATATATATATGTGTGTGTGAATTTTTTTCGATATTAGAGTTTTTATATATATAACATGCCATATCATATGTGGTGTGGTGGAAAGGTCTTGGGGTAGAGGGACAGGTCGTCAGGTCAAGTCCTTAGGATTACGTGTTTATGGTAATTTCTTTCCTTGCACTCTGTTTTGTGGTGGAATGTTTAATTGACCATATATATGTAACATGGAAATTATTTTTAAAGGAAATAGAGGGGGTTAACAACCCCCTCAAATATATTAAATTAGAATTAGTTCATGAACTACAATGAATCACTTATATTATAGGGTGTTTTGAACCCCTTCTAATTTATGAAATTATAGGGGATTATAAACTGTAACACCCCGACCCCAGTTACCTAGAGTCAGTGGATTATTACATAACATTGGAATGATCACAAGAAAGATCAAATCTCGAAAGACTGATTAGTCTAGTAGCCTTGGAAACACCAGATATATTCATAATGTTTTGAATTACATCATAAAAATGAAAACTACAACAAAATAGTCTCCATAGTCTACACTCTTATCCCCTTATACTATCCCTGTAGGCCATTCATAATTTACTTCTTCACATTCTGGGAAAAATAAAACATATAAAAGGGGTGAGCTCAAATGCCCAGTAAGGATAACAATATAGAGGAAACATTAATAAATAAGAATAAACATTTAAGGTAATGTATAACTAAAACAAAAGACTTTAAAACCTGAACTTCAACATATTATGGCATAAATAAAATGAAATAATTCCATTTACTTATTCACATGGATATTCTACTAATCGAATAATAACATTCAATATCAATAACCACTTTCATAATTATGGAATGCATAATGCCAGACTATCATAACCACATAGCCATGGCCTCGTGCCAAGACTACAAATAAGATTTTGTCAAGGCCCTATTCCAAGAAACTAGTTTGTCTCATGAGACCTACCGATGCATCGAGGTGCTATAGCTGGCTCCACCCTTCCCATATTAAGTCTAATGCATTCCCATATGAAAAGGATTAAACATAACGTAAACATTCGTATGAAAACTAGAATACGAAATGTAAATATTTCATCCATAAACCATGAATGGTATAACAATAACACATCCACAGTCAAACATATCACAAAACCTTCAATACAATATAGTTTTTTTGTATAATAATAAATCAACTTCAAATAAGCGTAAAATCCATCAAAGGATGTTAACATAGATGAAATCAAAACTATTTTTAGAAAAATATCTCTTTCTATTTTGAAATCATTTAAGAGTCATATATTCATAAAATAGAACATTTTCTTTGAAGATATTCTTATAAGATTGTAAGGTAAGCTTCGACGATTTTATAACAGCGGAAAATAGTTTCACCTGTCGTATAAGTTAAAAACCAACATTCTTACCTTAATTCTGTCGAAAAGGTTAAAAAGAACCTTGTTTGGAAAATGACGGAAAGATTCCGATATAAACCACTTATAAAAATTCAAACAAGGGTATAAATGACTTTAACCCATATACTTGTAAATAGTAAAAAAATTTGAAATACATTTTTAAGAAACATGGATTGTATGATAAAGAGATCCCATTAGATTATTACGTATAAACAACCTTGGATAAGGAATAGATTGTGAAATAAACCCTTACCTTGTAATTTTACTTGGTTGAGGGTAGGTTAAACTCCTGTATAATGGTGAAATAATTGTAATTAAATTATACAATAATCATATACATTAATATGATATCATATATGATCTTTTAACATTGATCTGTTAATAATATGTTAGTATTATCGTTGTTTCGGGTGTTAACTTACTCATTTTTTTTATATGTTTTGTTACGTAAGACATGTTTTTTAAGGATAGGTTGTATCATAATCATATCTAGAATGATATCAAGTCTTTAGATACTATTATTAATCATCCAATGAGAATTATACTTGAATGGATACGATGGAGAATGAATCTCATCGCGTTCGTGGAGACGGTAGTCCGTACGTACGCACGAGCGGCAATATCATTATTTTGATATTAATATAATATATAATTGAATGGTATATAATATATATAGAATAATTATCATGATGAATTTATTATTTACATGAATTACACATCATTATTATACCCATCCAAATAATAATTTATTGAATAACAATTACACCACGACGTGGAGACGGTAAGTCATACGCATGCACGTATGGTGACATGTTATTCAACGGATGGATAGAATACTGAATATGATTGTACCATATTTATAATAATATAACAGTATATATAAGATACTGTAGTTATTATTTTAGAATGGAATTAACAAAGAAATAAGAAGTGGACGAAGAAAGGATCTTAAAAAAAGGTGGTGAAATCATTACCTCTTCTTCGGGTTCTTCCTTTTGATATTATCAAAAGGGCTCCTTAGGTTGGATTTATGACTAATGGAGGGCCTCTAGGATGAAGTTCAGGAAGTTGAGAGAGTATTTGGGTAGAGTTTGGCCGAGGCAAATGGCTTTGAAGGTGTGAATTAATGAGAAGGGGGAGTGCCATTTTATAAGAGGGGTGAGGAGAACCTTTGGAAAAGCTAGAAATATTATTTTATAATAAATTAATATTCGGTTTTTAATAGCTCCAAAGTGGATTATTTAAATTTTAAGGTGGGGATAGGTATAAAACCACTCAAAAAATAGGATTTAGACAGGTCTGGGTTACAATATTAACATTATCTTTAAGTATTAACTCTTAGTTAATTAGTTTCACTTTTACAATGTCTCTTTGTATTTTTATATTATATGGTTAATAAAAATACTATATACATACAAGAGACCCCCCAAGTGGTCCAATAATGATAAAACTATAATTATATAAGTCTCTTGGCCGAACCTTATATTTTTAGAAATTTAATATCAATTAATAATATAATATTTATTTTAAAAACTCTTTTATGTCAATTTTGACACTATTCAATAATTGATTTCTTTAAAAATCATAACATAATTATTACTTCAATTAAAGTTAATTAAATCAATACTAACATGTCATATTATCCTATAAAATTAGTGTAATTCATAAACAGTCTCAAATTATATTTTTTTGGGTATTTATGATATCAATTATTTTAATTTTTCACTATTATGGTAATTACTGCATCATCATTGTGTCATATATAAATTAAATTATATAATGTCTAAAAATTATAAATAAAATACCATTATGTAGGTAATTTTTTAGATTTATAATGAATATTTACAATCTGATTTATCTTATGTATAACCCTATATTAAAAATTATTTAGTAAATAAACTTTGATTTTAACTCTTTTAACTCTTCTTTGAATTAAATAATAATAAATGTCCTAATCTAATCCAAGTGGACCTAAATGATAATATTTTATTCCTAAGGCTGTTTTTGGTCGAATTATGCATATCCAATAGAATTAGGACATGTGTTAGGGTAATATTAATATCATTTTTACCCTTAATTGCCATATTTACTTTTAACTGTGGTAAATAAAAGTAAATAGTTCCTATTCACCAAAAATTATTTTCATCTCAATGAACCAAATTTTAGTCCTTGATATTAACCATGTCTCTCTGATTTTCGAAATTCCACTCACAGAAGTGGTAAAATTATGTTTTATGAAAAATTCAGTTTTTTAACTGCCACTAAGTGGTTTCACTATTCACCAAAAAATGAATTTTTTCAGAAAAATACCAAAAATTCACCCTAGGATAATTTTGATATTCTGAATCCAAAAATGATGTCCATTGTGAAAAATAAAATTTCTAAATTTCAAAAAGTGGGTATTACTATTCATAACGGCTAGTTTGATTGGTTGTGGTGTGTTAGAACTCGATATTGCGTACAACACACGCTATTGCATTATTCAAAGAGAAGCGTACCGTGGAAGCTTGAGGTCTTACTTTCTCCCCTCCATCAAATAATTTCATCGTTGAAATTTCTAGAATACTACAACATGAAAAGACTCGTGTGGTTCTTCATCATAAGTTCCTCGGGTTCCCACGTTGCCTCTTCCATCTTATGGTTTCTCCACAAGACTTTTACCAGACGAGTCGTCCGGTTTCTTAGTACTTGTTATCTCATATCAAGAATCTTGACGAGCTCTTCGCAATAAGAGAGATCAGGTTCCAGTTCTAATTCCTCATAGGTGAGTACATGCGTTGGGTCAGGCATGTATTTCCTCAATAGAGATACGTGGAACACATTGTGATCTTTGGAGAGACTTGGCGGCATTGCCAATTGGTAAGCTACAACCCCAATTTGTTCTAGAATTTCGAAACGTCCGATGTAATTGGCACTCAATTTACCTTTCTTTCAAAAACGTATGACTCCCTTCCATGGAGATACCTTTAGGATAAAATTATCACTGACTTGAAATTCCAAATCCATCCTTCGATTATCAGCATAGCTCTTTTGCCTACTTTGAGCTGCTTTGAAATGGTTTTGGATTACCTTCACCTTTTCCATCGTTTCCTCCACCGGTTATGGGCCTACAAGTTTTCTTTCACCAACGTCATCCCAACAGGTTGGTATGCGACATCTATTTATGTATAAAGCTTCATATGGTGCCATATGAATACTCTAATGGAAGCTATTGTTATAGGAAAATTCTACCAGAGGTAGATATTTATCCCACATACCCTGAAAGTCAAGTGGGTAGGATCTCAACATTTCTTCTAAGGTTTGAATAGTTCGTTCTGATTGTCCATCTGTTTGAGGGTGGTAGGCAGTGCTCAAATGAAGTTCTGTATCCAAGAATTTCTGAATAATTTTCCAGAATCTTGAAGTAAAATGGGGATCATGACCAGAAACAATCGATATGGGTACTCCATGAAGTCTCACAACTTCATTAATATATATTCTTTCTAGCCGTTCTAGTGGTAGATCTTCTCTTATAGAAAGAAAATTTGCTGACTTGGTATGACGATCAACAATAACCCATATTGCATCATTCCTTCTAGGAGACATTGGTAGTCCCATGAAAAAGTCCATCATGATATTATCCCATTTCCACTCCGGTATGGGAAGAGGTTGCGTGACTCCTCCACGCTGCGGATCAGGATTCTCCATACGGGTAAGGTTATTATTCATAACTGGAGTGAGTTGTCCCAATATGATGATTAGCTGATCGGCACCAGTTGCATCACCAGCACCACTATAATTATCTTGAGCAGGAGGGCAATCCCTACATGGAGTGCGTGCATTGATACAGTTTCTATTTCTTCCACTAGGCTCCATTTCTAAACAATTGCATAAACTAGACCAGTTTATGAATCAAAATATATAATTCCATACTTATAAAACAATTAACATAAATTGAACTATTTTTGGATATAATCCATAATCATAAAAATGTTTTCTTTGAGGAAGTATATACTCATAAACCCTTCATAATGATTTTTAATGAAAATGAGAGTTATCCTAAGCATATCCCTCAAGAGTGTCGTAACCAAGAGTTCAGCAAGGCCCGTTGTCGTGCACCAGTTCCCATTCGAGTCTAGCTCAAAGCGGTGTTTTAGGGTTTTACCCCTAGGTACATCTATGCCAGAGCTGCCTCTACCTGCTTGTATCCAAACAAGGATGTATTTCTCAGAAAACACACAAAATCTCTACAATACCAAAATTCTAGGAAGTTCTTATATACTAATCCTCAATGTCCATATTAAATCTATGTGCTCTAATCAGTGTTTATCTAAATCTATATTCCATGGATTGTACTAAACTTCCTCTGATTCCAATTGTATTGCCCCGACCCCAGTTACTTAAAGTCGGTGCATTATTACATAACATTGGCATGATCATAAGAAAGATCAAATCTCGAAAGACTGATTAGTTTAGTAGCCTTGGAAATACTAGATATATTCACAAATTATTACATTACATCACAAAAATTAAAACAACAACAAAATAGTCTCCATAGTCTACACTCTTATCCCCTCATACTATCCCTGCAGGTCATTCATAATTTACTTCTACACATCCTGGGAAAAATAAAACATAGAAAAGGGGTGATCTCAAATGCCCAGTAAGGATAACAATATAGCGGAAACATTCATAAATAAGAATAAACATTTAAGGTAATGTATAAATAAAACAAAAACCTTTTAAACTTGAACTTCAACATATTATGGAAGAAATAAAATGAAATGATGTCATTTAATTATTCACATGGATATTCAATATATCGAATAATCACATGCAATATCAATAACCACTTTCATAATGATGGAATGCATAATGCCAGACTATCATAACCACATAGCCAAGGCCTCATGCAAAGAGTAGAAATAAGATTTTGTCAAGGCCTTGTACCAAGACACTAGTTTGTCTCATGAGACATACCGATGCATCGAGGAGCTATAGCGGGCTCCACACATCACATATTAAGTCTAATGCATTCCTATATGAAAAGGTTTAAACATAAAATAAACATTCCTATTAAAACTAGCATACGAAATGTAAATACTTCATCCATAAACCATGAATGGTATAAAAATAACACATCCACAGTCAAACATATCAAAAAACCTTCAATACAATATAGAAGTTTTGTATCATAATAAATCAACATCAAATAAGCGTAAAATCCATCAAAGTATGTTGAAATAGATGAAATCAAAACTATTTTTAGACAAATATCACTTTCTATTTTGAAATCATTGAAGAGTCATATATTCATAAAATAAAACATTTTCTTTGAAAATATTCTTATAATATTGTAAGTGAAGCTTCGACGATTTTATAATGGCGGAAAATAGCCGCACCCACTGTATACGTTAAAAAAACATTCTTACCTTAATTCTGTTGAAAGGGTTAAAAAGCTCCTTGTTTGGAAAAAGACGGAAATATTCATTTATAAACCACTTATAAAAAGTAAAACAAGGGTATAAATGACTTTAACCCATGTTATTGTAAATAGTAAAAATGTTTGGAAATAAATTTTTAAGAAACACGGATGTGGATGATAAAGAAATCCCAGTAGATTATTACGTATAAACAACCTCGGATAATGAAGAGATTGTGAAATAAACCCTTACCTTGTACTTTTCCTTGGTTGAGGGTAGGTTAACCTCCTGTATAATGGTGAAATAATTGTTATTAAATTATACAAGAGTCATATACATTAATATGATATCATATATGTTCTTTTTTACATTGATTTGTTAATAATATCTTAGTATTATCGTTGTTTCGGGTGTTAACTTACTCATTTTCTTTTATATGTTTTATTATGTAAGCCGTGTTTTTCATGGATAGGTTGTATATTAATAATATACAGAATGATATCAAGTCCTTAGATACTATTATTAATTATCAAATTTGAATTAGACTTGACTGGATACGATGGAGAATGAATCTCATCGCGTTCGTGGAGACGGTAGTCCGTACGTACGCACGAGCGACAATATCATTATTTTGATTCTAGAATAATATATAATTGGATGGTATATCATATATACAGAATCATTATCATGTTAACTTTATTATTTACATGAATTACACATCATTATTATACCCATAAAAATAATAATTTATTGAATAACAATTACACCACGACGTGGAGACGGTAAGCCGTACGAACACACGTATGGTGACATGTTATTCAAAGGATGGATGGAATACTGAGTATGATTGTACCATATTTATAATAATATCACAGTATATAGAAGATACTACAGTTATTATTTTATAATGGTAATAACAAAGAAAGAATAAGTGGAAGAAGAAAGGAACTTGAAAAAGGGTGGTGAAATCATTACCACTTCTTCGGGTTCTTCTTTTTGATTTGATCAAAACGGCTCCATAGGATGGATTTATGACAAGAGGAAGGACTCTAGGATTAATTTAGGGAAGTTGAGAGAGTATTTGGGCAGAGTTTGGTCAAGTCAAATGGCTTTGAAGATGTGAATTAATGAGAAGGGGGAGTGCCCTTTTATAAGAAGGGTGAGGGGCACCTTTGGAATAGCTAGAAATATTATTTCATAATAAATTAATATTCGGTTTATAATGGCTCAAAAGTGGATTATTTAAATTTTAAGGTGGGGATAGGTCGAAAAACACTCAACCAATATGATTTAGATAGGTTTGGGTTACAATATTAACCTTATCATTATGTATTAACTCTTAATTAGTTTCACATTTACAATGTCTCTTTGTATTTTTATATTATATGGTTAATAAACTTACTATATACATCCAAGAGACCCCTCAAGTGGTCCATTAATGATACAAATATCATTATATAAGTATCTTGTCCGATCCTTAAATTTTTAGAAATTGAATATCAATTAATAATATAAAATTTGTTTTAAAAACTCTTTTACGTCAATTTTGACACTATTCAATAATTGATTTTTGTAAAAATCATAACAGAATTATTACTTCAAGAAAAGATAATTAGATAAATCCTAACATGTCTTATTATCCTAGAAAATTAGTTTAATTTACAAAAAGTATCAAATTATATTTATTTGGGTATTTATAATATCAATTATTTTAATTTTTCACTATTATGATAATTATTGTATCATCATTATGTCATAAATAAATTAAATTATTTAATGTGTAAAAATTATAAATAAAATAAAATTATGTAGAAAATCGTTTTAGATTTCTAATGAATATTTAAAATATAATTTATCTTATGTATAACCCTATATTAAAAATAATTTATTAAATAAACATTGGTTTTACCTCTTTTAACTCTTCTTTGAATTAAATAATAATAAATGTCCTAATCTAATCCAAGTGGACCTAAATGATAATATTTTATTCCTAAGGATGCTTTTGGTCGAATTATGCTAATCCAATAGAATTAGGACATGTTTTAGGGTAATATTAATATCATTTTTACCCTTAATTACTCTATTTACTTTTAATCGTGGTAAATAAAAGTAAAAAGTTACTATTCACCAAAAATTATTTTCATCTCAATGAACCACATTTTAGTACTTGATATTGACCGTGTCTCTTGGATTTTATAAATTCCACTCACTGAAGTGGTAAAATTAAGTTTTATGAAAAATTTAGTTTTTAACTACCACTTAGTGGTTTCACTATTCATAAAAAAATGATGTTTTTGAGAAAAATACCAAAAATTCACCATAGGCTAATTTCGATATTCTGAATCCAAAAATGAAGTCCATTTTGAAAAATAAAAATTATAAATTTCAAAAAGTGGGTATTAATATTCATAACGGCTAGTTTGATTGGTTGTGGTGTGTTAGAACTCGATGTTGCGTACAACACACGCTATTGCATTATTTAAAGAGAAGCATACCGTAGAAGCTTGAGGTGTTACATAAACTCCCTCTAATATATGACATTATAGGGGGTTTTGAACCCCTTCTAATTTATGATATTTAAGGGGTTTGCAAACCCCCTCTAATTTATGACATTAGAGGGGGTTCATAAACCACCTTTCATCCCATTGATTAGAAGGTTTTTAACCCCCTCTTATTTTTTTAAAAAATAAATCTGAAAAAATCAAATTTTATAATATAGGTGTGCATGTGTGTGAGTGTGTATATTACATAAACACATTATATAAATGTATTTAAACGAATTACAAACATATATATAAATACATTATATAAATACCTTAAATAAACACTTATATGTATAAACAAAAATGTATATATATATAAATATATATATTGGAATACATAATATAAATGTAATCATAAATATATTTATTCAAATATGTAAAATTTATATATGGATTTATAAATACTATACATTTATATTATGATTTAAATCGCACATATATTGTTTTATAAACATTTTTAATGTATATTTATGCATAAATAAATGTATATTATATTATGTATACAAATAAATATAATATATGCAGAATTAAATAAAATATAAATACATATATTATATATTTATATTAAATTTTATATAATTTTTTTTATTATATTTAAATTTATATATATTATATAATTATTTTATAAATATTTACGTATAACATATAAATTATAAATTAATTTAGTATATATATATCATTTAATTATATTATATATTTCCAATTATATGAATGTATTTAATTGTATTTATTTGTATACATAAATATAATTGCATAATTTTATGCCCATATATATATATTTATTTGTATAAATTGTAATTCATATAATATTAATTATATATAATATAAAATCATAAACATATTACATAAATATAAATGTAAATATAATTTATTTAAATAATATATCATATAAAAACCCAAGCTTGTAGTTTCATTAATTAATTTTATTATATTAATAAATATATTTTTAAATAACATGTTTATGCTTTTATATTGTATATAATTAATATTATAAGATATAAAATTTATACAAATAAATATATATTAATGAACACTATATTATAATACAATATTTATTGAAATACATATATATTAATGTACATAATAGTATAAAATAATATTTGTTGAAATAAATATATTTTAATGTGCATAATTTCAAATATATGTATTGAAATACATTTTATAAATATTTTTATAAATTTTAATTCATATAATAATAAATATGTATAAAATAAATATTAATTATATATAATATAAAATTACATTTCATATAAAATTCTATAAATATTGGATTTAATTTTATTTAATATAAAATATATGAATAAATTGTATTTCATATTATATTAATTATATATATAATAATGATTTTTAAAAATTGTTATTTCATATATATGTATTTCATATAATATTGATTATATATTAATTATATTTAATATTATACAATTTGTGCAAATAAATATATATTAATGCACATAATAATATATACAGGTTTCGAAATAAATTATATAAACATACTTTTGAAGACATTATATAATTGTATTAAATTAATAATTATATATATATTATAAATAAACATGCAGATATTGGAAAAATTTGAATTTAAGTATATAAATAATGTAAAAAAATATATTTATAAGTATATAAATATATGTGTATGTACATAACATAAATAGAATTATAAAATATATTTACTCAAATGTATGTAACTATGCATATAAATTATATTGTTTATATAAATGTGTAAATTAAATATAATATAAATGTATTATAATATAAAAACATAAATATATAATATAAATATGTATAAATTAATATATTTAAATATATATAAATATGTTATATATTTATATGTATTTAAATATTATTTCAATTATTATTTATTTATATAAGCATTATTATATATATATATATATATATTAATGTGTAGTTAATTTAATGAATTAAAATTTCCTTAGTGGTAAGTCGTCGGAGGGTAAACCTACAGGTTCAATGTTTGAAACCCACCAAATGCTGATTTTACAAGGGGTATTGATATATTGAATTGGGAATTGGTGGTGAGGAAGAGAATTGAACGGGGGAGATTGGAGGTGCGTCAAAAATGGGATGATGTGGGGTAGTGGAATTGACAGGGGTGAGGCGCGTAATGGGAGGGAATGGAGGGAGTGAGACAACAAATTGGATGGTATGTGGTGGGGGTATGGGAGGGAACATAGGGGACTACCTTGTGGATTAAAAAAAACAAAATATTAAAATTGATTAGTTATATTAGAGGTGGTTTCAAAAAACTACCGTAATATTGTTATGAATTAAAGGGTTGGCTTAACCCCCTTGAATACGAGTCTCAATTAGAGGCGGTTTCAAAAACGACCCCCAATATGGAGCATGAAACTCAATTATAAGGTGTTCTAAATTGCCTATAAAATGAGTTCGAGATTAGTAGGGGTTAAACCCCCTCTAATCTGACAACTTTAAGTAAAACTAGAGTGGGATAAAACCCCCTCCCATCTAACAGTCGCTAGCTGCAAGCTAGTTTACGAGAGTTTAACAAAAACTAAAACTAACATAGTTTGGAAGAGACATCAACGAAAGTTATGGGTAACCACTACTAGCATGTTAATAATGGGTTATAACCCCTTATCATCTAAAAATAACCCCTTCCAATCACGACATCTTTTTGTAGTGGATCTTGGGTTTCTCAATGCAAACCCGTTTAGAATTCCCAACCTTTATATACAGGAAGGCAATCAGAGGGCCTCTTCTAAGTACTAAAAGAGGTCTGGTTGACACCTACACTTTATATCCACAATGAGACTCATCATGTTTTCTTTTTTCCATTAATGGAACTCATAGAATCATTATTGGGTGAAAAGAGAAGTTTTTTCAACCCTGACTTACTAGCCAGGTCAATCTCAATCACTGATTATTTATCAAAAACTTCAACATAAAAAGTGAGCTTCAACATAAAAACATTGGATAAAATATTAGATCAAAGGCCCATCTCAAACCTTCGATTATTCATTTTCAAATCCATCACCACCTTATAATAAATAAATAAAAAATATTAGTGAGCATCAACAATTTAGTCTTTCTATCCAATCTTTATTTTTTTGTCTTCATCACCATCAAATACTACATATTATATTATTTCCATCAATGTCAAAGTAAAAACACTATAAATTAATAGCTTATGGAATTTATAAGAACTCTAAACTAATATCTATATTTTTTAACCAATCCTCATCATCTTGAGGATCATTTGAGCCTTCGAAATAAGATGGATTATACTGAAGAGAATCTTTATTAGGATCCCTCAATTCATCCTTGTGAGGTTCTAAAACTGAAGCCTAAGGGAGAATGAATGTTTGTACCTATCCCAAATCAGGGATATCAAACACCACTATCTCAAAAATATTTGATTCCATTGTAGGATTCACCCGATATGGAGCTCTAATAGCTCTCTCCTATGTCCTATTCAATTGTCTTGTCAAAGGAATGATCCCATAAAACATCACTAGACAACACTAAACCATTACCAAATATAAACAGAAAAAATGCAGTCATGATTTATAAATATATGAAGTCACTAAAATAAAATGGTAAAAGACTACAATTGTATCAGAAAACTCTCAAAGACACTTTTACCAATAACACCTAGTGACTTAAGGCATGTTACGATGGGAGATGGATGAGAACTCACTTGTAACTACCTCCTAATTCCTGATAATCTTATATACTATCTACAAGGACATCCTAACTATATACCAAATTTATGTAAAATGAAAATAAATCACCTTTTATACCATTTTTTGTGAAATAGGATGAATACCCTAGTACTCTGATACGCATGATGATCCTGTCATAGTCCAAACAGAATTCCTAATCCCCATGGGTTGGTGAATAACACTTAGTATCATGCAAGGATCAAGTGGGGATTTTTTTCTATAAAATTTTGGAATAAAAATAATACAAGTAAATATGATCAACACTTCTCATGGGGAAAGTGCCAGAATCAACAGGAAAAATGAACCGAAAATATTACATCATTTATAAGACAAGAACTGTCAATAAACAAAGACCCATATACTATGTAATAGGCATATCACATCTTCATTGATCACTTATATCACTTGGAATCCCAAGTATCTGTTGAGAAAGTGTTTTTTTGAACAATACATAATATTGTTAATTAAAGGGGGAGTTTATATTAATAATCCATCTCTTTATGATAATTTTAATGCTCACAAATAGCCTTAATTATTTTCTAATGATTTTATTTGTTAATCATTTTTTAGGAATTTATCATGTTATTTTACTCTTGAAATTACGGGAATTTATTATTAAAGTATTCATATTTATCGTGTTCTGGGAACACTGTTCATGCACTACTTATTCGGAATCTACATGAGTGTGTTTTTGAAACACTGTTCATACCCTACGTGGATAAATGTAGTGTGAGGATAAAAACTGTGTATTCTTTTTTGAGATAAGGAAAAAGTATGGTTAAACAACCATATGTTATCGGCAAACTATGGAAGAAGAACCCTACATTTGGAAGGAACCCTACGTTTGGGATATCAGAAAAGTATGGAAAAAGAACCGTACATTAATATTAAACATTACGTTTGTTTCTCAAAATTATGGTTCCTCAACCTTACTTTTGTAAACAACCATACGTTCTTGGAAAATTATGGATCAAGTAAAAGAATGGATGACCAAACCTACGTTTGGAATGAACCTTACGTTCAATTTCAACCTTATTTTGTGAACCTTACATTTGAAGACTACATCATCAACATTACGATTAGAGGACGCATACAGTTCAACTTAACCTTAAATTTGGCGTTGGAGAATTTAAAGTCTATATTTTTATGCAACGACCAATACGCTGATTATTAGGTATATTTCAAGCTAGATTTAAAAGCTGATTTTAAAGTACGATTTTGACTAATTAAAAACTGTTTCTTCAATGATTTGATAATAAAATTAAAAGGAGATTTTTATCCCGAGTCTTCAAGAAAGTTACGACTACACTGTAAATTCAAATGTTTGAATGTCGTGAGTAAAAAGGTGACTTCTGTGGATCTAATTTTACAGGAGAAGTTATTATTGTTCTTTTATTTATATGGAATTTTTAAACTGCATCGATCCATTATTGACCGTGTGTGGTCTTTTGATTATTCTGAAGAAAAAAAATGAAAAAACAGAGACTACTGAAACACACCGATATGCTAGTTCAAAAGGAGCGTCAAAGATCTGTTTGTTAAAAGAGGAAGGAATGCGATTGAAGATTCACTAGTTTTATAATTAAGACCTAGTGTAAATTTCTACTGATGAAGTTGTGAATTATATTTCTATATCTACTGCAACAGGATCGACTCAGAATATTTCTTATGTGATGATTATTATTTTTAAAGGAAATGATCTACCTACTATCAATCGCATGTTGTTGCAATTGTGAAGAACATCTGGAAATTATTTTCAAAATACTAAAATATTTTCTTTCTATTCATGAGTGATCCTCGTTTCGTACTAAGCTGTTTAGGTTCAGTAAGTGAAACAGAAGGCTTTGTTTTTCCTTGGATTGTAAAGGTGTCAACTGCCTGTACTCAATTGTGAACCGGTCTGTTGAAAAGAGGACCAGATAGTTAAAATCACCATACTCGTGGAGTAGAGAGTTGGTGGAGTGGACTTGGGGCCTTTTGTTCCCCGAACCCCTATACATCTTGTGTGACCACCATTTAAATTTCCACTTCATCATTTTATATGATTAAAGTTAAAAGGCAGAACACAATCTCGTAAAGATTTTTGAAGAGACATAATTCACCCCCTCTTGTGTATATTTGGTGTAATCTGATCCAACAATTGGTATCAGAGGTTGAGATTTCTGACAAAGATTTAACAAGTTGAATGTGATTATACACAGAGAAAGATGACTGATACAAGAGAGGGAATGTCTATTGTCAAAGAACCTTTATTCATAGGAGAAAACTATGGATGCTGGAAGTCTCGAATGATTATCTATCTGAAAAATCGTGGATACAGAGTCTATTCTAAGATTCTAACTCCATATGAAATACCAAAAAAACCTGAAACAAGGAGTGCAACTACTGAAGCAGAATATGATATGAATTCAAAAGAAATGAATGAAATTATATGTGGTCTAGGACCTGATGAGTTTAACAGAGTATCTCAATGCCCAACAGAAAATGAAATGTGGAAAACTATTGTAGTTTCTTACAAAGGAACTAACAATATCAGGGAAATGAGATATGAAACTACTAAGCTTAAATTTGATACATTTAGAATGGTTTAAGCTGAGAGTATTACTCAAATGAATGGAAGATTGACAGAGATTTTGAATAACAGAACTGCCTTGGGAGATCCCATTAAGCAAGCTGATCAAGATTTAAAAGTGTTGAGAGTACTGCCTACAAAATGGAATGGAATCTCTGTAGTAATCCGACAATCAACACTTGTCAAAGATTTAACCATGAGAGAACTGATTTGAACATTAATTTTTTTTCAAGCTGATATGGAAGAGGAAGATAATAAACATAAAGTGCTTTTCAAAAGAGAAGATACTTCCTTGAAAGCATCATCACAGAGAAAAAACAGAAAGATGAAGAAAAATGAAAAAGAGAAGCCAAAGAGTTCTGAGTTATCTAATTCTAATGTGGAATTGGATCAGCTAGCCCGAAGATTCACAAAATTCTATAGAAAGAAAAGAGGCATAAAAAATACTTTATTAAAGATTATAAAGAAGTAAGATGATATGAATACAAGAAAATGGGGAATTTTAGACTTGACTGTCCTCACCTAAAATAAGACAAGAGAATGAAATTTTTCAAAAGAAATGACTATGAGCATACGGACAAAAAATACATGAAAGCTATATGGAGTGTATCTGAAGACTCTAGTAGTAATTTTCAATCAGACTCAGAGAAGGAGGAATTAAATCCGAAATCTAACATGTGTTTTATGGCAGAAACAGATGGGGTACAATCTTAAAACTCTTCTGATTCTAGTTCTGAATCTAATTACTCTAATGAAAAGCTTGCAGCCTACTGTAATATTCTTGAAGAAAAATATGAATCCATATTTATGAAGCATAAGTATTTAAAGAATGTTCATAAGACTATTTCTGATGAAAGAGATACAATGATGAAACAATATAAGGAGTTAACTGAAAAATTTGATTCAATTATTTCTAACAATACAGATTATGAATCAAAGATAAAATTACTTAAAACTGAAGTAGAAACTTATAAAACTGCAGCCCTTGTTTTTTAAAAAGGATAAAATACTTTAAATGAAATCCTTGGGAAATGTCATTAAAAAGGAAAAATTTGGATTGGCAATAAAGGTGAAAAAACCAAGCTGTACAAAAACTATTTTATTCCAAGTGAAAAAAGACTAAATTGTAATTACTGTGGAATAAGGGGACATATTTCTAAAAACTTTTTCTTAAGACAACCCCAAATAAGTGGTATTAAGAATGATTTTTTATCAAATGATCTATTCAAATCATGTGAAATTAGAAAAACAAAGCAAGTCTGGATTCCCAGATCCTTGCTAGCTAACACTACTGGACCAAACAAAATATGGGTACCAAATAAATCTGTGTAAATGTATTTGTAGGGAGTAGGTCACAAGAGAAAAGAGGACATATGGTATATGGACAGTGGCTGCTCAAGATATTTGAGTGAAAACTCATTGAATTTCTCAACACTCACTAAAAAAGATGGTGGACTTGTCACTTTTGGTGACAATGCCAAAGGAAAAATCATTGGTATTGGAACAATTAGAGACCTAGAAGATGTCTCAATTAATAAAGTACATTATGTACAAGGATTGAAACACAATATGATAATTATCTCTCAACTATGTGATGATGGTTATTCTGTTGATTTTTCTAACAATTGATGTTCTATTTTTAAAAATAAATTGCTTAAATTTAGAGAACTAAGAATTGATAATGTGTATACCATGGAGTTAAATTCCTTGTGTAAACAACTAGTAAATTTCTTGACTACTAAAATAAATGAATACTAGATCTTGAATAGGAGACTTGGACATCGTAATATATATGTTTTAAATAATTTATCTAAGAAACATTTAGTTTCTGATTTGCCTAGTCTCAGATTTGAAAGTGAAAGATTCTGTGATGCATGTAAACTTGGAAAGCAACACAAATTGTGACACCCCAAGCTTCTACGGTACGCTTCTCTTTGAATAATGTGATAGCGTGTGTTGTACGCAACACCGAGTTCTAACACACCATAACTAATCAAACTAGCCGTTATGAATAGTAATACCTACTTTTTGAAATTATATATATTTTATATTTGAAAATGGACTTCATTTTTGGATTCGGAATATCGAATTTAGCCTAAGGTGAAATTTTGGTACATTTCGGATAACTTTCATATTTTGATGAATAGTGAAAATTACTAAATTTTAATTAAAAACAACTTTTTTAATCAAAATAATTAATAGTGATAAATTATGAATTTGAGTGGTTTTAAAGTATATTTAGAATATATTTTTACCATTTAATATAATGTTGGTCATTGGACATAATTTTACAATTAAACCGAACATAAACAAGTGTCAATCTTTTGATAGTTATTATCTCTTAAAAACACGCTTTTTGTTTTGACAGCGGGAATTAATTTTAAATTAATTTCTGCCACTTCTGTGTTTTGAATTTAGGAAAATGGATTCCATATTTGGAATCAGGAAGTTCAAATTGTGTAAATGGGTAACTTTTATTTTTAGACATTTTGAATAATTACTGCGGTAAATATTTTATTTACCATGGTTAAGGGTAAATCCGGTAAATAAGGGTTAAAAAAATAATATTATAATAATACTAAATTACCCTAAAACGTGTCTTAACCCTATTGGTTGATACATGGTCGACCATGAGAATCTTTGGGTCGATTTTGTGACCCCATGGATCCACTTGTAAGTGATAATGACACTTTATTTTAATTAAGTTAAAATGAATACAAAAATGACCCAAGCATATATCTTTTAGAAAAACATTTGTTACTTAGGGTTATAAATGTTGGATTTTCGATTATAAATATTCATTAGAAAGCTAAAAATATTTCATACATAATGATATTTTATTTATAATTTTTAGACATTAAATAAGTTATTTTATTTATGACACAATGATGATGCGGTAATTACTATAATAGTGAAAAATTAAAATAATTGATATTATAAATACCAAAATAAATATAATATGAAACTTTTAATGAATTAAACTAATTTTATAGGATAATATGATATATTAGGATTGATTGGATTGACTTTTTTAGAAGTAATCAATCTGTTATGAGTTTCAAAAAAATCAACTATTGAATAGTGTCAAAATTGACATAAAAGAGTTCTTAAAACAAATATTATATTATTAATTGATATTAAATTCCTAAAAATCTAAGGTTCTGCCAAGAGACTTATATCATGATAGGTTAATCATTAATGGACCACTTGGGGGTCGCTTGGATGTATATAGTAAGTTTATTAACCATATTATATAAAACTACAAAGAGACATTGTAAAAGTGAAACTAATTAACTTAGAGTTAATACTTAAAGATAAGATTAATATAAGTACCCAAACCTGTCTAACTTCTATTGTTTGAGTTTTTTTCGACCTATACCCACCTCAAAATTTAAATAATCAACTTTGGAGCCATTAGAAACCGAATATGAATTTATTATAAATTAATATTTTAGCTTTTCCAAAGGTGCCTCTCACCCCTCTTATAAAAGGGCACTTCTCCTTCTCATTTCTTCACACCTCTAAAGCCTTTTGGTTCGGCCAAACTCTGCCCAAATACTCTCCCAACATCCCTCACTACAACCTAGAGGCCTTAGTTTGATCAGAAAGCCAACCTAAGGAGCCCTTTTGATCAAATCAAAAGGAAGAACCCGTAGAAGAGGTAATGATTTCACCACCCTTTTCTAAGTTCATTTCTTCTTCCACTTCTTCTTCCTTTGTTCTTACCATTCTAAAATAATAACTCCAGTATCTCACATATACTGTGATGTTATTATAAGTATGGTACAACCATATTCAGTATTCTATCCACCCTTTGAATAACATGTCACCATACGTGCGTACGTACGGCTTACCGTCTCCACGTCGTGGTGTAATTGTTATTCAATATAATATTATTTGGATGGGTATAATAATGATGTGTAACTCATGTAAATAATAAATATAACATGTTAATGATTCTGTATATATGATATACCATTCATTTATATATTATTTTAATATCAAAAGAATGATATTGTCGCTCGTGCGTACGTACGGACTACCGTCTCCACGAACGCGATGAGATTCATTCTCCATCGTAACCATTCAAGTATAATTATCATTTGATGATTTAAAAATGATTTTTAAGGACTAGATATCATTCTGGATATGAATAAGATACAACAACCATGGCTTATTTAACAAAACATATAAATAAAATGCGTAAGTTAACACCCGAAACGACGATAATTCTAAGATATTATTAACAAATCAATGTTAAAAGATCATATATGATATCATATTAATATATATGATTCTTGTATAATTTAATAACAATTATTTCACCATTATACAGGAGGTTAACCTACCACAACAAAGGAAAAGTACAAGGTAAGGGTTATTTCACAATCTCTTCATTATCCGAGGTTGTTTATATGTAATAATCTACTGGGATCTCTTTATCATCCACATCCATGTTTCTTAAAAATGTATTTCAAAACATTTTTACTATTTACTTGAATATGAGTTAAAGTCATTTATACCCTTTTTGAATTTTATAAGTGGTTTATAAAGGAATCTTTTCGTCGTTTTCAAAACAAGGTCCCTTTTAACCTTTTCGACAGAATTAAGGTAAGAATGTTTTTTTTAACTTATACGGCAGGTGCGGTTATTTTACGCCGTTATAAAATATTCAGAGCTTTCCTTACAAGATTATAAGAATATTTTCAAAGAAAATGTTTTATTTTATATGGATCTTAAATGATTTCAAAATAAAAGGAGATATTTCTTTAAAAAAAATTTTGATTTCATCTACGTCAACATCCTTTGATGGATTTTAAGATTATTTGAAGTTGATTTATTATGATACAAAACTTCTATATTGTATTGAAGGTTTTGTGATATGTTTGACTATGGATGTGCTATTTTTATACCATTCATAGTTTATGGTGAAATTATTGACATTTCGTATGCTAGTTTTAATACGAATGTTTATGTTATGTTTAAACCTTTTCATATGGGAATGCATTGGACTTAATAAGTGACGGGTGGAGCCCACTATAGCTCCTCGATGCATCGGTAGGTCTCATGAGACAAACTAGTGTCTTGGCACAAGGCCTTGACAAAATCTTATTTGTAGTCTTGGCACGAGGCCTTGGCTATGTGGTTATGATAGTCTGGCATTATGCATTCCAACATTATGAAAGTGGTTATTGATTTTTGCATGTGATTATTCGATTAGTAGAATATCCATGTGAATAAGTAAATGGCATTATTTCATTTTACTTTTGCCATACTATGTTGAAGTTAAAGTTTAAAAGGCTTTTGTTTTAGTAATGCATTGCCTTAAATGTTTATTCTTATTTATGAAAGTTTCCGCTATTTTTTTATCCTTACTGGGCATTTGAGCTCACCCCTTTTCTATGTTTTATTTTTCCCAGGATGTGAAGAAGTAAGTTATGAATGACCTGCAGGGGTTTTATGAGGGGTTAATAGTGTGGATTGTGGAACATTATGTTGTTGTAGTAGTTTTTAATTTTATGATGTAATGCAAAACTTATGAATATATCTAGTGTTTCCAAGGCTACTAAACCAATCGGTCTTTCGAGATTTGATCTTTCTTGTGATCATGCCAATGTTATGTAATAATGCACCGACTCTGGGTAGCTGGGGTCGGGGCGTTACAGTTGGTATCAGAGAAGTTTAGTACAAACCTTGGAAGCTAGATTTAGATAAACTCTGATTAGAGCACGTAGACCTAAGATGAAATTTGAGGATTAGTATAGAAGAACTTCCTAGAATTTTGGTATTGTAGAGATTTTGTGAGTTTTCCAAGCAATAAATCTCTGTCTTGATACGAGCAGGTAGAGGCGGCTCTGGCACAGATGTACCTAGGGGTAAAACCCGAAAAAACCGCTTTGAGCTAGACTCGAACGGGAACTGGTGCACGACAACGGGCCTTGCTGCACTCTTGGTTACGACACTCCCGGGGGATATGCTTAGGATAACTCTCATTTTCTTTACAAATCATTATGAAGGGTTTATGAGTATATACTTCCTCAAAGAAAACATTTTTATGATTATGGATTATATCCATAAATAGTTCAATTTATGTTAAGTGTTTTATAAGTATGGGATTATGTATTTTGATTCATAAACTGATCTAGTTTATGCCATTGTTTAGAAATGGCGCCTAGTGGAAGAAATGGAAACCGTATCAATGCACGCACTCCATATAGGGATTTCCCTCCTGCTCAAGATAATTATAGTGGGGCTGGTGATGAAACTGGTGCTGATCAGCTAATCACCATACTGGGACAACTTACTCAGGTTATGAATAATAACCTTACCTGTATGGAGCACCCTGATCCGAAGCGTGGAGGATCAATGTTAGATCGATTCATGAGGCAACAACCACCAACGTTCAATGGGAATACAAATCCCTTAGTAGATGAGCAATGGATATTTTCCCTAGAGAAAATATTTTAGGCTTTGGGGAGTAATGAAAGGGAAAATGTTATCATGGCAGTTTACCGCCTCACTGGAGATGCTGATCAATGGTGGTCATTGATTCAGAACATGAAGGAAGATGATGAAGTATCAAATATGGAATGGAGGGAGTTCAAAGATCTGTTTTTAGAAAAATACTTCCCTCGCGACCATCGAGCAGATATGGAAAGGAAATTTCTGAGTCTGAGACAGAAGGAGGATGAGAATGTCACAAAGTATGAGGCTAACTTTACAAGGTTAGCGAGGTATGCTGGAGATTATATTCGCAACCCAAGAAGTAAGATTGATCGTTTCTTTGATTGGTTAAAACCATTTCTCCGACGAGCATTAGTCTCACAATCCTTTTCATCGTACGAAGACATTGTCTCATGTGCTATCAAGACCGAAAAGGAATTCTCTAAGTCTTATGACTTTAAAGCAAAGCAAGAGAAGAAGAGACCTGCTGATCAATCTGGGAATGGAAATAAGGGGAAGAAAGGAAAGGTTGAATATCCATCATGTGGTAAATGTGGGAAGAAACACCCCGGTACTTACTTGAAGGGAATGAGAGTCTGTTACAAGTGTGGTGAAAAAGGCCACCAAGCTCATGATTGCAAGGGGAAGAAGGAAGCTACCAACGTTCAGTGCTATAATTGCAGGGAGATGGGGCATTATGCAAATTCATGTCCTAAGCGTCAGGAGAACTTACCTCAGAAAAGGCCAAGGGATCAAGGCCAGGCTTATGCTATCACTACTGCTGAGGTAGAAGCTCCGAAAGACGTGGTGGCAGGTAATTTAATGGTTTCCTCAAGTTTAGCAAATGCATTATTTGATTCTAGATCATCGCATTGTTTCATATCTTCCCAGTTTGCTAAGAAAATTAGATATTTACAATTTGATTTAATAAGGGAGTTGTCAGTTAAAACTCCTAAGGGAAGTATCGTTGCAACAAAGTTTTGTGAATCAGTCCCCATTAGAGCACATAAATTTTCTTTATCTGCTGATCTCATCGTCATACCTATGATTGAGTTTGATATAATCCTCGGTATGGACTGGCTTTCGGACTATGATGTGAAGATTTATTATAAGAAGAAAGAGGTTACGATTCTTGATGATAATGATAAGGAACACCTTATTTTTAGAGCAGAATTGTCACCACCTAATTCTTATTTAGATCCACCCTCAATAGCTCAACTAAATTCAATTATTAGGGAGGAAGAGAATGAAATAACTGCGGGTGAGGAAAGGAATGTTCAAATAGAGGATGTACCTATTGTGAAAGAATTTGTAGATGTATTTCCAGAAGATTTACCTGGACATCCTCCAGAATGAGAAGTTGAGTTTTCCATTGATTTGATTCCTGGATCAAGGCCTATATCGAAGACCCCTTATAGAATGGCCACTGTAGAGTTAGTCGAACTAAAGAAACAACTATAGGAATTGAGTAATAAGGGATTTATTCTCCCTAGTGTTTCTCCATGGGGAGCCCCTGTTCTTTTTGTTAAAAAGAAAGATGGATCTATGAGGTTATGTATCGACTACAGGGAGATCAATGCTATAACGATAAAGAACAAGTATCCCCTACCTCGTATTGATGATTTATTTGACCAACTGCAGGGAGCTCAATACTTTTCAAAGATTGACCTTCGATCTGGATACCATCAGTTGTGTGTGAAGAAGGAAGACATTCCGAACACAGCATTTCGAACCAGGTACGGGCATTACGAGTTTACTGTAATGCCATTTGGATTGACTAATGCACCCTCTGTATTCATGGATCTGATGAATAGAGTTTTCAAGGAGTATCTCGATGAATTTGTGGTGGTATTTATTGATGATATCTTGGTATACTCCAAAACCTACGAAGATCATGAAAATCACTTGCGCATTATCTTGAAGACTCTGAGGAGGCATGAATTATATGGGAAGTTTAGCAAGAGTGAATTCTGGCTTCAGGAGATTTATTTTCTTGGCCATATTGTCTCTAAAGATGGAATCTCTGTTGATACTTCTAAGACCAAGGCAATCCAAGAATGGCCAGCACCTACGAGTATAACTGAGGTACATAGTTTTATTGGTTTGGCAGGTTATTATCGACGTTTCGTCCAGAATTTTGCCCGATTGGCTAACCCATTAACGAAGCTCACACGTAAAGGGGTTAAATTTGTTTGGACAAAAGAGTGTGAAGAATGTTTCAAAGAACTGAAGAGAAGATTAGTCAATGCTCCTATATTGACTCTACCATCGGGGAATGATGGGTTCGTTATTTATAGTGATGCATCGAAGAAAGGACTTGGTTGTGTCCTTATGCAGAATGATAGAGTTATTTCCTATGCATCACGACAGTTGAAAATTCATGAACAAAACTATCCTACTCATGATCTCGAGTTAGCAGCAGTGATCTTTGCTTTGAAGATATGGAGGCACTACCTCTATGGTGAAAAATGTGAGATTTATACTGATCACAAGAGTTTGAAGTATATTTTCTCACAAAAAGAACTCAACATGAGGCAAAGGAGATGGCTTGAATTACTCTAGGATTATGATTGTACGATACACTACCACCCAGGGAAGGCAAACAAGGTGGCAGATGCTTTGAGTAGAAAAGACCATGGAGTTTTGAACAATATGAGAATTGAAAGGGATCCAATTTTTATGGATCTAGTGAAGATGGACATGGGAATAACCAGGGAAGGTGAAACATCAATGCTTTTTCAAATGGTTGCCAAACCATCTTTACTAGAAAGGATTAAGAGTTCTCAGACCGATGATGAAGAATTCCAAAAGAAGATTAAAGATGTGAATGATGGGAGATTGAGAGACTTTGTGTATGAAGATGGAATTTTGAAATTCGGGAAGAGACTTTGTGTTCCCAATATACCCGATCTAAAAAGGTAATTGCTGGATGATGCTCATAGTTCCAATTTCTCTATACACCCTGGGAGCACCAAAATGTATAGAGATTTGAAGGAACATTTTTGGTGGGACAACATGAAGAGGGAGATTGCTGATTTTGTGTCATGATGTATGGTTTGTCAACAAGTGAAAGCTGGAAGGCAACAGCCTGGTGGAGTCATGCAACCTCTTCCCATACTGGAGTGGAAATGGGACAATGTTACGATGGACTTTGTCATGGGGCTACCAAAGACTCCTAGAAAGAACGATGCAATATGGGTTATTGTTGATCGTCTTACCAAGACAGCACATTTTCTTGCTAGAAGAGAAGATCTACCCCTGGAACCTCTAGCAAGACTATATATTAATGAAGTTGTGAGACTTCATGGAGTACCCCTATCGATTGTTTCTGATCGTGATCCCCGTTCTACTTCAAGATTCTGGAAAAGTCTTCAGAAATCCCTGGATACTGAACTTCATTTGAGCACTGCTTACCACCCTCAGACAGACGGACAATCAGAATGGACTATTCAAACCTTAGAAGACATGTTGAGATCTTGCTCACTTGACTTTCAGGGTATGTGGGATCAATATTTACCTCTGGTAGAATTTTCCTATAACAATAGCTTCCATTCGAGTATTCAGATGGCACCATATGAAGCGTTATACGGAAAGAGATGTCGTACACCAACCTGTTGGGATGACGTTGGTGAAAGAAAACTTGTAGGCCCAGAACTGGTGGAGGAAACGGTGGAAAAGGTGAAAGTAATCCAAAATCACATCAAAGCAGCTCAAAGTAGGCAGAAGAGTTATGCCGATAATCGAAGGAAGGATTTGGAATTTCAAGTCGGTGATCATGTTTTCCTGAAGGTATCTCCGTGGAAGGGAGTCATACGTTTTGGTAAGAAAGGTAAATTGAGTCCCAGGTACATCGGACCTTTCGAAATTCTAGAACGAATTGGGGTTGTAGCTTACCGATTGGCAATGCCGCCAAGTCTCTCCAAAGTTCACGATGTGTTCCACGTATCTCTATCGAGGAAATACATGCCTGATCCGACGCATGTACTCACCTATGAGGAATTAGAACTGGAACCCGATCTGTCTTATTGCGAAGAGCCTGTCAAGATTCTTGATACGAGAGAACATGTTCTGAGAAACCGGACGACGCGTCTGGTAAAAGTTTTGTGGAGAAACCATAAGATGGAAGAGGCAACGTGGGAACCCGAGGAACTTATGATGAAGAACCACCCAAGTCTTTTTATGCCGTAATACCCTAGAAATTGCGAGGATGCAATTATTTGAAGGAGGGGAGAATGTAACACCCCAAGCTTCTACGGTACGCTTCTCTTTGAATAATGTGATAGCGTGTGTTGTACGCAACACCGAGTTCTAACACACCATAACTAATCAAACTAGCCGTTATGAATAGTAATACCTACTTTTTGAAATTATATATATTTTATATTTGAAAATGGACTTCATTTTTGGATTCGGAATATCGAATTTAGCCTAAGGTGAAATTTTGGTACATTTCGGATAACTTTCATATTTTGATGAATAGTGAAAATTACTAAATTTTAATTAAAAACAACTTTTTTAATCAAAATACTTTATAGTGATAAATTATGAATTTGAGTGGTTTTAAAGTATATTTAGAATATATTTTTACCATTTAATATAATGTTGGTCATTGGACATAATTTTACAATTAAACCGAACAGAAACAAGTGTCAATCTTTTGATAGTTATTATCTCTTAAAAACACGCTTTTTGTTTTGACAGCGGGAATTAATTTTAAATTAATTTCTGCCACTTCTGTTTTTTGAATTTAGGAAAATGGATTCCATATTTTGAATCAGTATGTTCAAATTGTGTAAATGGGTAACTTTTATTTTTAGACATTTTGAATAATTACTGCGGTAAATATTTTATTTACCATGGTTAAGGGTAAATCCGGTAAATAAGGGTTAAAAAAATAATATTATAATAATACTAAATTACCCTAAAACGTGTCTTAACCCAATTGGTTGATACATGGTCGACCATGGGAATCTTTGGGTCGATTTTTGGACCCCATGGATCCACTTGTAAGTGATAATGACACTTTATTTTAATTAAGTTAAAATGAATACAAAAATGACACAAGCATATATCTTTTAGAAACACATATTTTACTTAGGGTTATACATGTTGGATTTTCGATTATAAATATTCATTAGAAAGATAAAAAGATTTCCTACATAATAGTATTTTATTTATAATTTTTAGACATTAAATAAGTTATTTTATTTATGACACAATGATTATGCGGTAATTACTATAATAGTGAAAAATTAAAATAATTGATATTATAAATACCAAAATAAATATAATATGAAACTTTTAATGAATTAAACTAATTTTATAGGATAATATGATATATTAGGATTTATTTGATTGACTTTTTTCGATGTAATCAATCTTTTATGAGTTTCAAAAAAATAAACTATTGAATAGTGTCAAAATTGACATAAAAGAGTTCTTAAAACAATATTATATTATTAATTGATATTAAATTCCTAAAAATCTAATGTTCGGCCAAGAGACTTATATCATGATAGGTTAATCATTAATGGACCTCTTTGGGGTCTCTTGTATGTATATAGTAAGTTTATTAACCATATTATATAAAACTACAAAGAGACATTGTAAAAGTGAAACTAATTAACTTAGAGTTAATACTTAAAGATGAGGTTAATATAAGTACCCAAACCTGTCTAACTTCTATTGGTTGAGTTTTTTTCGACCTATCCCCACCTCAACATTTATATAATCAACTTTTGAGCCATTAGAAACCGAATTTGAATTTATTATAAATTAATATTTCTAGCTTTTCCAAAGGTGCCCCTCACCCCTCTTATAAAAGGGCACTTCTCCTTCTCATTTCTTCACACCTCTAAAGCCTTTTGGTTCGGCCAAACTCTGCCCAAATACTCTCCCAACATCCCTCACTACAACCTAGAGGCCTTAGTTTGATCAGAAAGCCAACCTAAGGAGCCCTTTTGATCAAATAAAAAGGAAGAACCCGAAGAAGAGGTAATGATTTCACCACCCTTTTCTAAGTTCATTTCTTCTTCCACTTCTTCTTCCTTTGTTCTTAACATTCTAAAATAATAACTCCAGTATCTCACATATACTGTGATGTTATTATAAGTATGGTACAACCATATTCAGTATTCTATCCACCCTTTGAATAACATGTCACCATACGTGCGTACGTACGGCTTACCGTCTCCACGTCGTGGTGTAATTGTTATTCAATATAATATTATTTGGATGGGTATAATAATGATGTGTAACTCATGTAAATAATAAATATAACATGTTAATGATTCTGTATATATGATATACCATTCATTTATATATTATTTTAATATCAAAAGAATGATATTGTCGCTCGTGCGTACGTACGGACTACCGTCTCCACGAACGCGATGAGATTCATTCTCCATCGTAACCATTCAAGTATAATTATCATTTGATGATTTAAAAATGATTTTTAAGGACTAGATATCATTCTGGATATGAATAAGATACAACAACCATGGCTTATGTAACAAAACATATAAATAAAATGAGTAAGTTAACACCCGAAACGACGATAATTCTAAGATATTATTAATAAATCAATGTTAAAAGATCATATATGATATCATATTAATATATATGATTCTTGTATAATTTAATAACAATTATTTCACCATTATACAGGAGTTTAACCTACCCCAACAAAGGAAAAGTACAAGGTAAGGGTTATTTCACAATCTCTTCATTATCTGAGGTTGTTTATATGTAATAATCTACTGGGATCTCTTTATCATCCACATCCATGTTTCTTAAAAATGTATTTCAAAACATTTTTACTATTTACTTGAATATGAGTTAAAGTCATTTATACCCTTTTTGACTTTTATAAGTGGTTTATAAAGGAATCTTTTCGTCGTTTTCAAAACAAGGTCCCTTTTAACCTTTTCGACAGAATTAAGGTAAGAATGCTTTTTTTAACTTATACGGTGGGTGCGGTTATTTTACGCCGTTATAAAATCTTCAGAGCTTTCCTTACAAGATTATAAGAATATTTTCAAAGAAAATGTTTTATTTTATATGGATCTTAAATGATTTCAAAATAAAAGGAGATATTTCTTTAAAAAGAATTTTGATTTCATCTACGTCAACATCCTTTGATGGATTTTAAGATTATTTGAAGTTGATTTATTATGATACAAAACTTGTATATTGTATTGAAGGTTTTGTGATATGTTTGACTATGGATGTGCTATTTTTATACCATTCATAGTTTATGGTGAAATTATTGACATTTCGTATGCTAGTTTTAATACGAATGTTTATGTTATGTTTAAACCTTTTCATATGGGAATGCATTGGACTTAATAAGTGACGGGTGGTGCCCGCTATAGCTCATTGATGCATCGGTAGGTCTCATGAGACAAACTAGTGTCTTGGCACAAGGCCTTGACAAAATCTTATTTGTAGTCTTGGCACGAGGCCTTGGCTATGTGGTTATGATAGTCTGGCATTATGCATTCCAACATTATGAAAGTGGTTATTGATTTTTGCATGTGATTATTCGATTAGTAGAATATCCATGTGAATAAGTAAATGGCATTATTTCATTTTACTTTTGCCATACTATGTTGAAGTTAAAGTTTAAAAGGCTTTTGTTTTAGTAATGCATTGCCTTAAATGTTTATTCTTATTTATGAAAGTTTCCGCTATTTTTTTATCCTTACTGGGCATTTGAGCTCACCCCTTTTCTGTGTTTTATTTTTCCCAGGATGTGAAGAAGTAAGTTATGAATGACCTGCAGGGGTTTTATGAGGGGTTAATAGTGTGGATTGTGGAACATTATGTTGTTGTTGTAGTTTTTCATTTTATGATGTAATGCAAAACTTATGAATATATCTAGTGTTTCCAAGGCTACTAAACCAATCGGTCTTTCGAGATTTGATCTTTCTTGTGATCATGCCAATGTTATGTAATAATGCACCGACTATGGGTAGCTGGGGTCGGGGCGTTACACAAATCATCCTTCAAATCTATTAACAAAATTGCTACATATAAACCTCTAGAACGTATTCATATGGATTTGTTTGGACCTCAAGAGTAGCAAGCTTGGCTGGTAAATTATATGTATATGTTTTAGTTGATGACTATTCTATATTTACATGGATTTTCTTTTTGAAATTTAAAAATGAAGCTTTTAAATTATTTGAAAGTTTTTGTAAAGCTGTTCAAAATGAAAAAAGTTTTAAAATAATTTCATTTAGAAGTGATCATGGTGGAGAATTTGAGAATCAAGAATTTAATTACTTCTGCTCAAATATGGGTATTAAACACAACTTTTCTGCACCAAGAACACCTCAACAAAATTAAATTGTTGAAAGAAGAAATAGGACTATTCAGGAAATGGCTAGGACTATACTAAATGAATATATCCTTACTACCTACTTTTGGGTAGAAGCTATAAGCACAACCAACAATATAATGAATAGAGTTTTAATTAGACCTCTTTTGAAAAAGACACCCTATGTACTTTAGAATAACATAAAACCTAAAGTTTACTATTTTAAAGTTGGTGGATGCAAGGTTTACATATTAAACACCAAGGATAATATTGGAACGTTCGATCCAAAATCTGATGAAGGAATTTTCTTAGGATATTCAGCTACTTCCAAAGCTAATAGAATCTATAATAAGAAGTCAAGGATTGTGGAAGAATCAGTTCATGGGAAATTTGATGAATCTGATCCCTTTGAGAAAAAGAAATATCAAATGGATGAATTTGACTCTAATGATAACATGGGGCCTGAGAACTTTAAAATGATTTTGAAAAATATATAAACAAAATTCACTCCAGTTCAGAAGAACATGATACTAAAGAACCTATAAGTGTGTTTCCTAGACATACTAGAACCCTAAAGAATCACCCTTTAGAAACTATAATAGGCGACTTAGATACAGGAATAAAAACTAGAAGAAATATAGGAAATATTGTAGAATTATTTGCCTTTCTACCCAATTAAAACCCAAGACAATATAAGAATATTTAGATGATGAAAGCTGGATGATATAAATGAAAGAAGAATTAAACCAATTCAAAATAAATGAAGCCTAGGAATTAGTTGAAAGACCATATAATTGTCCAGTAATAGGAACCAAATGGGTCTTTTGAAATAAGCAAGATGACCAAGGAATAATAACTAGAAATAAAGCTGGACTTGTAGCTAAAGGATATAATTAGGAAGAAGGTATAGATTATGATGAGACTTTTTCACCTGTAGCTAGATTAGAAGCCATTAGAATCCTCTTATCCTATGCATCTCATATGAACATTAAATTATTTCAGATGGATGTTAAGTCTACCTTTTTAATTGGTTATTTAATGGAGGAAGTTTATGTTGAGCAACCTCCTGGTTTTGATAATTCTCAAAAACCAGATTCTGTTTTTAAACTTACTAAATCACTCTATGGCCTTAAACAAGCACCTAGAGCTTGGTATGAAAGAGTAAGCTCTTTTATTTTGAAAAATGATTTTGCTATTGGAATGGCAGATCCAACACTGTTTAAGAAAAATGTGAATTCTAATATTTTATTGGTTCCAATCTATGTTGATGATGTAATTTTTGGATCAATTAATAAAACCCTTTGTCATGAGTTTTAAAAGTTAATTCAAAAAGAATTTGAAATGACTATGATGGGAGAACTAAATTTCTTTTTTGGACTTCATATTTATAAAAATGATTTTGGAAATGTTTTGAATCAAAGAAAATACATTACTGATTTGTTGAAGAAATTTGGACTCGAAAACAGCAAGACATATACTACTCCTATGTGTACTAATATAAAACATGATTTGGATGAAACTGGAAAATCAGTTGACAACAGGTTATATAGAGGTATGATTGGAAGTTTATTATATCTTACTTCTAGCAGGCTAGATATAATGTATTAAGTATGTCGTTGTGCAAGATTTCAATCAAATCCTAAAGAATTTCATCCAACTGCTATTAAAACAATTTTTAGATATTTAAAAAGAACTATTTTTCAATCTCTTCTTTATCCCAAAACTTCTGATTTCAATTTCATTTCATATTCAGATGCAGACTTTGGGAGTTCTAGATTAGATAGGGAACGCACTTCAAGAACTTGTCAATTTTTAGGAAAATCTGTAGTGTCATGGTCAAGTACAAAACAATATTCAGTTGCCCTGTCAACAGCTGAGGCATAATATGTTTCTGTTGGTAGTTGACGTGCACAGGTGTTGTGGATGAAAAACAATCTAATGGACTTTGGACTAAATTTTAATAATACTCCTATTTTATCTGATAATACTAGTGCTATAAATATTTAAAAAATTTCTATTAATCATTATATAACTAAGCATATTGATATTAAGCATCATTTTCTAAGAGATCATGTTCTTAAAAAAGATATATCCTTGGAATTTCTAAGTACTGCAATTCAATTAGCTGATATTTTTACTAAACCAATTCCCACTGCGTGGTTTTATTTTATTAATGGGGATCTAGGTTTGTTTTCTTTTAATTAAAATTTTATTTTACAATGGCATTTCTTTATTTTAATTCTGCTTAAAATAATTTAGCTATTTTTTTTCAAAGAGGATAAGTTTCTTTTCCCGATATAATCTATTTAATTTATGTTTAAATATTTGTAATGATTATTAAAAACACGGGAATAAAGGTTGTCAGAAAACCTTTATACTTCTAAACCGTTTCACTTCTAGCAAGATATTTTGAACCCATAAACTGCACCTCTACTCGTCAACCCTAATCTTAGAACTTCTGAAACCCTAACCTTTAAACCTTCAGCGATTCTCACAGAGATGGTATGGACTAAAAGAGCCAGTGATGTCGAGATAAGAAATGCCAAGAGACTATGCTCCTAAGGAAGAAAAATCTCATAGGGAAAGGTAATCGATATCCATTACTTATTTCAGAAAAATCTACTTTTGAAACAAGCATTGTCGTTTTAGAACCTTGAAAAGACGTTCAATAGTGAAAATATGGAATTTCTGTATGAGGTGGAACTTAGATACTTCTTCAAATCAGTACAGTTTAGTATGGGAGATACTGAGGACAGTATGATGGCTATGATAGAGGATAGGGATTTCTCAATCTCGTAAGTAGAAGTTGGTCAGATTCTCAACTACCCTTAGGAGGGAGTTTTTAATTTCGATTTGAAAAATATTGGAGATTCTGTGCACAAACCAGAAGACATAATGTCGTTTCTCTTTGGTATTAAGACTTTAAAGAAAATGTTTATCAAGGATTTGGAGCCTGATCATAAAATTTTCGTTAAATTTGTGAAAACAGGGATTTCACTGAGGATGTTTGAGATGGAAAATACATTATATCCAGATATGTATATAATGAATCTTTTTTTAAGGGATTTCAAACTCAATTTTCCTAGGTATCTGGTTATATACCTAAGATATTGTTGTCGGAGTGATACCTGAATGAACATTTATCCTTTTGGTCGATTCATTTCCAAGCTGTTTCTTAAGAAGGACATGGTGAGACAGGTGGATGCCAGAGTACACTGTCATCACAGTAATGTGTTTAATGCTTGAACTTTATGGAAGATTGGATATTTCTAGAGTACTATCAAAGGAAAACTTTTTCCAATAGGAGCAGATGATGAATCAGAGAGTTCTCAAGCTCAATCTGCAAATCCAAGGAGGTACAAGATGAATCGAGAGTCAGCAATGTAGCAAGGAGGATTAGATTTGAAGTGGTAGAAACTGAGGAAGAAAGAAGTAAGGAGTGAATTCAAATTCAGAGGAAAATACATGCGACTAAGGAACTTACTTCTCCCGACTTAACTACCAAATATTTACTCTCTTACATCTTTTTCATAGAAATGGTTGTTGAACAACCTCAAAAACAGAATGTCAATATTACAGATCCTAATCATGAAAGGACTGTAGTTGAAAGATCAGAACAACAGGCTATAGCTGATGTTGCTGTTGTACTTCAACAAGAAAAGGCGGAAGAGCCTGGTGAGGAAGTGGCCAGACCTCAGAAAACTCAAGAGAATATCATTTTAGATATTTCATTAGATGAAAAAATTGTAGATATTCGTGATGAGCATTATTCTGAAGCTTATAAAGAAGTTATTCAAGAGGATTTTTCTATGGAAGAGTCCGAAAAGGACTCTGAGAAAAAATATGTGGACAAACATAATCAACACAAGGAGAAAGAAAAATGTGATGCTGAAAGATTAACTTTAGTACTAATACGTCACACAGAACCTGAGAATGCGAATCAAGCACCTGGTGCTTCTGATTCAAGGAATAGTGAAGCTAAAGAGTTGTAAAAAAAAATCTATCTCAACTGCAATGTGAGAATGATTCTCTGAGAATCATCTTTGCATCCGAACAGTTGAAATTTCAAAAGCACAAGGAGAGTCCTTTTTTCAGACAGGAATTTTAAATTTTTAAAGAGGATATACTAAATGTTTTTTCCAAATTGAAATTTGAAATGGTTATGAAGTCAGATTTCTCAGATCATAACTTGTTTATGGAGACACAATTTGCATAAGTTGGAAATAGTGATGTTAGTGGATCAGGCACATCACCTGATTTAATCAAAAGATTTCAAGCTATCACAACTACAATGAGAAATATGAATGACAGGTTGCAAGATCTTCAGTTCAACAATGCTCCATTATCTTTTCACTTAGATAATCAGAAATTCTTAGATGATTAGTTAACATCCAGTGAGCCAGGGATCCGCTCTGTCTTAGAAAAATTCACAGAGAAGTTGTCTTTGTTTTTGTAGAAAGAAGAAAGGCTTCATGAGTTTTTCAGATTCAATATGATTGAAGATATTCATATGACTCAGGAGGCCAGAGATCTTATTATTAAGCTTGGTGATGGATTAATGAAAATGTTGAGAGAACAGTTAGCAGAAATCAAGTCTACAGTCTAGAGAAGATAAACCCTACCTATTCAATGAAAAAACCTTGATTCCTGTGTTTATCATCATTGTATCTATTTTTAACTATTAATGAAAATTTGTTTCTTTCTTTATATTTGTTTTACTATCTTTTTTTGATATTCCAGCACTCCAGATTTAATTATTGATAAATAGTGAATAATATAATTTAACTACAGTTTTGTGAAACATTTAATATCTTAAAATCCATAATTTATCTATATTTTTGATATCACAAAAGGGGGAGAAATTTGGATAAAAAAATTTATTTTATGTTTTTAAAACCTTATTTAAATGATTTCCTGTATATTTAAAAGTTTTTAAAACCTTATTTAAATGATTTCCTGTATATTTAAAATGACTTGGATTTATACAGATTTATACCTATACATAGGGAAAAATTTGGATAAACATAACATTTTATTTATTTTCATGAAGGGGAGAAATTTTTATTTATTGAAATGATTTTGTTAAAATTAAATATTGATTTACCTTCTCAAAATTCTAAAAAATTATGTAACTAATTTTTAAAGTTAATTTCATTTAATTAGTCTTATTATTTTATGGGTTTTGTGATCATCAAAAAGGGCGATATTGTTAAACAAGTGTTGTTTTCAACAATACATAATATTGTTATTTAAAGGGGGAGTTTATATTAATACTCTATCTCTTTATGATAATTTTGATGCTCACAAATACCCTATATTATTTTCTAATGATTTTATTTGTTAAGAATTTTGCAGGAATTTATCATGTTATTTTACTCTTGAAATTACGGGAATTTATTATTAAAGTATTCATATTTAACGTGTTCTAGGAACACTGTTCATGCGCTACTTATTCAGAATCGACTTGAGTGTGTTCTGGAAACACTGTTCATACCCTATGTGGATAAACGTAGCATAAGGATAAAAACCATGTGTATGGTTAAAAAACCATGCGTTATCGGCAAAGTATGGAAGAAGAACCCTACGTTAGGAATGAACCCTACATTTGGGATATCAGAAAAGTATGGAATACGAACTATACATAAATATTAAACATTACGTTTGTTTCTCAAAAGTGTGGTTCATCAACCTTAATTTTGTAAACAGCCATACATTCTTGGAAAATTATGGATCAAGTAAGATATTGAATGACCAACTCTACATTTGGAATGAACCTTACGTACGTTGTCAACCTTACATTGTGAACCATACGTTTGAAGACTACATCATCAACCTTACGTTCAGAGGACGCATACAGTTCAACTTAACCATACATTTGGTGTCGGATAATTTAAAGTTGATATTTTTATGCAACAGTCAATACACTAATTATTACGCGGATTTCAAGCCAAATTTAAGATGATTTTAAAGTACGATTTTGACTAATTCAAAATCGTTTCATCAATGATTTTATAATCAAATTAAAAGGATATTTTTATGCCGAGTCTTCAGGGAAGTTACGACTACTCTTTAAATTCAAATGTTTGAATATCGTGAGTAAAAAGGTGACTTTTGTTGATCTAATTTTACATGAGAAGTTCTTATAGTTATTTTATTTTTATGGGATTTTTGAACTTCATCGATCAATTATTGATCATGTGTGGTCTTTTGATTAGTCTGAAGAAAAAAATGGAAAAACAGAGACAACTGAAACACACTGATCTTCTGGTTCAAAAGAAGCGTCAAAGCTCTATTTGTTAAAAGAGGAAGGAATGTGATAGAAGATTCACTTGTTCTACAACGAAGATCTACTGTGAATCTGCTACTGCTGAAGTTGTGAATTATATTTTTATATCTACAACAATGGGATTGATTCAGAACGTTTCTTATGTGAATATTATTATTTCTGAAGGCAACGATCTACCTACTGTCAATCTCATACTGTTGCAATTGTGAGGAACATCTGGAAAGTATTTTCAAAATATGAAAATCTTTTCTTTCTATTATTGAGTGATCGGCTTCTCGTACTAAGCTGTATAGTTACTGTTTGAGAACCAGAAGGCTTTATTTTGCCTTGGATTGTAAAGGTGTCAACTGCCTGTACTCAGTTGTGAACCGGTCTGTTGAAACGAGGACCAGATAGTGAAAATCACCAAGCTCGTGGAGTAGAGTGTTTGTGGAGTGGACTAGGGGCCTTCTGTTCCCCGAACCACTATACATCTTGTGTTACCGCCATTTAAATTTCTACTGCATCATTTTATCTGATTAATGTCAAAAGGTAGAACACAATCTTGAAAATATTTTTGAAAAGACACAATTCACACCCCTCTTGTGTATATTTGGTGTAATCCGATCCAACAGTATCAAGATAATCCACCACCTACAAGTATAACATTCCATTTTCCTATACTGAGAAAAATATAATTTACAAAAACCCAAAGGCAATAGAAGGATGTAAGCTAAATGACCCATAATTATCCAACTAAGTGGACTTTAGGAAATTCCATAACAATAAAATATTTGTTAAAACAATTTATATAAATCGAGGCATGAAAATACATTTATATATTTTCAACAAAATGATTTCAAATCATAAAGATACCAAATTTATCAAAACAAGCTTAAATGAAGATTTTATATAAAAACAATTATGTAAATCCATTGGAATGAATAAAATAGTTCAATAACAAATACATGTAATCATCAAATAAAAACATATCATAACACCATGTATGAATCCCTACAATACATTAGTTTTTAATAATAGGATCCTCAAAAAATCACATTCATCATTACTACTCAATTAGGCCTGTAAATTGGAATCCACATCCCTCAAGGGGGATCATTACATGAAATCATGCCAAAATAGGTTTATTTAGTGTTTTCAACTTCAATCTATTGAAAGGAAGTAAGATTCATTGAATTTTTCCTTGTTAATAATAAATACCTTTGTTCAAATGGTCTTTAATCCATTAATCAAAAAATATTTTGGAAAATTATTCATATAATATAATTTCATCATCACAATTCAATTTCCCAAATATCAATTTTAAACATGACTTTTCATATCAAAACCAAATCATAGGTTTTCATCAAATTTCAGATATTTAAAATTATATTTTAATTTAATCCAATTTTCTTAGTAATAAACATGCAATCATTACATAAAATCATGTTTCAAATAAATAAATAAGTTTCTCTAAATAATCCCCCAATTTCAGTTATATTGAAATGGGGGGGTTTACAATTTCCATGGACATCTCAGTTAAAACATAAAATAATCTCAAATCCAGTGTAATAAATAAATTAAAAATTTATTCCAAATCAATAATGAAATATAGGGATTAATTTATAGTGTAATGCCTTATAGAACCACCTATCTTTGATCACAAGATCCAATCAACAAAGCACCTAGAACGAGATATTATGATGAATAATGAAATTGTAATTGATCAAGGAATCGATACTAGAATAATGATCCATATAAAAACTTTGGTCCACAAAAAACATGATGATCTAAAACTCTCTATAAAGGATAGAAGAATAAGATTTAGAGAAACCACATGTGATACAATTCATATACTATTATGAGAACCAACAAGATTACTAATACTTCATTTCAAAAAGATAAGAGGTTGTCATAGTCAATTTCACCTATTAAGAGCTTCAAGAAAAATGTAATCATATTAGAGTTGAATTGGGGTGAATAAAGGTTAAACGTGAGGGGGGGGGGGAGATTTTAAAATTAATTTCTAGGGAATTAAAAAAATGTGAAAAAGGCCTAATGGAGAGGCCAAATGGTTAGTAGTAACTATGTTCCTTAATCATGCACCTATGTTGGAATTCTGGATGGGTGCATAGTTTGGATGCGCAGTATCCTTAACCATGTACCAACCATGAAACCCTCACATACTAGGGGTGAAAGGATTGTAGTGGTGGAAACATAAAATTGAAAAAGGTGTGCCCTGTTCTAGTGGATCATCCTTGGTTGCAGGGTTTACTAGGCCAAACCACATGGGTTTCTTTAATAGTTCATCAAATATACACAACCTCATGGGATTCCAAAATTTTATAAATGTCACCCAAAACACCCCAATACAAGAACAAAAAAAATGGGGATGAAAACTGGTGTCAATAAGTACCTAAAATAAGGTAACAAGGAATTTGAAAATGAGGGGAGAAGAAAATATTATGAACTCAAAGTCAATGCCATACTAAATTAGGTATGAATTTGAATTTATCCAATACATCAAGTGAAATTAATTATTACATTATGTTAATAAAATTATTTCACCGTCAGTTACCTCATTAGTGCACATTAACTATATCAATTTATACAAAATCCCTTATCAACAAAATATGACCATTATATCATTTTTATACAAACCATTATGGATAACATAATAAAACCATTATGTTATACTAAATCATTGACTAATACAACTCATAATAATTATACTAATGATTAGATGTTCCAATGGATTCTCCTCATGAATTACGATCATCGAAATAATCGATTTACTATTTACATTCACACACACTTATTAATATTATTTTATGGTTTTAATATTATTAGCAGATTTAAATCATTCAATATAGTAAACTTTTGTGATTTACTGATGTAAAATAGTAAAATATGTTATTATGAAATTTTCTATGCTATATTTCCATGAAATATGATTTTCAACAATATTAAATGAAAAATAATCTCATAAATTAACTTCATTGTCCCCAAAAAAATAATCATAATGATCTTTAGTGGTGGTTTTGAACTATTTTAGGTATATTATAAGGACAATTTTTTTCTATTTCCTGTCTCCCATTTTTCATTCTATTATATGTGTGGAGGAGGCAGGTACACTATCTAATTAGGATTATTAAAATATGGAACTTATGTCTCCTGTAAGGGTCACAACTACCAAGCCTTTTCTTTCTCGGTGGAAATATTTCTAATGTAGTGGTGGTGTGAAGGTTACCCTCATTGTTTTAGTTGGATATGTGGGAATAATCATTAATGGAATTTCTCTAGCATGGAATTTTTTGGATTCTATTTTGTTTTTTTCTTTATGGATGTTCATCTATTTTTTAGGTAGTGGGGTTTGGATTCCAATTGGCATGTGATCAAGTGTTCTTTAACATGACTTTTGTGATTATCCTTTTTTGGAGTTTTTTTCTTTCTTTGTTAAATACCCATTTGGTTGTAATGTAGAGAGGGGGTGTTATTCACTATTTATTGATGTTGGTTTTGGGGTCTCTAGTCCCTTATACTCATACCCCCTATTTATTTATTTTTGAGGGTTTTATACCTATCTTTTCATAAAGAATAATAATTTATTTTATTTAAATAACAATAATAATATCATTATTATTACTCTTAATTTAAATATTAATATAAAATATTTGAATAATAGTTTATAAATATATATTTATATATAATGAAATTTAAGGAATTATAGTGGTGAGGAATGGGGGAGGGAATTCCCCATGCATGACATATGCAAGGTTAAATGGTGGGACCACGACATAGCTAACTTGGAAAACCCACATGTCATGAAATCATCTATCCATATAGATCCAGACTATCCCCCCTACAAAAATATACCATCACCTCTCTATTTGACCTAGTATTTAAATCCCTCTCCAAAAAATTCACAACACTTCCCCAAGATCTTATAACTACTAAAAATTGGGCAGACATGTTAGAGAAAAACACTTGTTTCATCATTGTATGACATTCCACCACTGGACAAGTCACTCGAACAATGATTTCATGATTTTAACTACCATAACCATATAGTCCCAGGCCCTGTTTTCTAGCATGTATTATTGAAATATACTCACATTTTACACCACCTCACCGTATATTGATGACACCCAACGAGAAACAATAACAACCTCTTCTCCTCTGATCTAAGCCAACATAAGCCACCAACACAGTACCACCCCCTCACTCCCTATCACCCTATATATCTCACTAATATAAATTACCTCAAGTAATTTATACAATATCTTATTTATAGTGATGTGGTGTAATGAACCAACCCAACTGACCTCTAAACTTGTAGTCGGACCAGTCACCACATAGCCAAAATCATGCCTCCTCATACACCAGAGGCTACTGACTAGCTGTGAGGGTCTAATGAGGTTATAACTGGGAGACTATACCATCATAGTTATAGTAGAACAATGGTTTATAATATAATAAACAATAGGAAACAACATATGTAATTGGCAGATAAGGATAGGGAAATGGAAGAAATATATAAATTGAACAACATATGAAAGACAATGCCAATGTATACATTGAATTCATGTCTAGATGGAAATACATAAAATAAAATAATAAATATATATTAGGAATAAAGATAAAAGACATACATATGAAGATAAATGAAAATCCCTTAGGGTGAACTCCATGACAAACCAGAGCTCCAGCTCAGTTCTTGGCTTCTAACTCCCTGGTATAAGAAAAAATACTCAAGAAAATATCCATGGTCCTATGAACATGATATCTACTCAGGTACACTAGTGTAACGGAAACCCAACCATGTTGAGACATATAAATCCATGTAGGTTACCACCCATAGTGTCTATAACTAAAACTAGTCTTTGAATTTAATGTGAAGAAGTGTGAAGGTAATATGAATAATGAAAGTGTGGTGAATAAATAAATAAACACTGGTCGGATCAGGTTCCATTTGAACACCTGTCAAACTCTACCAGATTTAGCTCATAGATAGAATGAGTTTATAATTGGTAACTATAAATATAATAATACTATATATATTGTATTGTTCTATTTTTTATCCACTTATATGAACTAAGTACGTGTAGAAGTAATTGGACATATACCTTGAAAACGAGGTGCTATGTAGACCAGGGCTCAACTCAGTCCCATATGACTAGTCTAATTGATCATATAAACTCAAAAATAGGATAAATTCCCAACATATCTTAATGAGTGGGAGACATCATTATCATTACATGAGATGGTGAGTGTTCCATCATCTAAAAACTCGAACAATAGTGAATTTCTTGTCAAGTAAACATTGAAAAGGGATGAGGTGTTCCATGCCCACCATTCCAATAGTCTCACTGGTGAAAGCATCATGATGAACACCTGATGTAATGGAGCATGATACATCCATTATAAACAATACCCTTTCCATCCTTCCATATCCCATTTCAAGGCAGAATCATAGTCATAATATTATGCATGATTTAGTACCTATCATGTTTTTCATTTACCAATCCAATAAAATCAACACATAAAATTTTAATTCATATTATATTTATTTTCCTAAACAAATGTGTGGCATTGCCACCCATTTCGTTGAATAAAACCATTTAATTTAAACAAATCCTTTAACATAGATCATTTAATTTCATTTAGGGAAGAAAAAATCATGAAGAAGATATTCCATTTTAACACATGTCACTTCATTTATCAAAAAATGTAAAATAATTTTATAGGGCTCAAAGGGTCACTTATAAGTTACCATGGTTAATTGGGAAACCAACTACATGGTAAATCTCCTTTAAAATGTGAACCAATCCCTTAGTAGAGGATTGATTCATTACACATTTACATAAAAGGAGTGGAAAATCATTTATAACCTCAATAAATTTTATGTTTCAAACATTCAACAAACTAAAAAATTCCATCAAATCATAGAGAAATATCTATTGAAAAGTGAAAGCATGATTTAAAACACAATAAGTACTCTGTAATTTTGAATATAGAGAACCTCATCTGTGTGGTTTTATTATAAAAGCGTGATTTTTTATAAAAAGTTAATTTATAATAAATAAGAATCAAATATTATATTCATAACTCAATTCACATTAAATATTCATTCTGTAAAACTACTAAACATAAAGAAAAAAGAGATTCCAAATAGAACTTAAGAGGTTTTGTTACAAATTGGATGAATGCGAATAAGGGAAATTCCATTATTAATCCTAAATAAACACATAAAAGTTATTATGATAATTTATTCAGCTAGTTATAATGTGAAATTAAATCCTGAACACCCAAGGGGTGTCTTTGGATGAGGTTGACATCCTTAATTTACTAAAAAAATATCAACGGGAGTAATAAAAGGCGTATATAACAATTTTAAATGAATAACTATATTTGGTAGCTTTTTGCAAAAAAGGTCGGCATGTGGCGCAACAATTATATGTATAAAATGGAGGAAACATGAGAAAAAAATCGATATACCACATACCTTATTCTTATTATGATTTACCCATCCATTCTCATGGTCTGATTTGGTCCAGTTTGGATGAAATCAAGGAAATGGACATTTTCTCGAAAAATATGGAAAATGAGTGTACACCAAAATACAGTGGAAGATAGGAATAGAAAATTAGAAAAGAATAATGAGGATTTGATAGAATACTAATTAGAATTCATAGAGAACAAAGGTATTTGAATTTGAGTATGGATGAAGGAGATATCATCATCCATAGCATATGGAGAAGGTGGAAACCACAATAGAGGGAGAGGAGGAGCCTGGTGGAAATGGGAGAAAGGAGAAGAGATTATTTCATTATAAGTTCATTAAGTGAATGTTTTTAATTTCACCCTCAAAATAAGGATGAATAGTTTTGTTACCTATTTGACCAAAATATGAACCAACTGTGTGGCCCCACTGCTTAAGAACCCCACCTCACATGGTTGTGCTACACAATTTTCCATAACCATGCACCGACCGTGTAATGAATAGTGAGAGGTTATTTCCTAACTGCCACTAAGCATGTGGGATAGTCACACTGTTTGGGTAAACCACGTGTGGCATATGTGAGTCACTTCTACTCCCCTACTTCTGGGGGCTACGCGATTACAAAACAAACTATACACCCTGTTCAGACCACCTAAACCTGTGATTTTTGGGGATTGATGCTACTATAAATCAACAAGACACTTGAGGGACCCCTCAAGAATTTAACCAAATATTAAAAAAAACATTGAAGTGTTCCAACCCTAAGAATTATGTTTTGATTAATGATTAAAAATTCTAACCATACACTAAACACCCAAATTAAAATTCTTTTCAAATTACACATTAGATAAAAAACGGGTTGTTACAACCATCCCACCATAGAACTTCTCATCCCCAATAAGCCTTTGGAAAAAAATGAAAACATCACCCGACCTACAAGGATTGTGAATTATCATTAAAATGATCGTTTTGAGTTTCCGAACTCCTTTCACACTTTCAAAAATTACATAATCATATAACACATAATCCATTAAAACCTGATCCAATGCTCATTCTTTTATAATAACACCGATATAGTTCTTAACTAATCCCATTTAACTAGAGACAAGATCATGTCGTTTTCTCTTTAATCATCTGGATAATTTTACTCCGCACCATAGGTATTAATATCTTCAGGGTTCAATTCTAAGCCACCGAACACCCCACCATCAGAATTACCATACAATGAATTCCTCTACGCATTCTAGCGATGGAATTGGAATTATTTTCATACTTTAGTGAACCCAATTACTTCAATGATCCTAACATGGACCTCACTAAAAAGCGGAGTTTCCAGTAAATATCCAAGTATCACTGAGAGGGGGAGGTGGTGAATTAGTGATATAATTTTCTATTATGTTTCCTTCTTTTTAAAACAACCTTCCCCTCCTTCTAAAGAGTTATTTCCCAGATGAGTGCTCACTACCACAATAACACATTATTTACAAGGTTCACAAATCAACAAGAGTACCTACGTCGTTGGTATGGTATGAAAACAATCCAGGACCATACAATACAATAGAAAAGAATTCTTTTATGTAGAATACAACAATTTGGATTTACCCTTACACTCATGTAGTACTTGGGAGATAATATTAAAGTGTGTGCACCCTCTTAGCACAAATAGGGTAATTCAATATCTCTATTCTTCTTACCAACTTTCACAAATCTAATCTTTGAAAAAAAAACTATAGTATTTTCTATCTAGAAGCTAATAGGAACTACATAGATTTCATAATAATACTTATTCCTATACCAAAGTCATATCTTGATCCACGTGGAAGCACTTCTCACTTAATTTTGGTACTCACATCTTCATCTCTAAGAGCTCCTTCGCAAAGATCCTAGCTTCATAGAGAAATCTAGTTTATAGAGATATATAGTTCGTAGATCTCACTAGATCACATATATTACTATTTTCACTGAGCACATATCGGTAATTGTGATGTTCACTTATTTCTCAAAGCTCAATGGCTCGCTGTGAATCTCTTTTCCTTCATATAGCTTACTTCCATCGCAGAGCTCACATTCTCCACAATCCATCATCACAATTTGAGAGATATAAAATTATCATTATGTCTCTATAATTTTTTCCATGGGGTTTGTGGTCTATTTATAGGTGATTCAACCAATCCTCAAACCTTCAGTGAAAATTCAGCGCCACATCCGCCCAAACCATGGATCTATGAAATTTCAGCCCAAAATCACAATTCATCGTGAAGCATGGAGGCTATTTTACAGATTTGAAAAGAATCTCCACAAAGCCCTTTCTCTTCCTTTACGCCATAATTATCACTCACAATTCTCATTCCCTTTGATATTCACAAAGCTTTTTGTAATCGTAGAGGTCACTATCAAAATTCTTTTTTCATTTGTGATATACCCTTCAAGAATCCTCTCTATGTGAAATTCATGCCTTTTGCATGTTTTGATGATATCTTCAAGGATATCCACTTTTCAAAATTCTAGACCAACTACAAATTTTGGCCCCAAATTTTTTTTGCAAACACTGAAAAACTATTCCACCTTAGACACATGATTCTAAAAAACTAACCATGCCAATTGACATCATCTTTTCTCCCCCTTTCCTTTAAAAAACATGCATATCATTTTCTCCAACCAACTTATGATATCTGTGAAATAAAGACCAGAAGAGAATTTTATGATTGACCATGGAAAGCATTATTACATTCGTGTATTTCCTTACCCACTTATAAAAATTGAATTTATTTCCTTTCTACTCAAACATCCTTAACAATAAAAGAAAATACTTTGTTCATCAAAAAACATCATCATCCAACTTGGTTCCAACAAAAAGAAAATGTTGAATCCTGATTGACCTAAATGAAACTAGTGATGCATGTTTTTATGGAAGAAACTTATAACCTTTACAACACAAACTCCAAAACCAAAAGACATACCTTAAAAATTTCCACTCAACTGCATACATCAAAAAACAAGGATAACAGGTCGACTAACCTTCGACTGAGCATTACCACAATGATCGGATTAGATGGCCGACATAATTCAAACTCAGACATGATTCCTTTTACAATTTATATTTCATTTTCAATGATCACATTCACTGAAGTCAATACCTAGATTTTGGGAACATTCCCTGATTATTAAACTACTGGATCATTTAATTCATAATTCCTTAACACAAACAAGGGTTTAACAATATCCATACCACTGGAATAATCACCCTTTAAGAGTTACCCCTGAGCATGAAAACAAGTCTGGGGTATCCTTGGAGTAATTTAAATGGATTCTGAGGAACTGAAAAAAGGTATTCAACACACCATTATTACAAGTGAGATGTTGGTAAAAATATAAGAAATATAAATTCGATTATTGACTGGTCCCAGAATGAAATCCTCATAGAATTCAATTCAATAAAAAATGGATGGATTCCAAGAGTCCATTAAAGGAATTATTACATGGGAACCCAGGTATTACTTCAGACTGACCTTTCCTCGATAAAAACAATTCATATGGTGTAGAAATCTGATAAATCCTATTTATTGAAATAGTAAAACATTAGAAAATTTTAGCTCAGTGTATAACTGAGGCTATCTTAGTGCATTGAGGAGGATTATAAGATTGGGGACATGCTCATCGCTTAAAAAGAGTACACTGAGAGGGTACGAAGTTACCAATGGAGATTCAAGAAACATCCATCCCATTCAAGATAAATTGATCGACACAGTTTCAAACCTACCACACCCAAAAACTAAAAGGAAGAAAAGTTAAACCACTACTGTTTGAATTCTATAAAGATTATCGACTTCACATGCCTATGGGTCACTACCCCAAACATGATTCTTTTAACACCAAGTCGTTCCATGATCTCTCAATATTACCAACTAAAGTCCATCCAAGGCCAACAGTGTTTCCAAATTGTTTCATACACATCCAACCACATCACTATCCAGATATAGAGAAATCAGTAAAATTGATAAAAACATTCAAACCTAAATGGAATTCATGAATGAATAACCATTTCCAATTTTCCTCCATGGTTTTGTTCTCTCTACTTGTAAGGTCACGTATTCATTAGAACTGATGTGATGATCCCCAACTTAGGAGCTTCGTAGACATTGCGAGATGAGATATAGACTAGAGTCTCCCAAGCACACTAGGTCATACTATCCTTAAACAATTCCATGACACTACAATGGGTCATGAACATAAGTATCAAAGTACATGGCATGAAATAAAAAACCTACCTGACCAACATGCCAAAAAATATGATCCTCTTAGAATGCCATCCTGATCCTTGGAAAAAATGTGATTCATTTAATGTCCAAGACACTATACACCAGAGATGACCCAAGAACGTACCCAAAAACTTAAGGCTCACAATTTCACCAAACTCAACCGAATCATTATATCATTTAGGTACTCAATGGGAACCATGTGTATGAACACACACAACCATAATGTTTCATAAAAAAAATGACCATCCTTGATACTGTCCATAGGCTTTCCTCTCTATACATCTAGATATTAGGTGGTTCATATAAGAGATCTATCCTAGAGTTGTATTGATCCATACGACCTTTTACCTGGATCAATACATACCATGTCACCCACCAATAAAGAGAATAAAGGGAGTCGCGTGACCGAAAAAGTGGACGACCATTCCCTAGGACTGTATAACCTGTTGAAACTGAGCATTACGTAATACACAAGACCATAATGTGGTTTAGTATAAAATGACCATCTAGAAGAAAAAATGATGTCATTTAGAGGCTAAGAGTCCTACTAGGTACAATTACACCCGAATGACACCAAACATCAGAAATCTCATTAAATTTAGAGGTGATTTAATCTATAATGATTCTACCTACCACAGGGTAGCCCCATACCAAATAAAATCATCATCCCCATCACTAGGTCATTCCAAACAGAATGTCACTAATCCTAAGAGACCATTATTTATTATTTTTCTAAAAATATAAAGGCCTGCAAAAAAATGATTAAGTTTCTGTTCAAAGGAAATACATGGAGAAGTTTAAACTATCGATACACGAGGTTTTAAACTAATTATTCCTTGTAAGGTTTCATTTTGGATTCATTAAATTTCTTCACATTTAACATTTAAACATTTTAAAAGACATAAAATGGAACTTCAAGTACCAATTATAAAAAATGAAATTGATAAAGATATCCAAATAGGGTCCCATTAAGCCAACCTGGGTTGATCATAATGAAACAAAATAGAAGTTTCCTTATGATTCATATTTCATAACATCCATTGCATGTTATATAAAAAGAAACATACCCCAACTGAACTACATGGATCTAATTGTGAATTTATAATGATAATAGTAAATATCACCAAGCCCGTGTGATAGGGTCACATGCCATTATAAAGGCATTCAAATTACTTTATATAAAAAATTAAACAGCTTTTACATTCATAACAATTTAAAAATACAACAAGCTCATAGAAAATGGTTTAGTTATATTGTTTTATATCTACCAATATGTAAATCACCCATAAACATTATAGGTTAGAATTTGACTCCAATTAATCAAAACCCAATCACCTTAAAACTTGAAATTTAGAAGGTTTTACATTTTTAACAATGAAAATTAGAAATATATAATGTAAAAAAGATAGTTTGGTTACAAAGTATACATTTTTTCAATAATATGTTTCCCATGCACATTACAACTAAAAATCAGTCCCTGTCAATTACAACCAAAAAAGTCAGCACATGAATCCAATTACATATTGAAAAAAACCAGGAATTTTATCATAAGTATTTAAATATAGAAACATGATATTAAGTATGAAACATGTCATAAAATAACATAATCATGGAAGTCAATTAACATGATAAATAAAACACCATGCATTTCTTATAAATAAGAATGATGATGAAACAAAATCGTGGAATAACACTCAAGCCACACAATCAAAATCTGTAAGAAGCCTATGAATGCAACTAAAAGGAATGGTATATGCATGGCATGTAAATATATATGTTCCTATAATGATTCATGTAACACTACAAATTTTCCATATTGGGATAAGGAAAATTATTATAAATTTCATAATCAATAAGATGAAAAATCACACTTGTCACTCAAGGTGAAATCATAATCAACTGTAACAACAAGCAGAAAGAACATTAACCTCATTCCTAGCAACATGGAATTTTACTCATGGGTGGGGTGATCAGTCCTTGACATGAATATTTACCAAGAACTAAAACATTCCTATTATCTTGTATAGGAGACCAAAATAGTAAGACAAAGGAAATGAAACACCTTCAAACCCACTTTTTAACATCTCGAACTAACTGAACATTAAGACATTAGGTAGACTAGTCGCACATGGCCTCAAGCATGACTCCCCATATTCCATAGGCTTCTAACTAGTAGAATGTGTCTATGTTGGTGATAGTATGGAGAATATACCCACATTATCAGAGTATCATAGTGGTGTATCAGATAATAAATAACATACAATAATATAATCAATAAGAAAAGAATGATAGAGAGGTAGAAGAAATATATAAACACTGGTCATCTCAGGTTTCAATAAAATACTTGGATGACTCTACCTACTTCAGATCCTGTATAAAATGTGTTTCTGAAGAGTAACTATATATATAGTAATAATATATATATTATAGTTTAATATTGCATCCACCTATATGAACCATGTATGTGCAGACATATGTTTCCATATACCTGGAATACTAGGTGTTGGGTGGATAGAGGCATAACACAGTCATCCATAACTAGTCTAATCAGGACTATAAGCTCAAATAGAGTGTTCATTCCCTACATCTCATATTGTGTGGGAGACATCATGATCGTCACTTGAGATGGTGAGTATACCATCATGTTAACAATCGGACTTTAGTGATTGTGCAGTCATGCCAACACTGACAATGGACATATTCCTCCATTCCCACTATACTAATAGTATCACTAGTGTGAGAATTCTTTCTCAACACCCGATTTAATAGAGAGTGGTACCTCCATGATAAACAAAATCCCTTACTATAATTCCACAACACCTATCAAGGTGTAATCATATTCACAATATTAATCATGAGATAGTACTTGTCATGATTATCATTTTTCAATCCATATAATCAATTCATAACATTTAAATTCAAATTATATTTAAATTCGTACAAAAGTCTTGTCCTTTCCACACATTCCATTTAATACAACCATTCAATTTAAACTAGGGACATCACATAGATCATTTAATCCCATCCATGAAGGAACTTCTTTTGAATAATATATTCCATTTTAACATATGTATTAAAACTAGAAAAACATGGGAAATAATTTTACAATGCTCAAATGACCACTTACATGGATCCATGGTTAATTGGGAAATCACCTATATGGGGACTCTGATTTACAAAGCGACTGAATCCCTTAGGTGGAGCTTGATTCATTACACATTTACATAAAAGTAGGTAGACGCTATCTTATAACATCAATAAAGTATATTTATTAAATATTCCATATAATGAACAATGCCATCAAATAATAGATAAACACCAATGAAAAAGGGATATAATGATTTAAAAGACTCTAACCACTATGTAATTTTCAGGATAGAGCACCTCATATAAGGGGTTTTATTATAAAAACCTAACAAATTTTATCCAAAAATTCATTTAGCCTAAAAAAAATTTAAATATAAGTGGCATAACACAATTCACAATAATTATGCATTCTAGAAAAACTAACATACTTGAAAAAACGGACACATAATTTAAACATGGAACTTAGGAAGTTCCATTATCAATTGAAAAAAATACCTATATGGAAATTTCCATTTTTATTCCAAGAAGGATTCTTAGAATGAATTCCAAGCATGTATTAAATTAGTTATAGAGGGTAAATTTAATCCATCACAATGAAGGGGAGTCTAAAGACAAGGTTGAAATCGTCAATTTACTAAATAAATTCTCAACAAGAGTAATAAAAGGTTAATATACCAAATTAAAATAAATAAATCAATTTTAAGTCCATGCATGGAAAAGGAAATAATATGGAACCTCAACTAATATCAAGATCTGATTCGATTCTGTTTGGAAGAAACTAATGAAACATTCATTTTCCCTAAAAATAGGGCAAATAATATCCCACCAAAATAGTGGAACTGATAAAAATATAAACTTATAAAAGAATAAATTGGATGAAAGTTATTTTCAATGTAGATCCATAGAGACTGATGGCATTTTAATCTGAGTCCAGATGGAGGTGATATCATCATCCCTAGGTTATGGAGAAGGAGGAACCCATGGGAGAGGGAGATGAGGATCCCACTAGAAATGGGAGAAATGAGAAGAGAGGGTTTAATTTTATCTTCATTAAGGGAATTTTTAAATTTCACCAAAAAATTGGGCCACACATTTTGGACTCATGGTTGGCAAAATATTGTGCCAACCATGAAGCTCCCACTTCTTAAGAACCCCACCTCACCCGGTTGTGCCACACGGATTTTCCAAACTATGTGACAACCATGCAATGAATTTTGTGAGGTTACTACCTGTGTTACAATAAAAATGTGGAATATTTTAATTGTTTTTTTAAACTATATATATCCCATACGGGGCACTTCTACTTTCTTACTGTATCTGTTTGGTTTACTATTAGGGGGTTTTATGGTTTTAGAAAAATTATGAACCCTTTTCAGACCACCCAAACATGTGATTTTCATGGATCCACACTTCCTAAAATCAAAATGACAAATGAGGGACCTCTTAGGCCTTTACCATATTCTAAAAACAAGTATTGGAAGTCTTACCACCATTTTAATTATGTTCCAAATCATGATTCAAATATCATCGAATCCAATAGATGCCAAAATTCAAATTCCCTTAAAATTCTACCTGGGATTAAAAACACAGTTTGTTAGAAGTAGATTCACCCAAGATACTGATATATCCTTCTTTTATTTTTATTTCATGACATGATGTTCTAGACTTAGTACTCTAACCCCCTCTGTCCCTTATATCTTCAGTATAGAGGAAGGGGCACTATACCATTTTTGGGGAAAAACTGTCTATTAGGTCCTCTAGCCACTAATATACTTTTTCTATTTCAATCATATTATAAATTTAAATGTTATTAACTTTTCAAAATTTAATTCCATATTTTGATTCTAAATAAAATTTCAGTTTTAAAATATTTTTATAGAGACATATATTTTATACCAAAATTTTAATTCATTCATTCAAATCATTTTAGGTAAGCGTTCAATGAAGGTGTGTGATTTTCAAAAATTCAATTCACCAAGAGTTCAATATAAATAATTTAATTTATTTATAACATGGAAGAGTTTCAATTAGATAATTATTAATAATTAACTATAATTATATTGAACATGTAAAATTTATTCAAGAAGTTTATTATTTTTCTACCTCAGGGGACCACCATCTACTTCTCTTGATCCTATGATTTTATTCATTATATCTACGTATAACTGATATTTAAGTATAAAAATCATCAATTTAGATAAAAATAGACACTATATGAGAATGATTTTGATTTATCATTTTATGTCGATGTTAAATGAGGCATCACACTTTGATAAATACTATTCTAATTGAATTTCATTCCAGGTTAATAGTTTACAATATATCATTATTCATTAATTTAAAAAAATAAAATGAAGTGCATGAAATTTTATAAATTTAATTATTTATTTTCAAAAAAACATTTAAGTAAAAAATCATTTTCTTCTGTAGAATGTTTCATAGTTAGTTAAAAACTACATTCCATGATCAATAAAACCATAAATGATTTTTTGAGGTCATTTTATAAGTTAAAATTATGATCCCCCCATCATGTGTGAAATTAAAAAAAATTATTTTAAAATTGAGAAACTCTAAAATTTCAATTTGTAGACATTTTAATTTTCCTAATAATTTTATTTATTCAACTTTATCCCAATATATAGGATTTCAATTTCTATTCCTATTTAACACTTCATATTATGTAATTTAAATATAATAATGAAAAATGTTTTTAAATGAGAATGAATCTTATAGATTCATTGATCCCAACATATTTTAACATAAATTTTATATAAGTTAAAATATTTATTTAGGTTTATAGATGGTTCATTCATATTGAACATATATTTTAGGATGGAATGTCTTTTTAATTTTTAACATAGTGTTTACCAATCGTTAGAGAGTTCTATAAAACATTGAGGTGAAACTAATATATCAACCAAAGATAATCTAAAGGGGTTCCCCGTGATTTATTATTTATTCTATAAAATATAATATATATATTAAAGATAATCAAGTCATAAATATTCTTGAATGATGATAAAATGATCATAATTTTAATGTAATCAATCATAACCCATATGGCATTAATTATTTTTAAGGTCCTTCAAATACTTGTAGAAAAATTAGTGGAAATGTTCATCCATTTATATATTGGTATAGAATATGATCACATTAGCACTTTTACATTGGGTATTTTACTTTTAATTTTTTCAAAACCATACACCTTAATGTATATTATCTAATATCTCTTTAATATTTCCCCTCTAAAAATTCCCTCAAATATTTATATTCATTTTTCTGATTCTAGGGATTATATAGAAAGATGATCTATGTGTTTCATCAAAACATTTCTTTCAGAATAATATAAATGATTCAAAAAATTTATACTAGAAATTGTGATTTATTATTATTTTGGCCTTCAATAATAGCCCTCCCCCCACATTCTTTCATATCTATAAATTATCACATTGTATCACCTTGATATTCATTAGGTTAGATGGTTACAAATTTATTTGGGACAAGTATAATGTCAACCATTCCATTATTATTTTATGGTATATAATTTAAATAACCATAAAGATTTGATCTCTTTCATTTCTCATCATGGATTTGGTATCAAGATCCAATTTTAGAGTGCATACACTACCTTATTCTTTTTTAGGATTTTAATGAATTGAATAAAGATAATCCTTAATCAAATATAGCAAAATTCATTTTCTCATATTAAACTCATTCTATGTGAATATACACACTTTTCTTTTTTAATATATATTAATATATATATCACAACTCAAAATAGATATAAAATTATGTACTCTTCAATTTTAATATTACTACAACTAACTCAAAATAATATATTGGGTAATTAATCTCATAAATCATTAATTTTCATAATTTATAGGTGACCACCATTTTATTTTTCAATAAATCAGAACCCAATCCATTCATTGAAACACCAATATATACCAACAACAATTATTCACTTAAGGGTCGTGTGAGTACCAGTGAAATGTTTAATGTTTTATAAATATCATTAAATATATATTTCATATTCCTCAATCTAAACCTAATTTACTTCCTTGACTGTTAATTTTCTTATTAGGTTGGAATATTATGAGAAATAACTTCTAAAATGAAAATAATACCCAAACAACTGAAGAAAATCACACATCACTATTACTGTGGTTGGCTTGGGTTATTATTTAATCACCATTATATTTTAATGTTATATAAATATCCTTTTTCATATGAGTCAAAAACCCTTATGTGTACCATATTGCATAAAAAATTCTAATTTACTGAATTGGGAGAATATTCCTCATTTTCATAAGAGTCCTTAATACAATTGTAAAATTATCTATATATTCTTCATTTATTTTGGAATATATGAGAATATCATGTATAAATAATATAAAAAATTTACTGATGCAATAACTCAAATAATATTCATCAAAGTTGTTAATATTTTTAGAACATTTGTGATCCCAAATGACATTACTATCAATAAAAATTTCTCATGTGATGTGTGAAAGGTCATTTAAAAAAAACAGTTTTCATAATTAGTTGTTTAACTCCTTATTGAAATTATATAAATTTATCCCCTATAATTCATTAATTTCTATTTATGATGAATATTTTATATAATATAAACTAGTAATGATTTTGGATATTGAAGAATATTTTGATGATAAAGAGTTAATACTTAAGTGTCCCTCTTCAATGTTATAAATCACCATGAAATAATATAGAATGTAAATAAAAATGGAGCCATTCTATATCATAATAGTTAAAGAAATTAAAAAAAATTAAGAAAGACAAGACATGGGAAATGTTAAAGAGGATCAGGATAAGTAATACCCAATTTATTATAATATATATATATATATATTAATCAGGTTCCTATCTCAATAACATATTACCTTTTAATGTAAAGTAGTAAATATATCTTACACGCATATACAAGAAACACTAACCAAAAGTGGGGATCACTTTCCAATATATCGATAGACAATTACTTATCCACAAATATACTTTGACAAAATGATCAAAAAATGATAATCCCTTAGCATTATGAATTATTCGATCAGTAGATATAAAAGTGGAATGTTCTTATTTCTAAGTCATATTCAGTCATAATATGAAATATTGGATGTGAAAATAAGGAAATAATGAGATATTAGAATATTTATATAAATCAAGGATAAATAATGAAAAAAAAATTAAAGAGAAAGACATATAGGCCAATAATAAAAGAGATTACTCTTTGACAAGGATTGTGAAAATGATCAATGGAAAGTTTAAAGGCACATAAGCTCCCCATAACTATAAGATGATCCCTCAGTTCTTAAATAACCTCGGACCTTCAATCTTCAATTCATACACCACATGATCTATCCTAATGATTATATATATATAAAAACTAGATCATTGAGAAATATAATCATGGGATCTAATGTGACTTCAATTTTGATCCTTAAAAATTTGTTCCTTATAGCTGATGTAACTTATTTTATGACTGTGTCTCTCCATGAAATTGATTTTATATAGAGATTATTTTATGACATATCACAATGTGATAATAAATTTTTTGGATGTTATGTTGATATTAAAATGTTATGTTTGTTTCACTTTATCATCTTTCCACCAATAGTTTGAAAGAATAAAACTTTGTATAGAAGTCTCTAATGAATTTGTTATGTGAATTAAACTTCTTAATTTTATATTTATCCTTGATATTATTTTTTAATATATATAATATATATTATGAATTTTATTTTGTAGACATATTCAACTCAATGTTTTTCATCCATTAAATGGTTTATCTATTTCCTTGGTGTGCACAGGTAGTTCAGTTGCAAGTAGGTATAAATGTTGTACAATTTTATTTTATCCATTTATTCATATATTATTCATTTTATCATTATTTTATATATATCATTAAAAACAATTAAGATGATATATTGGATAAAAAAAGTTTCTTGTGATTATTAAAACACATCATTTCATAGTATGTGAGTTTTCATATTTAGAAGATGTCCCAAATAATATTCTCTTTTTAATTACTAAAAGACACAATACATTAAGGAATAAATCAAAAAAAATTTATTTATTTATTTTTACTATAAAATTAATATAGAAACATAATATATAATTATAAATAATGTTAAACCTCTTGTTTAATATCAAATTGAACAAAATATTTCATATAAAAATCTCCCCCTTAAGTACACTCTCCACATGTGTGGTAGTGGTATGTTTCAAATTATAAATTTCACCACTTTAATTCAATATGATTTCAAATTAAATTATAATTTTTTTGGTTCGAACAATACTAAAAAATGGAAACATATTTTTTATATCCCATATGTAAAAGAAATGAAGTCATGTGACCTTATGAAAAACAGATGGTTCTCTAAAAAATGGTAATTGTTGAAAGATATTCAACCCAAACTATATAAAATAGGTTTGGAATTAGATTGAAGATTTTATTCATAGTTTAAATAACATAATTTTTCTAAAAATATTAAATTGTAAAAAATGAGAAAATAGATGGATACAACTAAATTGGAAGTTTGTATGATATGGTTTTATAAAAATATTAAATAAGGAACTCTACCTAGTTTTGTAAAAAAATTGGTAATGAATTTTAATAAATGAATATGAATACAATATTGACTAATGATTACCATTTTTCTAAGCGTCAAAACATAACCATGTAAATAAAAAGTACGTGACTTGATTTTTTGGTAGATATTATCCATTTTATTATTTTTGGATGTGGAAACCTTGGAATGTATGGATTTTATGTTCATGAATTTCTTTGATTTTATTCACTATTTTTTCAAACAATAAAAATGTATAAAAAGTATAATAGAATATTTTTCATGTTTGGGTAATTTTATTATTCTTTTATGATTTAACTATTATGATTTAAAATAGCATGGGTCCAATTTTATTAGTTTAATATACAAGAATGAATAATACATTAAAAATTTTCATAAGAAAATAATATTTTTCATTATAGGAAAAAATAATGTGTTATAATGAAAGGGTATGTTTTTTACAGATGAAATTACATGATGAAATATCTTGTAAATATCAATAATTTTTTTTCTAATTTAATTTGAGTTTTGTGTAAATAATATAGGAACTAATTGAAGGTAATTGATCTATCACCATTGAACTTTGTTGTTCGATAAAATTTCCGATAGGTGAATCTTCATTTATTTGATAGTTTTTCCTGATGAGTGCTTGACATGAAATATTTTGATATATATATATTTTTAGGTTCTAGATTATTGTTCATAATAAATTTAGATTCTATATTTTTATTATCAATCCTTCCATTTGAAATTATTCTCTACTTTATTCTTATATTTGGTTACAAACTATCAACTCATATAGAGGCTTTGAGTTTATTCATTGAGCATTTATAATATAAATTTATTGAAATGTAATAGTGTTCACATACCATTTCATATTTCTTTATCAAAATAGTATATTTTACGTAAAACATCATTTTATTCTACTTTGAAAATAAAATTCTATATTTTAAATTTATTTTTTAGGATATATATAAGTTTCTCTAAATTTTCTCTTCTATTTGTAAATATACACTATGTATTTTTTATACTCTTAATTTCTAGAATTATTATTAGTAATTAATTATGATATTTAATGGATGACCATATAGAGAATATTTCTTAGAAAAAATTTAATTACCCATAATTTTTTATCAGTAGAAGATATGTAGTGTTTAGTAGACATAGACTTGATTTTATTATATTTTTTTTCTAATTAATCAGTAAGTAAATATTCATTCTAATTTCTACAGTTCCAATTCAAAATCCTGATTTTTTCAACAATGATTACTGATATAAGAAGATGAATATTCATCATCATATTTTTCAAAGGATGAGGTTTTTGTAAATAAATCCCATATTCAACTATCATTTTCCATTCCATAGTCATTATAATAAATATAATAAATTGGTATTTGAATTTTTAATTTTTAAAATATGGAAATTCATTTGTAAAACATTCTTTTTTATATTATTCTTTTTCATATTTTTTATTATGAATTAGCTTTCCATAATTTATACTTAATTAGTTATTAGATCATCACTTTTACTGTTGTTGTTATGAAAATATTTGAAATGATTCACTCATGTAAAATTTTAATGAATAAATTTTCAACTCACATATTCTACGGATTCATGTGCTATTGATATAATCTTTATCAAGGTGACCTATTATTTAACTTCTTTTATTATTTAATATTCTATCATAGGACCATAATTGGAAAGAGAATGGTGATAGACACTACCAATGTTCAACATTGGTTGTAGTTATACATTTTATATCTTATTTCTATCCGGTATAATCCTACCGATGGTTAACTTAATAAAATACTAGAATTCATGGGTGATTTAAAATGATCAAAAAAGAATATGTAAATCATTAGTCATGTTTGAGATTAAAACATTATGAATAAAATTATTTAAATTTGGATTTATAATTTCCATAGGTTTAAAATAATTTTACTCCTTCATGGGAATATTAAAATATATTAAATTATAATCCAGTTGGGTAGAATTATATAGATAAATAATGATTTTATCATGTCTTTACAACATGAAAAATTAGTTCTATGAAAAATGGAATAAAATAATCAGATTAATAAATAAATTATTATGATTTAAAATAACGTATTGGATCCATATATTATAATGTATATTGTCATTTTAATGTTGATAAAAAATATTAGAATCTCAGTTTGATATATATTGTAATATAAAAAAACTTTTAAGAGATGCGGTGAATAGAAAAACAGAAAAAAATATAAAGAAAGATTCACACATAAATTTATAGATCAGAAAAAAAATAAACTGCACAATTGAAAATAAATGAAGTAGGAAATGTTAAATATGTTTTGATACATAATAACTAATTACCTATTATATATATAATGAAATTACCTATCCCCAATTGTTTTCTCTTTTAATCCCAAAATACATGTGGATATTATACTTATATCCATAAAACTCTGATCACAAGAAGTGGTCAGTTTTGAATAAATAGGCATGCGATAGATTATCCTTGCCTCTTCTTTGACCTTATCAACACATAATAACCCCATATCTATAGGACTACATTGATCAAGAAGATTGATAGAAGAAAATTACTTATCCTCAAGACTTATTTGATAACAATACTAGAATATGAAATGATGAATGTAAAGATATAGGATTCTTATTCAATTTAGAAGTAGATATATAATCAGTATAAACATATCACATGAGATTAATGAATAAGGGAAAAATCCTGTAACAAAAGAACTTACTCTCTTGATAAGAATAGGGAATATGATCAAAGAAAGTTTTCAAGATACAAAATATATAATTACACATAATATTATCACATTTTTTTAAAAAATTATATCACTCTTTAAAACGTAAATCAAAAAACCAACTGATCTTTCCATATTATTTAATATACATATTAAAATCTAATCATTAATAAAAATAGTCATTGGATCTGACATGGCTTCTCTATTGATCATTATTAATTTGGTCATTATAGTTATTGTGATTTATTTCATGACTATTTTTCAATACTGAATTTGATTTAATGTGAAGATTCATTATTTAAATATCACTTTGTGGAAATTATTAAAATTTATATGATGCTCATATGAAATAATTATAGTTATAAATTTTTTTGTTCAATCATAAGTGTTTGGTAGGATTTAATCTTTCCATTAAAGTATCTAATGAATTTAATAGATTCTTTGAGATTCCTAATTTCTATTACAACCATGATATTATTTTATAGTAAGTAAAATTTAGATAATAAAGTGGATTTTTTTTTATTTCTTTACATAAAATATGTCCATCCATTAAATTCATTATATATTTCCTTGACATTGATCGATAATTATATAGTTTATATGTTTATATGTCCAATCCATTTACTTTATAAATTTCATCATATATTTTTCATTTTATAATTCATATATATATATATAAATAAAATAACATAGGAATATATATTGGATAAAAATAAAAGTTTCATTTCATCCATAAAGAACGACATCTTAGATGATGAGAATTGTTGTATATGGAGAATAACCCAACCATCTTCCCCTTTTTAATGATCACATGACTTGGTACATTATAGAGTAAATTAATAATATAAAATAATAATTCATTTATATTAAAGAGTTAATATACAAATTACAACCATTAATATTAAGTATTTAGAAGGTTTTTTACCGTCACCTTGAATGAAGATTTCATCTCACACTCACCCACTTTGAGGAAACCCCCCTTTTGATAAAGGTAAGATTCAACTTAAAATTTTCCATATTTTAAGTGAAATGGTTTAACATACAGTTTCTTCCATTTTTACTATAAAAAATATTGGAAAATAAAATATAAACCCTTTTCTCCCTATGTCAAATAAATAAGGATTTTCTCTCATATGGAAAATAGAATGTTCTAAAAAATGGTAAATATTGAATGATATTTAACTCAAAATATATAAAATAGATTGAGTATTATAGGGTATGTTTTATTTTTAGAACTTATTGTTTATTTTTTTTATAAAAATGTGAAAATGCTTAAAATTAATTAAACATATTACCATAACTGGCTTGGAAGTTGGTAATATGGGGTCTAATAATATCATAAAATTATTAAATATAATTATTCTTATAAAATAAATTATATAAAATTAATATTTGAATAAAAAAAATATTGGATAGTATTTATAATATTTAATGGTTTTTTAAAATAATAATATTGCCTAATAATGACCATACATGATTTTTTGGTCGATACTATTCATTTGATACTTTTATAAAGGATATACTTTGGTAAGTGTGGATTTTATGTGAATTTATTTCTACGATTTCATTTTTAATTTGAATAATCGTGAAAATTTATAAATATTATAATAAGAATATTTTTCATATATCAATCATTTTTTATTCTTGAAATACATGACTCTTATGGTTCCCTATATCATGAGTCTAGTATCATTAGTGTCATATATAAGTAATAATAAAACATTAAATTTTAGAAGGGGTCCATGTGCTTTCAATTTTATTACATGTTACAACAATTTTTAAAATGTAGATAGTCCATAAATTTAATTAAATATGATTAAAATGTATAATACCAAAATTGATATAATGGGAGGTCAAATAATATCATGAGGAAGTTTATCGTTGTATGGGATTCTATAATAGATTTAAGAATATGTTTGTGAAATACTTTTTGATAACAATTTTATTTTTAAACTATATAATTATCATGGTTGGGTGAATATGTTTTATAGTGATATTTATTGATCATTTTTTCATTTATATTCACACATTATAATCATTAATTATCCTATAACATGGAATATTTCACATGCTATATGGTATGAGTGATTACACTATATTTAATTTCTTATTAAGAAGGTGGTCAATAATATAATATTATCCAATTAGAATACTAATTGAGTTTTTAATTATTAAGGGATGAATGAAATGGTCTTAAGGTTAAAATAGAGTTTCATTCCATCTAAGAATATTTAAGGGTACATTGGAATTTAAGGTCTCTAAGGGTGAAATAAGGGCATCATTGGAATTTCATTCCATATACGAAGGATTAAGGGTACATTGGGATTTATGGTCTCCCATAATAACTTTAGGGTAATCTATAATTTCTTGATATCTAGAAATAATTAAGGGTGTATTTGGGATGTAAGGTCTACCATGAAGATATAAGGGTATATTAGTGTTTAAGGTCTCCTTGGTGGAATTAAGGGTATAGTGGGTTTCATTCTTTCCAAGAAGGCCTTATCATATACTAGGATTTAAGGTCTACCTAAAGGACTTCTGGGTCACCCTAGAATTTCTTTCTATCATTGAAGGCTACAGGTTCATTTTTATATGAGGCCTTTAAGGAGGAGTTAAGGAGACTATGGATTTTATGGTTTCCCGTGAGGAATTAAGGGTAAATTAATGTTTTTTCCATTTGGGAAGGTGTAAGTGTATAATAGGATTTGAGGTCTCAGAAGAGGATTTAAGGGTACACTAGGATTAAAAATAACTTAAAAGGACATAAGGATATATTAGATTTTTTTTCATATAGAAAGTATTAAGGTTATGTTGGTATTTAAGGTATCTTATATGTACATCATGATACACTAGGATTTAAGGCCACTTAGGAGGAAATAAGGGTAATTTTGGAATTAAGGTCAACTATGAGAACTTATGGGATTTTTATAGTTTCATATTGGGAGGAAATAAAGGTATGTTGGAGTTGTAATCAATCCAAGAAAGAATTAAATATACTTTATACTTTCATTTCATGACTCATCCCTCGGGGCCTGTGCCTAGACTACCCCAAGCCCAACTTCCATAGGCCAGGGCCTAGCAACGAGCACCGAAAAGGCATATCCCTAAAAAGGGAAGGAATTTCCTTTTAACCTATATGGACACACATTCTAAGAACAAAAGAAGAAGCTACCACTAAGTAAACAGTTGTAGTAAAAGAGTGTTGAGAGTAAATGGTCTGGAATACAAGCCCAACAGTAAAAGCACTAGTACATCTGAAAGGTACAATACAACTAAAAATGGGAAAATAGCTCCTGTATCGTCCATCAAGCATCCTACCAGAAGGGTAGGTATAGATCACGATCAGTAGTCCCAGCGTCATGTCACACCAAATAGTCCACCTCTGAGTATCGTTCAGACCTGGCTCCCTTAGCCTCGATCAATGTTGTACGTCACCGGCACAAGACACAACAAGGTGCGGGCATAGCCAGTGCAGGGGTGAGAATAAATATACTCAGTAGGGACCCCAAGACCCCCAGAGGTCTCCTAGAGTTCCAAAAAGGAAATACCACAAAAAAATACTTCAACTCTACTTAAGTATATGCCCATACATATACCTATGTTATCAAGATAAAATCATCTCATACATGAGGGAAGAATACCACAAAGGTAACACCACAAAGATAGAAATACCACATAGGTAACACCACTGAGATAAAAGTACCATTAATTTAACACCATGAAGATAGAACTACCATACAGGTAACACCATGATGACAACACCAAAAAGGTGTAAGTGGCACACAGGTTACACCACGAAGATAGATGTACGACACAGTTAAAACCACAAAGATAGAAGTACCACACAGGTAACACCACGAATATTGAAGTACCACATAGGTATCACCATGAAGATAGAAAAACAAAGATGAAACGTCTTATCTCAATATCAGGGATAACTTCTATAAATAAGTACAAATGATTAGTCGTGAGCTAGATCATCTTATTCTATAAAGAGGCATTGTTGGTGACCTACACATGATCGATAGGTACTAACCCCTAAGGACCCAAAAAGTATCTGACCCTCGTAGTATTGGTATGCACTGACCCACATAGGATCGCTGAGCACTGACCCACACAGGATCTGATAGATGATGACCCAAACAGGAACGACAGATGATGACCCACACGGGATCGATGTTGTTTCTTCATGTTATAGCCGACCATAGGATTCATCACACCCGGTGCGCTTGAGTTTGGTAGAATATTACCTCTTTATATCAGTCGTACCTCAAACGACACTAAGCTATACAAAGGAGTAACCCAAAGGACTTCCATGTCGTATAGTTTCCAATGGGATAGACGGTGCATCAATTAGATGTCTGGTCTTTGAGTTATAAGCGATTTAGTTCCAAGGGCCCGATTGGATTTGAGTTCAATCCAACTCGTCCATACTCTAAATATCTCTAAAAATCATGTGGAGTATACCAAAAGCACCACATAAATCCAAGGATCCCAACACCGCAGTTGGTTTGTGAAACAGACGTCTGGTTCTCCAGATATGGACCTTTAAGTGTTTCTGGGTCTGGTTGGGATCGGGTCCGGTCCGACCCGGCTAGGCCGACCCACCGGAGGCTCAGCCCCCTAGGACGCAGTCCAGCCCGACATGCTAGGGGGGGGGGGAAGCCTGGACAGCCAGTCCGAGATGCAAGGGGGAAGTGCAGCCCGCTGGCAGGGGGTCCGGCCTGCGGCGGAGCGTGGTCCGCAGGTGGCGCGGCCTGGTGGGTTCTACCCTTGTCGGTGCGAGGGGGGGGGGGGTACCGATCTCTCGAATGGCCTAATGGTTTTTCAGATCGTCTACAGTGGAAACGCCATGTGAAGCTGCGAGGTGGATTACTGGAATCACTAGAGCGGGTCTTGCTGGCCCCGTCTCATTCGGCCGTTGTGTGGACCAACTTCTCCAACAACGCGCAATGGCGAGCCGCTTCTCCACTTGTGGTCAGCCAATGTTCTGGCCACCTTACTCTAGTCTACTCCGGCTGCCGTGTTGTGGCCCGAGTCCTCCGGTGGTGTGCTGGTCACACTTCACTCTCCTTCCACAATCGGCCGGTGTGCCTACGACCTCCTCCTACTGCCGGAACTGACGAGTTGCGGCCAGTTCCTCCGACAGCATGGTTGTGTCAGCTTATCCCTCACGACCGGCCGGTGTCATTGGCCACCTTTTCCCCCACCGGTGGTTATCGCCGGTACCGCCACGCTGGCAGTCTTCAATGGAGAACAAATGGGGTAGCTAGGTAGAAAAATAGTAGAGGTTTTGGGCCAAGTTCGTTAGGCACGGGCCCTTCGTGTTAGTATGAAATCATAATGGAGGATTATAGGGTACAATAGAATAACTTTAATTAAACAATAATTAAACCCCTACCTCAAAATGATGGAGAAACACCCACGGTTGAGGAAGTGGGTCATTTTTCACTGTCCCCCACAACTAGCCTTTAACAACGATGCTCAATCATCAATATCCGGTTTGGGGTTTTAGTGTCGCTCGTCACTGCTCGCCAGAACTAGCTCCATCCCCCATGGGTTTGGCGTCCCGATTCTTTGTGATCTCTTCACTTCTTGACGAAGCTTTTCCAACACCTCTCCCCTCACTCCATATAAATAAGAGAGGGAGAGGGTAAGTAACAACATTGAGAATTAATGAGGGATCATTAATTAGGAACCTTATTAATTCCCCAATGTTTCTGTTACATAGGATTTAATGTTCAAGCCATGAATTGGCTTGACATGTCGTTGGTCCCACATTATCGCTTGTCCGTTGGAGGAAAAGATGGAAAATAAAATAACAATGTTATTTTATTTATTTCTTTTAAAATCCCAAAACATAAATTTTTCTCCAAACGTACTACATTCAATGTGAAGTCTCCCTGAATAGAATCCCAATGCTATTGATTCAATGGTGTCCACATATTTTTAATCTGAGCATCGGTTCAAAATTTAGAAAATGACACTCGCGCGTTTATTGAAAGTACCTTAAAAAATGTTCTGAAATTTATTTTGGGCACACAGGGCCTCAGAATCATGCGCCGTCAATTTTTCTAGACTCATAATAATTCCCTACAATTAAAAAAATTACATGGAAAATCCGGGTCTTTACATTATCCCCACCATAAGGATTTTCTTCCCCGAAATCGAAACCATAGACTAAGAATACAAATGGGGGTATTGAGCATGAGTCTGTGCCCCCCACTCCCAAGTGCTATCATGGAGGTTCCTATGCTGCTAGAAAACACACACCAGAGGTATCGACCACCTACAAAGGACTCTCTCATGTTGATCCTCAATCTCCACTGGAACCTTCGTAAACATCTCCCCATCATCGAAGTCCAGCTCACCGTGGTCGATGATGTGAGATGGTTCATGCACATATCTCTTCAGTTGAGATACATGGAAGATGTTGTGAAACCTCTCCAACTATGTTAGAAGTGTTAAGCAGTACGCCACCTCACCTATACTCCGATGTATCTGAAAAGGCCCGATAAACCTCTGTGTTAACATGCCTCCTTGGCCAAATCTCTGCAGTCCCCATCGAGGAGAGACTCGCAAGAATACATGGTCCACCTCCTGAAACTCTAAAGATCTCTTCCTCCTGTCAGCCGAAGACTTATATCTACTCTATGCAGTCTTCATCCAGTCCTGGAAAACCTTCACCTTCTTAATGGTAGCCCATACAAGCTCTAGACCCTTAAGTGTTGTCTCCCCTAGGTCTGTCTAACATAGAGGTGATCTACAAGGTCGACCGTATACGGCCTTGAATGGTGCCATACCGATGGGGGAGTGATAGATGTTATTGTATACAAAATCAACAAAGGGAATGTGATCCTCCCAACAATGAGCAAAATCTAGGATGCAAGCACGTAGCATGTCCTCCAGCGTCAGAATGGTCCGCTCCGTCTGACCATCCGCCTGTGGTTGAAAGGTGGTGCTCAGATGTAGCTGAGTCTCAAATTCCTCCTAAAATCACTTCCACAATCGGGAATTAAAACGTGTGTCATGGTCAGAGAAAATCATCGATGTCACCCCATGAACTCGCACAATCTCCAATACGTAGAGTCGTCCCATGCCATTTACTGATCCCTGCTCTCTGATAGGTAAGAAGTGAGCCAACGTGGTGATTCGGTCAATGATCATCTAGATTGAATCATGTCCTATGGACATACGTGGAATCCCTATCACAAATTCCATGGTGATTTCATCCCACTTCCACTCAGGCACCTCTAGTGGCTAAGCTATGCCTGCTGGAACATAATGTCTGGCCTTCACTTGCAGACCAGTGAGACATAGTGAAACAAACTCTACCGCTGCTTTCTTCATCCTAGGTCACCAGGGATGACATCAAAGGTCCTGGTACATCTTCACCACACTAGGATGTACCACCATAGGGGATGTATGGAACTTCCTCAACACCTCCTCCCATAGTGCCACTGGTACCACGGTACATCCTTTGAAAAAGATGACATGCTACCCACCTTCAGAAAATCCTTTAGGTGCATGTACTGAGGATATCTATGCACGTTGAGCCTCATAGTCAATATCACTAGTTGTGCCTCCTGGAATCACTAAAGTAGTGGGGGAGTGAATATAATAGACTGATGTTAAGCTTCTCCATCTCTATCTATGAAGGATATATGAAACATGACTAGCTGGTATGTTGCCTCACTCAGCAAATGCAGACAAGATCACCTGCTGAGTGCATCTTCTACAATTTTCCCCTTCCCAAGAGTATAGAATCTCTAAAAGTCAAGTCTTAGAGGAACTCTAGCCATCGCTGCTATCTCTAGTTTATATCCTTCAAAGAGAAGATATAACCGACACTCTTGTGATCAGACTAGACTGTAAAACATTCACCAGTCAAGTAATGTCACCACATTTTTAAGGCGAAGAGCACTGCTGCTAAATCCAGGTCATGGGTAGAATAGTTATTCTCATTTTGTCTTAGCTATCACAAACCATAAGTGATCACTGATTACTAAAGAATCAGGACACACCCAAGTCATTCCCTAATGCATTACAGTTGACCACATACTCAACTCCCTATTCTAGTATCCTCAAGATGGGGGCACTCGTCAGTCTCTGCCTCAGCACCTGAAAACCCTTATGGCATCTCTCTATCCATACGAAGGGTTGTCCCTTCTATTTCAATTCATACTAGGGTGCTACAACTCTGGAAATGTAAGGCATGAATCTCTGGTAGTATCCAGCCTACCATATGAAACTCTACCCCATGGTCACACTTCTGGGTGGCTCCTAAGAAATTACAACCACTATCTTCACTGGATCCATAGAAGCTCCAGCCTTTGAGATAACGTGTCCCAAAAATTGGACCTCTCGTATCCAGAACTGGAACTTCAAGAGATTAACATAAATCTAGTGCTCTCAGAGTGTATCTAGAACTATCTGTAAATGATAGGCATGCTCCACCGCCATCATTTTGTATATCAAGATGTCATCGATGAAGACCACAACAATTAAATCTAGGTATGGATGGAAGATCCTATTTATGAGTCCCATGAATAGTGATGGGGAATTGGTCTTTCCGAATTCCATAACTAGGTACTAATATTGGCCATACCGAAATCTGAAGTTAGTCTTTTTCACATCCTCATCTCGTACTCTAAGCTGATGATAGCCTGATCTAAGGTCTATCTATGAAAACCATAGATCTCCCATAAGATGATCGAAAACATCATCAATTCTTGGAAGTGGATACTTATTCTTCACAGTCACCTGGTTATGGTGTCAATAGTCCACATAGCTTCTCAAACTCCCATCTCCCTTCTTGGAAAACAAAATCAGGGCTTGCCCATGGAGAAACAGTGGGACTTATGAACCCCTTTCACTGCAAGGCATCCAACTGTACCTGTAACTCACAAAGCTCCATGACAGCCATCCAATATGCTGGTGTAGATATCAATGTCTTACTAGGGTATATTTAGATTTATAAGTGTAACTCTCTCCATGGAGGTAGTCACATAACATCATCAGGAAAGACATCGGCATACTGGTCCACCACTATAGGATAACTCGGACTCTCAACATCTACTTATCTGAGGGTAAGGCTAGAAAATTGATGTGTGATTGGTTTTACCCTCCTTTAGTTAAGTCCATCATAAGTTGTAAAGGTTCCCTTATCACAGGTAAAGAAAAACCTAGTCTCATCCTCGTAGACACACCACATTTTGTGCCTAATATAGTCAATCTGATCATGGACTATGGATAAAAAGTCTATACCCAAGATGAAGTCATAAGGCCTTGACGTAGCTAATAGAATATCACAACCAAAGCTCTCACCTCATAGAGTAATCTCACACTACCAGAACCAGTGTGTAATCAACGAATCCACTCATGTATGAGTCTCTATCAATATGGATCGAGCCAACGGATCCACCAGAATCACTGAGCTCCAAAAGAGGGTCATGGAAATAAAAGAGTGATTAGAAACAGTGTCTATAAGTATTGAAGCTAAGGTGGAGTAGACAAAAATCATACCTCTAATCAAATCTATAGAATCATGGTCATAGGCCCCATCTACCTGGAGATGAGCTCTTCTTTCTCCACTAGCTCCTTGTTGTTAGGGTGGACCACCTGGAGGTGGTGGTGGTAGAACCTCGAATCGCCACCCACCACCTTCTTCATGGCCAACTCCTCTTCCACCTCTGACTACTGTATGCGGACCTCCTGAATTGAATCTCTGCCTCTACCTCAGAAGTCCCTAGACTGTCTATCAGTCGTCTGTATGGCGGGTCGGGCAGTCTCGAGCCATGTGACCATGCCCTCTGCATGAGTAGCATTGCAAGCACCACACCTATCATCCTCTATCCCATGAGCCATACACTATTGAACATGTACCCTGAGGTTTTCCACTAGAAGACCTGGACCTCTTGGTCCTCTGAGTGATCTGTCTACTGCCTACTGCAGAAGACTCTACTACCTGAAACCCCGTGGTGTCTCTCGTTGTCAGTTCCATCTCAGTTAGGAATCTCTCCACCAAAAGTGATAACTCTAGCACCCCATCCTGTGTCGGAATGCCGAGAAATATCATAGATTCTATGAAATCCATTTGGAGACCCTACTAAAAAGATTGTTCCATGAAAAAATGGTTTCGTACCATGTTGGTAGAGTAGCGGGAGAGATCAGTGAACCTCACCGAGTACTGGGCCATAGTCATGTTTCCCGACTGTAGGTGCAACAACTCTTGTATATGCACTAAGTGTCAGGTCAATGGGATGAACTCATCCTTGAGAAGGCTCTCGATTTTCCCCATATTAAGGTAACCTCCTCATGAATCTAGAGAATCATGCTCCACTGTCTCCATGCTGGTGCCTAGAAGATACTTGCTACTATGATCTCCATAAGGTCAACTGGTGTCCCGATCTAGCAGAATACTCTAGCTAGAGCCTCCATCCTATCCTCATCCACCTGTGGGTCCATATCTCCATAGAACCTCAGAGGCATGTACTTCTGGAACGTGTGAAATGTTCTCAGTCAGCGTGAAACCTCTGCTGGTGGGGCTAGTGGCAATGACTTCCCTACGGGTTTTGGTGCTACTGTTACACCACCCAAAGGTGCTAACGCCTAAGAGAGGGCCCTACACTGAGGCCTCATCGCTAGGTGGGCCATCATCACGTACTCTTTCGAGAATCCTGGATATCTGTCTATGTGGTGGAATCTTTAAATAAAATATGTTTTACATGATCATTAATTATACATGGTGAGATGACTCATGGGATCAAAAGAAAACTTTTCAAAACACACACAATCAGTATTTTCTTGCACTAGGTAAGAAATCAGAAGTCAGGGCTCTGGTGTTTGGATACGTCGGCCACCGCACCAACACTGGATTCCCCAAACTAAAAAACACACTCATAAAATATTCCAGTATTTCCACATAGAAAATATCAGAGTCCTAGTTCTTCAATTGAACCAACTTCTCCGATACCATGTTGTCATGACCCGTCCCTCAGGGCCCATGCCGTGACTACCCCAATCTTGTCTTTCATAGGCCAGGGGATGGCAACTAGCACCGAAAATGTGTATCCCTAAAACAGGAAGGCATTGCCTTTTAACCTATACAGGCACTGTAAGAACCTGGATCATCGTTTTAGGTATGTCCTTCCTTTTTCTGGACTTTTTGAGAAAAAAAATGTTTCTGGAAATTTTCGATGTACACCGTGTACTTTTTGAGTACACACCGTGTACTCTTTTCCCACTCGAAGCTGTGTACTGGCCGTTTCTGGGCCACACACAATGTGTGTAGGGGTGACGTGGAGGCCAATTTTAGCGGAGTACGGAAATACCTAGTACACGCTGTGTACTCTAAAAGTACACACCATGTACTTTTTTTCCATTAATCGGACTAGGATCGCGCCCGATCGCCATAAACGTCTTCTTCAAGGTCTGGTTCGACCAAGAGACGTTGTACGGCCACGAAACTTCTCCAGATTCCCCTAGCCTCCATATTTTGGCCTATTTGACCGCCGTCGATTGCGTTGGAACTGCAGCGGTGAGTTCTTACTTCTTCTTGAGTTTCATTCATTTATTCTTCCCTTTTCTCAAGTTATCATGGTTTGAGAGTTTTGGAGGTTTTCTCAGATCTACGAAGATAAAGGGAGAATCATTCGTTGTGGTTAAAGTATATCGATCTCCTAGAATTGAGGTAGGTGGTTTGTGTCTTACCATTCAAAGTATTTGAGTCTTATGTGAAAATTCAACCAATACCCGTGAATGGGGTATTGTGTGTTTAAATTTTTTCCCTTGTTGTTTTCCTGACTTGCTTATATGCTTGTGTAGAGGTAAACTAATCTTATTAGAGGATAATTTGTTGCGGTTGTATTTTTTTCCCATGCTTTGTTCTGTTTACGACCTTTGGGTCTTGTTAGCCTTTGGCCGTTATGACTGTTTCCATGCCTTGTATCTATAGGATGGAGTGTTTTGTATAACATGCTTGTTGTCCTATAGAATGTTAGCCAAGTAGCCTTATAGGTGTTATTTGGCCTTATAGAATTATCATGCACTTACTAGCACATGGCTGTGAGAACCTGGTGCTATAGACTATAAGGGATAGACCGAGTGAGATTCCTAGAGATTCCTTGACATTATAGACTATAGGATGTTGGACCGTGTGAGCTTCCTCAGTGAGTCTTAGACATTATAGGCCACATGGGATAGACTGAGAGAGCTTCCCAGAGTGCCTTCATATTTTATAGACTACAGGAGGGTAGACTGAGTGAGATTTCTCAGAGAGTCTTATCTTGAATGATTTATCTTTAAAAAACATCCTAGTCTAGAGGAGGAATTGACCAAGTGAGATTTTTCAGAGAGTCTATGGTATACCTGAGTCTATAGGAGGAATTGACCGAGATAGCTTCCATAGAGAGTCTCTAGACACTGGGGCTAAGAGGATTAGACCGCATGATCTTCCTCAGAGAGTCCCTGACTACCCTAGACTATAAGGGGAATTGACCGAGTGCGATTCCCCAGAGAGTCTCATAAATTTGTATGACCAATCCACAGAGGTTAGGCTGAGTGAACTGCTCAGAAATTTATTACAGAACATACCTTAAAAATGTTCAGAAATTTATTCCAGGCACACTGGGACTCAGAATCATGCGCCATCAATTTTCACAGACTCATAATAAATCGATACAATTAAAAAAAGTACATGGAAATCTGGGTCTTTTCATTTCAATCAATCCATGAAGGATTAACATAACACTAGGATTAAATGTAATTCAAGAGGAAATAAGGGTATATAATAGTTTCACGCCATTCAGGAAAGGTGAAGGAGATGTGGGATTTACAGTATCCTAATAAGACTAAAATAATGGTAAATGGGGAGTGAATTATGTTAGGGTTGGGTTTTCACCCACAATAGGGGATAAATATATTTCTCTATAAAGAGAATTAAAACCCACATAGTTCAATTAAATTTAAAAAGGAATCCCATAACATTTAATTTCATGTTATAAAGACCTTTATAGATCATTTTTTGGTCATTCATCAAGGGTTACTTAAGTGATTTTTAAGGTCATGATTATAGGATCATGGTGCATCACTATTTAAGGTGATAAATCTAAGACCAATTTCAATATTTTTAAATTAATACATAATGGATTAATAGGTAAAATTTACCTAATAGTGGTTTAGATTAGGACTTATGCATGTGTATCCCTCTAAAGTTAAACCTGAAGAATGGTTTATGTGAGTTCATATTGTGAATTATGCCTAGTTAGAGGCCCATGAGATATCATGTTATTTGATGATCATGGGTAAGAGAAATAAGGGATCACTCCAAAATGGTACACCATATTTTTTTGATCCTCTAATTATGAGAAAATATGTAGAGAGGGTAATACTGGACACAAAAGAGGTGAAAATAGTGGGAAAACGTTGGGTTCATTTCAAGAAACATCCAGGGTGAGAGAAATCAAAATCATTTATTTTTTTTGATGAAGTTTGATGTTCCAAAAAAAATATTATTCATGGACTAGGGCCTCAAGATAAAAAGGGATGTATTGGGATTACTCCAAATTATAATCATTTTTGAGAAATTGGTAACCTAAGAAATCATGAAAGGGTGACAGAGAGTGAATCATACCATGATTCCGAAAACCAAAGTGTCCAAATTGTTATAAGAGTACATAATTAAACAACCCTATAGACCTAATGGGGGAAGAGAAGTCCCATGGGGGATAAATGTTAGAGGTTTTTATGTATCTCTTATTATAAGGGCATGAAATGGTATTGTCCATTGATAAGTTTTGAGTTGTACAGACATGAATTTGGATTTTAATAGGGTACAAAAATTCATAGTGTTATGCCAATAGGAATACATAGTCCATAGGAAAGAGAAGCATGTGATTTTTAGGCTTTGGGATTTGTTTTCATAGAGGTTCCCAACAAGGGTAGTATTATTTTTAAATGTTTCTTTAGTAGATTATTGGTTCATTCATAGAACAAATTTAGGATACATAGTTCTCACATACTATCACTGGACGATGCCTAATTTCTTGAATGGTGTCACTGGGGTATGTCTAGTTAATTCCTAGTATTATTATAGAATGTCAATTTTTGGCATACTAACAACATTTATTTAGAGACTTAACCAATTCTTCAATATCCTATGAAAATTGTTTGGAAGATATATGGGTTTTGTATGCTTGACCTCTATTGGAGTGTTTTGGGTGGCCTCATAGTTAAGGATTCATCCATGAATCCATAGATTATGGATGTTAGGAATGGGGAGTGTATAAATTTTTTTGAGCCCTATCAAATCCTGTCCCGGTGAAATACTCATGGGAGAAGGGGAGAATCCCAATGGGATTGAAATTTTTAAGAGAGTGTAATATACTATATCATATATCTAAAATTTATATCCCTATTTACTTTTTAAATATCACAAGGCCATGAGTATTTGTAAGAAGTTATGAGGGTTATGTGATTCAAATGTGTATTGGGGGTTTTAGGGTTTTCAGATCCACAATGGAAGTATATGTGGATATGGATGCATTGGTAAATATATGTGGTTTGTGATTATAGTAGGTAAGGATGTGTGGATCATAAAACTAGTGCTTTAACATGTGTGATTCATGCAATTAGGGCCTTCATTTTTCAAAAATTCCTCTTTTCAGGGGAATTATCCAAACAAAAATTTAACATCCTAACCAATGAAAGGGCCTTGTTGTTTGGTATAAATAAATGATACCCCTCACAATCAAAACTAATTAAAATGAGAAGGATTGGATATGAGGAAGGAAATGATTTATAAAACTCATATTTCAATGTTCATGGACCTCCAATGAAATATTCTAGTCTATTCCAATAAATAGTTTGGTTCCACCATATTATTACTTTTTACCATGGATAATCTCATTTTGGGGTCTTTTGGTTGTGTGAATTTTGATTTCAATTACTTGTGGGGACACATACACTTTATTATTTCTCATAAGTATCATCTATCATTTCCTAAAGGTCATTCAATCCATGAATGGAATTAATGAGGCACATTTAATATGCGAACATTTCATTATTTTTAATAATTTTCTATATTTTATACGTTTTAAATATTTGGGCTTCTTTCTTTCTTAGTAGCAATGTCCTCTAGTTCAATCCATCATTCAAAAAAATCTATGATGAATGTTTTGGAAGTAATGGTTGAATTGATTGGATACACATAAGGTGGTGGTTTGATTGTGACACATCATGCTTTATTGCATATTATAAAAATGTTAATAAGAAAATATACATTATCAATCCACTTAATTTTATAATTTTATGACCACCTTAGTGTCGTAACTATACAAATTCAAATTAAAAAAAAAATCCAAATCATGGTTTATAGATTCATATGGCTCATCATGATGAAACATCTAATTCTATGTTCATTCCACCAATGTTTATAAATCGAATACCAAATACCTTTTATGTTACAATCCATAAACAAAATATGATCAGTAGAAAATTCATAAATCGCAAGTGCATAGTCACATCATTATATTACACTAGGGTCTTTCTGACCAATCATGTGGTAGAATATTGGATTGATACCTCCACCTCAGAGGTAGATTTTAAATTTTCCAAGCATACTAGTTCTAATAGAGTATCCATAGGTTTGATGTTAAAATAAATTATGTGATAATTTATGAGGATATTTAGGTAACCCATTACTTCTTATAAAATCCAGAAAATATTTTCCATGACATCTTATGTTGCTGGTGCTTGCAAAAAAAATATTTTTCATTTTTTGTATGTATTGGTTTGAATCAACTTATGGGGAATCATCTATATTAAGGGAATCCTGGTTATAGGAAATATTTGTGATGAATTCCTTCATTCAATATCTTCAAGAGAGTATGATGAAGGATACTTTAATTTGGTATATACCCGAGGCCACATAGTCTATTTGAGGGAAGGAACCCTATGTTCATATTGATATCTACTTTAAAAAATAAACTAATATTTTCATGGAGTCTTAATGCAAGTGAAATCATATTATTAGACTTGGTGTTTTTCTGCCCCATATAAAGAGAGGCTCTAAAAAAATATTGTCCTACCATTGAAAAATGAGTGTTCCAAACTAGGGTCTAGAAATACAATGTCATATTAGAAAATGATTTATGGATGATATGTTTTTATAGACATGTGGTTTGTTACCCCCTAGAATGATTAAGGGTTAGATGAATAAATATTATGACTAATGTCAACAAGGTGCATCTTTCTTTTCAGGAGCCTAGCAGTTAAAAAATCCATAGTTATGAATTATTGGTTTCAAGTAGTGACCAGGATGGGTGACCTTCATGAGAGTTTCCCAATGTGTGCTCGAGTTGGGAAAAAGCACATTGGAAAGAACATGTGTTGGTCTATGGGGACAGTCATTAGTATGATGACCCATTTTGGAAAGTGGGTGGGTACTAGAGAGAGGACCACATGTCTAAGAGAAATTTAGTGGTACTTGGTGGAACAAGACTCAATGACCATGTCATGGAGGAGTGTATGTACTGTCAGTGGGGCTCAGTTGTTACATCAGTATTAGAGGAGGAACCCAGCCTTAAGTGTGGATACACTACCTATGTTGAGATGTTGGGTCCACAATTCGGAAATTACGATCTAAACGGGGGGAATGTTCCACCCATAATGATAAAGGGTTAAATGACTGAATGATATGACTCTTCTAAACATGGTTCACCTTTCTTTTCAATAGATAACATGTTTAGAACTCCACAATTAAGCATGTTTTTACTGGTGTAGTGATCAGGATGGGTGACATTTTGGAAAGATTCATACGGTGTGTACAAGTGAGGGAAAAACACACTAGAAAGAACATGTGCTAGTCTGTGGGGATAATAATTAGTCAGATGACCCATTCAGGCATGTGGTGCGTCCTAGAGAGGGGAAAAGCTTTCTTTAAGTCAATTGGTGGTACCTAGAGGGACAGGACCTGACATCCATGTTATGTTGGGGAATCTATGCTGTCAGCGGGGCCCAGTTCTTACATAATTATCAGATTAGAAAAACATCCTTAAGTGTAGGGGCAATTACATAGTTAAGATATAGGGTCCACAATGAGGATGTTGCACTCTATGGGTGGGGGTGAATGTACCATACCATAAAGAAAAAGGGTTAAATGACTAAATTATATGAATAATGTCAATAAGGTGCACCTTTTTTTAGGATCCTACATGTTCAGTACTCCACAGTTAATAATTTTTGGCCTGGAGTAGTGTTCTAGATGGGTGGCCTTCTAGGACGGTTTCTTGGGTGTGTGTGAGTGAGGAAAAATCACTCTAAAACTAACATGTGTTGGAATTTGTGCATAATCATTAGTTAAATGAACCATTCAGGAATGTGGTTGGCCCTAGGGTGGGGACTGACTATTTGCAGTGCAACTGGTGGTACCCAATGGGCCAGGACCCAAAAACTATGTTATGGTAGGGTGTTAACGCTATAAGTGGGGCCTAGTTATTACATTGGTATCAAATAAAGAACCCAAAATAAAGTATCTTGATATTGTCGGGGATTATATGTTGGGTCCAAAATGAGGATGTTGTTCTCTAGGGGGGTGGATGTGACACCCCATTATGATAAAGGGTTAAATGAATAAAATATATGGCTCATGTCAAAAAGGATAACATTTCTTTTTAGGAGCCTACTTGATTAGAATTCCATAGTTAAGCATGTTTTCTCTAGAGTAGTGATTAGGATGGGTAGCCTTATGGGATGTTTCCCAGTGTCTATGCGAATGAGGACAATGAAAAATAGAAATCACATGTGCTGGACTGTGGGATATTCATTAGTCTGATGACCTGTTTGATCATGTGGGTGTGACCCTAGGAGGGGACCATGTGTCTTTAGGTTGATTGGTAGTACCTATAGGTCCAGGACCTGATGACCATGTTAAGGCAGGGGTATGTTCTATTAGTGGGGCCGGTTGTTAGCATGTGGGGACAATTTGGAGTCAGAAGACCCATTCGACCATGTGGTGGGCACCAGGGAGGAGACCACATGTTTGAAAGGAAATTGGTGGTACCTGGTGGGCTAGTAACTGACAAAATATTTAGGGTGGGGTGTCTCTACTATTACCGAGGCCCAAATTTTACACTGGTATAAGATCATGAACACAACCTTAAATATAGTTCCACTATTTGGGTTGAAATGTAGGGTCCTCAATGAGGACATTGTTCTCTAAATGGGGTGAATGTTACCCCACATAATCATCAAGGGTAAAATTAGTAGATGATATGGATCATGTCAATAAGGTGAAAATTTGTTTGGGATTCTTCTTTATTATAAATCTATAGTTAAATATGGTTGTCTGGAGTTGTGATCATGATGGATAACCTTTTCAGAAGTTTCCCAGTGTGTGATAAAATGAGGTAAAAGTACCCTGGAAAGACCATGTGTTGGCATGTGGGGATGGTAATTAGTTTGATGACCCATTGGGGAACTTTGGTGGACCCCAGGGATGGGAGAATGTGTCAGGAGGGCAACTGGTCAGACCGAGAGAGCCTGGACCCGACGTCCATGTTAAGGAGGGGTGTTAGTGCTGTCAGTAGAGCCCAGTTGTTACAAGGCTTAGTATTGATTTTATTCCCATTTATGAATTTTACCATTTAACAAAACCCAATAACATAATCATTTATTTAAATATCTCTCAAATAAATTGTATAAATTTGGTGGTACTTGTGATAGTATGATACATCACATGTCATAGAGGAACTATATGGGTAATGGTCCTATTTCAATCATAGAACCAATGAAAATCCTTGTGGTTATATTGTGGAAAAAATAGGGCTATTTATTCTAATATAATTTTATCATCCTCGAGCTATCATTCAATGCCATTTATGAAAATTTTTAATAGGATTCAGTCCCTACCATTGAAATTGGGAAAAGTGGCAGTTTTCCTTATCTCTTGCAACAAGTTTACTCTCTCCCCAAATAGTGGGGCTCCAATAAACACCATAATGGATGGACAAGAGGGAACAATTAAGGAGAAATAATATTTTATTTAATTTATTATTGGAATTGGAGTGGATCATATTGAAAAATATGTCATCTATGATGGTTAAAGGTTATATCACTATGTATGATAATTTTAATACCTCCAAAGGATATTTCTAGTTCCTACCAATTACTATTTTGATAAAAAAGTATATTTTGGTATTTTACCAAAATTGGATTATTTTTGATGCACAAGTATATATGGATTATGGTTTACATTCACTCGGAAAAAACTATGTTTGAGATTTAGGAGAAATACACTCGACCATGGATCGATATATATCCATATTACAAGATAACAGACTTGGTTCCTTGACATTAAGGGAATCCTTTTTTAATGGTTATAAATTCTATTTTGATAGTGGAGTTTGAGTCTTCTCTTCTAGTGGTTTATTCTCCTATATAAACCAATGAGTTTTATATCGCATAGTTATTGTATATTTCATGGTGACTATGACCATACAAGACTCGATCAGTGATATAAGACTCACAATTACCAATAGTTGAGGTTAGGTCAATAGTGGGTGTACCTCAACCATTGGTTGAATAATATCACCTTGAATTAGTAGACCCCTAATGTATAAAAGGAATGATATATTTGTAATTGAAGAAGTCAAAACTCTCCAACTGTTTACGGGCTCACAGATTGGTATCCCCAATAAATGAAACCAAATATAAGTTTGATATGATTTACCATGTTGTCTACCCTAAGGTATGAGATGAGAGGAATATGTGGGTGGAAAAAATCATTTGAATAAATATGGGATGTATTATAGTTTGGAGTGGACCTACAATATCTTGGTCTTGTGGAGGTGTTGAAATTTCATGAATTTAAAGGCCTTCAATATAAGGGTAATGAATATATAAATGAACTAATTTTTTTTCATTTTATAAAGGTTAAAAACGACATGACCTAGAGATCTCAATGGATATAAGATCAATTATCCCTATCTTCCCATATAAATGGAAGAATCTCATCAACATTATTCTCTTAAACCCCTATTTCCTTATATATATGCTTATAGGATTGAGGTTTAGTAACTTATGTATTATCAGCTTCAAGATCATCTCAGAGAGTCCATTCATCACACGAAAAAAAATTTCCATTCAAGAGTGATTTTTATTAGTAAAATAAGATTTCATACTCATATTCTCATACCATTACCTGTTAACCATTACTAATGGTTGACTCTCTTATTTTTAGGTTGAAACCTCATCATCCCCACCACAATCGCATGAGTAGGATCAAAGGGAAACCTGATTAGAATCAGGTATGAATCATAGATAAATGTAGATATTACATAAAAAATTGATCAAAAAAATATCCCGATTGATTTTGTAGTTAATCCCCTAGGGGATACCCTTTTCCATTTCATATGGACTTTATGCTGTGCTCACATCATAGGAAGTTGACTATTGAATAACATCAAATGAGATCGTAATTGATATTTGTACATTGATTCTAGATATGATTGAAGACCAATATTTACTACAACATTGTTTCTATAGAGTCTATAGTTGGTCCCCACATTATTCTATCCTTTAGAGCTAAGCCTTTTGGGACCACTTCTATTATAGAGGAGTGTTAGGATGCTTGGAAGGTTTTTCTCACCCTTACTCCAATGATGAATGAGGAAGCTCTGTTTAGTAGGAACCCATGATTTAACTTTTTTTTCTAGGATTCTATAATAGATATATCTTTTTTTAATGATGATAAATTCTCCCGAAAATAAATAATATAAATTAGGGAAATCACAGTATTTCCAGATTAGCATGATCTATATCTTTAAGAAATTAACATTGGTATTTTCAAAAATTATAAAGGATACAAATACCATAAATCCTATTGAAAATGATTCTTAGGTTATATCATAACCTATGATATATATAGTCAAAAAATATGATATTAATGCTTTAGGGGTATATAATTAATTATGTTATAAAGTATATCATAAAGGGGCATGAAAGGTGTTTTCATTCCGAATGACTTCTATTTTATATTATATTGTTAAATTATATCATAGGGAGAATCTATATGATACATTCCATGGTTTGAGTATACCTATGAAACAACTTTCACGAAATCATATATTATAATTCATTTGGAAATGATAAAACATATTGGATGTTTTATATTTATCCCATTATCATTTTGATCGGTATAACTATAATATCTATCATTTATAGAGGCATTACGTGAGAAATAATATGATATAGAAATCATTCACATGATTTATAACATGTAAAAAGCATTAAATTATTCATTATAAATGCATTATTCAGTGGTTTCATGTGCTTTCTTCCCACATTATATATTTTTAATGATCATAAAAACATTCTAAAGTATATAATCATTTAATTTTTATTGGTGGTACTTATAATCTTAATGATACCAACTTTTAAAATTGAAATATCTATAAGGAATCCTTGAAGAATTATCCATGGAATAGTTATACTCTTGGAGTAATGTTTATAGATCTTTTTAAAGGAATGGATGGAATCATAATAGGCCATAGAAGTGTTTGGATACTAGCGACATGCACTATCTAGTTAGTGCATTGCCACCAACCAACTGGTTGAAAAGAAAAAAGGATCCTATAGTAGTAGAAGTCCACAAACTACCCAGTGGAGGAGGACCATCCAGCTGATGGAGGAACACTATACAACCGATACAGTTAGACATAAGCATATCAATGTCCAGTTTTCTACCAATAAACTAATGGAGTATTTCTGATGACTCAATGGAAGAAAAATTTATATAGGGAGTTATAGGTGGTCCAACGGATACCTAGTGTATGATACTTGGTATCTGATGTAATTGTGATAATAGGTCAAAGAAAAAATTAAATATTGTTCAACATTGCATAATTATGGTTATATTCAGGATAAATTCCCTTATTAAATTCCAATATGTTCTAAAAGTGTTTAGAGGTGATAAATAGATCCATTATGGGGCTTGGACACTTAGCTTCACATCAAATTAGTAATTCCAATATGATATGATCTTCATAGTGCTATCAATTCCAAATTTTTATCCATGCTAAATTTCTCTTTTCTTCCAATATAAAGTGTGATATTATTTTATAATTATTCTCACTCTTATATCTTAATCATTATCTCCAATTTCTTATTCTTGACATTTTTATAGAATCAAGAATTTTCTTAAAAATTATTTCTTTCCGTAATCCACTCCTTCCAATTTATTCTATTTTGGTCCCAACTACCTTTTAATTTTTAGGATGTGGGTTTATTTCCAAAACCCAAAAACGTAATGTGAATAATTCTCTTTGACATTTCGGGCTATGACCATTAAAAATATAAGTTCGATTGCATACTAGTTTCTTATTAAAACCTCTTAAAAGAAAATGATTTTTATTATCATGGATACAATTACAACCAAGGGACTAATAAAATAAACCCTTAAGAAATTGGGTATATAAGACATAAGGGTTCCTAAAATAACTTCATCTAAACTCAAATATCCTATTGGGGTCTTTATTTTGTGATTTATCACATTATCCTTTTAATATCTTTGGACATATTCTTTCATACTTCAATATACTCATCCATTCATTTTAGTAATTTCTTATTATTTTATGAATATAATTTTATAATACTTCATATTATTTGCATTTTATTACATCTTTTACTTACTCGAATCAGTTTTTGTTTTTAAAGCATAAAAAATATGTTAATTATCATTAATCTTTAAAAAATATGTTTTTAGTGTTTCAGACATAAATTTTTTCTTTTTTTAATTGAAATCTGCCCCCTATTTCCATTTTATCATACTTTAACCAATATTTGGTATTAAAAGGTAATTTAATTGACTTAATTTTTTTATTTTGTTATTAAATATTTTTCATAAATTATTTTGTTTTAAAAATATTTAACTTATTTTCAATAAATTTTTTCAAAATGGATTTTTTACACACATATATAAAGGACACCCTTGGTTCGTTCTCCATTTTTTTATGGTCAAAATTATGGTTATTGAAAAAAATGATTAAATTTATTAGAATGATTGGTTTTCCCACATGGAAGATAGTTATTTTTGGTAATACCCTTACTATTAGAAAATAAGATAATTTGATCCCCAATGATATTTCTGTTTTCGAATTAAATGTTAAAGAAATGAATTCTTGGAACTTTGGTTTTGACCAAAATAAATATAATCAAATTTTTTATGAAAAATGAATGATGAAATAAGTAAAATCATATAAGTAACTCATTATATAATAGAAAAAGTCAAATATTCTATATTGGATAAGTATAGAAAATAATTTGAGAGTTTTTTATGCATCGTAATGGGGAAATTATTGAAATTTTTAATCGATTCACTGAAATTTATAATGTTTGAAAGGCTCTTGGTCGTACTATTTATAATGATAAATTATTAAAATATAATTTTTTTTATGTTTTATTAAGTGATTGGGAACCCAAAGTCATTGAGATACAAGTAGGTATTGATATAAATAAAATGATGATTGATGATATAATATTATATCTTATTACATATGATATAACATTGAGAGACAAGATAAAAGGAGGTAAAATAGGTCAATAAAAATATAAAGTTAATTGACTTAATGGAAATCAATTATAATACATCCGGAAGAAAATTTAATATTTCTCATCTTTCTAAGAATATCAGAAGGTACATGAAAAAGAAAAAAAACAATATTTCCATATTAATAAAGAAATTAAATAAATGGATTTTACTTGCATAAATTGAAAAATAATGGTTGGATTAAGTCAAATTTTTCGTTGAATAGAAAGTTTAATTATAAGATGAAATATAATAAGTCACTAAAAGTTTCAATATGGAGCGCTATCAAGTATTCAATTTCAGTATATGAATCAAGGGATGCATTTACTAAGTTCCTCATGTAGAGTTATGTAACAAAGAAATTTTTTTTGTTCTAGTTCTTACATATATTTCCCATCAAACAAATAATTATGTTACAAATAACTTCATTAAGCCCGAGATCAAAAAAAATCGGTGAAATTTTTTTAAATTATAAATATGTTATAATGCAATATAATATTTTTTTGAAAACATATTAATTTTTATAAGAATAATATTATCTGTCCTTAAAATAAAATTAACATCCAAATGTTGAGAACTAAGAAACTCAAATTATAGATATTAAAAATAATAACTCAATTTACCCATGGTGATCGTTATCTATATATTATTTTGGGATCTTAATACGTTTTAAAAATTTATTCAAGAATTGATGTTTGAAAACAATCTGGTTTTCAAAAAAATTATCCAAAGAATAATTTTCTAAAGGGGATTTCCCATAATAAATTTCTGAATTATTTTAAGAAATTTGGGAATCATTTTGAGGAATGTAATTTTAATAATAATAGATATTTTTGACCAAATATAATTCATCCCTTATCTCAAATTTCTAATAGAAAAATATTTTCTAAATAAGATTGGATTCCAAATTATTTATTATCTAATTTATGTAGACCTAATATATGGGTATAAAAATAATTAGTATATTAATATTTTGTAGAAAAAGTTTGTGATGAGAAAAACCCAAGAAGATACATGTTATATGGATATAAAGTTATCGAGGCACGTGTGTGTTGATCCTTTGGAATTTAATCATCTTAAAAAATTTGATAGAGGACATGTCACATTTGGAGATGATTCAAAATGTAAAACCAAAACTAATGATATGAATAGTTTCTATAACTATAATTCAATAAAATATTTTCTATTTTTTAATTTATTGATTCATAATTTACATAGTTTTAGTTAATTATGTGATAATGATATAAAAATTATTTTTGAAAATTATTTCAGTAATTTTTTTAATTCTAATGGAATACTTTTATTTACTATATCTCAATTTCAAAATGTTTATATTATATATTTAAAATTATTTCCATATCAACATGTCAAGTGTCTATGTTTAAAATGTAATAAATATTTTATTTGGAATCAATCCCAATTTTATTTTTAAATACACTATCTTTTCATGGTCAACCATAAAAAAAATATTTGATTTACCAATGTTTTCTTTGAAAGATAACATTTCTTGTGAATTTTCAACTAGGATGAAAACACAAACATTCCTTAAAAACTAAAAAATAATGTTTCCAATGATATATCCTTAGAGGTAGTTCATGTTAATTTTTTTGGATCTAATTACGTTTATAGTACATTATCTAAATCTTATACCTTTGTAATTATTAATGAATTTACAAGATTTACATGGGTTTTATTCAAAGATTTAGAAAATGAGGCTTACATAGTATTTTTAAAAATTATAATGACTATTGAAAATGAAAATGTATACTAACTAATTTCCATTATAAATTACTATGGTGGATAATTTTATAACAAATACATTGATGAGTTTTTTTCTTTTCAAGGATATAGTCATTACTTATCTTCTTCAGGAACACAAAAAATGGTTATTGGAATATGAAATAAGACACTACATGAAATTTCATGGACTCTCTTGAGTGATTTTAAGTTACCTAAATGATTATCGTCCAAGGTGGTAAGTATTAATTTCATTTTCTGGAAAATTATTCTCTAAAGGATCATATTTGAAAAAACTCTTCTCAAGAATTGAATGAAAAAATGGATAAAGTTAGATTCTTTAATTTTTTTGGTTGTTTTATCCATAATAATAGGAATAATATAAGAATTTTTTATCCAAAATATATTGACATTATATGTTTTGGGTTCTCAAACTCATTTGAATCCAGACAAGTCTTCAATATGGGGAAAAAGATCTCATAAGAGTAAATTCACATCAAATATGTTGGAAATATTCCTAAACCTCATTCTTAAATTGAGGATGATGTTGAATAACAAATTTTTACATTAACAAAACCTCAATATTAAAGGATATTAAATTTATTCAATAACCCATTTTAATTACATACCCAAGGAATGAGTTTTATCCAAATACCACCCCTTGAGAATATGATTGTTCAATTAAAAATAATAAGTCATACTGTAAGGTCGAAATTAAATACGGTTCAATAATAAGATTTCATCTCTCACATTTAATCTAAATCCATTGATAATTTTATTAATGATGATATTTGGGTAATTTCCATTAAATATGAATATAACGCATTTCAATGGAATAGTTTTTTGTCTCTCATGGAATGACACAATAATCATCCTATCATTAGAAGTATGTGGGATATTCAAAAACAAAAGTGATGAAAAAACAATTATCACTCATAAAATGGCTCGTTTTTTCTAAAGGATTTATTCAAGAATAAGGTATTGAAAATGGTGATTCCTTTTCACCAATTTCGTGAATATAATCCATTATAATCATATTGTAATTTACCACTAATTTTAATTTTAAATATTCCCAAATGTATATCAAATATTCATTTTAAATTGTTTTATTTCATAAATTTTTTCTATAGATCAACCACCTAGTTTTGAAAATCCAAAATTTCCAAATAATGTTTTCATGTTAACCAGAGATCATTACAGTTTAAAACAATCCCATTGGGATTTTCATTAAAGGTTAAATAATTTCTTTTATCAAATGATTTTGAAATCTGAAAATCCAATAACACTCTTTTTCTAAAATCTTTTTCAAATGATTTATTTGTTGTTAAAATTTATGTTAAGGATTTTATTTTTGGATCAACTAAAATCATTGGAATGATTTTATTCATTTATTAATAAAGAGTTTGAAATATGATTTATGGGATAACTCAAATTCTTCTCTGGTTTTCCAATTTCCAGAAATTCTAATGGAACTATTCTTAACAAAAATAAATACATTATTGAAATTAGAAAAATTATTATCAAGGATAATGATAAATAAATTAGAATACTTATGATTAAAATGTATAATATAACATTTGATGAATTATAACAAGATTTATGTAAGTTTGATTATAAATATATTTATCTTAGAGAGGCATGAATGGACATAAGGTATATTGTGTTCCTTTTTGATTATTTAAAATCACATATAAATGAATGTCATTAAAAATATCTAATATTTGTTTTTAATTTTTTTTGAAAGGAACAGAAAACATAAATTATTTTATCTTAAGTAAACTTATTTTTAACTTACTTATTTTTTTATCCTAATATTGGAGTATAAAAACTGTATTGGAAATGTAATAATGGGTATTTCCACCAGGTAAAAAATCCATTATCTCATGGAGTAGAATTAAGAAGAAATATATTTTAATTTCTATATCCAATGAAGAATACATTACCACTATGGGTTATTGTGCCCAAATTTTATGGATAAAAAATACCCTTTTAGACTTTGGGATTACATCTGATCACATGCCTTTCAATTGTGAAAACAATAGAAAATTATTATATCTAAAAATCCAATACAACACTCTCTTAAAAATAACATTGATCTAATACACCAATCTCTTTGTGATAACTTTTTAAATTTTGATATCATAAATGAATTTGTTTTCACAAATTTTTAAATATCCAATATCATCAATAAACCCCTTAATCTCACACTATTTGTATTTATTAAATGTGATTTATTTATAATTATCTTGTGATACATATATCTTAACCTTTTTATAATTAATAATTTTTCAAATATTATATAACTTTTTAAAATTTATTTTCAAAATTTATTATTTAATTTATTAAAAATAAAATTCAAAACTTTTTAGAAATTTTTAAGATTAATGTGAGTGTGATACTGTAAGAAGAAACATTTCTATCTATATACAAATAAGAGGATGTAGTTTTGGAACTATTTCAACTATATATTATAAACTTAAATTGTATGGTTGGATTTTTAATCTCATATTCTACATAAACATGAGTATTAGACTTTCATTCAACATTTGTTTCGACACACCATGGGAGCTTTATATGGTTTATTAACATATTATTTTCCAAAACGTAATGATGGATTTTTTTTCAATGTTAGTTTTTTGTCATAATATTTCCTTATTAATATTTTATCCCTTTATTAATTTATTTTATTGGATCCTCATATTTCTATTGAATTATTTGAGGGGGTTGTAATTTTGTAAATACTAAAATGATCTTCGAAGAGAAATAATTTTTCTAAATTTTTTTCATTTAGATTTTTTGAACTCTTCAAATTTTTCGAATCTTTTGTAATATTTTATTTCTCTCATCAGAAATATTTTAAAATAGAAAAATGTCTGTTTTATTTTATCTTGAGTTGTATTAAAAAAATTAATTTTAATTTCATTGTTTTCAAAAATTTCAAAAAAATTTATCTCAATCAAATGATCATTTGTGATGATAAATATTTTTTTTAATATTATTACTCGTAAATAATTTATCCCTATATATGAATACTTTTTTATAGTCTCAATGGAGGAGATAAATTGAACTAAATATTAAGAGAAATATTTGGATAAATCTAAATATTTATATAATTCTACAGTAAATTATTTTTATGTTATTCCTATTTTATGATAAAGGATAAATGGATACTTTTATAGGAGAAAAATGATGTTTTGTATCCTTTAGTGTGAAAATTATTTCTATAAATATTCTATTAAAATTATTATTAGAATAATATTATATTTAGTTTTTATATAATTTTTTTGTGATCAGAAAAAAGTAGAAGATTATTATTCTTCTTACCATCATTAGTGTTAAGGATGGGAAACACTCTTTACAGTTTCTAGGGATTCCATTTATGTAGTTGGAATTTCATATCAAAATGACATCGTGTTATAATTTTAAAAATTCCTTGAAGAATCGATGAAGATGTTATGGTGGTTCTTTCAAAATATTGGAGTTATGTTCCCAGATATTTTCAAATATAATTAAATTAGGTTTATCGGCCTTGGAAGAGTATGTACACTGGCAGGAAATAATAGTTCACCAGTACATAGCCACTGGATATCTAATGGTGAAGAAAGAAATCTCGCCTAGTATCATTAGTCCATAGCCTACCTATAGAGGAACATTGACCAACTGATGTAGGTGTACATAAAAATTTCATTCCCCACATGTCCATGGACTAGATGGTGGAGGAGAATCAACTAACTAGTGGAATATGTTAGTGTATATGGAGTTACAGGCGGTTTATCATCTACCCATCGTAGTCCATGGGGTATCTGGTGGTGCTGATATAGCTTGATAGAGATAAAATTGAATATTGATCAAAATAAAATAATTATTGTCTTATTCGACATCAATTCCCCTTGTGAATTACAAAAGGATCTTGATGATTTTTGAGGATATAAATAGATATTTGGTGATGGTCTTGAACTTACCTTCAAATCCAATTGACAATGCCAACATGACACAATCATTAAATTGATTATAATTCCGAATTTAACACTTATTCCAATTTAATGTTTGGTATTATTGTAAAATACCTCTCACCCTAACATCCCTCTTATTCTATATTAATGATTATTCATATAATTTTTAGAGAATCAAGACTATTTCAAAACATTATTTCTTCTAGATTGACTCTCTTTGTTTATATTTCTTTTATTTTTATAGTCCCTACCTTTCAATGTGAGGGGATAAATGTTCCTTCAAAAACCACTTAAAGGAAAGGAATTACTTCTCTTTGAGGTTTATATCTATAACTTTTAAAAATATACAGTTGATCTTATTTTGGTCCCTTGATATTAACTTAAAAAATAAATAGATGTTTGGAATCATGGATACCATTAAATAAAAGTGATTAATTCAGTAAACCCTAAAGAAATTGGTATAAAATAGGTAGTTCTTCATCAAAGAACATTACATTAACTCCTTTATCAAATGATTTTCATTATTTATGCTTTGTTTCTTTATAATTTTAATATCATTTCACCTAGACTTTCATACTTGAATTCCAAAAATCATACATTTTACGAATTAATTATAATAATATGATTCAATTTGTATAATCATTGATAATAATTACTTTGTGCATAATCTTTTAACTTACAAAAATCCTTTATTCTTCTTAATGTATCATTTTTTAATTATATTAAATCTTTAAAAAAATAGATTTTTAGTCTTTAATTCATTTAATTTTTGATTTTGTTGAATGGAAATTCACCCCGTATTACTATTTTATCCAACTCTGACCTACATATTGCATCACCATGGATCATAATTAGAGATACTTAAATACCACTATTATGATTTGGTTATGGGGTGTGATGTTATTCAGATTCTACAATAAGGCATCGAAGAACCATTTTCTCTCTCTTCCCCCCTTGTTTATTATTGAGGCACTAGGACACTATGAAGGATCAGTGATCCCTCTAATACGATGAGATATTTTGATTGAATTGAAGATACATCATGAAGGTGGGATTTCATTACCCTAACAATGTATGGTCATTATAAAATATATATGAAGGATTTCATAATGATGTTTGTTCTTTTGGTGAATGGTATGCGTGGTTACAACCTTTTTTTCATATAATATAGGAGAAATTTTTCTTATGTTATTTATATCACAACATATGATATGGGATATTGTATGTAGTTAAATAAGCCAAAATATTTTCTAAAGATCATATTTTATGGTCATTTCTTATCATAATATAAGTTATGTATGATATATGTTACTAAAATAGAGTGTCCCATAATAAAATATATATAACCCCGATCATACAATGTGATAAGAAATATCATATAGAGAAAAACTGTTACCATTCCTAAAATACGACCAATAACACAATGATAACAGAACTTAGGATATAAGTTCTATCATAGAACATGATTGGTAATTTTTAAATTATTTTCATTTATAAATTCAATTATTTATTTTTAAATTATTTATAAATAATAAAAATGGTATTTAAGGAATATTTATTAATATACAATGAGTGTGAAAATTATTTAATTATAAAGATTTTATAAGTAATTAAAAAATGTTTACAAATATTTATTAATAAATATTACTTAAATACAAAAATTTAACATTAAATACATTTTAAAAAATTAAAATGGAAAAACTAATCAATTATAAATAAAATTTTTATTTAAAAATGATAAAATGGAATTTATAAAGAGTTTATAAATTAAAAAATAAGCGAAAATATAATGTTTTTATATTTACGAAAATTATGACATTTACAAAATAATTCATTGTAAAGTTCAAATTAAAATATCATTATTTGGAAATTATTTAACCCTTATAGAAAATGTTTTGATGATTGGAATGATCTATATTTAAATAATAATTTTTTTATATTTATAGATAATGTAAAATGTTTACATAACAAAGAATGGATTATTAAATTTTTATAACATATAAAATATTATAAAAAATAAAATACCTTATAAATAATATTTTCAAACAATTCTATTATGAATGAATGTAATGTGTATAAACATTTGGTCATTGAGTAACCATTAATTTAATTCTCTCTTGTGTAAATTCTCATTGGGGGGAGGGAATTGTGGTCAGACTACAAATCAGCCAGAAGGCTCATTCTTTGTTATGAAATAGTGCAGGTTAATGATCTATTCCTCCAAGATTACTTATGTGAATATTTTCAATATCATATAACTCTAAACCTTTACATGAAGAGTTTATGTACCTTTTCCATGAGTTGAATTTGGATATGTGTATATATATTTTATTTCTATTTTTAGGCAAGTAACACAAACTATGGGTTGTGTAAATAGTTTCACATAAATATGGATTGATCATATTGATTTGGAATAAGGAGTAAGATTCCAATATAAATCACTAGAAGCATGAATACATAAAGGGAATGACCTGAGATATTATTATGATATTAAATACCATTCAAAATACTATATGTGAGGTTCCTTCGGACATAGATCATATTAATAACTCAATAATTTAGTATAGGTGACCAAAACAATTACGAACCAAAGAATTATCTTTTTTATGGAAATAATGAAATGATGTGACCCTAACCATTAGGTTTCTTTTTAACAAATTTATTTTGTTACAATTTTCAAGGAAACTCTAATAGTTAGGATGATAGAGAAATAGTGTTGGGTTTACGAACATGATGGATTTCAAAAGGAGTTATCTTCTTGACTATCCAAGATCTACATATGACATTATTAGTAAAAATTTTATACTCTATATAGTCATGTATTATTTATATGTTTAATCTGTCTAATTTTTGAGGAAAATTGTATCCTGTCCTACTAATAAAAATATTGAAAAAATGGTAATAATTTTAGTGAGATCCCATTTAATAAAATTCATTATTAATGGAAATGAAATATTATACTAATAATATAAATTCTTCTATTATATATAATATCATCATCATTAGGAAACTTTTTTTTGAGATTAATCCTTTCAAAAAAATCAAAATGTAATTATATTATATGACGGGTAACTTATGAAAAGTTATTTGGAAGAGGGAAGTTCAATGTGTTAGAATAAACTCTTCATGAGTATCCAAGTGATAATGTTTTCTCCTCGAGATTGTAATTTATTATAAACAATAGTATAATGCACTAATATTTTTAATGGAATAATATTTAAAATGACTTAAGGAATTTTATTTTATACTGGAATTCTTAATATGATTGAGTATTCTAAGGATTTGGTGAGACTATAGGTTAATTAAGTCTTGTTTTGTTTAAGGTTTTAATTATATTGTTATCTACTAAAATGTTCTAATAAGTTGAATAAATTAAAGGATCATTTCTCTAGATATTCTTGAGAGTTTAGAATAGATGAACTCGACTTATGATGTTTATGTTTTGATGTTGCGTAGATTATAAAAGTGGGTAAATGATTAAACAATAACAAGAAAGGTCTATTAGGAGCATCCAATACTGTTTTTTCAATTATCTAGATGAGGTAATTAAATCTGAATGGTAAAACCAGCAAGTTAGAATGATAATTCCATAATATAGAATTGTCTGGGATACATAACGATGTTTGTGAAAATCTACAAAATTTCTAGGGTAGGTATCATAGTTATAAAAACCAATTATTTGGTTTTTAAGGTAATATGATACAATGTGTATACAATATAAACGTTTTAAATATATATGACTTAAAACCATTATAGTATTCGATGTAGCTTATAGTTTTCATTCAAAATATGTATAAAATTGTAACAATGTCAAGGATATGAATGTAATGGTATTTATCAAGATCAGATTAATCGTAAAACAATTTGTATATATTTCTCGTTTCTCTTATATAATAAGAGGTGTTTTTCATTACCAAATTATTATTAGGAACATAATTAGAAGTTTAATTTTACAACCACGATTTATGATTCATCAAATTTTGTAACATGGTTTAAAAATTATACATGGATATAAATGTTTTATCTAGGAAAGACTATCAATCAAAATATTCATTAAAATACAAGGGAATAAGTTTTTGCCACCCATTTGTGGAATATTTTAATATAATTCCATTCGAACAAGAATTCTATGAATAAATACAATAACATATTTTATATAGTAATAATATTTTATTTGTTATATTTTACAATTAAATATTTTTCTTTCCATCAAAATGGCGTTTGTGTCCATTATTATGATATTAAAAAGAAAATATATTATTTAAGAGGTTTGTGGGAGTATGTTAAAATTTAGATATGTTTGGTGTTAAAAAGTAAACTATTAAACAAGTCTAAATGTTAAAATTAGTTTCACATAATATCTTAATTATTGTAATATATGCAACGATAAAGGGAAATTTTAAGGGTTATAGTTAGATAATATAAAATTTTAATCTCTAATATAAAAATTCTATTTCGTGTCTTGGATTTCTTGTCAATTGTTACTAACTGACATGAAAATATATACATGCAAGGTTTCCATGTTATTTAATATAATAACCCATGTAAAATTCCATCTGATGTAGTTTTTCACATCAATTATTTCAGAAAAAAATGTGGAATGCTTGATCATCGAGGTTTACACCTTGATTATTATAGTAAATGTTGCAGAAACATTTGTAAAAGATATTTTCACATTGGATTTTAAAATTCCAAATGTAAAAAAAGTTTTTTTTACATTTTTTATAATAATAACCCACATGAAAATGATTAATAAAAATTAAATATGCAGATTTAAAATCCCAAATTTAACTCTTTCAAACATGAAACTCTCAAACCCAAGCATTCATGACTTAAAAACACCCTATCTCCTTTTTATTCATCAATATTACATATTTTTTTGTGGTTTATTATTTTTTGTGAGTTTATACTTATATCATTCATGTTTCGCTTTCCTTTTTCACAGTTGGAGATCTCAGAGGTGTATTATGGATTTACATCACGTTTCATGATCCCTGTCATCAATTTGTTTTTAAACCTTTGTCCCACAAGATTGATTTTTATTGAATGTTATTTTAATTCTATTTTATCTCTAATCATCATTTATATTCTCGCTATATATACATTTTTATTAATAATTTTCTATTTCATTTATGAAAATAATTAATATATGTTTATGATTTAAATTTTATTAATTTCTTTATTTTTGATTTTTCTCTAACTTAATTCCATGTAATCTGATTTTTTTAATTTTTTATTTACCTTTTTATTTTTTTGATTCGCTATTTGTATTTTTAATTCTTTATGATAACTTTTTATTTTCTTTTTTTTAATATTTGTTAATTTTTTGAGATTTATAAATTATATTCAAATTTTTTGTAATGAATTTTATATCCATTTGTTATATTATGTTAATTTAGATATGATATTAATGTTTATATTGTATAATTGTTATATTTGATTAAATGTTTATGAATGAATGGCTTTTATTACATTTATATCAATTAATAGCCATTTAATTTATTATATTACATTTATATAAATAATGTATTCTTTTTTTTTATAAATTTTATTTTGATTAAATTTGAATGAATAAATGGTTAAATTAGTTTTTGGTTTGATTATATATTTTTATATGTGTATTTATTATATGAATATATATGTTTTTTAAATTTAATAATTATAAATATTTTTGTGTTTATATGTTTTAAATTTATTAGTTTATATATATTTGATTAAATTTTTATATGTATTAATATATTTATCTATTATATTGTAATTTTAAAAAATAGAGTGTAGTTGGATAAAGGCATGAAGAACTGGTGATGAATATGAGAAAGGTGTTGAAGATTTTGAAGAATTTTCTTAAAAAATAAGGAAAACATAAATCTATTTTTTTTTCTCCAGGAGTGAAGTGTTTGAATATGAGAAAGGTAGATTATAGAGAAATCAAAGACCATAGGATTCGATTTGGTTTTCATAAAAGTTAATCAAGGTGAATCTCATATGGTAAAAAAATAAAGTAGTCAAGATCTAATATTTATGAAGATGAGATAGAGGATAATATTTAAGAAATAATTTATGATGTCATCATTGAAAATTTTTAAAAATGAGTAACTGTCAAGTGATTTAATATAGACTCTAAGAAAAAACTCTTTCGAGATTCCACTAAATTTATAGTGTTATTAGAAGTACCAAGATTAGTTAATTTTAAAAATAAATTTTTTGGTAATAAAAGCTTCATCTTACTTCTTAAACATTTTATAGTGTTACTTGTAGAGGGAAACACACTTCTAGATTCCAATTTTGATGAAAACACATATTATGTTCAATGGGATTGGGGTATAATAAAATACATTCATTCCCTAAGAATTTTTTAGTTATATATGACAGAATATAAATTTTTATCAGAATGTCTGAAATGTGCTACATTAAGATATAAAATTGATGAGAAATCCAATTGTGATTCATTCTCAAGAAGGTAAAATAAAAAAATCACTAATGAAATCTCGTGTCTTTTAATAATTCTTCATTTAAAGAAACTATTGAATAATTTAAATGCTTAAAAGAGGTTAATATTTCATATGGATGAAGAAATATTTGGTTGAAACATACATCAGTCTATCTATTCTACATCTAATTTGATAAAAAAATTGATGAGTTTTTCTATAAGGGTTGAAATATCAGAATGGGACTATAAACTGGTGGAATTAATCCATAACAAAGCCTTAATAAATGACATAGTACATGGGTTATTATATTGGTAGTTTATAACATATCATTATAGATACGTATAAAGAAAAAACATATTATGGTGAGATTGAAGGTTTTTGGACTAAAATTGAATGGATGTTAAATATATGTATGTATATCACCATTGATTGATGATTTGAAATTTATTTTAGAAGTAGGTGTTAAATTTATTGATGCATATGAAAAATAGTGTTTTATTTTATGTGTTATGGTAATGTTCACTATAAATGACTATCCATCATATGTAAACATATCTGGATACATATCTAAGTGTCATAAATCTTATCTAATTTTCAAATAAGGGGAATCATATTATCAACTATATAATGGAATAATTATATTATACATGGTATATACAAGATTGTTTTATTTAATGATCCTTATTGAATATTTTAATTGTGATTTAATGGGTTACATGATTAACATATTTCCCGAAAACAATGTTCAACTAAATAATATATTAAAAATTGAAAAATATCAATGTTATATTTTGATAGAAAATATGTTCTTGTCATCAAACTAGCATATGGATGAAATTGTCCATTTTATTCAAGCAACCTTATTGAAAACTTTTGGGGGTCATCTATATCATTGATTTTATATATGATGATAAAAACAAATGTAATAGTTTAATTGGAACATTTTTAGATATAAATAGAAAGACAGAAGATTGATTGAATGAAATATTATACTTAACATCTATGGTAATATGGTTGGAGTTATCTCCCACTATGAATGGTAAACAAACATATTTACCTCTGGCTTACCAAAAATTAATTAAGTGTTAGAATCTCATTATTTTAAATGTTTTCATGGAATTAATGTACCAAATGATTTTTATTCAAATTTGAACAATTTATGGTCATTTAATGATTTAATGTTAATAGGTGTCAAATCTCATGACTCCCATGTATTGATTTAATAGTATGTACAGATTTTACTACATGGAATAGTGTTGATACATATCAAAAAGTTAATCATCATGTTTTGTTACTTTTTCAATTCCATTTACAACAAATTCATAGATCCAAATTTCTTCAATTCATTGGATAATGAAGAAAACCTTATACTTTTTAAAGTAGAAATGTATTTTACTCAATTATTTTCTGATATAATCATTTATCTGATGATTCATTTGTTGCGAGGAATAAAAATATGTGGGTTTTATTATTTATGTTGTTTATATCCTTTTTAATGATACATGAAAACATTAGAGGAATATGTTAAAAATATGTATTGATCAGAGGCCTCTATTATTCTGAAATTTTTATATGAATATTTGATAGTTGATTATATTTATTATTTATATAAAGTGAGGCTTGGCTTGATATATAGTGAAGAAGAAGTGATGGAAGGTGCGAGAGCCTCATCCTTTCCCTTGGTGCTCCTACCCGGATCACTAGTTCTGTACGATGTGGAGTCAATGTTCTTATACTACGCCCCAGTGGGGAAAAATCCTACAATAGGTGCTTTGGAACGGGCTTAGATGGAAGTGAAACCTATTCCAATTGGTGATATTACAAAGATGTATCTAGAAAAACATGTCCTTTCGATTATCATACATTCTACTACACCCTTGAATTCTAGTCCTCCATGTGTGAAAACTCCAACGGCGAGGCTGAAGCCAAGCATTTCAAGACCGCATCCTCATACCTCAATGGTTTTGGAATCACCACCACTCAAGAATTTGATAAATCTTATTAAAGGACGGAAGAAGGGGAAAACCGTTTCTATGAATATCTTCAATAAAACTTTTGTACTTTTTTTATTTTCATGTTCATCGCATACAACCTCCAGCATGGAGTGCAGTTTACCAAAATATATAAATTGTTGCTTATTGGCCTCTATATATCATGAAATTTAGTGATTAATAGTGAAGGTAAAGGTATTCATGTAGTAAGGGTAAAGTTATTTCCACATGATTAAGTGATGTAGTAATATTTTTAAATTATCAACCACTAAAATGATGTTAAACCATATCTATTATCAATTATTAATGGTTTTAAGATACCATATCTAAAAATAAATGAAAATTGGTTAATGAATGAACATAAATGTACATTTATTCCATGGATTAAGAAAAACTTTGGCACTAACTTATCAACATTAGAAACACTAAAATGATTTTTATGGGGACCATATGTTAAAGTGATCTCATGGTTTCATTTTGACATCAATGGTTATACTTTTTACCGAAAAAATTAATACAACTAAAATATTGTTCAAAATAATGGTGTAATGGGAAATTCTAAAGTAATGAATTTTTCAAGAGTGATGATAAAACCCAATTTTTGTGTCGACAACATATTTTGGAGATATTGAGGATATATGGGAGATTGATTATGAAAAATTTCAAGAACCCATGTTTAATTGTAACTCAGATGATAGTAATACTAGTGTGAAACATAAGTATTATGAATTTACACTTATTGATATGAAAATATTTAGCCATAATGAGGAGAAATTTATGATGAGACACATGAAAAGTAGATATTTTATTTTAAAAAACGATCAAATGATTAATGGTTCATCATTTTATAGGCGAAAAAATCAATTAGGTGTTGGATAGTTTTATGATATTGAGGATTTATGTAATATTCCATTATCATTTACATGATAATTTGAGGATAGTAATGATTATGATATAGAGACTATCTATGAAATATGAAATGATCTTACAAAAAGGATATTGGAAATGTCTCTATTACTCTCCAAATTATTTATATAAATATATATTTATTTTTATTGAATCTTATAAATGCGAATAATCTATTTGAAAAATTAAAATATATTGATATTGATAAATTTAGTCAAATCTACATTAAAATTTATATTAATTAGTTTCAATTAAACATTTATTCATTAAAAACATATGAAGTTTTTTTTTGAATATTTTACATGTATAATTTTTTTTAACTTTGATATATATATACATATGTGTGTGTGTGTGTGTGTGTATGTGTGTATGAATTATTTGTTCCATTATTTAATAAATTTATATTCATCAGTATCACATACAGTTTGTTTTGGTTTAATAAGCCTGATATTATAATTTTTTATGATACAAACACATGTAATGGAACTATTTTTTTATCACAAATATTTAAATTTATGAATATTGGCTATTTGTGTGATTTTTATAATAAAATTTATATTCATCTATTTCAGTTACACATTTTATGGTTGAATAAGCCTAATTTAATTATTTTACTATAACAATTTATTTGTATTTATCATTCTTAGATATTCATTTATCATCAGTTGTATTACATAACATAATAGATATAATTTACATTCTGTTAATAAAAATTAAATTTTTAAATACCAAAAATAATTTATTTCAAATCAAATATAGGTAGATATTGTTTTGTTACAACAATTTATCTATTAAAATTAGGTCACATAGACATATGAATATTTAATAAGTAATGTGTACAATTTTACAAATTAATCGTTTTTATTAAATAAATAATACAACGATGCAAAATTTTTTTAATGTGAGATTACATGTTTACCAAAAAATTCGCTTTCTCATAGGGAGAAGAGGTTGAGAATTTAATTTTATGAAAATAATAATCCAACATTCCTGAATAGGAACGAGTTTAGAAGTTATTTGGGTATTCAGTGTGATTTCATGGTTAGTATTTTATTTCTTGACTAGAATATAATTTAAAATAATTTAGAAGATTAATTTCGGGATTCTGTAATGGTATAATTTCACATCTTCTTTTTTTCACAGTTTTTCAAATGTTATATATATTATGGGTAATATTTAATTTTTTAAATTTCATATGACAATTGAATTTAAAAATATGAATGAAATTACAATGTGGTTTCTATATTTTTCATCATTTATATGTAGATATTTTAAAATGAAATTACCGTAAAGTTAAATTTTTTGGAAATGATATAATTAAAACATCAACATAAAATATGGGTTTATTGATATAGAGGCTTAGGGAATGTCTTCATCTAAAGGGTGGGGTGAATCGCTTCCTGTATGTCAATAGTGGATTAAAAAACTTATGTGTATAATTACTTGTTAATTACCTAAAAACCTATCCATTTAATATTATAGGAAATAAATCAAGCATATCTCATCAAGGGAACCAGTTTCAGAATGTATACCCTAATGCATTATCACATAAAGGGTATTAATTATTGGAAGAGTAAATAATTGCTGAAACATTTTCAAAATTAAGAGATAAATCCAATATTTGACCAAAAAAGGTTAAATTTGGACTTATGTTTCACTCGACTAACCATGAAAATGGAAAAGGGAACTGATGAAAAAATAGGGAAGCTTCATAAATATTTATCAAAATTAGTAGTTGAGAAGATTGTAAGAAGAAACTAACTATTTTTCTAAAAACATTTTGTATTATAATTTATTTTCAATAATATAAATTTTTTCATAAATTATTTTTTGGAATCCTTTAGAAATCAATGTCAGGGACCTTTATTCATAAGGGTATGATGTGTATTTTGGATATATTATTTGGAAAGAATGAATACGCATACCACATAAAAGGATATGAGGTGGGTGTAGGTATAAGATTTTTTTTGGCCATCATAATATGAAATCAAGGAATAAATAATATAGGGGTGAAATATATTAATAGAAAAATGAGATTTGGGATATGAATAAATCAATATATAATCAAATTAAATCATTTTTATAGTCTATGATTCCGGAAGTGGTTAAACAGACATACGTTCCCCCAACGTTACTTGCCTAGTCATCTTGCATATAGAGATCCTCCACCTCCTAATTTAGACCCAATAATCTAATATGAGTTTCAAATTGAGGATCCCAATTTATATATTGTAGTATATGGTATCAGATGAAAAACTGTGGATTTTTTACATCATTATCTTATGCAATAAAATCAATTAACAGTAGTGGGGAATGATGCCACTAAATCAACTTCTCCTATATCTCTTCATACTAAGATGGTATCCATAGTTTGAAATGGTATATAAAGCCCCAATATTTTGTGGAAATTCTATTCTTAAATAAATTCAATTTATTTTATATCTTACATTTCAAGAAACACCTAGCTTAAAAGATCTATGATGTACTATTAGATATTGTAATTTTAACATGACTGTTATTAACAAGCCATTAAATTGGATGGTTTGAATTGTATTTACTATATAATAACTTACATATGAAGGAAATATTCAATTAAAACATATTTATTAATTATTAAGGAATAAACTATCAATTTTTAGTAAAATCATTTTATTTTTCAAATATTAATTTTAGTCAAAAGGAATTTTTATTGCTTTCTATGGGAAAATAGAGATAATTAATTTTTGGATCATTTATAAAATGTATTTGTTAAAATTAAAATAATTTTTGGATTCATCATTTAAAACTTATATAAGGATTAATATTATAGAATCATCTAAAAATATTAATGTTTTAGTGAATCGTGAAAAATATCGATTTTTGTAACAAAAAATCATTTCTGTTAGTCGGAGTGGAATCTCAAGAGGGGGTGAATTGAGTTCTTACTTAAAATATCTTTTAAAAACATTCTTATAAAGATCCCACAAAAAAGTAAATGATACAATTAATTAAGTAAGTAGAGATATAAATGTTTAGTTAGTCAATAGGTTTCTCAAAGGGTGATTAGTCCTCATTTGAATTAGTATAAAAAACTTCCTCCACTTTTGGAACAAGTTTACATAATTAAACCTATTCACACACTAACCTAAACTAACTATTTAAGTGAGTGAAAAACATTTTTATGTATTTGCAGTTAAAAGCTGTGAAAAATCGACAAAGAAGAGTATCAAAGTAAATAATGCATAAATAAGTTAAACAAGTAGTTTTTTCTCTAGCCAAGACTTTACCCTCCCCACTTGGTGATCACCTGCAACCAAGCAGTTTATATTAACAATAAACATGATACACACCCTATATCGGGATTTACAATATTTTTCACAAAATATTCAGGGCTCACACCCTCTACCAAAGTTCTTCATGGAAAAAACAAACAATACAGACCACACACTGTCTCTTCCACAATTATACGTGGGAAACAAGATGTATGTTTAGTTTTAGGTGAGGATATTTAATATCCTCCAGTTCAGTAACAGGATACAGTGTCTGTAACAGATTGACACACAAACTTCACAGAAGTGTAATATAAAAGATACCAGTAAATAAAATAATAAAAGATTTAGTTTAGATGGATCTATGTGTTAGCAGTTCAGCTCTTGACTCATTGAAGTGAAGAAATTTTTGTTCGAGTATTTCTTTGAAATTTGTATCCAAAATTGAGTGTCACAACTCCAGGTTCTAGCTTTGTGTATTTTTCCACTACTTTAGATTGAGAGTTGATGAGGCACAGAAGGAAGAAGTAAGTTTTTCCTAAATGATCTTTGTGATTCTTGTGGGTTCACCGTGTAAGTGTTGGATGATTCTTCTTTCATCTATTATGTAAGATCCTTCACATGCACATACGCACTTCTATTTCCACACCATTTCTTATATTATCTCCAGATGTATACATTTCTAGTCTTTTCCTCGGTCCTCTCCTTTTTATGTTTGAAAATTGACAATAGGAATGAGTATATCACATGCGATCTTTCTCGTACCTCTTACTATCCAGATACAGTCTCTTGATATGTATACAATCAGTATTAATTAATGTCAGAAGAATTTAATTTATGAAATATGACTGTTAGAATGATCTTAATAAGTTGACATAGTATCGAGTAGAAGAGTATGGTAGTCTGGTAATAGAAGCCTTCACAACAGTAGGCTTTAATAGTAGGTGTACATCAGTAACCTTAATTGGTGACCTTGTCAAGGGTAACCTTCCATCGGTAGACTTGCATCGGTGACCTTTCATCGGTAACCATTCATCGGTTAACTTTCATCAGTGATCTTGAATTAGTGACCTTTTCATCAGTGACCTTTTCATCACTGACCTTTTCATCGGTGACCATTGCATCTGTGACCATTGCATCGATGACCTTTGCATCGGGGACCTTTTCATCGGTGACATTTTCATCGGTGACCTTTGCATCGGGGACCTTAGCATCGGTGAACATTGTATCAGTGACCTTCCCATTGGTGACCCTTGCATCAGTGACCTTCCCATCGGTGACCCTTGCATCTGTGACCTTTTCATTGGTGACATTCAATACATTGAGAAATTTTGCACTGTATACTTAAACAAGAAGGTAGTGAGATTAAAAGTAAATAGATGTTACTTTTATATAAACAAGATTTCCACATAAATGATTATCCTATAAGTAAAAAATAATTATCAAATAAATGAAAAATAATTTTGGATTATCCAAAAAATATTTGGGATTATGAAAACAAGATTTGGGATTATCAAAACAGGCGAGTCCAACAATCACCCCCTTTTTGAAAATCTGAAATTATGTTTGTATTTTTGAATCAGGGTTAATCACATTTTTTAACATTACCTGTTTCTCCCCATTTTGGATTCTTGGGGGAACATAAAATTTCTCCCGAAATTAGATAGCATACAAATTAAATGATTCAGGAAACATAAAACTTATCTTCCTTTATTATTAAGAAAAATAATGAAAGGAAAAAAGAAATAGAAGAAGATTTTCCATTAGTGAAGAAATAGTATAATATGCAAAAAGGTTACAAAGATCCCTATCAAATAATAAATCCCACGTTTAATCCACATAAGATATGTCCAAGGGAGCTATGTCATTGGAAGATGAGGAGGTAGGTTCTGAAGATGGAGGGATAGGTCCAGAGATGTCAGTTAGGAGGCTAAGAGGAGCTGCAACAGATGCATCTGTAGACCTATAGTGAGTAGATCTCTGAGGAATCATAGGGGTAAAACTTCTGATGGCCTGTGCATGAGTCCTCATTGGAGCATCATTGGTGGATCCTAATGAATCCAAGGTAGAAGGAAACAATGGAGGAACAATGATGGGAGTAGAGTCCACATGTAGGAAGGGTAAAATGAGATTTCTAAAATCTATAATAATAATTCCTTCCTATCTCCATCGCTAAAATAAAATCATCCTTGTTCTCTATGAATTTCCCTCAGGCAGGAGTCAAATCTCTAAGCCTACTAACCTAGTTCTCAAATACATGAGTGAAAGGTGGAATCCTCAATTTCTCCAACAATAACTTGATGTGACCATCCATCTGATGCTTAGGGTACACCCTTTTATAGTTTAAATCAACTTGTTCTTTGATGGACTTCTGATCTTTAGTAGCTTCCCTTAAATAATTTTCCACAAGGTTATGAATTTCTCTGGTAGAAGAAATTACCTGAGTCATAGACTAAGGGTCTAAGGTACTTACACCAGAGAACTTCTCCAATTTTTCATGGACAATTAATCTGGATGCTTCTAGATCAACAGGAGGAGCAGCCGAAGATGAAGAAGATGCACACAGAGGTTCCATAGTGAAATCCATTGTGTCCTTACAGTATTTGGTCATCACACTAATCAGTCTCTTCAAAACATCATCTTGTCCACTCACTTGTGTATCCATGGGATTCTCAAAGTCCTCCAACACAATGATAGTTTCCTGAACCACAATTTTAATAAATCGAAGATCTTTGTCCACCTGAGCCCTTGAAGCCATAAAGGATTCTACACTGGCCATAGACTGATTCACAGATTCCATAGAATCTGCCAATGCTCTGATCTAATTCTGACATTCTGTGACTTCATGTAGCATGGATGAGTGAGAGGTAGAAAATTATCTTTCCACTGAAAAAGGTATAAGTTCTTTATTGTGAGTCATAGACCTATCTAACCCAACATATCTCTCATCAAAGTGGCTCTTCAAATATGATTTTAATGAATCCAAAGCATCCTTATTCACATAGTCTCAAGGGAAAAGAACTATTAGCTACACAATATTATTCTATATAACTGACAGGATAGGAGGACTTCTAATAGTCTGGTCATCATCAGAATCTCCGTAGTCTGATCCCAAAATGACAAATCCAAGGTCATCTGAACAGTCTTCTATCCCATGAGCAACAGCAACCGAACCTATGTCAACAGGTTCTTCCCCATCACTTGGAGAATTCTCCTAATTAACCATGTTCACTTCAGCCATACCTCTTTGAGAAACTTCATCAACATGAGGGTCTACTGCCACATCCACAACAGAATATCCAACTATAGCCAAGGAAATATTAGCTTCAACTGAATCAGTAACCTCTTCATCTAAATTTTCTACCATATCTGTATGTCATATTAGAGGACTGAGGCATTGGAATTATTCTTCACTTTCACTAGCAGCTATCTCAAATTCATCATGACTAGATTCAGAGACCTCATCCTCATATGTGGTCTTTCTAATGTCTCTTAAGACATTTTCTACCACTTCTTCTTCACTGGTAGCTTCATAATCATTGTCCCTAAGGATTTTCTCCCTTCTTGGAAATCTATTTGGTGGATTGGGCTCACCAAATGATACAGTATTAGCATAAGGATTTTAGGGAAGGTCAGGATCACTCTTGAGATCTATAGGAGAGTCCTCTCTTTCTTACACAACATTAGCATCTTCTTCTTCATCTGAATATATTGGGTCTACTTGATTAGGCATTAGACCAGGATCTCTTCTATCCTTAGGCCTAGTATGATGAGTAAAAGGTTTGAATTCCTCATATAGCTTGGCCTCAACATGTACCCATCTTCTTTTCCAGGGGTTCCAATTTATCTTAATCAACTTGCAAATCACCTTTGTAATGTAGAAATTTTCCCTTACTACAACTGTTTCCTCCTTATTTTTAGAAACTCCTTTCACCCTCAACATCAAGGATATCAATATGGAATGAAACAATGCATTGGACTTGGAACTGGGCTTTGTTATATCTTAAAATCGAATCATCATCAGCCTACACAAATTTATCTTCTATCCATGCTTCAACAAATACAAAAGAAATATGTTCTAATACTTCAAGGTAGAAAAGTATCCTCTCCTGGGACTCACGACTTGCTGGATAAACCTAAATAGTAGCTTTTCTTCTACTTACATCACAGGAGAAATGACTTTCCTAGGGATCCCACTCCCTATCAGTTCGACTAAGGATTCTTCATAATAGAAAACATCAGTAGTTGGAGGAACCACTCTTTATTAGTAATCATAAATCACTTCATGTGGTTCTCTCAGTCACTCAACCCATTCAATAGAGGAGAAGGTTAAAATTCCTCCATTTTCCTTGGTTGACATTCTATTCCCATCCTCAATCTATTCGAATTTCAAAAACTCATAAAACTCTATCACTAGCATCGAGTAATAAGTTCCATTGTTGTTTTCAAAGCATTCAACCAAGAATTAAGCTTCAAGTGCCTTCAACACTAAAGATCTACTCATCATCAACCATTCAGAACTTAGTTCTTTTTCAACCATGATTTCCATCTTAGACAAATGAGGGTTGATCAGCTTTGACACTGCTTATCTTCCACTACTTGACTCAGCTAAAGGTTTCTTAGGATTCGGTGCATCTCCTTCATCACTGACCAATGGTCTCTTCAACCATGCCATTGATTTGGAGAAGTTAGAGGGTTTGGGAAGAAGGTGAGGTTCTTAGGTTAGAGAGCAAGAGGATCTGGAGAGAAGTGGATCAAAATGAGCCATGTTCCTTAATTATATCACTTAGGGATCGAAAGACAAATCAGATAAATGAAATAAGTAATACATAAAATATTTCAGATTCTAGCAGAGAAAATGCACGTCCTAGAAAATTTCAACTATCAGTAAGGTGACAACGGGGAGGTCCATCGACGAGGTCCTAATAGTGAGGTTCTAATGGTTAGGTCTATTGGTGAGATCCTATTGGCAAGGTACCAACTGTGGGGTTTATCGGGGAGGTCCAATAGTGAGGTCTATTGGTGAGGTCCCTAATGGTGAGGTTTCTAACTGTGAGGTCCAACATTAACAATTTATCATACCTAACTCATCTTTGATGTAAATTAACCTCTCAGAATTCAATGGCATTGTGAATATATCATCTAATTGATGTTCAGTGAAAATGATTTCAAGAGTGATATCACCTCCTTGATAATGATCACTCATTAAGTGTAGTCTCATATCAATTTTCTTTGTCCCAACATCAAATACTAGTTTTTTATAAATGATGATAGCACTTGTATTGTCACACATTATAGAGACATGTTGGAATGGATATCCATAGTAATGTAAATTGTGTTTCATCCATAGAATTTGAGCACAACAACTTCCAGCAGTTATATATTCTTCTTCTGTAGTAGATAATGAAACAGAATTATGTTTCTTACTATACCATGATACTGGTTACTTTCCCAAAAAGTGACATGTTCTAGGAAGTTCTCTTTCTATTTAACTTGAAACCAGAAAACTCAACATCAAAATAACTGATTAAATCAAATGATTGTCCTCTTGGATAAAAGAGTCATATGTTTGTAGTATATTTGAGATATTTAAAAATATTTTTAATAGGAGTAAAATGAGACTCTTTGGGATTGGATTTAAAATAATCACACATGCATACAATGAACATAATATCAGTTCTGCTAGTAGTAATATAGAGTAGACTCCCCATCATACCTCTATAATTGGTTTGATCCACTAGTTTACCAGTTTCATCAGCATCCTATTTACATGTGGTACTCATAGGTGTATCACTAACATTATTGCAGTCCAAACCAAAACGTTTCAAAATATCATTATTATATTTACTCTGATTTAAAATTATACCATTTTTTATTTTGAAAAATTGGAAAATCAAGGAAAAAAATTAAGTCCCCACATTATAATCTTTTCAAATTCATCTTGCATAATTTTTGAAAAATATTTACATAAGGAATTTTTAGAAGATCTCAAAATAATATCATCTATATAAATTTTTACAATTAAAACATATTTGGAAATTTTTTTAATAAAATGATTAGGATCTACTATTGCTTTAGTAAAACATTTGGAAATAAGAAAAGAACTAAGTCTATCTTACCAAGATTTTAGAGCTTTTTTCATAACATATACAACGTTATACAGTTTGAAAACCTGATTAAAAAAATGGGGTTTTTTAAAACCAGGGGGTTGTTCAACAAATACATCCTCAAATATGTACCCGTTTAAAAATGTACTTTTTTACATCCATTTGATAATGTGAGAAATTCAGATGAGATTTATAATAAAGTAGTATCCTAATGTCTACTAGTCTAGATATAGTTGAAAAGTTTTCCTCATAGTATATTCTATATTCTTGACATTATCCTTCTGCAAATAGCCTTGCCTTATTTCTAACTATGTTTCCAGATTCATCAATATTATTTCTAAAAACCCATTTAGTCCCTATGGTCAAGTGTATTTATGGATTTATACTAATTCATGAACATTGTTTCTTTAAAAAAAATTAATTCTTCATGCATAACTATGACCCAAAATTCATCATTGATTGCATCATTGATATTTTTAGGTTTATGCTATGAAATAAAGGATTGATGTTCAACCGGGTTTCTCAGAGAAGCTCTAGTTTGTGTTCCTCTATGTATATCACCTACTACAACATCTAAAGGATGATTTATGAGAGTCCTAATACATCTAAAAAGAGTTGAACTAGAAGAATCAGGGTTGTCTATAGGTTCAGATTCATTTTTCATAGATTCTGGAAAATTTCCAGAACTGGTTGTTTTCATTGAGGGTTCACTATATTTATCATTAAGGTCCAGAATTGACATATCTTCCTCAAGATGTTCAAAAATGGTTTTGGGTTTATGTGGATCAGTCTCTTAAAATTGGACATGAACTAATTCTTCTGCACATTTGGTTCTCTTATTGAATACTCTATAAGATTTACTAGAGATTTAGTAACCTAAGAAAATTCCTTCATCACTCTTAGAAGAAAACTTGTCAATCTTATCCATAGTGATAAATATGAAGACATTGCAACCTAAAGTATAATGTAATTAAACTTAGACTTCCTATTTTTTTAGAGATCATAAAGGGTTTTCATATGAACATATCTAATTAGAACTCTATTGAAAATTTAATAGGCTATATCAATAACATCAACCAAAAAATAGATAGGTAGATTATAATCATTAAGAATAGTCTGGGAAATATCTTGAAGTTTCCTATTTCTTATTTATAAAACTCTTTTTTTTGAGGTGTTCAAGGAGCGGAGAAATTGTTAGTGTATCCATTTTTTTGAAAAAAGATTCAAATTCTAGATTTTCAAACTCATGACCATGATCAGTTTTGAAGGTCTTAATTCTAAGTCCACTAATATTTTCTACAAACATGGAATAATTAATGAATTAAGAGCATGCTTCACTTTTGTGAGCTAGAAATTATACCCAAGTATATCTAGACAAATAATCTACAAGAACATAAACATAGTGATTCCCATTTAAACATGAGACTCTAGATGGTCCAAACAAATCTATGTGGACAACTCAAGAGGTTGAGAAGTAGAAAATTCTTTATTTGGTTTGAAGGAAACTTTGTGTTGTATTCCCTTTTGAAAAGGATTACAAACATTGTTATATGTGAATTCCTATTCTGGTAAGTCTCTAACTAAACTGTTCCTTGTTAGTTTCCTACGTGAGTGCACATTGCAGTGTCCTAATCTTCTATGACATTACCAGGATTCCTTGTGAAGCACATTTAAACAAGAAATTTTTTTCTTATATAAGAAGATTAAATCAATAATATATGCATTTTAATTTCTAAGGGAAATGAATATTAAATCATTTTTAGAATTAAAAACATTTCATGAAAAATTTTCATACTTAATATTGAAACAATCATCAAACACTTGAGAAATACTAAGCAAATTTTATTTTAAGACCTCAACAAAAAGAACTTTTGAAATTAATATAGTGTTAGGGGTACCAATTTGGCCTAACCCGATGATCTTACCTTTTGAATTATCACCAAATATGACATGTCCACCATAAACTTTAATAAAGATCTTGAGGCATGAATAATATCCGATCATATGTCTTGAACATCCACTGTCCAAGTACCATATAGTTCTATAGGAACACATTAAACAATTTTCCTGTAAAACATATTAAGTGTAGGGTAACTTTGGCACCCATGTTTTCTTGGGTCTAGAGAGGTTAGCAAGTAAAAAATTGGGAACCCATACCTGTCTCACAGGTTTACTATAATCAACAGATAATTTTTGAGATATGAACACTTGGTTAGGTATTTTTGGAACTTTAAAATGTGGCCCAGATCTTGAACTAGCAGTGAACTGTCCATATTTTGGAACAAATTTATTTTCAACAATCCTTCCCTGTCCTGGATGATATCCTAGACTAGTTTTATATTTTGGAGTAATTTGATTTCCTAGAAACTGAGTCAGGCTATCTCTACCTTCAGTAAATTTCTTAATATCTATTTTTAATTACTCATTTGATAATTTACGGTTAGTGTTATATTTTTATCGAAAACCACTTTTTTCTTTTTCAATATCTAGATCAGACTTATAATTATCATTCAATGAATGTTATATTTTAAATAATTTATATTTATCCTTGAGTTCATTAATGGTATCCTCAAGCATTCTTCAATATTCAAATAGTTCATCCAAATTCATATTCTTATCATTATTTGATTCAATTTCATTCCCAGAATAATAAGCATTAGGTATTGGGGAATTGAGTGTTACCTTGGATGTTTCTTTCATGAAATACAAGTTTTCATGTATATTATTATGAATATAAGAAGTGTCAGATCCACTAGAGCTATCTTTTGAAACACCCCAAGTAGCCTTCCTATCCTTTTTATATCCCTTAACATTTTCTTTATATTTCTTTTTAAATTTCAGCTTGGGGTAATCAACATTCAAATGAATTTTTCATTTACAAACATAGTAGACTATCTCATTTGTGTTTTCATTCCATTTTCTATCCTTTTTTATGATCATTTATTTTCAAACCTTCGTTTATATTTTGACGTTTAAAAAATCATTTTCTTGCGGTATAACTTATTGAATCTCTTAGAAAAATGAGCCATCTCATCATCACAGTCAAAATATGAGTATTCACTGGTGGAAGTGTCTATAGGATCTTGTCTGTTTCCTTTTTCTTTGTTCTTTGAGGTAGCAGACTTGAATGCTACAGATTTATTTCTAGGTTATTCATCTACTTATTGATTAACCTTGTGTTTTTCTTCGTACATCATAAGTTTTCCAATTAGTTATTTTACTAGACACTTGCCGATATCACTAGATTCTCGAATATAAACAAATGTTCATCTCTATCTTTCTGGTTGGTATCAAAGTAATCTCATAATATGATCCATGTTATCCACTTGTTTCCCAAGCAGACTCATGGTATTTAATATTTAATAAACCTGAGATACATTTCAGATATATGTTCACTAAGCTTCATTTTAAAATTATGATATTTAATAGTATAAGTATTCAATCTCATTTCTATAACATTGGTTGTTCACATAAGAGAAACAGCTAAAGTATCCAAATTTTCATAAGCAGTTTTACCGGTATATATTCTATTGAATCTTCATCACCTAGAGAACTATGCAATGAATTCCTTGATATATATTTATTTTTTATGTGGCTCTAGTCAACTAAGACCATGTTTCCCTAAAAATAGTAGGTAATGCATATTGTTGTTCAATTGTGTCCCAGATTTTAGGACCCATGCTCTCTAGATACATTTTCATTTTTATTTTCCCATGAGCATAGTTGTTTCTATTAATTATAGGTGGTCTATTAGTAGAAGCACCCTCAACTCTGTTATCCATTGTTAATTAAAATTTTATAGAACTGAAAATTTAGATTTGACAAAAAATTTACAATCTTTAAGATACAACTAAAATCATTGTTGAAAAGAATTTGACAACTTTCACAAAAGTTCAGACATTACCAATAAAATGTTAACCCTCTCATACCAAATGTTGCTCAGAGTGGAATCTCAAGAGGGGGTGAATTGTGTTTTTACATAAAATATATATATAAAAATTTCTTATAAAGATCCCCCATAAATAAAAATATCCTAGCTAATTAAGGCAGTAGTGATATAAATGATTAGTTTGTCAACATGTTTGTCAATAGGTAATTAGTCCTCAGTTGAATTAATGTAAAACACTTCTTCAACTTTTGAAACAAGTTTACTAGATTAAACATATACACACACTAACCAAAACTAACTATCAAATTGAATGAAATATAGTTTTATGTTTGAACAGTTATAAGCAGTAGAAAATAGATAAAATAGAGTATCAAAAAATATAATGCAAAAATAAGTTTAAAAAGAGGTACAGTTTGAAGTCGATACATAATCCTATCTTCTAGGTGATCATCTACCACCAAGTATTTTATATTAAAAATAAACATGATACACATCATGTATCATGATTTACAATAGTTTTCACAAACTATCCCTAGTTCACACCCTCTACCATAGTTCTTTTTGGAGAAAACCAAAAATTTAGACCACAAACGGTGTCTTAAACAATTATATGTGGGAATGAAGTTGTAAGTGATTTTTGATGTGAGGATATTCATTATTCTCCAGTTCAAGCACATGAGATATTGTGTGTAACAAATAGATACACACACTTCTCAGAAATGTAAAATAAAAGAGCACAATAGAGAAAAAGGTAAAATATTGAGTTTATAAGGCTATATGTGTTTTCAGTTCAACTCTTGACTCCTTGATGTGAATAAATTTTTGCTCGAGTCTTTATCAGGCTATTGTCTCCAAAACAGAGTGTTTCAACTCCAGTTTCTATCTTTGTATATTCTACCTCTACTGTAGATTGAGAGTTGATGAGGCACAGATGGTAGAAGTAAGTTTGTCCCAAATGATCATCGTGGTGCTTGTGGGTTCATAGTGTAAGTGCTGGATGATTATTATTTGATCTATCAAGTATGATCCTTCACATGCACAGACATGCTTCTCGTTCCACACTCTTATTTTATTGTCTCTAGATGTATCTATGTCTTGTTTCTTCCTCAGTATTCTCCTTTTTATGTTTGAGATCTGAAAATAGGAATGAGTACATCACGAGCAATCTTTCTCATATCTCATACTATCCAGATAGGGTCTCTTGATATGTCTACAATCAACATTAATTATCGTCCGAAGCATTTAATTTTTCAAATACGACCATTAGAATATTCTTATCAATTTGAAAATGTATGGAGTAGAAGAGTATGGTAGACTCGTAATAGAAGCCTTCACAAGGGTAGGCTTCAATAGTATGTGTAGATCGGCAGCCTTCATCGATGACCATATCAATGGTAACCTTCCATTGGTAGCCTTTCATAGGTGACCTTGCATCGATGACCTTTGCATTGGTGACCTTTGCATTGATGACCTTTGCATTGGTGACCTTTTCATCGGTGATATTTGCATCAGTTACCTTTGCATCAGGGAACATTGCATTAGGTACGTTTGCATCAGTGACCATTGCATCAGTGACCTTTGCATTAGTGACCATTGCATTAGTTACCTTTTCATTTGTGACCTTTGCATCTTTAACATTAGCATCAATGACCTTCTACACTTAGATAAATTTTTCAATGTAAGCTTAAACAAGAAAGTAGTGAGATTAAAAACACATAGATGTTACTTTGATATAAACATGATTTCCACCTACATGATTATCCTATAAGAGAAACATAATTATCACATAAATGAAACATGATTTGGGATTATCAAAACATGATTTGGAATTATTAAAATAAGATCTTGGGTTATCAAAACATGTAAGCCCAAAAAATTCTTTTCAATAATTTATGAAGTTTGAAAGCCACATTATGTTTTGAATATGGTTTCAATTAAAATAAGTATTATTTAATAATTTTTTATCCCAAAAAATTATTTTTAAATAAAATTATATTTTATTTTATAATAAGTTTCTTTTTGGGATTAAAACTAATATTTTTCTGAAAACAATTTTAAAGCACATAATGTTTATCATTTATATTTAATTAAAATAAAACCTAATGGGGAACATTTTAAATTAAATTTATAAATTATATATCATTAAATATTAATTTATAGTAATAAAATGTTAATTAATATTCATATATTTAATATAAAAGCATCTTTTTCTTGAAAAATACACTTCTTGAACACCCACTTTTTGTCGTGTTATGGACTTTTGTATACAATATAATTTTTCAACTTATATGAATTAAATTTAGTAAATTGGATTCATATAAGGTCCAATTTAGTTTTCATGTTCATTTTCATCTTTAGGAATAGAACATTTACAGTTGTAAAAAATGATTTACTATGGTATAGGTAAAATAACAAAAAAGGTTAATGTTAAAAGGTAAAATCTTAAATAACCTAAAAACAAAACATTAAATGGGTGTTATATGTTTTTATATACCAAAAACTCCTATGAAACAATAATTATGAATATAATTAGGTGTAATTAATTCCACCGAAAATTGGATGGCTTTAAATGTAAAATAATTGTTATTTAATCACATAAAACTACCCCTCCTCAACTATAAATACCACTCCTAGACATCCCCTTTATCATAAAAATATTTTGAGATAATAAAATATCTACAAAAATGCCTCATCCACACTCTCCCCACACCCATGTTCTATTGGTGTCACCAAAATTCTAATTCCATTGTTTTTATGGGATCCATTAAAAGGTAATTTTTTCAAACCACCTCTCTAATTTTCTTTTATTCTTCTAATTTCTCATCATATCCTTCATCCAAGAACGAATAAAAACTAAATAATAATTTCAAATTGTAATTTTAGGTTCCATATGTAATATCTTAAATCTGTCCCTTTTATTATCTCTTATTATTCAAAGAAACTAAACCATTAACCAAATTATAGCGGTTAACTATCTCTATGAAAAATGATTTTTTGTTTCCTATTAACATCATCAAGGATGTTAATAAAAGTATTATTTTAGTTACATCATAATATAAATGGTATATTAGGACCTATTTTATGGTATGGGACTAATATATATACAAAATATTAAATAAAATGATACTAATTCATGATGGTTTTAAAAACCACCAATATAAACTAACACTTCACATTGAAATTTGATCAAATATATCAAGCTCATTTAAGAAATAAAAATGATACATGCTACCCCTTCAACTTATTAATGTTCCTGAAAACCATTTCATTTAACTTTTAGATTTTCTTTTCAATTTTTAATGAAAATCCATATTTTTACACAAATGAACGGATCATTAATCCTTAAAATGAATGCACACAAAACCATAAAAAATGAGATATTAATGAATAGGTGGAAAGATGTTTTAGAAGTATCATATATGGTAATTTAAATATTATTAAAGTTCAATAATTAATTTATTAAGTTAATTAAACCATTATACAGGATGTTAATGTACGTACCACTAAAGGGAAGCATGAAGTATGGGTCTCTTGTCTCACTTTTTGTTTTATGAGATATACGCCTAATTAACCACATATTCTGTGTGTGTGTGGTGTATGTATACTTCCCTTTAATATATAATATCATGAACATCATTACTTATGTATTACCCCTGGTTTCTGGTATGTAACCCTTACTTGATACTTTTCTTGGTTTTAAAATTTTTGGGTGATGTATGGGAGAATCGAGAGATCCTGGAGTGATGTTTGAAGCAAAGGGGAAGGCACACAGGCAGCGCACGGTTTGTCAAACCATGCGGCCAAACTGTGCATGTCTGGCTGGGGAGACAGTGGCTTCCGCATGGTCGGCACACAGTTAAGGGAAACCATATGATGAGACCATGTGTGAACAAGGGCCGAGGAAGAAGTAACACACAGTTAACGGATAGTTTGTCAAACCGTGTGGACTAACCGTGTGGTCACTCAAAGTTAGATCCTAAAATTGTGGATCTAACTCGTTTTTCCTTTAATTTCCTTGTTTAAACCTCATATGTGGCCCTAACTAGGGATTACTCTCCCATGAAGGTTGGAAGACTTCTCTCATGCGTTCCGAAGGCGATCTGAAGGCTTCTCTTGGTGAATCGAGGCCAGTTTCTTAAGGTATGTGGTCATTCATGATCAGTTTCATAGGTCAACTTAGATCTAATTCTCCTCTTCTCTCGTTTTCATAGATCTATGACCTTTATGGGTAGATCTAAGGGTGTGGATTCAAAAAATTACATGTTTTGGTCTTGGTTGTGTTAGGAGAAGAGATCTAAGGACGGTTTTTGGAGTTTTGACTCGGTTTTGTTGGCGTTCTTCTTCCGTTGGCTTGGTTTCGCCCAATTTGTTGAGGTAGGTGGCTTCACTCTTGTTTCCTATTTCATAGAACTTTAAGGTTTGGTTTAAATTAATTTAATCGCATGGTTTTGATTGTGAAATTGTGGTGCAAAGAATTTTATAATTCTTCTTCAGTGATGATTTGTGGGTTTTGATGAAATTGTGGAAATTTAAAGAATAGTTTGTGAAAAGTGTTTTGGTTTCTTGATTTTAAAATAGAAAATTTTAAAATATGGATTTGTGGGATTTGGAAAATTGTTTGTGGGAAAAATGTTTTCAATAAAAGAGTGTTTTATTGAAATGGTTTTGGCATGGTTGAAATGGTGTGGTTTTCGGGCATACTTGGTGTGTGTGTTCATATTGCATTTACGAGGCTTGGTTGAAATATGACCTTGTGCTCTATGACAAATGTGTAATGGCAGATGCGGAATAATTACGTTGTGATGACTTGGTAGATTGACGAGAGCCCGCTCATGAGTATGGAACTGTCATAACGATGCATGCATAATGGATTTCACGGGTTGTGAAATGGTTGGTTGTGTGGATTTGTGAAATGGAATGAAAGTGCCAAAATGGAAATGTGAAATTGATTGGGAAACTTTGCTTTCTTTCTTTTGTTGGAAAATGTTTTTTGTTGGAAAATGGGTTTGACATGGAACTTGCTATATTGTGAACTATTTTGGAATTGTTTTATATAAATTGTTTTATACAAATGTGCTTACATGTCTTATCCTGGAGTCATGGGTTGGGAAGTCATTGGGAAAAACCTATTGAGTTTCATTACTCTCACCCTGCTTTGGCACGTTGGTGCTTTTTCAGATGTTATATACCAGGATGTCCGAAAAGATAAAGTGTCACACATTTATAGCACTAATTCTTGACTCATGGGCTGGTTCGTGATGTTGGAGTTTGGAGCTTGTGGAGCAAGGGGTTGGGTTGTCATCTTGAAGTCTTGTAGTTGGATTTCCGCTGTTTACTTTGATTTGGTTTTGTATTCCATTGTCTCACGTTGTTAGGTTAGTATAAAAATAATGGTTGATTTGTTTCAGTTTTAAATTCTGCATCATATAGTTATTTCTTGGAGATGTTTATCTAGTTTACATTGCTTGTTGGTTGTTCAAAAAAGGGTAAATCGTCCCCCACTTGTTTTGAAACCCTTTTTCATTTATTTCCAGCCTTTGGCACCTTGGGGATGTCTCTTAAGGGATAGTAATGACTCGTTGAGCTCTCAAGCCGATGAGAATTGGCAGGTCATTACAAATGGTATCAGCTTGTTCGGTCCTTTCCGAACAAGTGGTCATCGATGTTCTTGGTCTTGGAGTTGAAATTCCTTCTTCTCTATTCCTTGGGGGTGGCCATCTTAGACAGTATTAGGATCATCGGAACTTGAAATGTATAGCATAAAAGGAAGTAGCTAACTTATTTATGTTGAACTTCAAGTTACCAAGGGCTTGGGTACATTAGTGTTTTGGATACAATTCTAGAATGTTAGAAATCTCATTGTCCTGGGATTAGCCAATGAGATGAGCATGACATGAATTATAGAGTAATGACTTCCCACTAGGATTGCATAAATCTTTTTGAGAAATGGATTATGGTTTGATGAGAAAGCGTGATTTCTAAATATTCTAAGCACGTTTTCAAATGAAAGATTTTGAAAAGATAATGGTTAATATATTTTGAAAATAGATTGATATTAAAAAGAAAGAAAATATATGTTTTAGAAATGTTTGGAAATCAATGTTGTGATAGTGGTGTAATAGAGATTGAAATGCTAAGCCTTCAGTTGCTAGGAAGTGAGACTAACAGCGTGCATTGTTAGTATAGAAAATGGCACCAGTTAGATGTCGTAGAAACCAAACGGAAGAAGCTGCGGAGAATGTGGTTGCACCTGAACCACGTGTGAACCAAGAGCAAGATCAGAGTATTGTTCATGCATTTCAGGCTATGGACACGGGGAATCAGAGGGATGAGTCAAGGCATGTAGACCATTCCGTCCAATTCCAGAACCAGAATCCACCCATCATTCGGGGTGATTCTGAACAAGAAATGGTGGTGGTGTGGCTATGAAGGATGAATCATATCTTTTATTTCATCAGCACACCAGTAGAACTGAAAATAAAGTTGGTTACATATATGTTGGAGGATCTTGCACGACAGTGGTGGGAGATGGTGGTGTAGGCTAAGGTAGATCAAGGCCTAGGCAGGGAGGAATTTGAGGAATTGTTTAATAAACAATTATATCCTCACACGTTCAAGATCTAGAGGACAATTGAATTTTTTATCCTAAAGTAGGAAAGTCTCTCTATCACAGAGTATGCGGATAAATTTATGAATTTAATATTCTTTGCGCTAGAAGTTGCTGTAAGTGCGTCACTGAAGGCACAAATCTTTGAATCAGGGTTGCGATATGAGATTTGTTCGAAGATAGTTTTTCTCTATATTACGGATTATAAGGAAATGGTAAATAGAGCAATAGTAGCAGAAATAGATATATCAGGAGTTATGGGAGGAGGAAGTATGATGATACCCATGGGAACGGGTGGGAACTCTATTGCAGCGAACAAGAAGAAGAGGGACACCTTTTTCCAAGGTGGAAGTGAAAATCAGAATCAGACAGTTGGATCAGTGAATCTTCCTCCACGACCCATGATGAAAGCTGGGTGTTTTCAATGTGGCGTGATTGACCACATGAAACGAGAATGTACAGAACCACCGAAATCATTTCACAACAGCAACAAGATGGGGCATCTTTAGCGATATTGTCACAGTGCTCCGAGGTCGGGTGCGCATGACACTTCCCATGCGCCGCAAGCATCTTATGCTTCGACTGGGTGAGGACTGAAAAATAAGACTCGTCAGTAGAATAGAGCTAGTTATGGTGATTCCAGGAATACCATCACCCCTCAACCAGGGCAATCTCAACAAGGCAATTAGGAGAAAAGTGCAGCAACAAAGCAATTGTATGGAGCAGAACAGGTGATTGTGGATGATGAGTCTGGACCATATACGGTGAGAGGTATGATTATTTTGAATTATACCATCATGAAAGTGTTGTTTGATACTGGCACATCCCATTATTTTCTTGATTCTCAAATTGCTGATTTTCTGAACATAAAACTTGAGATGATGCCTTCTATGTTAAAACTATAAACTCTTCTTGGTGAAAGAGAATGTCAAGCCTTCGTGTATAGAGCATGTGCAATAACGGTTGATGGAGCTGAGCTAAAATGGGACTTCTCCATGTTGGAAATGGATGTCTATGATATAATCATGGGTATGGATTGGTTGACAATGTTGAAGGCTCACAAAGAATGTTATGGTATAACGGTTAGTTTCACATTGGAGGACGGAATCAACCATCTCTTCAGAGGAGAGAGGATGGTAAAGAAAGGTGCAAATATATTGTTGGCACCAATGGTGGGAACGATCTATTACCAATTGAAAGTGTTAGCTTTGTCATCATTGGAATAGATCACGAAAATTAGTTTCCCAACTGTGGTGGATCAATTTCCTAATGTTTTTATTGAAAACATCTCAGGGTTACCACTAGTAAGATAAGTGGAGTTTACGATTTATCTCCTTCTGGGGACCAGACCTATCTCACTTCCATCTTATAGGATGGAACCAACAGAGTTAAAGAAATTGAAGGTGCAGTTAGAGGAGCTGGAAAGTGAAGGTTTTATTCGGCCAAGCATATCTCCTTGGGAAGCACCAGTTGTGTTTGTAAATAATTCATATGGCGCTTTAAGGCTATGTGTGGATTATCGTAAACATAACCAAATTACGATAAAGAATAGATATCCACTTCCATGCATTGATGACATGTTTGATCAATTGAGGGGAGATCAGTGGTTCACCAAAATTGACTTACAGTCAGGATATCACCATTTTTGAGTTCGGAAGGAGGATATTTCGAAGATAGCCTTCAGAAGTAGATATGGCCACTACGAATATGTAGTCATGCCTTTTGGTCTTACGAATTCACCAGCGGTCTTCATGGCTTTGATGAATCATATATTTCAGCCATATCTGGATTCTTTTGTTGTGGTGTTTGTGGATGACATATTGGTGTATTCAATAATAATGTCTGAGCATGAGGAACACTTGGTGATAATTTTGGAAATCTTGTGATACCATCAGTTGTATGACAAATTATCAAAGTGTGACTTTGGGATACAAGAGGTACGTTTTCTAGGACATGTTGTTTCTGAGAAAGGTGTTTCAGTGGATCTAGAAAATATAGAAGCTGTTCTTTCTTGGCAACTGCCAAATAATGTCTTTGAAATATGATGTTTTCTTGGTCTAGCTGGTTATTACTGATGCCTTATCTGTGACTTCTCATGACTATATTTTCCTATGACAGCATTGACAAAGAAAAATAGCACATTTCAATGGATTGAGGAAAGTCATAGATATTTTCAACAGTTGAAAGTTTGCCTTACATCAGCACCCATCATGATTTTTCTGGAATCGAGACAGGGGTATATGGTGTATTTTCACGCTTCAGGAATAGGGTTGGGTTGTGTTCTCATGCAAGGAGACCATGTTGTTGCTTATGGTTCATGGTAATTGAGGGTGCATGAGAAGAATTACCCAAAACACAATTTGGAGTTATTTGTAGTTGTCCATGCCTTGAATACTTGGTGTCATTATATCTTTGGTGAGAAGTTCACTGTGTTTAAAGATCACAAAAGCCTGAAATACATTTTCTCAAAATGAGATTTGAATCTGAGGCAGAGGAGATTGATGTAGTACCTTCAAATTTTCGACTTTGACTTGATGTATACACCGGGTAAGGGAAATTCAGTGGCCGGCACATTAAGCAGGAAGTCATATGCTCAGTTGAAAAAGGAAGCTTCAGACGAATGGAAATTGATGTCGGTCCTAGAAGACATGCATGTGGAATGTGAAAACCAAGGTGATGTTGTTGTTTTCTTTTCATCTAAGCTTGTTCCTGAACAGGTAAAAGTGGTCAAAGAGGCACAAACATCTGATGTGGAATTTCTGATAATGAGTTCAAAAATCAATGGTGGGGAGACCATTGATAGCTGGAAAGTGGAAGCGGGTTCAATTTTGTGTTATAGAGATCAGATGGTTGTACCTATAGTTTGTCAAGAAAAAATCTGTCATGCTTACCACCATTCGAGATGGGTTGTACATTCGGGTACATAGAAGATGTATAAGGCGGTAAAGGCACAGTTCTGGTGGAGCGGCATGAAAAGGAAGGTTGCCGAATTCGTCTCATGATACTTAAATTGTCAGCAGGTTAAACAGAGCATCAGAGACCAGCTAGGATGTTACAGTCTTTACCTATCCCAGTGTGGAAATGGGAGCAGATTGCATTGGATTTTGTTACAGGTGTTCCAAGAACGGTCTGGAGACACGGTGCCATTTGGGTGACAGTGGATCGTCTAACCAAGTCATCCCATTTCATCCCAATTCATGAAAACCATACAGGGGATGATCTTTCAAAAATCTATATCCGAGAAGTGTTAAAGAGACATGGTGTACCAGTGTCTATCATCTCAGATAGAGATCTGAGGTTCACATCTCGTTTCCTGAAATCCATACAACAAGCCCTTGGGACTTAGTTGACTATGAGCATGATGTATCATCCTCAGACAGATGGGAAATATAATAGGACGATACAGATGTTGGAATAAATGTTTCGGGCTTGCCTAATGGATTTTGGTGGCTCATGGGAGGAGCATATACTCTTAGTGGAGTTCTCATACAATAACAGTTATCAATCCTCGATACGCGTGGCTCCGTTCAAAGCATTGTATGGGCGTCCTTATCGTTCTCCACATTGTTGGGTGGAAATCGGTTAGACTTCACTAGTTGGGCCGAGACTTGTCCATGAAACAACGGATTAGATTCAGTTAATAAAATAAAGGATGGATACAGCACAGAGTCGTCAGAAATATTATGCAAATCATCGCCGAAGACCGTTGTCCTTTGCATTGAGTGATCACGTCTTTTTGAAAATCTCTCCAAGACTTGGACAATGTCATTTTGGGAAGAAGGGAAAATTATCTCCTTGATATATAGTCCCTTTTGAGATACTGGAACGGGTTGGAGAGGTAGAATATCAGTTGGCATTACCACCACGGTTCAATTCGGTGCACAATGTGTTCCACGTATCTCAGTTAAAGAAGTATCAACCCGATCCTGACCATGTGATCAGATGTGATCATGTTGACCTAGAGCTGGATGCTTCATTGATACATATTCCGGTGCAGATTGTGGATAGGCAGGATAAAGTCTTGTTTGTAAAAAGCATCGGCCTAGTGCGGGTTTTGTGGCAACATTGTCAGATTCAGGAACAGACTTGGGAACATGAGAAAGAAATTAAAGAGCAGTGGCCAGAACACTTTCAGTCAAGCAATGGTTTTCTAAATTACAGGGACGGAAAGGCCATTGGTGGGGAGAATGTAGTACCCCCGATTTCTGGTATGTAAGCCTTACTTGATAATTTTCTTGGTTTTAAAAGTTTTGGGGGATATATGGGAGAATCCGGAGATCTTGGAGTGAAGTTTGAAGAAAAGGGGAAGGTGCACAAGCGGTGCATGGTTTGTAAAACCGTGCGGCCAAACCGTGCGTGTCTGGCTGGGGAGACAGTGGCTTCCGCACGGTCGACGCATGGTTAAGTGAAACCGTGCGATGAGGTCATGCATGAAGGAGGTCTGAGGAAGAAGCTAACACACGGTTAGCGCACAGTTTGTCAAACTGTGGTGTCTAACCGTGCGGTCACTGAAAGTTAGATCCCAAAATTGTGGATCTAACTCATTTTGACATTAATTTCCTTGTTTAAACCTCCTATGTGGCCCTAACTCAGTATTACTCTCCCTTGAAGGTCGGAGGAATTCTCCCAAGCGTTCCAGAGGTGATCCAAAGGCTTATCTTGGTGAATCGAAGCCGGTTTCTTAAGTTATCTGATCGTTCTTGATCGGTTTCTTAATTCTACATAGATCTACATATCATCTTCTCTCATTTTCTTTGATATACACCCTTTATGGGTAGATATAATGGTGTGGATTCCAAAAATGACAATTTTTAGTCTTGGTTGTGTTAGGAGAAGAGATCTAAGGAGGGTTTTGGAGTTTTGACTCGGTTTTGTTGGCGTTCTTCATCCGTTGGCGTGGTTTCGCCCAATTTGTTGAGGTATGTGGCTTCACTCTTGATTCCCCTTTCATAGAACTTGAATGCTTAGTTCAAATTGATTTAATTGCTTGGTTTTGAATGTGAAATTGTGGTTCAAAGCATGTTATAAATCTTCTTTAGTGATTATTTATGGGTTTTGATGAAATTGTGGAAATTTAAAGAGTAGTTTGTGAAAAGTGTTATGGTTTCTTAATTTTAAAATAGAAATTCTAAAATATGGATTTGAGGGATTTGGAAAATGGTGTGTGGGAAAAAGGTTTTCAATAAAAGAGAGTTTTATTGAAATGGTTTTGGCATGGTTGAAATGTTGTGGTTTTTGGGCATACTTGGTGTGTGTGTTCATATTTCATTTATGAGGCTTGGTTGAAATATGAAATTGTGTTCGGTGCCAAATGTGTAATGGCACATGGGGAATAATTACCTTGTGACGATGTGGTAGATCGACGAGAGACCGCTCATGAGTGTGGAACTGTCATAACGATGCATGCATAGTGGATTTCATGGGTTGTGAAATGGTTGGTTGTGTGGATTTGTGAAATGGAATGAAAGTGCCAAAATGGAAATGTAAAATTGAGTGGGAAACATTTCTTGGTTTCTTTTGTTGGAAAATGGTTTTTGTTGGAAAATGGGTTTGATATGGAACTTGATATATTGTGAACTATTTTGGAATTTTTTTATATAAATTGTTTTATATAAATGTGCTAACATGTTTTATCCAAGAGGCATGGGTTGGAAAGTCATCGGGGAAAACGTACTGAGTTTCATTACTCACCCCCTGCTTTGGTACGTTGGTGATTTTGCAGATGTCATATACCAGGATGTTGGCAAAGGTAAAGTGTCACACTTTTATAGCACTACTTCGTGACTCTTGGGATGGTTCGTGATGTTGGAGCTTGGAGCTTGTGGAGCATGGAGTTGGGTTGTCGTCTTGAAGTCTTGTAGTTGGATTTCCGTTGTTTACTCTGATTTGGTTTTTTATTCCATTGTGAACGTGGTTGGGTTAGTATGAAAATAATGGTTGAGTTGTTTCAGTTTTAAATCATGCATCATATATTGGTTGCTTGGAGATGTTTATCTAGTTTATATTGTTTGTTGGTTGTTCAAAAAAAGGTTAAATCGTCCCGAACTTGTTTTTAAACCCTTCGGCATTTATTTCCAGCCTTTGGTGCCTTGGGGATGTCGCTTAAGGCCTAGTAATGACTCATTGAACTCTCAAGCCAATGAAAATTGGTGGGTCATTAAAACTTCCATGGCACTAAATGTTTCATTTTTTAAATATTACTTTTACAGGGGCATATTATTTGACTGATTACAAAGTGGTAAGGGATATCATAACATAATTTCCAATCATTGGGTTAAATATATTCTTCATTGATTATTTGATAAATTAATTTTTATTATCTAATTTTGTATTTGAACTTGGTTATGTTTATTATAGTGGATACACATGATTGATTTATTTGATTATCAGTTAATTCAATGATATAATCTCTGTAAAGGACCCCATCTCAATTTCACTTGATTGAGAAATATTTTAATATTATGCATCTAATTGACTTTCTATGGTGAATATACTAAACCTTTTTTTATTTATGATTATTATTTATTAAAAATTTATTTCTATTATGTTGAATAATTTCATGTAACATGTATATTATTATTTCGCAAGTTGTATACCATATTTATTTATGGTGGTTACTTTGAAAGTGATTTTATTTTATAGGGAAATAATGTTAAATCTGTATCTTTTACTTGATATGGAAATTTGTTGATTAGGGATATTGATTTATGAATGAAATTAATTATCCAATATATAATGAATGATTTTGACATGAATTAAGGGGTGGGGACCATATATAGAAAATTACATCGATGCATTGATAGTATCATGAGATGAATTACTTAGAAAAATCAAATTCCATATCTCATATATTAATTTATCATAAGGCTTGGGATGTTTTTACTTGGTCAAACAACGTGGTTTAATGCAATCCTTTTTTAATGGAAAATCTAGTGTATCTTTAAATACTGCTCCATTAAATCTTCGAAAGGAATGGTATATCATCCTCCCTAGTTCTTCCTCCATGTTCTCGGCTATGAGATTCTAGAACCTTTCATTTTATTCTGTAGGGGTTGTGTAATCAAACTTTCCTCCTAGGATTGGTTCTGCTCTATTTTGATGAAACCAAGCAGTATCGATCAATCATCGGTATAAGGTATGACCTATCTCCATTCTTTTGGGTTCGTCTCATTCTGTTTCTCCTTTCTCAGTTATGTTATTTGATCTCTATAATTCAAATATAGTTTTATAGTGTTTCTGTTGGTTCAGTCATACCGCAACATCCTCGGGTGGAAACAATTGTCATAGGAGGAGGCAATCATGATTCTTTATGTGAATCATTCTTGTATAAAGAATGAGAAGAACTGATTGAGGTAGGTGATTCATTTCTTCCCTTTTATTTTATGTGCAACTGTATAATTAGAAATTTTTATCCCAATGGATCACAATGGAATTAACATAATAAATATTTGAACCAGATAAATAAATTGATATCTATTGTATATTATTGCCTCTTATTTTTCTAGATAGTGTAATATCTATTCTTGCTTCGAATAGCAGTTCATTATTTAGGGAAATTGGAAAAGAACATAAAACAGAATTAAGTGATAATGGTTTGGCTAAAGAAAAAGAGCCATGTAAATGAATATGGTTCTTCTTGTTCTAACTCGATGTTAATCAAAATAGTGTAGTTAGCATGTTTAATTATTTTTGATAGCTTACTGTTTAGGTTTCACAATGTCGGAACCTATGATTAACAAATCTATTAATCAAATATGGATTAAAGAGCCGGTGGTTTGATAATATATAATCCCTTGTAGCGTTCTGAGTTACCCTCTTGGTTGTTTATGGGCCAAGAGACCATTTGATATGATGTTTGTTTTTCCTACTGCTTGTGATGTGGTGTGTGCCTGGATGGCTGTTGTGAAATGTGGGGGTAGGGAGGACTATTGATTATGACAGCAGTTGATTCCTAGAGTGGTGATATGCATCGGTTTATGCATGTGTGCGTTAGGAAGGACACAAGGTATGATAGAACGGGTTAGATGTGAATGTTTGGACGCTAGCTGATTCTTATTGGTTGTTTATGTGCTTTACTTCTCCCCACTGGTCAAGGTAGCAGGTCTTACCTACCCTTATATCGAATGGGGTGAAGACGCATGGGGTATGCCATGTTCTTTCCATGTTTAGCTTCTCAAGGTTGAATGGGTCTACACTCTTGTAATAGGCAGAAAAGACTCGATGGGTAGTTCATCTAATCACCACGTAGAGCCCCCTTGTTTTTAGTAGCATAGAATTTTTTTCTAGAATTCTTAGAAATTTGTGAAAGTAAGGTTGTAAATAAATAATTGAATAAACGATGTTAACCCATGGGGTTTGGAGCTTGCTGGGGTGCAATGATGAGGTTTTGATTTGAAGGAACAGTGTAATTTGGGTGTGATACTAATGAAATTTAATGTGGAATTGTTATTGGTTAATTATTGTTTAAATAATTAACTAACAAAAAGTTAAACAGATAAAAAGGGAATTAAATAATGTATTAATGCTCTTTAAATGGTTGTGTGTTTATAGGATACCTAGTCTTAAAAGTGTCAGCCCAGAGTCTGAGCGACATTATATGCAATTGAGTCTAAGAGTAGGTTATTCACATAGTGTGGTTGTGAGCTATGGTTTATTCTATACCTTTTGTGTTTCTATACACTACTCCACTCTGTCAGTAAGGGAAACTGACACCCTAGGGATTTTGAGCCCTGTGGGTGTTTTCCCCAACATTCTGGTGGGAGGATGAATGGTTGACTACCCCCTTTGGCCCCTCTCTCCTCTCTTGGTAGGTACATGTGCTGGTACGTGTAGTGGTTAGTTTTCGACATATATATGTTTAGAGTGATTTAATGTCTTGTGGTTATTCACACACATATATTCTTGATATAGTTTCTGATGGACTACTATTTTTGTAATGTGTATAGGTTGCGATGGATTGAGGATCTTTACTCAGTGTATGGGATGTAATGGCATGAGGTATAATACGCAACGTATGATACATGTTATGCAGGCTGCGGTGGATCCTAGAAACTACATGGTTTATTTTCTTGTATGGACATTGTGGATTGGATGCATGACGCGTATGTTGTGGTGCTTCGTCTAGGTGACTGCGGGCAATCCTTTTTGGAGACAGATGCTCAAGGCATGTGATGTTAGGGAAAATTGGCAAACCAGTGGGGAAGAAGTAGTGGGGTACCCTTGATTTTCTTTATTATATGATATATTATTGTTTGTGTTACTTGGTGAGAGTATCCATGGTGAGGCTGGGAACATAGTATACTTGTTTAGGTGATGAGTCAATTCCACTTGTTGTTTACTGTGCTTTAGCATGATTTCGTTACTTTTTCATGAGAGGATTCGGGGAGGATCCTAATGATTATACTGTTATACTCACCCTATATATATATAAACTGCTTTTCAGGTCACTTGGAGCAGGTTGGAGATCAGGCTGGTTACTGCTAGTTTGCAGTTGCAGGAGTTGTTCAGGTCTATGGTTGATGCTTTTTTACTTTCTTTTTGGGTACTTTTAGTTTGTCCCCTTTTAGTTGTTGTTGTTTTTCATGAAATTTCATATGTGTACTTGGGATTTCTATCATCTTACTAGTGGAGTTGTAGTTGGTTGGAGTCTATCTTATCTCTCTTCCACATGTGTTCTCTTAGTGGGTAATTCCATCTATTTGTGTGTTTACTATACCATCAGTGCTAGTCGCCAACCTGGGGCCTACTAGAGGCCGGAATTAGGGGTTATTATCTCCCATATCACATTGTTGGCCTAGGAGGGGTACACATTGTTGGGAGGGGCGTGACAGAGTGGTATCAGAGGCAGGCTGAGAGATAGGATGGAGTTTGGAGTTAGGAACATGTGAGGTTGCATGTATTTGTAGGGAAACACTATCATTCATGTTTATCAAGTGATGTAAACACTAGAGAACGACTGAGACATAATATTTTAGGGCCCTATATGATCTGATGTACAGAACATTATGTTTACAATGGCTACTAAAAAAGGTGATACTAGTTGCATGGTAGAGGCATAGGAAAGGATCCTAAATTATTATTCATTGTTCCTGTGTTTGAATGGGTAGACCTTGGGATAGGTTAACCTTAAATCAATGAAAGAAAAAAAATTAATTAATTAATGTTGAGTATTCCATATTCTAGGTTTATGAGCTTTAACTATTTGTTAATTTTTAGGTTTGGCTCCAGGTCGATGTCCTCATCATGATCGCATAGAAGATGTCCAGCAGGCTGTGGCAGCCGATTACTGCCGAGTAAAGGTTGATGATGATGACACATGGAAGAGAACACTCCAAGATTTTCAGCACCAATTTCTGTAGAAGTATGAGGGCTCCATTTTAGATTTAGTCACAGAAGACTAGTTAGAGAAGGTTGAGATAGGATTTAGTTCGATCCATTCTTGGAAGGAGCACTAGGTGTCCTTGGTTGTGATGATTTTGTGTGGAGTAGTGAGGCAGTGGTGGTTCTTGTTCATCTAGGATTGTGAGGAGTTAGAGATCTCATGTGAGGAGTTCCGAAGAAAGTTTATGGTCGACTTTCTTTCCTCGACCGTGAAGGCATCCAATTTCCAGAAGCATTTTACCCTTCAACAGGGGAGATCTAGTATGCGAGAGTTTGGAATCCATTTCATGGACCTTTTATGATATGCTTCAGACCTATTTCCAAATGAGGAGCCTAAGGTGAGGCATTTTGAGGAGGCTATGCATCCAGATATCCAACACCAGATCACCCCATTTACGATGAAAACATTTCATGATGTGTTGGAAAGGGTAGAGGTCATTTAGAGAACATTGGCCAGAACCAGATAATCCTTAGAGGCCAGTCGTCATGATTCCTCAGGAAGTAGAGTTGTGGTCCGGGGTTCCCAGTTTTCATGGAAGAAGAGTTTCCTTTTAACAAGGGGTAGGTCCCAGCCCCCAGCATCTCATTTCTCTGGGGGAAGAATCTCTCAAGCCTATTCTAAGGGATCATGCGCTTGTTTTTCTTGTGGTGGTTGAGTTCATAAGAAACAATAATGCCTGACCTTTCAGAGAAGTCATCATGCACTAGGTTTTCCTCTCCAGGTTCCTCCATTGAAGTAGTTCTAGACGAGGAAGTAATAGTATGTTTTACCAGCTATAGATTAGTAGAGGGTAGATGGGGAAGTCATAGGACAACCCTGGGATTCTCCTCATCCATAGAGAGTAGAGCGTGGCCATGGTGGTGGTCATCATCAGGGTTAGAGAGGTCATGGAGGTGGTCGTGGTTAGCTTCATGCTTTAGTGTTGCCAGTGTCCGGTGAGCCAGATGTCATTTGAGGTACCCTTTTCTGGTTTTCTACCTTAGTGTATGCCTTTTTTGATTCTGGAGCGACACACTTCTTCATATCACCTACCCTTTTCCATTCTATGGGACTTGAGTTAGAGAGGATTCCAGTGCCTTTGGTGTTGACTACGCTAGTTGGATGTCGATCTAACATGTTTAAAGTATGTCGAGACTATGAGCTACTGTTGGGGCAGAACTGCTCTTGGGGATATTTCCTATTTTTACGAATACAACCATGTGATTTCATCCTTGGAGTGTATTGGTTTTATTCAGTGCAGGCTATCGTGGATTGCTTTAGGAAGCATGTCGTTTTCTTTGATGTAGATGGAGAGTCGGTGGTTTTTGTTGGCAAGCGAGACCATCATATTGGTCAGAGGTGTGATATGTCCTTATCATCCATGATGGTTGAGTTGATGCTGAGTTCCTTAGATATTCAATAGTTGGTGTTTCCTAGGGTTGTAGAAGAGTACGCTGATGTTTTTCCAGAAGATGTTGTAGCATTACCCCCTCAATGATATATCATGTTCGGGATTGAGGTACAACTAGGAGTATCTCCAATATCTATGTCTCCCTATAGGATGGACGCTTATGAGTTACGAGAGATACATATATAGCTTGATGTTTGGTTATAGTGTGGTTTTTTTTGTCTGATTGTGTCATCGTGGGGTGCACCAGTTATGTTCGTAAAGAAGGAAGACGAAAGTTTGTGGTTATGTATTGATTATCATCGCTTAAACAAAGTGGCTTTAAAGAATCTCTATCCTCTTCCATGTATTGACGTTTTATTCAATCAACTGAAGGGTGCAAGATACTCCTCAAAGATCGACTTGCGGTCATGATATCATCAGATGCGTGTGAAGGATGAGGATATCCTGAAGTCTGCTTTCCATTGTCATCATGGGCATTACGAGTTCGTTGTACTGTCATTCGGTGTGACAAATGTTTCAGCTGTGTTCATGGGATTGATGAATTCTGTGTTCCATGAGTTCTTGGACATGTTCGTGGTGGTTTTCATCGACGACATACTTGTGTACTCCACATCTAAAGAAGATCATGTCGAACATCTACGTGCCATTTTGGGAGTTATTTGTCAACATAAGATATTAGGGATGTTTTCTAAGTTTGTGTTTTGGGCTCGAGAAGTCTATTACATAGGACATGATGTGTCCTAGTAGGTAGTATCTATGGATTCATCAATGATAGAAGAAGTTGTGTCTTGGGAAACCCCTAAGACAGTGTCAGAGGTGCGAAGATTACTTGGTCTCACAGGCTACTATAGAAGGTTCGTAGCTGATTTCTCTCGAGTTGCGACTCCTCTCACATCATTGACTAGGAATGATAAGGAATTCATATGGATTGATCAGTGTCTAGAATCTATGGAGTATCTAAAGGGTAATTTAGTAAGTGCTCCAATTCTTTGTCTTCCTACAGAGGGAGTTCATTTTGATGTTTTCTGTGGCGCTTCACATTTGTGGTTAGGTTGTGCTCTCATGCATCGAAGATCAGTTGTTTCTTATGGTTCACAGAAGAAACATCCCCCTGAACATAACTATGCCACCAACGATCTTGAGTTTGTAGCTGTGGTGTTTTCTTTGAATTTGTGGAGACATTACCTCATTGGAGAGCACTTTGTGGCTTTCACCAATTATATGAGTTTGAGGTATGTTTTCTCCCAACATGACATGAACTTACGACAGTGTCGGTGGATGGAGTTCTTACAGGAATATGACTTCGAGATATCATATACACCTGGAAATGGGAATTTTTTACCTGATGCACTGAGTTTAAAGTCATGTAGTGATGTTGTGTGTGAATTTAGTGATTCCTGAAGAGTAATAGAAGAACTGTTAGAATTACATTTTGATATAGGAGATGTTGGGAGAATAGCTTGTCTTTTTTCAGATGACGGTAGAGTCATCTATGGTGAAGAAGGTGGAAGAGTCCCAGTTGGGGTATCTAGAGGTGGAGGTCTGGAGAGACTGAGTTGTTTGTGGCGAGGCCCCTGATGGGTGGTATAAGGACGAACAACACTGAGTGTTGTATCATGGAAGGATGTTTGTTCATTTGAAAATGCACTAGATAGTTCTTAGAGAGTTCCATAGTTCAACTTTAGTGGTGCATCCTGGCGTAGAAAAGATGTACCGAGCCTTGAGGAGCCAGTTTTGGTGCCCTGGGGTGAAGTGTACGGTTGGGGAGTTTGTGTCTCAATGTTTGGTCTTCTAGAAGGTGAAGGCCGAACACCATGTCCCTGTGGTCTCTTCCAGCCATTAGATATTCCTTAGTGGAAGTGGGACGACATCACAATGGACTTTGTTACAGGTTTACCTCAAGCTCAGGGAGGACACGATGCTATTTGGGTGGTAGTGGATCGTTTAACAAAAGCATCCCACTTTATAGAAATCTGGGAGTCGAGCTCAGTGGATGTTTTGTCAATGCTATATTTAGAGGAGGTGGTGAGACTTCATGGAGTCCTAAGGATTATCATTTCTGACCAAGATCCATGCTTTACCTCTAGGGTGTGGAGAGGTCTCCTGCATGCTTTTGGTTCTCAGCTATGCATAAGCACTATTTTTCATCCTCAGACAGATGGTCATATAGGGCAGGCCATCTAGACTCATGAAGACATGTTAGGATTTTGTGTCCTAGATTTTGGAGGATTGTGGATGAGGCACTTACCCTTGGTGGAGATCACTTACAATAATAGTTTTCACTCCACCATCAGAATGGTTCCTTTTGAATCCTTGTATGGCGGACCATTCCGTTCTCTGCTGTGCTAGACTAGGGTCAGAGAGTCGGGAATTCTTTTACTAGAACTAGTGTATCATACAATAGAGATGTTTTAGGTGATTTTCAATAGGATGAAGACATGTCAAGATCATCAGAAATCATATGCCGATCAAAGGAGGACGCCCTTAGAGTTTGATGTTGGGGACTATGTGTTTCTGAAGGTGACTCCCCATTGTGGGTAGTGAATGTTTGGTCGTGGAAGTAAGCCTTCTCCCCTGTTTGTTGGGGATTTTGAGGTGTTATCTCGTATTATATCTATGGCGTATCGAGTAGCACTTCCCCTAGAGATGATTTAGATACATGATGTTTTCCCTATATCACAGCTCCTTCATTATCTTCATGATGAATCTCACGTAATAGATTGGGGAGATATCGATGTTGATGAGGATGCAACCTTTGAGGAGAGACCTGTGGAGGTACATGACTGGAAGTAGAATGTTTTGCGCGGGTGTTCTATCCCATTGGTTCATGTCTTGTGGAGACATAGTGGTATAGAGGAGAGTACCTAGGAACGTGGGTCACAAATACATGCTCAATACCTAGTGTTGTTTGATGTTTCACTATTTTCATGTAACAATGTTCTCTTTGTGGTTATAGACCTTTCGTGTTTATAGTGTTGATTTTTTTGTTTCTTCTTGTGTCTTCCTCTCTTTTGAGAGGTATCCTTATGGGTGGTTGTTCGGACCCCGTTTAGTTTTCCCTTTAGGTGGGTTTTGAATTCTCAAGGACGAGAATGTTTTGAGAGGTATCTGATGTGAAGGCACAAACCTCTCTGGCCCATTCCATTGAGAAAATAAGGTGTATGAGGTGATTCGGGAGGTCAAGGTGGCTTATCCCCAACACTATGCCAATTTTCCAGTTTAGTGAATAGTTCCAAAAGTAAACAGTTGTGAATAGTGCAACGGTAACCTTCTTTGAACAGTGCATCGGTGACCATAGGTGAACAGTTCCATCGGTAACCTTTTCTGAACAGTGTCATCAATGACCCTTGGTGAACACTGTCATCGGTAACATTCTATGAACACTTCCATCGGTCACCAGTTATATCAGTGAGGTCTAATGGTAACCTTTATTTTCTTTGTAAAATTTCCAATTCTATGAACAGTTCCATTACTGAATAGTTCTCTCGGTAACCTCTAACAGTAACCTCTCTTTCCTTTTCCCAATTTCTAATTTTATAAATAGTTCCATTAGTGAACAGTCTATCGGTAACCTCTAATTGTAACCTCTCTTTCCTTTTTAAAATTTCCAATTCTATGAAGAGTTCCATCGATGAATAGTTCTATTGGTAACCTCTAATGGTAACCATTGTTTCCTTTTTCAAATTTAAAATTCAATAAACAGTTCCATCAGTGAACAGTTCTATCGAAAGCCTCTAACAGTAATCTCTCTTTCCTTTTCCAAATTTCCAATTCTCAAAAACTGTTCCTTTGGTGAACTGTTCTATCTGTAACCTCTAACGATAACCTCTCATTATTTTTCCAAATTTCTAATTCAATGAATAGTTCCATTAGTGAACAGTTCTATTGGTAACCTCTGTCGGTAACCTCTATCGGTAACCTCTACCGGTAACCTCTATCGGTCACCTCAATATTCCTTTTCCAAATTTGGAGTTCAAGAACAGTGTTTCCAGAATGGTGTAGTCTATCAATAACCTATATCGGTAACCTCTACCAGTAACCTCTATTTCCTTTGCCAAATTTTGAGTTCGTGAACAGTGTTTCCAGAACAGTGAGGTCTATAGGTAACCTCTATTTCCTTTGCCTAAATTTGAGTTCGTGAATAGTGTTTCCAAAATGGTGAGGTCTATTAGTAACCTATATCGGTAAACACTATTTCCTTTTCCAAATTTGGATTTCATGAACAGTGTTTCTAGCTTCCTACAGTTTCACCCCTTTAATGTTTCCTTTATTGTAAAATGCATTTAAAACCTTATTTTAAGACTCTAAGGATGATTCAAAGGTCATAAATCCTATATTATTTTATCCTATGTCTTGGGACATTTTTACTTGGTCAAACCGCATTGTTTAATGCAGTTCTCTTTTAATGGAAAAGATAGCGTATCTTAAACCACCTCTCTGTTAAATATTCTAAAGGGACAGGATATCTTCCTCCCTAGATCTTCCTCCTAGTTCTCGAATATGAGACAATAGAACCTTTCATTCTATTCTTTAAGGGTTGTGCAATCAAACGTTCATCCTAGGATTGGTTCGGCTATGTTTTGATACAACCAATAAGTATCAATCAATCATCGGTATTAGGTATGATCTATCGCCATTCTTTTGGGTTTGTATCCTTTTGTTTCCCCTTTCACTATTACGGTATGTGATATCTATAATTCTAATGGAGTTTTCTTGGGTTTCCGCTGGTGCGGTCATACCACAACATCCTTGGGTGGATATAGTTGTCACGAGAGGAGGTCATCATGATTCTTTGTGTGGAACATTCTTGAATAAAGAACGACAACAGCTGTTTGTGGTATGGGATTCATTTCATCCCTTTTATTCTATGTGAAACTTTATAGTTATCATGTTTTATCCCACTGGATCACAATGGAATTGAAATAATAAATATTTGAATCAGATAAATAAATTGATATCGATCATATATTATTGCATCTTGTTTTGATAGATAGTGTGATATCTATGCTTGCTTCGTATAATTGTTCATTCATGATGGAAATTAGTAAATAACGTAAAACAGAATTAATTGAAAATGGTTTGGCTAAAGATAAAGACGCATGTAAATGAATATTGTTCTTCTTGTTGTAACTCGATGTTAATCAAAATAGTGTAGTTAGCGTGTTTAATCATTTGTGATATCTTACTGTTTAGGTTCCCCAATGTTGAAACCTATGATTAATAAATCTATTAATCAAATATGGATTATAGAACTGGTGGTTTGATAAAATATAATCCCTTGTAGGGTTATATGTTACCCTCTTGGTTGTTTAAGGGAGAAGAGACCATTTGATATGATGTTTGTTTTTCCTGCTGCTTGTGATATGGTGTGTTCCTGGATGGCTATTGTGATATGTGGGGGTAGGGAGGCATATTGATTGTGGCAGCACTTGATGCCAAGAGTGGTGAGATGCATCGGTTTATGCATGTGTGTTAGGAAGGACACATGGTTTGGCAGAACGGGTTGGATGTGAATGTTTGGATACTAGCTAATTCATATTGGTTGTTTATGTGCTTTACATCTCCCCATTGCTCAAGGAAGCTGGTGTTACTTACCCTTATTCCAAAATTGGCGAAGATGTGCGGTTTATGCCCTGTGATTTTCGTGTTTAGCTTCTGAAGGGAGAATGGGTCTATGGTCTTGCAATAGGTGGAAAATACTCGATGGGAAGTTCATTTACACACCATGTTGACCCCATTGTGTTTATTAGCATAGAATGTTTTTTCTAGAATTCTTGGGAATATGGAAATGTAATTCTGTAAAAAAAAATTGAATAAATGATGTTAACCCATGGGGTTTGGATCTTTCTGGGGCATAATGCCGAGGTTTTGATTTGAAGGAACAATGTAATTTGGGTGTGATGCTAACAAAATTTAATGTGGAATTGTTATTAGATAATTAATGATTAAATAATTAATTAACGTAAAGTGAAACTGATAAAAAGGGAATGAAATAATGTATTAAAGCTCTTTAAATGGTTGAGTTCTTATAGCATACCTAATCTTAGATGTGGTAGCCTGGAGTCTGAGAGACGTTAGTAGTAGTTGAGTATAAGACTAGGTTATTACCATAGTGTGGTTGTGAGCTATAGTATATTATGTACTTTTTGTGTTTCTATACGCTAATACACCCTATCAGTAAGGGAAACTGACACCCTAGGGATTTTGAGCCCTAGGGTGGTGTTTTCCCCAACATTCCGGTGGGAGGATGAATGGATGACTACCCCCTTTGGCCCCTCTCTCTTCTCTTGGTAGTTACTTGTGCTAGTTGGAGCAGCAGACAGTTTTCCCCATATATGTGTGTAGAGGGTAGTAATGGATTGTGGTTATTCACATACATATATTCTAGATATAGTTTCATATGGACTACTATAGGTGTAATGTGTATAGGTTGTGATGGTTTGAGGATCCTTACTCGGGGTATGGGATGTAATAGCTTGTGGTATAATACCCGACGTATGATACATGTTAAACATGCTATGGTGGCTCCTACAAACTACTTGGTTACCTTACTTATGTGGACATGGTGGTTTTGTTGCACGAGGTGCATGTTTTGGTGCTTGGCCCAGGTGTCTGCGGGCAATCCTTTTTGGAGAGAGATTCTCAGGTCGTGCGATGTTGGGGAAAAGATGCAATCCAGTGGGGAATTAGTAGCGGCGTACCCTTGATTTTATTTATTATATTATATATTCTTGTATGCGTTACTTGGTTAGAGTATCCATGGTGAGGATGGGAACTTAGTTTACCTGTTTAGGTGATGAGTCAGTTTCACTTGTTGTTTACTATGCTTTAGCATGCTTTCCTTACATTTGAAAGAGAGGATTTGGGGAGGATCCTACTGAGTATACTATTATACTCACCCTATATATATATAAATTTATTTTTAGGTCACTTGGAGCAGGTAGAAGATCAGGCTGGTTACTACTAGCATGCGGTTGAAGGAGCTGTTCGGGATTAGGGTTGCTGTTGTTTTACTTCCTTTTTGGGAACTTGTAGTTTTTTCCCTTTCAGTTGTAGTAGTTTTTAATGAAATTTCATATGGGTACTTGGGATTTCTATCATCTTACTCGTTGAGTTGGAGTTGGTTGGTGGCTATCTTATCTCTCTTCCGCAAGTGTTCTCTTAGAGGGTAATGCCACCCATTTGTGTGTTTACTATACCCTCGGTGCTAGTCGCCAACCAAGGGCCTACTGGAGGTAGGAATCAGGGGTCATTATCTCCCATATCACATTGTCAGCCTAGGAGGTGTACACTTTTTCAGGAGGGGGTCATGAAAGATACTTTTTATGTTGAGATACAAGGAAGACGTCATAAATAGCACAATATTTCAAAGGTAGAAATAACCGATTTGCCACCGGCCTAACCATTTCCATTATATCGAAAACCCAACATATCATGGTGATACATTACTCTATCTCTTGATCTGTCTAGGACCAAACCTTGGGGAGACATGTAGAAAAACTCGATTTCCCACCTTTATCTCAAGAGGTATGAAACAACGATTGGTATAATATTTTTGTCTGTACTGATCTTTAGTTATATGCTTCCAAATCAGCAGCACATTCTCAGAAGTATGTTGACCAAGCTGGTGACCAAATAGAGTTGCCTCACCCCATTTAAGCCAGCATAAAGGTGAACCACATGGTCTACCATAGAGAGCCTCATATGAAGGTATTTTAAATTTCCACTAGAATATTTTATTATATTTAAACTCAACAAGAGGAATATATTTTTCATAGGAACCTCCAAAATTAAGAATAATAGTTATTAGAATATCCTCTAACACACATATGGTCCACTCAGACTTCCCATCAGTCTTAGGGTGATATACAGTACACAAGAGTACCTTCAAACCAAGCTCTTTCTGGAACCCTTTCCAGAACCATGATGTAATCTGGGATTCTTTGTCTGATATAATAGAAGAAGTTATTCCATGAAGTATCACTATCTCTTGGATATACAGCCTTCCCAACTAATCAAAAGAAAATGTCTCCTGAATAGGCAAGAAGTCTGCGCCTTTTGTCAACCTATCAAAAATCACCCTCACTACATCGTTACCTCAAGATTATATTGGCAAGCCAATAATGAAATTTACAATGATTTCATTCCATTTACACTCAATAATGGATTTAGGTTTTAGGATTCTAGCAGGTCATTGGTGGTATGCCTTTACTTGCTGATAGGTGGAACACCGATTATTGAAACCCGCTATCTGCTACTTAATACCCAACCACCAGGATTGAAGACACATGTCTCTATAAATAATAGTATGTCTAGGATGAGCTTCCCAAAATGAGGTGTGATATTCCTTCACAATCACTTCTTGTATATCATAAGGTACCCACACTCATCCATTGTAAAGAAGAGTTTCTCTACCATCAACCACCCAACTAGGTGGAGTGTTCTCTCCCATGACACATTATTTCAGAATGAGCCCTTATGTATTAGATAACTATCACATATGGTCTCTCTCCATAAGAAAGGATTTCACTTTAAGAGATATTAGAAAAGTTTTCAAGTGCTGTTCATAAACCTCCAGATGAATCTTAGAAAACCAATCCATAATCTTCCACTCACTGCAGGATGCCTCGATGGTTTACATCTGCGTCTTGTGGCATAAAGATTCATCCATGAAAATAACCTTACAAAGGGTATAAGCAAGTTCATAATAGAAAAAATGAAGTTATTCGACCCACTTGATCTACCTAAAATTCATGTCTTACTGTGTACAGATACATTTTCAACTTTTGTGATCCATGTAGACAACAAACCTCTAACCCAAAAAGTAGTGTCTCCAGTAGCATAAAGAACGAACCACAACTACTAACTCGAGGTAATTTGTAGGATTTTTCTACTCATGAGGTCCCAGCTAGCGGGATCCATAATCCACGACTAGATTTCCTTTCATTAAAACTCAACCTTGTCAGATTCCAAAAGAATCACAGTAAATAGAATAGATTCTTCCTGGGTCAGGAAGAATTGGGATCGGTGTTGAGGTTAGTCTTCCCTTTAACTCCTGAAAATATTTTCACATGTATCAGACTAGATAAACTACACAAGCTTCTTAATCAGAGCAATAAGAGGCACTTCTTAGTGGGAGAAATCTTGGATGAAATTCTTGGAATATCCAGAAATTCCCAAGAAATGGCGTATGTCAAAAACATTTTTGTGCTGCTCACATGAAACTATGATGCTCACCTTTTCTGTGTTGACTGACATGTCTGCCATAGATTTTATATTTCCCAATAAGTGAAACTTATCAATCTTGAATTATCATTCTCTAATGTTTTCATATCGCTAGTGTTCTATTAGTGTGCTCAGCATGATCTCAAGGTGGATTTCATGGTCATATCTGGAAAATGAATACACCAATATGTCATCAACAAAAACCACAACAATGTAATCGAGGTATGTGTGAAAAAAATCAATTCATCAGAGCTATAGAGACTACTGGTATATTCGTGGGTCCAAATGGCATAACCAGAAACCTGTACAAGCCATACCTAATACGGAATGTCGTATGTGGTATGTCAGATGGTCGAACACAAACCTAGTGATATCCTAAACATAGATCAATTTTGGAGAAAATAGTTTTTCATCAGTGCTGGTCGAAGAGGTCGACTATTTAGGGAAATAGATATCAATACATTATCATAAAGTGGTTGAGTCGATGGTAATCTACACACAATATTTCGGTACCATCCGCTTTCTTGATGAAAAGAACTGGTAAACCCCACAACGATGTGCTAGGTCTAATAAAACCAATAGCCTTAAGTTCTTCAAGAGGCCTTTTGAGTTCATGTAGCTCTGTAGGTTCCATCTTATAAGGAGGAATTGACAATGGTGCCACACCTAGAACTAGCTCAATTGAGAATTCAATATAACTCATGGGAGGTAAGCTAGAAAAATTGTCAGGGAAGATGTCCTTGAAATGATCAACAATAGAAGGAAATTCCACCAGATGCATTATTTTACCACTCATGAAAGACTTGCTAATTGATTTGTCACTCTTCTCATCCCTACACATTCAATTACAGCTCGATCTACCTTCATTTACCATTATCATTTTTGAAGATATGTGTCTACCTTAGGGGATGTCAAGGATACCAGATAGCGATAATAATTTAGTTGAGTGCAGTATGTTGTAAGACAATTCATACTAAAAATGAATTCGATGCTAGATATCTTAAGGATAATGAAATTCAAAATGAAATGGTAACCACCTATCTCAGGGGGTCACTCTTGTAACTGTTGTATGACCTCTGTTATGAACCCTATCAGAGTTTAAAGGGACCTTGCGCCGTAGAAAAACTCAATTGGAAGACCAAGGCATTCAACAATAGTAGTATATAAAAAGGTATGTGATGCACTAGTATCAGAAAGGGAAGAAACTAAAGTAGAGGCCACTAGAATAATACCTCTAACCGTAGATTTTCCTTTACTCTGCTCCTCTGGTGCTAGTTGCACGACATACATATGACCTAAACCATGACCTTGAGATGCTTCCTGATTGGGTTGAGTAGGTCCACTCTCATGACCCTAATAGACAGGGACTAGATTCCCTCAACCACAGCCCCCGACATTACCTCTGCCTGATCGGCTGGTGGAAAAAGAACATCCCCACTGCTGTGGAGTCATAGATCCCATACATAAAAAAGGATCTTATTCAGGTCCTCTACCACTGGATGATGAAGAGAGAGAACTGCAAAAACACTGAAGGTGATCCATATTACGACAAGATCGGCACACTAATGGGTCTCTTGTGCACTGAGTATTCTTATGACCATCTCTGCCACACTGATGACATATGATAGAATTTTAAAAACAAACTTCTTGGTTTGGATATCCCCCTTGTGTACATTCAAAACAGTGTTTCTTATTACCGAAAGAACAATTTCCATGACTTGGAACTGAACTGCCATGTGTTACACGTTTAGCTCCCCTGAAATTTTGTTCCAAAATAGGGGCCTAATTTACAATATATGTGATAGTTTTCAAATGAATGATGTCCACCTGTGAGAGGATGGTATAATCAAGTCTGTCATCAAAATTTACCACAATAGTTTGTGTGTCTCCAGTCAGAGATGGGATAAAATTACGAAGCTATATGAAACAAGTAGAATAATCTAACACTGTCATAGAGCCATATTGAAGATGTAAGAATTCACTGGAATGATATTCTCTAAGATTCAATAGAAGTAAGTGATTATAGGAAGCTGTATGGAAGTCTTCCCAAACCATGTCATTGGTGTTCTTCGCCTAAGATATAAAATCCCACCAACACTTGGTGGACTCATGAAGCATATAGAATGCAAGTTTGACCCTCCTCTCTAGAAGCATCTCATGATGGTCGAAGATGGAATTTATGGGTTCTATCAATTAATATATGGCATGAGGAACTCCACTCCCTGAGAATGTGGGAGGGTGTTGTTGTAGGATATATCATGTGAGCTCTTTCATAGAAGGGGTAGGTCTAGGAATATTTTGGACTGACTTCATAAACACGAGGATAATATCCCTGAACTGAGCATTAGGGCCCATCGGAAGATTGGTAGGAAGTGGTACAATAGGTGGTACTATAGGTAACACCACATGAGGCACTACAGGAGGGACCATTGGTGGTTTGGGACCCACCATCTCTATAGTGTTATCATTTCAACTCTGGTGAGGCAGCACACAATGATGTCATGATGAAATTAGTCTATAATTGGAGAACATACACCATTAGAAAGTGTTCGGAATAGAATAATAATTCATGATAGGTACAATAAAGAGGGAAAGTATATATCCTGACTCTTATCATTATACAATAGGTAGGCTGCTCTTGGAGCCGTGTCTAGATATGAATGAGTAAACATTAAGGATTACTAAAACAAGGACAACCTTTTATTTCCCAGTTAAGGTAAAGATAAAATCTAATCTAGTTATAACAACTTTATATTTAACAAAAAGACACTTCAAAATTTTACAAATAGGAACAAAAACAGTTACATGAAAACATGAAGATGCATGCTGAAAGTATATATGACATAGAAATATGCAGTTCATTTTAATCCTATAGTGCCTAATATGAGGCATGTAAATGCATTTCCTTCATATCATTGCGATGAAATTGATTAAATATAATTATCTCAATAATACCAATAACAATAACATCATAAAACAAGTGTGTCACTTAACGGTGAAATCATATCAACAATAATTATCATAATCAATAACTCCCTTCCCAACCCAGGAATTTGGGTTTCCATTGTACATGGGTTAGCTATGTCCAAGCATAGGGTAAGTTATAAATCCCTCTATCATAGTCTCCTGTCTAACCCAAATAGTGATCAAAATGAAAAAACACCCCTCTGGTACAACTTTTTAGCATCCCCATACCAAAAGCCACTGGAAACATGCTTCAAGCCATGTTGGACACAAAACATCATGTGCATCATCCCGAACGCCAGAGGCTGCTGACTTGCAGCAAGGAATTTTTATAATGTCTGTGAGGAAGAATATAACCACAAAGGTAATAAATAATATAAAGAAGAAAAAAACAATTTATAACAACTAGAAGAATAATATAAATAACAAAAATACAACAAAAGAATAAAACAACCCCAACTAAATATCTAGTAAGTACGGAAGCTGATAAATAGACCAGATACACATTGATGTCAAGCTAAGATGTTTGTGCTAAAATGAGATTATGGAAAATAGGAAATAAATAATCAATCAAAGATATATTGAAAATGACACAAAGTTAAATAACTACATCATGAGCAGCTACTCGGTCCTCTACCCCCACGATCTATCCAGAGTAACAATCCACACTAAAGAGATGGAAGTTGGATGATTTCCATTATCTCTACCTGAAAACATAAAGTCTACCGTGGTACCAAATGATGGATGAGTAGGGGGTGAGGTAATATCCCAGTAGGCCAACACACACAATATCTAAACCATTCAATTTCATTCTATTTACAATAGTAGTGTGCCAATATATGATAAACGTAAGCAATCAAATTAACATAATATTATAAATATATCTTAGTCTGGGTCCTCAATGACACCATTCCCATATCACCAGCTTCATCCCATGCCAGAAATCTGAACAAGGTACCAGTAATAAGAAGCTTTCACACACATATATATAATGTCTAGAAATTTAAAATCTGACAAAAAGGAACAATAACCTGAGATTGTTCTTTATCCTGGGGTCTAGTTTATGTGTAAACAAAGTGTACCTAGAGTTCTAGAAAGGAATCACAATTTACAGGGGAAATAAAGGCTTCATAAATAAACACTTTCCATATACCATTATCATTATTATATTCTTGTTGAAGAGTTGGAGTCGGTGCCCATCCCAGATGTATCACTATGATACATCTTTCAATTTATCCAATACCCTTGATCTCATCAATGTTAATCTTCCTAAAACCATGTATCACTTATGGAATGGATTTTCCATTAGTTTGTCCCAATCTCACACTAAAGGTGTCAAGTATCACATGAGTCATGGTGTAGCCACTTGCTAAAGTTTCATCCTCAATGATCCCTTTAGGAACTGGTGTCACCTATAAGTATATAGAAGACCTGGGAAGTACTTGTCTCGAAAATCCTAAGACACCACCACCACCAGTGCATAATGGTATCTAGTCTAGAATGTAGAGTTCAAGCGTGAGTCCTTAATACAGAAACCTGTTATCTAACTGCCCGGAATTTAATTTGATGTCACAAAATATGTTACCTAATGTTTCATTTATAATTGCGACTAAACAATATAGGTAACTCTACCCCAAAAAATGTCTATTTAAACTAAACAGCTATAGCCAAAAGGAATTTATCAGGGAATGAAATAAAAAGGAATATATTAATTTATAAAAGTGTATCAGGACAATAATTGAAAAAGTATCCAAATCATTAGGAAATAATTAAAGAAAAAAACCAAATGTCATTGTTCATAATTACCCAAAATAATTTATTTAATTAAAATTCAATAAAATATATCACCCAACATGTGAAATTAATTAATTTAATTAATTCAGGGAAAACCAAAAATAGGCCAAGAATTTTGGTACGCCCATATGGGGTATCCAAAGATGTTTCATCAGTTTAAATAGGTTATATTTATTTATACAAACATGTAAAGGTTAATAAAATTAGTTTATTTAATTTATAAAAGCTAATAATTGATATCACAGATAGGCACCGATGAGCGGCACAACATGAGATTTAAATAACGCAATGAAATGAAGGGAAATAGAGTAGCAGCCCAACCTTATACTCGTTGTGGATCCTATGATCAATGGAAATATTTGATTTGACCTAAAATAGAACAAATCATATGATTTTCAAAAAACCCTAATTTTGGGTAAAATCCTTCTATGAAATATTATGCAGAAAACGTTGAATGAGATCGAATGATTCATAGTGCGTGGGCTTAGCCTCACTGAAAGCTTCACAGCGCACCAAACATTGTTGAAATTAGAGGAAAAATGATGCTACATCGATCACCCGAAGGAGGAGGAGGGCGATGCACTCTAACAAGGAGGGGGAGGCGCACCACACACAAGATAGGGGGAGAAAGAGAGAAAGAGAGAAAAAGTTAAAATGAAAAGAAAATGAAAAATAATAAAATATGTAAAAAAAGAAAATGTAAAATTTATAGTAAATAGATAAAATAATAAAATAAAATTGGAGGGAGAAATAAAAATAATTAAATAAATTGATTTTACCCCATTTTAATTATCTAATATTTCACTCTATCCATTTTCATTTTTATAATTTATTTTTTCCCCATTTTAAATTCCTTTTCTAAATTCTTTAAAATTATTTTTAAAAATTTTATTCCTTTTCATTATTTTATCGCGAACATTTCACTTTAGAATAATGTATAAATTTATATAAGGCCCGAGAAATGATTTAATTAATTTAAATAGGTGTCTGAGACCCATAATAGGGTGCGTGGAAACGTTCCCTCAGTTACTTTAAGGATTTGGACATGAAAACCTAATGTTATGTACCTAGATTAAAGTTGGGAAGTTACAATATGCCACTAAATGATTAAATTTATACACTTTGAAAATAATATTTTTTTTGTCAATGCTATAATGGGTCATATGATCTCGCATTGAGATTGAATGAATATACACTATGTTTGACACTAAGAGTTGTTTATAAAGTTTTTTAAAGTTAATATAAACTTGTTTTGGATGTGTATTCACAAAGGTATTATATTTCATGTTTTATAACGTGAAGATAATAATATATTTTGGAAAAGTTTTTTAGTATATATCAAAAAATATTTATGGATATGGTTTCATGATTTATCATATATTATATCATATAAGGTGTAATGGCATAAATACTTATTGGTTTTAGTGAATGTGGGAGATTGAAGAATATATATTCTCAAAATCCTATAACATATGGTGCTTAAAGTCTATTAAATCGAACAATATATCTAGTAAAATGGTACAAAAATTTCAGTTTAATGGTATATCATTATTTATGATAAATATTATATTGTAAAGGGTCATGAAAAGTGTTTTCATTCCCACTGTTGTCTTTGTCACAACATACATCTACTTTATGCCATATAGATAATTCATGTGAGATATTTCACAACAAATGAATCCCTATGAAATTTTATTCCATGAATCAAATATTATAATTATTTTGGAAATTTATGATATATTTACAGTCAAGCATTAATCATATTAACATTTTTATCAATCTAATCATAATTGTTATCATTTATGGAGGTGTGACATCATAAGTAATGCATGTGATCCTTCATGAATATGATGTATTAATTTGATTAATCATTAACCCATGAATTATATATGAATGTTTTATGGCTTGCATGCATCGCCAAAGAGAATACTCAAGGATTTTTAAATACCACATCCATGTGATGGTAGTGGTTTACAATTTGAAGCTTTCTTCTTGGACAAGACTCCAATGAATACTATGATATCTCATTCTACATTATTTACACATGAGGTTCTGGAATTTTGTGAAGGATGGAGAATCCCTCTCCTATAATAAAATATTTAGCTTAACCCATGCATATATCATGAAGTTGGGTTTTATTTAGGACGCCAATTTATGATCATCAACATAGATATATAAATACATTCACGATTATGTTGATTATATTTGGTGAACGTTACACATGATTACAATGGTTATTCATTTAATTTTTTTATTTTTATGCTTCAGACGCCTGAAATTCATGGGATTATAGATTTCTATTTATTTCATCCATTATATTATACATTAATCTAATCATAGATAAGCTATAATTTTAGCCTTCTATAAAAAAAATATTCTTATATAATTCATAAATATAATGATATATAATGACTCCATTATTACCCTAATGGGATACAATGAAGATTTAATAGGATATATTGTGGATGTGGTTTTGGACTAGTTGCAACTATACTAGTATCGTGTGATATAATGGAATAAACTTCATGTAATGTAATGCTCACTTACCATACTAACTTTTAAACATTTATAAAACCATCTCTAATAACCTATGAAAATACACCAGAGTGATCATTGAAAAATAAAATAGAGGAAACTTCTAGATAAGGGGTCACAGAGACCCCTGATCCCCTACATAACCTAAGTCCACAGTTTGAGGTGGTTCTTGAAGATGAATCTAACTTAGATTTGGAGATGATGGATGATATCTAAAAAATTCATCAAAAGGGACGGATCATAATATATTTTATCCTAAATAAAACCCAAATTTTGGAATTTATTGGTTTAAATGAACAACAACAGTGAGAATTATGATTTTCATGGTTCAGTGAGTTAAATAATCAACCATTTAGAAATCTTAAACAAACTGAATTGGATTCCCTTGACTAGGTGGAGGCACTTGAATCTAATTATTCCAAGTAGGAGGTTGATAATCATTTCATATAGTACTTTATTTGTATTTTCTTTGTGATTTATTATAATTAGAAGAAAATATATTAACTCCGACATATTTCCTCTAAGAGGGATCCTTCACTGAGATAGTTAGAGAAAAAATTTGGCTACAGATGCTATTTGGAAAGGGGAATCCATTATAGTCAGCAACATTGAGTTGGAAGAGGCTGAATTTCAATATTTAGATATTCCATTAGAACTAAAATATGATACCATGAATGCGTGATTGAATGAATTACACCAAGAGATTAATTTCAAATTTCAATAGATATCAGAGATAGAGCATTCCATGTGGGAAAATCTATCACAATACATATAAAAATATGAATTTTGTGTCCTTAGTTTTGATATAATTTACATGAGAGGCTCCGTAATGTGGATATAACTTGTTTTCCAGGACTTTATTAATGAAATTTACCTCCTTTTAGATCACTTGTTTGTCCACATATCAACACACACTTTAAAATTTTATCACACCAAGTGAGGTTCTGTGAATTTTTTATTTCTTAGATAAAAGGAAAATAATTGTTTTTATTTTCTTATAGTGGATTAAAGATTCACTATTCAACACATATGAGTCTATTTTATTGGAATTTGAATGATGAAATAGAATCAATATTTGGTAGCTACTAAAACTCTATTAACATTAATGAGAAGGGTTTTATAAATAATGATCCTATAATACTGAGTGAGTGATAGGGTTCAGTGAGTCCATTACCTTAAAATGTGTTCATAGAGAAAAATATAGGTGGGTTATGCATGTGGTGTACATGGCATCATCGTAATATTGTGTTAGTTTATTAGATAGAAGTATAAGACTAAATTTCCTCCCAGATGTGGGAATTTGGATGCGTATATGTGGGATGAGTATATGTTGGATGTATATGTGGTACATATACCATCACTTTAATCAAATTTTTATCATATTGAATATAATAATGGATTATTTCATCAGGAACATAAGAATCTGGATGAGTATTAGTAGGACACATATGGGGGTAAAGTTATGTCATCATAAATCAAGATTGAACATTTAGATATGAGAAATATTTAAACATTTAAGATAGAAAATGTCATGAAGTGGGGTTCATTGGATGGATGGATTATTCTAAATTGGTTTAGGTGCCCAGAAATCGAACAATTAGCACTATTATTTTATCACTATAATGAGGTATTATGAAGAACAACCGAGTGAACTATCTTTTTCATTGACCAGTGGGTCTACGGATAATGGATTGAATTTTATTGGAATGTCTTTCAACCCCATGATATTTACACCATTTTATTCACACATTATTGTTTTTCTGAATCCCTTTATTTGGATCAGTTGATAAGTGATTTTATTTTAATCAATCTCCCCTTTAAGGGGTTTCAACATGAAAATATTTTCATCTCTTAACCTCGCAGTTTATGGCTGAGTATGTTAGCATCCAAATATAAATAAATTTTATGGTCATAAAACTTCATTCAAAATTTGGATGGATTTTATAGACATAATGTTTCTACCAAAATATTGTTGCAAATTAATTTCATATAACATTAACCAAAATATGGAGTGAGGTGAACAATTCAGAAAAAAGGTAGAAGCAACCCAACATGATGTAGTAAAACTCAAACGAATGTATATGTAACAACCCCAGGGAAAATGGGAACATAATTTATTCCCATAGTGACTGGACCAATATATTGGGAGTATACGTAATTAAAAACATTTCACAGTGTGAAAAAGGATGGAGTGATGAATATTTCATGTTGTTATTGTTTTTTGGATAGAGATCTCATTTAAAGATCAAACATGAGTGAGATGTGATTACTAGACTGAGGAAGATTGGACTAAAGAATATCTATCTCAGTAGTATAGAATAGTTTATATTGTGCATGTTTTTTGAGAGATAATAAAGTTTATTTCTGAAAAAATTGAGAAAATGTAATTTATATTTAGTCCATTAGACAAGGTTTACCATATTGAGGGCCATGGGACTTATGGTCATCAAACTGAGTGACTTTTGTAGTGCATATTGAACAAATACTTTATACTTTTGTTGTTGATCGTATTTGTAATAAAAATTTTTAAACTGGTGGGAGTAAGTATAATAATTCCAATAAGGAGATAGAATGTGTCTAATGAGAGTTTGGAAAATTTTTCCTTATAAAATATAGTGAGTTTCTATAGACCCATGACAGTTGCTATGAAAATGATGAAGGTTCTCATAATATGTCATAACCTTGTAAATCACATATTCTTTACTTGCTTTAATATTTGAGAAAACATGATTTTTTACTAAAATATGATAACTTAATCAACATTTATAGGTTAAAGGGGTTATGTTTCAATAAATTTTAATATTATAAAAATTTACCACTGATTCAACCCCCCCCCCCCCCCCCGTTCTTATTTGTTAATCAATGGTTTGTATGTTCTAGTTCATAATGAATTTATTCTCAGAGACATTGAGGGTGGACCATCCTTGTGAGTTCATAAATAATCCATTGGGGGATACATCTATTATGAATTATGTGGTGAGTTTAAAATATCTTTCTCAATATTTTTTTATATGGTTGGTGATGACATTACCAAAGGTGATTTGTTTTGTGGATGATTTCTGGAATTCTATCAGGGTGTAGGTAAACGTATTTAGAAGACGACCAAGGATCAGGTAGTCAGGCCAGAGATTTAGGAGACTTGATGAACATGAATTATTGGAGATGAGTTATAAACCCATGTGATATTAGAATTTGTGATTAGATTTCCCACAAGGGGGACCATTGGGATTCTCATCAGGGTAGTCAGGCCAGAGATTAAGGAAGACGAACTGGGATCGGGTCATCAACGGTGTGCTTCCCATGTGGGTAGCCGGGAAATTTCACACAATTTTTGAAGCACCTATGAAGGATTTACAGTCATGCGGTCAGATGGGTAACATGGAAAGTTTCATCAGGATGATTTCTCATATAGCTACGAGTCTGGGAGAAAGTCAAAACCATATATCTGATGTAAGACTAGGAGCGATATTAGGATTTGGTTTCTGAGATTATACTACATAAATAGGTCCTATAAGAGAGAGAGAGAGAGGCCCATCAGTGGGGTCAGTGGCTAGTAGATGGTGTAACTGCATAGGGAGGTTAGGCCATGAAAAGTCAATCTTTAGGCCATGTGAAAGATATTGATCTTGAAGGGTCAACAGAGGTTAGGGATTAGTGAAGGTTATACTTATGTCATGATCATGATAGTGATTTATTTTGTTTTTGGCAAGACTGATATGTGTGCATGAGGTGCACATGTTGCAATTGAACTAACTAATCACTGATTAGTATATGGGAATTGGTTATAATGCACTTCTTGTATGATAAGAATAAATATAGTGAATTTCTATGGGAATTATTATATACAAATATTATGTAGGGTTTTTGGGAATCAGATGTGATGTAGGGACTCATGGGAATCAGTTGTAATGAATGAATTTATGAGTTTCATGTAAGATATGGATATGGAATGAGAAATAGATGTGGTATAGGAATGATGGTATGCCATTTGGGGAAATATAGGTCTTTAGGATGGTCTGTATAACCATTATAAATTTGTTAGGTTTTGTGAGTGACTAGGTAGTTAATTTCTAAGGTGAGGAGCACGGTAGGAGGAATTATCCTATAACTAAGTATCCAAGGTAGTTCAGGGTGATGTTTATGAGATGGGTGTGTGGGGTAACATTTTTTCATGCGAACGCATAGCCTAGGGATGAGCAATATTATGGTTGGAAGTTTCAATTTCCCAAGATTTTAAATGGGTCTTAATTCATATGTTAATTTTTATATCATGTTTAGTGGATGGGAAAACTTTTAAATTTTGAATTGGAGTTTATTATAAGAAATTTCAATGCATTAAGACAGTTTTTTCATATGGTTTTTAATTTCTAATAAGTGTTTCTCTAATATAGTTTTGTTTTGAGGGCATTGGAGTTTGGAAACCAAATTCGGATAGTCACAAAACTGGGATTACAGTGGGCGCAAGGTTAGTGCTAACAATGTGGCCCAATCCATATCGCCCATTTTGAACTAGTGCACAATTAGTAAAAATAATGAGTGGTGTCCATAAAAACATGTGAGGTACCTAAAATGTAACATCCTAAGCTTCAACGGTACACTTTTCTTTGAATAATACAATAGCTTGCGATGTACGCAGCTTCGAGTTCTAGCACACCATGACCAATCAAACAAGCTGTTTAAAAAAGCATTTATGAATAGTAATGCCCACTTTTTGAACTTTTATAAATTTTATTTTTAAAAATGGACTTCATTTTTGGATTCAGAATATCAAAATTATCTTAGGGTGAATTTTTGGTATTTTTCGGAAAACATTCAATTTATTATGAATAGTGAAAAACATTGTTATTGAATAAAAATTATTTTTATTTAAATAAATTTTTTTAAAGTTTATTTTAAAGTGAAAATAGATACATAATTCCTTTATTACTCCAATTTAATTTAATGGGGTCATTTTATAATAATATTATATATATATAAATTTATTGAAAATCTTAACATCTTTTACACACCTTCTTGGCATATTTGCAAATTTGCATAAAACATAATTTTACCACTTCTATGAATTGAATTTCAAAACGCTGAAAGAAAAAATTTTCATTAGTAAGTAAAATGTAGTTCAATATGATGAAAATAATTTTTTGGTGAATAGTGACTTTTGAATTTTATTTTCCACAGTCCAAAGTAAATAGTGTAATTAAAGGTAAAAAAATATTATAATAATATAAAATTACCCAAGACATATGATAATTCTATAAGATAAGTTGATTTCAACTGAAATCAACATTAATACAAAAATATGAACCTTTTGGATCCAATTGTATTAGAATAGAAAATTTATAATATTTTATTTAAAGAAGAGTTAAAAGTGTTAAATTCAAATTTTAATAACAAACCCATTTTTAATATAGGGTCACACATAAGATAAATTCAAATATAAGTATTAATTAGAATGATAATCAGATTTACTACATAATAGTATTTTATTTATAATTTTTCGAAATTATATATTTAAATTTATTTATGACACAATGATGATGCAGTAATTACCTTATTAATGAATGATTAAAATAGTTGATATTATAAATATTAATATAAATGTAAATTAAATATTTTTATGCTATAAAAGAATTTTATAGGTGAATATGACATGTTAGGGTTGATTCAATTTTTTTTCAAGTAATCATGTTCCGATGGCTTTAACAAAAACCAAATACTAAATAGTGTCAAAATTGACATAAAAGAGAATTTAAAACAAATACGATTTTATTACACTATATAATAGTCCTAAAAATATATGATTCCACCAAATTACATAGATAATTTTAAATATGTAATTAATGTACCAATTTTGGTTATATTGGAATTTTATAGTAACTATATTAACCATGTAGTATAAAAATAAAAGAATACATGATAAAGGTAAACTATTAAACTAAAAGTTAAATCTAAAAGATAAGGTTAATATGGTGACCTAAACTTGTCTAAAACCAATTGTTTGAGAGTATTTCAGCACATAACCATCTTATACTCCAAATAAATCCATTTATAACTATTATAAACCAAAAGTAATTTTATAGTAAATTAATATTTCATGATTTTTCTAAAGTGTCTCTCACCACTTTTATAAAAGGGTACTTCCCCTTCACTTAAATTCACACCTCCAATGACATTTTGATCAAACAAACCCTAATAAAATCTCCTCCCGAATACCCTCAAATTAACATAGAGGCATTAATTTGATCAGAAACCTATCCTAAGGATCCCTTTTGTTCAAATCAAAAGGATGCACCCGAAGAAGAGGTAATTATTTTATCACCTCTTACAAAGTTCTTTTCTTATTCTACTTCCTTTTTCTTTATTTTTTACAAAAAAAAATTAAAACCTCTAGTACCATATACACAATGATATGTTATTATAAATATGTTACAATCATATTCATTATTCAATGCATCCTATGAATGAAAAAGTCACCATACGTGTGTACGTATGGCTTACCGTCTCCACATCGTGGTGTAATTTGTTATTGAACACTTATTTATTTGGATGGGTATAATAATGAGTAAAATTGATGTAAATAATAAATATAAAATTTTAATTATTCTTTATATATAATATATCATCCAATTATATATGATTTCACTATTAATATAATGATATTTTCACTCATGCGTACGTATGGTTTACCGTCTCCACGACCTGATGAGATTTCATTCCCCATGGTAACCATTCAAGAATAATTTTCATTTTATGATTAAAAAATAATGTTTAGGAACTTAATATCATTATGGATATGAATAAAATACATCTTATCCCTCAAAAAATTACTCCCATAATGAAATATATAATGTAAAACAAATCAGTTAACACCCGAAACATTGATACTACTGAAATATTATTAACAAAGAAATATTATAGGATTATATATGATAACATATTAATGTATGTGATTCTTGAATAATTTAATAAAAATTATTTAACCATTATATACAGGAGGATAAATTACCCTCGACCAAGGAAAAGAGGGTTAATTTTATAATCTCTTTATTATCTGAGGTTGTTTATATGCAAGTATCTTCTGGGACTTCTTTATCATCCACATCCATGTTTCATAAAAATTTATTTCAAAACATATTAAATATTTCCTAGCCTATGGGTTAAATTCACTTATATCCTTTTTTGAATTTTTATAAATTTTTTTTGAAAGGAATCCTTCTATATTTTTCCAAAAAAAGTCCATTATGACCTTTTCGACAAATTTAAGAAAGAAGTTTTTTTAACTTATACGGAAGGTGCAGCTATTTTGTGTTGTTATAACAACTTATAAGGTTACCTTATAAGATTATAATAATATTTTCCAAATACATGATTTCTTTTATAATTATGTTACTTTTAAATGATTTCAATGTAGAAAGAGATATTTATCTGAAATAGTTTCGGGATTGATTTCATCTATGTCAACATCTATTGTATGATTTTATGTTTCATTAAATTTGTTTTATTATAATACAATATTCCATATTGTATTGATAGTTTTATGATAAGTTTGAGTGTGTATGTGCTATTTTTATGTCATTCATTGTTTATGGTTAATGTATTAACAATTTGTATGCTATTTTAACACGATTTTTTATGTTATGATTCAATATTTTTATATGGGGAATGCATTGGACATAGTAACTAATGGGAGGGTCATGCTATATCCCCTCGATGCATTGGTAGGTATCATGAGACAAACTCGTATCTTGGCACAAGGTCTTGACGATATTTTTATTCATAGTCTTGGAATGAGGCCTTGACTATGAGGTTAAGATGTCTGGTATTATGCATTCCATCGTTATGAGATTTTCTATTGATATTAAATGTGAATTTTCATCTAGTAAAATATCTATGAGAATAAGTAAATGGAATTATTTGATTTATATTTTTCATATTATACTCTCGTTTTTGTTTAAAAGGTGTATGTTTTAGTCTTATACATTGCCTTAAATGTTCATGCTTATTTATGATAGTTTCTATAGTATTGATATCCTTACTGAGAATCTGAGATCTCAACTTTATTATTTTTTACTTTTTCCAAGATGATAAACGTATATTATGACTAACTTGTTGGGATAGGCTACTAGATATCAGAGTGTTCAAAGGATACACAATGTTGTTGTTTTTTCATTTCATAATGTAATGTAAAACATATGTATGTATCAAGTATTTCCAAGGATACTAAACTGATTGGTATTTCGGGACATGATCTCTTGTGATCATGCCAATGTTATTTAATAATGTGTTGACTCTAGGTAACTGGGGTCGGGGCATTACAATTTGTCTCCGAGGGAGGTTTATCAGAAACCCAAGAAACTAGATTTAGAAAAACTTTGACTAGAGAACATTACCCTAAGATAGAATTTGAGGATTAGTATAAAAGAACATCGATTTTTTTTGAAATCTAGATATTATGAGGGATTTATAAGTAGTACATACAAGTCCAGATACTACAAGTGGACGTCGTTCTGGCACAGATGAAACTAGGAGTGAAATATCCGACAATGAGTTTTGGGCTTGACCTGAGATATCTGGGTACATTACAACGAGACTTACTTCGCACCTGGTTTGACACTCATAAGGTATATGCTTTGGAGAATTTTTATTTTCTTTAGAAACCATTTTGAAGGATTTATGAGAAAATACTTCCCTAAAGAGAACATTTTATGATTATGGATTATATGCATAAACTGTTCAACTTATGTTATGTATTTTACATGTTTGGAATTATGAATTGTGATTCATAAACTAATCTACTGTAGTCTATTGTTTAGAAATGGAACCTAGTGGAAGAAATGGAATCTGTATCAACACATGTAATACATGTAGGGAGTTCCCTCCTATTCAAGATAATTATAGTGGACCTGGTGATGCAACTGGTGTTGAACATCTTGTAACCATCCTGGGACAACTCACTCAGGTTATGAATACTAACTTTACCCATATGGAGCATCCTGATCCACAATGAGGAGGATCAATTTTAGACCTCTTCATGATGCATCAAACACCAACACTCAATTGGACTACATATCCAATTTTATCTAAGAAATGGATATTTTCCTTAGATAAAATATTTTATTCTTTGGGGAGTAGCTAAAGGGAAAATGTTTTCACGAAATGTTATCACCTCTTAAGATATAAAGATCAATGGTGGTAATTAATTCAAAACACAAAGGAGGATGAAGAATTATCAAATATGGAATTGAGGGAGTTTAAAGATTTTTTCTTTGAAAAATACTTTCCCTATGTACAACGAGTGAATATGGAAAGGAAATTTCTAGGTCTAAGGAAAAATAATAATTGGAATGTCGCAAAGTATGAGGAAAACATTACAAGGTTAGAAAGGAATGATGAAAGTTATATATGTAACCTAAGAAGTAAAATTGATCGATTCTTTTATGGGTTTAAACTATTTTATTGATTATCATTTGTCCCCAAATCCTTCCCGTCATACGAATATATAGTCTCATGTGCTATCAAGATAGAAATGGAATTATCTAACTCACTTGAAATTAAAGTGAAGCAAGAGAAGAAGGGATCTGCTGAACAATCTAGAAAAAGAAAATAAGTGGAAGAATGGAAAATTTGAATTTCCACCCTATAGTAAATTTGGGAAGAAACACCTCAGTACATTTATAAAGGGAACGAGAGTTTGTTACAATTGTGTACAAAAAGGACACCAAGCTCTTGAATGCAATGGGAAAAAGAAGCTTCCAATCATCAATTCTATAATTGTAATGATATGGTACATTATGCAATTGATTTTCCAAAGCGTTAAGGAAATTTTCCACCGAAAAAGAAAAGGGAGAATTGCTAAGCTTATATGATCACTATTACTGAGGTTGATGTTCCTAATGACATAGTGGCATGTACTTTAATAGTTTCCTCCAAATTAGATAATGTATTATTTGATTTTGGATCAATTCATTCTTTCATATCACCCCAGTTTCCCAAGAAAATTAGATATTTCCAATTTGACTTAATAATGGAGTTTCCAAGAAGAAATACTAAGGGAAGTAACATTGAAAAAATGTTTTGTAAAGTAGTTATCATTATGTAATATAAACATTCCTTATCTACGGATTTTATTGTCATACCCATGATTATATTTGATATAATACTCGGTATGGATTGGCTTTCAGACCATGAGGAAAAATTCTTTTATAATAATGAGGATATAATTTTTGATGATGATAAGAAATACATTATCTTTAGATAAGAAACATCACCATCTGATTCTCATCTAGATCCACCCCCAATAGCTCTACTAAATTCAATTATTGGGGATTAAGGGAGTGACATAACAATGGGTCAGGAAATGAATGTTCAAATAGAGGATGGCACTAGTGTGAAAGAATTTAATGATGGGTTTCCATAGGATTTACCTGGACATCCTCTAGAACGGGAAATAGAGGTTTCCATTGACTTAATTCCTTGATCAAGGCCCATATCGAAGATCCCATATATAATGTCCACTATAGAATTAATGGAACTAAAGAAACAACTATAGGAATTGAGTAATAAAGGATTTATTTTCTCTAGTGTTGCTCTATGGGAAGACCATGTTCTTTTTGTTAAGAATAAATATGAATTGATGAGGTTGTGCATTGACTACACGGTGATAAATTCTATAACAATAAAGAAAAAGAATCCCCTACCTCACATTGATGATTTATTTGATAAACTTAATGGAGATAAATATATTTCGAAGATTGAAATTTGATCTGGATATTATCAGTTGTGTGAAAGGAAGGAAGATATTCCAAATACAACATTTCAAACTAGGTATGGGCATTATGAGTTTACAGTAATGACTTTTGAACTAACTAATGCACCCTCTTTTTTAGGGATTTAATGAATAGAGTTTTCAAAGAATATCTTGATGACTTTATAGTGTTATTTATTGATGATATCTTGAAATAATACAAAAGCTAAAAAGATAATGGAAATAACTTGCGCAATATTATAAAGACTCTCTGAAGAAGTGAATTATATGGGAATTTTAGAAAATGTGAATTCTGGTTTTAGGAAATTTCTTTTCTTGGCCATATTATCTCTAAGGATGGAATCTATATTGATCCTTAAAATACAAGGGAAATCCAAGAATGGACAACACTGATGATTATAACTAAGGTACACAATTTTATTGGTTTAGTAGGTTATTATCATCATTTCATCCAGAATATTTTCCAATTGGCAAACCCATTAAACAAGATCACATGTAAAGGGGTTAAATATTTTTTGGACAAATATGTGTGAAGAATATTTTGAATAATTTAATAGAATGTTATTCAATGTTCCTATCTTGACTCTACCATCGGGGAATGAGGGGTTTGTTATTTAGAGTGATGCTTCCAAAAAAGGACTTGGTTATGTCCTTATGAAGAATGATAAATTTATTACCTATGCATCACGATATCAAAAAATTCAGGGACAAAACTATCCAACTAATGATATTGAGTTAGTAGCTGTAATCTTTACTCAAAATATATAGAGACACTATCTCTGTAGTGAAAAATGTGAGATATATAATGATCAAAAGAGTTTGATGTATATTTTCTCACAGAAGGTACTCATCACGTGGAAAAGAAGATGGCTAAAACTACTCAAGGATTATGATTTCACAATACACTACCACTTGAGGAAGGAAAATAAGGTGGAATATGCATTGAGTAGAAAGGATCTTGGATTTCTGAACAAGATGAGAGTTAAAAGGGATCCTATATTCATGGATATAGTAAATATGGATATGTGAATAATCATAGAAGGTGAAATATCAATACTTTTTCATATGGTTAGAAACCCATCATTACCAAAAAGGATAGAAAGTTCTTATACTGGTGATGAGGAGTTCCAAGGAAAATTAAAGTTGTGAATAATGGGTGATTTATTGAGTTCATATATGAAGGTGGAATTTAGAAATTTAGGAAGAGGGTTTGTGTTACCGATATAGATGATCTAAAAAGGGAATTGCTGGATGATGGTCGTAGATCCAATTTGACTATACACCCGGGTAGCACTAAGATGTAAAGATATTTGATGGAACATTTTTGGTGGGACAACATGAAGAGGGAGATATATGATTATGTTTCAAGATGTGTGGTTTGTTAATTGGTGATGTCTGAAAAACAACATCCTAGAGGATTCATTCAACCTCTTCTCATTCCTGAGTGGAAATGGGATAATATTATGATGGAATTTTTTATGGGGATACCAAAAACTCATAGATGTTATGATGAAATATGGGTCACTGTTGATCGTCTTACCAAGTTAGCACATTTTCTTTCTATAAGATAAGATTTACCACTTGAACATTTATCAATACTATATATTAATGAATTGGTAAGACTTCATGGGGTACACCTATCTATTTTTTCGGATTTTTATCCCTATTTTACATCAAGATTCTAAAAAAGTCATCAGAAATCCCTAGATATTGAACTTCGTTTGAGTATTTCCAAGCACCCTCAAACTGATGGACAATCAGAATGGTCTATTCAAACCTTATAAGGCATGTTGATATCTTTCTCACTTCACTTTCAAGGTATGTGGGATCATTATTTACATCTGTTATAATTTTCCTCAATCAATAGCTTCCATTAAAATATTCAGATGGAACCATATGAAGAATTATATGGAAAGAGATGTCACACACTAACTGGTTGGGATGATGTTTGTGAAAGAAAACATTTAGGCCCAGAAGTAGTTGAGGAAACAATGTAAAAGGTGAATATTATCTAAACACACCTCAAAGCATCTCAATGTAGTCAAAATATCTATGCTAATAACCGAATGAAGGATTTGGAATTTCAAGTAGGAGATCATGTTTTCTGAAAGGTGTATCCAAGGATGGGTGTTATAAAATTTGGTAAAAAGGGTAAATTAAGTCCCAGGTACAATAGACATTTTTATATTCTAGAATGAATTGGAGTGGTAGCTTACCATTTGGAAATGCCACCAAGTCTCCCCAAAGTTCATGATGTGTTCCACGTATCACTTTTGAGAAAATACATACTTGACCCAACACATATACTCACCTATGAAGAAATAGAACTAGAACCTGATCTATTTTATTGTGATGATCCTATTAGGATTCTTGATACTAGGGAACATGTGTTGAGAAACCAGACGACTCCTCTACTAAAAGTTATTTGGTGAAACCATAAAATAGAATAGGCAACATGGGAACCTATGAAACAGATGATGAAGAACCACCCGAATATTTTTATGCAGTAATATTCTAGAAATTATTATGAAAAAATTATTTTAAGGAGGTAATAATGTAACACCCCATGATTCCAATGTATTCTTCTATTTTAATAATATAATAGCTTTCATTGTACGCAGCTCTGAGTTCTAGCACCCCACGACTAATCAAATTATCTTTTTAAAAAGAAGTTATGAATTTTAATACCCACTTTTTGAATTTTTTTATATTTTATATTTCAAAATGGACATCATTTTTTTGATTTGAAATGTCAAAGTTTTATTAGGGTGAATTTTTTGTATTTTTCTGAAAACATTCAATTTTTGATGAATAGAGAAAAACACTACATTATTATTTAAAACCGAAAATTTATTTGAATAATAATAATTATTATTTATATTTATTTTAATGTCAAAATAGATACATAATACCAATATTTTCCAATGTAATTCGTTGGAGTCATTTTATAATAATGACATATATAAAAAAAAATTGTTGAACTTTTTAACGACTTTTACCCACCTTCTAGGAACATTAGAAAATTTGCATAAAAGGTAATATTACCTCATTTGTGAATTGAATTTCATAAATCAAATAGACATTGTTATCATCAATAAGTAAAATGTGGTTCAATATGATGAAAATAATGTATGGTGAATAGTAACTTTTGAATTTTATTTTCCATAGTTAAAAGTAAATAGGGTAATTAAAGGTAAAAATAATATTACAATAATATAAAATTACCCCAACACATGTGATAATTCAATTGGATATGTTTATTTTGTCCAAAATAACCCTTATGAGAAAAATATGATACTTTTTGATCCACATTTATTAGATTAGGACATTTATTATATTAAATTTAAAGAATAGGTAAAAGTGTTAAATTCAAATTTTAATAACTAAACCATTTTTAACATAGGGTGATATGTAAGATAAATTATAATATAAATATTCATTAGAAATATAAAAATATTTCATACATCACTGTATTTTATTTATAATTTGTTGACATTAAATAATTATATTTATTAATGACACAATGATGATGTAGTAATTACCTTATTAATGAATGATTAAAATAATTGATATTATAAATATTAAAATAATTGTAAATTAAAACTATTAATTCCATAAATGAATTTTATAGGTGAATATGAAATTTTAGGGTTGATTAAATGTATTTGTTTTGAAGGAATACAGTTTTGATGACTTTAACAAAAATGAAATAAAAAATAGTGTCAAAATTGACATAAATGTTTTTTGAAAAAAAATACTATTTTTTTAAATTATATAGTTGTCGTAAAAATCTATGATTCTTCAAAATTACATATATAGTTTTTTATATGTAATTAATGAACTAGTTTAGGTTCACTTGGAATTTTACAGTAACTATATTAACTATGTAGTGTAAAAATTCAAGAAGAGATGGTAAAAGATAAACTATTTAACTAAGAGTTAAATCTAAATGATAAGTGTAATATGGGGATATAAACATCTCTAAAACATATTGTTTGAGAGTATTTCATCCAATCCCTATCTAAATATGTAAATAAATCTATTTTGATCTATTAGAAACCAAAAATAATTGGATAATAAATTAATATTTCAAGCTTTTCCTAAAAGTCGTCTCACCTCTCTTAAAAAAGTGTACATCCCCTTCTCTTACATTCACATCTCCAAAAACATTTTTCCCATCCAAAACCCTACTAAAATATCCTACCTAATACCCTCACATTACCTTAGAGGCATTAAATTAATCAGAAATCCAACCTAAGGATCCCTTTTTTTCAAATCAAAAGGAATCACCCGAAGAAGAGGTAATTATTTTATCCACTCTTTCAATGTTCTTTTCTTCTTCTACTTACTATTTCATTGTTGTTTCCATAATAAAATAACAACTCTTGTACCTTATACATAATGTGATGTTATTATAAATATGGTGCAACCATATTCATTATTCTATCCATCCTATGAATGACAAAGTCACTATACGTTCATACGTACAGCTTACCGTCTCCACGTCATGGTGTAACTTTTTATTCAACACTTAATTATTGGGATGGGTATAATAATGATTATAATTGATAGAAATAATTAATATAACATGTTATTGATTATTTATATTTAATATAACATCCTATTACATACTATTTCACCATCAATAGAATGATATTGTCGCTTGTGCGTACGTACAACATACAGTCTTCATGACGTGATGAGATTTCATTCCCCATCATAACCATTCAAGAATAATTTTCATTTGATGAATAAAAAATAAGGTTTAGGAACTTAATATCATCATAGATTTGAATCAAATTCATCCTATTTAAAACAAAAATGACTCACATAATGAAACATATAAAGTAAAATGAATCATTTAACATCTGAAATAATGATAGTGCTGAAATATTTTTTACAAAGAAATATTAGACGATCATATATGATATAATATTTATGTATGTGGTTATTTTTTAATTTAATATTAATGATTTAACCTTTATATAGGAGGTTAATTTACCATCAACTAAGTAAAAGTACAAGGTAAGGGTTAATTTTACAATCTATTTATTATCTATGGTTGTTTATACGTAAGTATCTTCTAGGACTTCTTTATCATCCACATCCATGATTCTAAAAATGTATTTAAAAACATTTTAACAATTTCCTAGACTATGGGATAATTTCATTTATACCGCTGATTGAATTTTTATAATATGTTTTGAAAGTAATATTGCTGTCGTTTTCTAGACAATGTCCTTTATTAACTTTTCAAAAAAATAAGAAAGATTGTTTTTATAACTTATACGGTGGGTGCAGCTATTTTTTTCTATTATAACACCTTAAAAGAATCCCTTATAATATTATAAGAATATTTTCAAAATAATACTTTTATTTTATAATTATGAGACTTTTAAATGTTTTCAAATTATAATGAGATATTTCTCTCAAATAGTTTTTGGATTGATTTCATATGTGTCAACATCTGTTTTGGGATTTTATGTTTAATTGAAGTTGATTTATTATGATAAAATATTTCATATTGTATTAATAGTTTTAGGATATGTTTGACTATGGATGTGCTATTTTTATGCCATTAATGGTTTATGGTTAAAGTATTATCATTTTATATTCTAGTTTAATATTAATGTTTATGTTATGATTAACACTTTTCATATGAGGAATGCATTGGACGTAGTAAGTGATGGGTGGGGCCCGATATATCCCCTTGATGCATTAGTAGGTCTCATTAGACAAACTAGTGTATTGGAAAAAGGAATTTACAATATTTTTATTTGTACTCTTGGCACGAGGCCTTTCATTTGAGGTTAAGATGTTCAGCATTATGCATTCCATCATTCTCAGTTTAGCTATTGATATTAAATGTGATTATTCGTCAAGTAGAATATCCATGTGAATAATTAAATTGAATTATTTGATTTATCTTTTCTATATTATTCTTAATTTTATGTTTAAAAGGATTTTGTTTTAGTCTTATACATTGTATTTTATGTTTATGCTTATTTATGTTAGTTTTCACTTTATTGTTATCCTTACTGAGCATTTAAGCTCACCCATTCCATATGTTTTATTTTTCCTAGGATGCGAAAAAGTACATTATGACTGACATGTTGGGATAAGCTATGGTATATGAGTTTTTTCAAAGGAGACATAGTGTTGTTTTTTCATTTCATAATGTAATGTAAAACTTATGTATGTATATTTTACTTCAAAGTCTACTAAACTGATCGGTATTTGGGTACATGATATCTTCTGATATTGCCAATGTTATGTAATAATGTATCGACTTTGGGTATCTTGGGTCGGGGAGTTACATAAAATAAATTTTAGATGGTTCATGTAGTTTCACAAACCATGAGTCCAAGCCTTCTCACTTACTTCCATATAGATAGAGAGTGCATACAGTTGGAACACAATTAGACAAACCATGCATCCAAATCATGTGAACCACTTTTAAGGGTGTTTCGTTTAGATAATGGAACATCACATTTGGTTCATGGTTACCTAAATTGTGAAGCCTAACCATGTTTTTTATTAAATAGGGTAAAATTACCTTTCATTCTCACCTTCCTTTTATGTTTTCTTCTCCTTGTTTCTCCTCCCTTTCATGTGCATAGTAGGGAACTCCTCCATTTTCTTCCTCCTCAAGGATTTTTCCCCCTTCCATTGTTTTATCTTTTATTTGGAAACCATTTTCTTAATTGGAAGTCTGGTGTTATATATTTCATTCCACTAGCTTCCTTTCTGAATTTCTATGGCTATTTGAAATTCAATTTCCATCAGAGTTCATTTTCTCCTTTTTTAGGGAGTTCACTTAAAATCACAATTTCTCTTGTTTCATTATGGATTATTGGGTAATACTCTAAGAGTGAGTTCCTATGATATTGAGTTCGGTGGTTCCTTTATTTGATCACTATTATATATTAGTTATAGTATTCATAACTTAATATCCGTTGGTGGGTTTTCTGGGTGAAACCATTAATGAATTTTATATTGTCCTTAAATCATTAAATTGTTGTTGTGAGTGGCCTATGGGAATGTTCTTACCTCATTAATTATGTTAATATTGTTTTTAGTCTTTTATATGGTTAAGAAGATATGCTCTTTGATTTAATTTAATTTAATTTAATTGTGTTATGAATGAATTGGTTCCAAGAGATCATGTTGGGCATTTGACAGATTTCTTATTATGATGTGGATCATAGGGATTGAGACACTGGGGTTTTTTAGGTAGATGGAGTGGCCTGTGATATATGGGATGGTGTTGAAAATCATAATTAAGGTGATGTGATCATATGGTTGAGGTGGATGGTGATTACCATGCCACAAATGGATGACGAGGTTCACATATGGAAACAAGGTTTCTGGTTGGGTGCTATTTGGAAATGGTTGTTGATTTCCACTCACTTTGATTAGCCAATAGTACCATTAGAGTCATGTGCAGACAAATAATGACTCAACTGAGGTGGTTTTGACCATTGATTATGGGTGGATGCCTCCATATATTTATCAGTTTAGGGGATGGTGTTGGCCAAAAATTATTAATAATATGATCACCATAGAAAGCCACAATTGATTATGAGTGTGGCCATAATATGGGGGTTGAGGCTCACTCTGACATTGATGGATGGTGTCATTGGAAAATATGAGGATGGATTTCACCATTACTCCAGACATAAGTCAAAATAGATAATAGGGATTTATTATTTATTGAAATATGAATATCATCATGCCTTCGGGCGTTGGGATATTGAGGAGACGATGGTTGTTCAAGAAGTAGTCTAATAGAATTTTTGTTGATTTTGGAATGTGGGGTGGTTGATTTGACAATGAATATTTAAATGGAAATTCGAGGGACCAGTGATACATTAATTAGGAAGGCCAACAAGACAGATTTATTACTCAATGTGTGATATGTGTGGTATCAGATGGAACAAGGTGTTAGGTGTTATGCATGTGGATAACACAATGAGGCTCTTCAATTAATATTATGCTTGGAAACATTGTTCCACTATGGTGTTGGATGATTTAGGTAAATGTCTCCTCATGGATGTTGATCATGAGTAAGTGGGTTGTTCATTTTCAAACATGAGTGTAGTTTCTATTTATTTTCATATTAATACACTTGTATAAATTTGGATGTAATATAAGTACATGTTTGTTTTTGCCTAATTAGTTCATACTCACACCCTACATAGGCCCCTTAGGATGCGTGTAAATTTTATGGTTTTGAGATAAGGTAAGGTACTAAGATCGTGATCTTGACCATAATGAATAAGGATTCATAGGTTCTTGGGACATATACAAGATGGAACATAGGGGTTCTATGCATCAAGTTGGAGTTTCTTTTAGTGATTTTTAATATGTATTATATAATTATCCATGGGAAATACAACAGGAAAATTTTTTTCTAGATGTTTGACATGTAAAATTTATATCATATACATGGCTATCTTTTTTTGGCTTGTTATTTCCATAGTTATCTATATGATTCCATTGAGATCATATTCATGTTTCTGTTCAGTTATAATGTCATAACCATTATTAATAGTATCACTAGAGGTTATTGAATTCCCATAATCATCTAATCATATGCTCGATTATAGTCAGAATACTTTAGCATACAACGAGGTGCACATAAGGCCCATTTTCCGTTTCATCTGGTGTATAGGATAAGTTGTTTCTGGGTTGGGAACTACAAAAAAATAGTGATTATTTGAATGTTTATAGATGGAAAAATCATATCCAGATCAAGATATTCAAAACATCAATAATGGATTATTGTTATAATTTTCAATTTAGAAAAATTTCTACAATTTCCCAAAGATAGGTTTTTATTCAAAATATGGAAGTCATAATTAAATTTCTGAAGTCTTATGAAATTATGTTATATCCTTATGAATTATTAAAATTCATAAAAAATTCCTTATAAATTCATAAAATACATAGGATGTAATATGAAAATTCCTCTAAAATAAAACAAAACTCAATGTGACATTAGGACTTATCAATTTTTTTCTCCTGCTCAAAGCCATAAGAAGAAAATACTCAAATACTTTTGACCAAACTAATTTCATATGATATTAATTATCATATAATTTTATAGAATCATCATGTATTAGAATTCTTATTTATCTTTTATAGATCTCAAAAAATCTTGAGATGTGTTAGCATAACATTCGAGAACATCAGTGATGAATCACCACAACTTCAACTATAATGTGGTTATGGTTCCCCATTTCTCACAGGTACATTGTAATCACATCACAATCATCACTAACAGATGGTGATTAGAGTCTGACTATTTCAAATCCATTATTATCTTCATAGTTTCTATTGTTGCATAACATTTATAATATTCCCATCTAACTGTCTTTATGATGGAAATGTTCTATTATCATGTTCTTCCTTGGATATCATCTAGAATATAAACATAAACTATGATGTTTAGTCCCTTAGGAATAATTAATTTTCATTATAAATTCTTCTGAAATTATTCATAATTGTTTCAATAAACACTCTTAAATACCTTTACATAAGTCCTGATTTATCAGAGTTTACACAATCTAGATAATTATTTTCCTTGATGAAACTCTTTATTACCTTTATAAATGTTTTTAAATATATATATTACCTTTACATAGGTTCAAAATCATTAGAGTTTCCTTTACAATTCTCTTGTTAAAATTTTTATAGGTCATGAGTTTCATTTATAGAGCATTTATATTCCATAGAAGACCTTGATTCAACTTAATTGTACCTTGAAATAAGATGAATAATTTATAATTTACCTTACATAGCTTATGTAGATTGAATATTACCTTTACATAGGTCATTTAATTCATTAATTATCTTTATTTAGCCTTTATAATTCAAGGATTACCTTTACACACAGGTCTTGATATTTTGAGTTACCTTTATGTAGGCTTCAAGTTACCTTTATGATGTATATATGGTTACCCTAACATAGGTAATTATATGTCGAGGTTAACATTGCATGATTTTTTGTATTCTTGAGTTTCATTTAGACAGATAGTAAATGTATGGACTTACCATTACATAACTACTCAACTTATCCAAATGAAATTTGAGGATATTCAAATGTTTTAAGGGCTTCTCTAACACTTCCAAAAGATCATCCATGTTTTACTAAACATATATAATAATATATTCCATGTACAGCACACCCTGAATGGGTTCTCCTTCTCTTTCCCTCATTAATGATATTTATTTCCTAAAAAATCAGCAATCTTCCTTGCAACCATGTTTCAGAACATCATAGAATCGAATATTGGCATTTCATTCTTATTTTATCAACATGATTGGTAACTCAAATATACTTCCAAGAAAATATATTTCTTCTCCTAACTTCCTTAATTTAAAATTAATACAACTCACATAATTTGGGTTCATCAATATCTCTATTTTTATTTGTTTTCTATATGAAATTTCATTTTATTTTCTCTCCCCTTATTGAAATTAAATAAAAAGCAAACGAGATAGGATGATACCACTTCATTCTTAAGAAATAAACAAATATTCACCCACTCTAAGTCTACTTGATTAGTGCTTCATATAGAAAATTATAGGGTTTTTTTTAGATATGAAATATCTCCACAAATAAATAGAATATTATACCAACTCATACTATTCATCAATTATATTCTTTAGGATATGCATAAAAATTATATTGTGGAACAAGATTACAACAATAAATATATATTTATGTTTTATAATTTTAAATCAAAATAACATCACCTCAAGTAGTATAAAATAATTTTCATTTATTAAGATAAATTCAATCCCTTTAATATAAGAAAAATTCTTGATAAAATGATTAGAAAATAAATATTTATACCTTCTCAATAATATTTTTTTACAAACATTCCCAAAATTTCAGAATATCATGAGATGTTAAAATATTCCAACTGCATATCATAGTGAAATCCTATTAAATTCATTAATTATTTCTTTACATCATCAATGTTGATAATTTCTTCATATGTTATATAGAGTACATATTTACACATCATAAAATGATGACAACTTCTTCAGATTTATGATAGCTTTTCGAGATTACCTAACATAATTTGTTCACTATTTGAGAAATAGAATCTCCTTCAATTCCATAAATTAACTATAAAATATTCAAAAGAAATATTATAGGATTAAGGTGGAAAACCAATTTATCCTTAGTGTGAGAAACAAGGTTGATATACTCTTCTTAACAATTATAATTTTTTCTTTTATAATTCACTTTTTAGAAAATTCTTCATGTTGTCTCTTTTAGGTGGTATGGGAGGAATGTATTATTTTGTTCTCTCCTTATGTATGATCCTCATTTAAAACTAATTTATCAAGGAAGAGGCATTAGTTGGTGTAACATATACGATCTTTATGATTTATTTTTCGGGATGGTATGATTGCGAGATGATCCTTTAACTTGTGTCTAACCTGCTTTCACCTATCAAAAAGTTCCTCATGAGATCCCTATTTACCTGAATTTGAAAACATATCATGGTATTTGATATCTTCTTCATATGAAATATTATTTTTCCCTTTTAATAATATATAAACTTAGGCTTACATATATATTTATTTTTGTAAATCAGCTATCAAAATTTCTAATCACACTTTAGGAATGTGATCAAACATTTTGATTTTTCCACATTGTTTCATAGGGGAGTTCTTCATCATGTGAGAAATTTATTTTTCGTTTATATAGATCATTCATTATTCTTAGGATTTACTCCATTAAAAAATATATCCCCAGATATTGTACATCTATCCATGGAATGACCTCTTTTTCCACAAAAGAGGAATCTTTCTTTCCTGATTATGAAATAATTCCAAATCTTGTAGGGTGTTCTTGATTATACATTATTTTCTTACTTATCCCCCAAGGATAATTAACTATCACTATTCATAAACGTTTTGGGGATTCTCTTTTCAAAAAAAAAATATCATGATTTTTTCCTAAGTTAGTCTTTTTCCTTTATTTATGATCTATCGACTACTCTACCCACTTTTTTTAGTTTAATTCCTAAATTATTTATACTTGTAATAAAATTACATGTGAATAGTACCATTGAAAAAAACCAAGATATTTTTAATTTCATGAACTATCCTAGATACCCTATAACCTAGACACCCAATTTGACACTGATATAGCCTGATGGGAATTCCTGCTCCCCACAAGTTAGAAAATAGAACCCAACGTCATACAAGAATAAATAGGGAGAAATGTTTCCCACATAATAGAGGGAGATAAAAAAGATACATGTTGTTATATAAACACTCCACATATACAGATTAATAGAAGTCAACAATTAAAATATTACCCATGTAAATAGATAAATAAATCAATGAAAAATTGACCCAAACTGTCTTCAATAACCAAAAAAGACTCAAAACTAGGTGTAACATGTGGAACACAATTCCACCAGCCACCATCATCACTCCATATTCCAATGGATCAAGAAAATATACCACATCAAAGTGGGTCCTTCCCTTTTCTCAAAAATCTCATAATAAATTCTAAAGATTCCTAAAAGAAAAACGTAGGGTGTGAAATATAAATCCCAATAGGGTATCACTATGTTTTCCATAAGCAATTATATAATAAAAAACTAATAATGAATTAAATTTATAAAAAACGGGGCATGGATTATCATATCATTTTCATATTTAAAACATAATATGATTTCTTTTCGATTTTTGAGAAAACATTTCTAACAAGGATTAAATAAACATTTTATATAAAAGTATTTATATATAATCATTTGGAAAACAAAACAAGAACCACAGTTATATGACCTAATGTAAATTAGATTCTAGATATAGTATCCTTACACTTCTCAAAACAGTGATCACGGCTATACATGTGTGTAAAAATCCCTTAGGATCACGCTAAATAATATTTATCAACATACCATAGGGGATAATCATTCCAAATTATGTTTTTGTTATAATTTCCATCCTCAATCCATTGATTAGGGATCAATATTCTAGCATGCTAGTCTAAAATAAAAAATAGGAAACCCAAGATATCATGTTCTCAATCCATAAATAAATAATGGAGAATCATCTCATTTCAAATCAATCATCATTTACAATTCAATTTTCTAATTTATAGTTTAAATATGATTATTTAGTTTCAGAACCAAAACATAGGGTGTCATCATTTGATGAATTTTCAATGAAATAATGATCATGGGTTTTCATCATTTCTATTTAAGACATTTTCTCAAAATAAATATTAAATCATTTCTTCAATTCCATTATCAAATAATTTTTTCAAAAATAAATCCATCGTTCTCAGAATTCATCCCTCCCTTACAATTCCATTAGAAATGGGGGATTTTCTAAAAACCATTCCATTTCAAATTTCCTAATAAAATCATTCAAATATGAGGTTTTCTAAATCAATTGAGTGGTATTTCAGGAAAATCAATAAAATCAAGGTTGAAATTTCATGGATAATCTCATATGGAACCAACAAAATTTATAACACAAAATCAAATGATCAACAACCGTAATGGGAATAAAAATGACGATAAAATTTTTAGTAGATATATGAATCTATTCATGAATCCATATCTATTAAGAAAATTACTATATCCATATAAATAGAGTTTTTATCCATCAATAAAATTATTATCTTACACTATCAAAGTAGGATACACGGAATATTAGAAGAAAATAAACACAGGTGGAGGTCCACTTACCAGAGAGAGATTAGATCATCCACGACCACAATGATTCAAGAATGGAAGAGTTTAGAGGAGAAACAAAATTCTCTTGAGATCCTACAATGAATAAAAATAATATTAGGAAGAAATCATGGTGATTATCCTCTTTAACTAGTTTTTTTCAATTTTTAAAATTAAATTAAAAGAAATAAAAAATCCATGTTAATGCTGCATGGTTAGACAAACCGTTATCCCTAACCATCTACCCCTATTAGTATTCTGTTTGAGGTTCATGATTTGGTCAAATAGTTAAAGTAAATATGCACCAACCATGAATTCCAAAATTTTCAAGGGGTTCATTGTTTATAGTGGTGGCCACACAACTTAAAAAATCATGCACCCCATACAAGGCTTCCAACATGGCAAGTGGTTTTCTACTCAAATAAATGTGGTTTTACATAAACATGAAAAAATCATATATAGCCCAATGGGCTTCCAAAATTCTCCAAATTTATCATTAAATACACTAAAACTAGGACCAACCAAAATGAGATCAAAACAAGTGTAAATGAATACATAAAAGAAGGTAACAAAATGTTACAACCTCCCCCCATAAAAACATTCTATCCCCAGAATGCCTTTCGGGAAAGCTACACATCAAAGAGATGATTCTGCTACTCTCTCATCAGAACCTCACACTCCCTATTCTCATGAGAATCAAAACAACACTACCATAGATCATGGAACAAATATATGTTCATACCATTAAGATCCTTTTTTTAGAATTAACTATCCAGACTGGGTGCTATGTCATGGACAAATTAGGCTCAACAGCAAGATCCTCTTAGCTAAAGATATCATATGGGTCAGAAATATATTTCTGAAGCTATGATACATGGAACAAATTATGTATTGACATCATCTATGGGGGACGTGATAAATGGTAAGCCACATTCCCCACCAGATAAAAAACCTAAAAATTCACACTCACTATGGTGTAGGATTTCCCTTTTTCCAAGCGCTTCATGACCTTACCAAGTGACACTGTCAAAAAAATCTGGTCACCAACAGAAAAAATACAATGGACAATGCTGATTAACAGTATATGATATATATCGGCTCTCTTCCATCACCATTCTCAAAAGAATAAACTCAATCTTTTCCATTGTCCCTTGGACAAAACATTTTCCAACCAATGAAGATTATCTAATCTCTAACAAAAAAAATAGATATTTACATGACCTTCTATACAAGGCCTAAAAATAATCCATTCTGATTGCACACCTGTAGATATTGTTATAAGAAAACTCGACCTGCACTATGTGGTTATTAAAAGATCCACAAGAATCAAGGACCCAAGAAAAGGGCACATATTCCCAAATCAGTATGGTGTATTTGGTTTGTCCATCCCTCTACGGATGATATTCCATGCTCAAGATCACCTGAAATCCCACTACCTCTAAGAGGCCTTTCAAAAAATGAGAAGTGAATTGGGAATCCCAATTAGAAATATCCTAGATGGAACACCATTCATGATGGTATCCTCCTATACGTATAGTATTTCCAAGTACTAAATGATGGTTGTATCAAAGGTTGGTATAATGTAATCCTATTGGGACAACTAATTGATAAAAAATCATATAATGTTTATTTTTAAGGAGTATCAAGAAAATGCTCCATGAAGTCCATAGAAATCTCATCGCACTTCCATGTCGGCATTGTAAGGGGATGGAGTAAACTGGAAGGTTTCGGGTGATCATCCTTGACCCGTTGTCCAGTATAACTATATGAAACAAAGTCAATGATGTCCCGTCTCATACCTAGCCATCAAAATCAGAATATCATATCATAGAACATTATTGTGGTACCTAGGTGAACATCCCACTTTGAACTATAATAGTATCCCATCATAGAATACCACAAATAAAAATGTACAACATAACTCGTTAAGAAACATATAATACCCTCTATGGAGAAATACCACTCAATGATGGTATTCCTACCCTAAAGAGAGTATCTGGCACCAAAGAATGTTTCATCATGCTTATGATCTAGAAGAATCATCCTAATAAGAGAGGAGGTCAACTGAACACTGCTCAAAACAACCTCAAACTCATTTTCATAATCTCACATGTGAAACTAAAAAAATAGAGAAATCAAATTTCACTCTTCTAATGATTCTTTTATGGATTCTATAAGAATTTTCCTACTCAAGGAATCAATTATGGAATTCATATTTCATGAGGTATAATAATTGATAAAAGAAAATGAATTAATTTAATCTTACAAACACATTTTATATATATTAAATTATTTTTTAGAAAAGATATATCTTAGACTTCTTTGATCTGAATAAATGATAATCCCTTCTTCAAAAAGGTAATGCTTATATCAATTATGATACTGGATCACAGTTGTGAGTTCAAGATCATTGGTTGGTAAATTATTCTCATGTGTCATAATCTATCTATATCCATTGGCAATAATGTGATCACCCTACATAAGAACACAACCTAAAACTTAACCTAATTCGTCATAAAATACCACATATCCCTATCTATCCTAGGTAAGATTCAACACTTGAATATGATTCAAAAAATGTTTCTGATCAATGAATGAACTCTAACACTTATAATATCAATAGAAAATTTCTCCTTTATTAGTGACAGAGGTAAATGGAGAGTCCAACATTAGTAAATCCTTGAAAACTGGTAGTAATACCCTACTAAATAGAAAAATCTCTAAATATTGAAAACATTTTGTAGTGTGTCCCATGTTATAATAGATTTCACCTTCTTGGGATCAATTGAAAAGGCCATTTTCCCTGACTATGTATCCCATGAACATCACTTCTTTAATATAGAAATATAATTTTTAGAGCATAACATAGGGTTAGTGATCTATCAAAATTTTTGGCACTTCCCTTAGATGATGTACATGATCTTACATATTTATAGAGTAAACTAGGATTTCATCCAAAAATTCTAGAATGAAATTGTTTAGAAAATAATGGAATATCCTATTAATAAATTCCATGAAAAATATAGGAGAGTTTGTTACAATAAAAGGTATAAAAAGATATTCATAGTGGTCATATGTACTCCTAAAGGAAATATTTAGAGTGTCATATTATTTTATTTATAATTAGTTTTATCCAGAACAAAGATCAATATTAGTGAAACACTTTGACCCTTTCAATCGGTAAAACAGATCATCTATCGGAGGGAACATATATTTTTTATTTACTATAACTTTATTCATCTTCCAGTAATCAACACCTAGGCTAAGCACACCATGAAATTTCATTTGAATGAGAACATGTACTTCCCATGGTGACACACTCAGGAACATAAAACCATTCTCATGAAAAGTGACTAGTCAAGTCTTCAATTATTTAAATTCTACTAGGTCTATATGGTATGAAATAATAGACATAGGTTGAGTACCATGCAAAAAATCAATATAAAATGATATCTATCTTATCAGTGGGAAGCTAAGAAAATCATAAGGAAAAATTTCTAGAAACACAATGAAAATTAGATGGAGATCATCACACAATGATTATAACACTATGTCCAAAGAAAACACAGATATTATCGTTCCCATATCCAAAAAAATATGGTCTGAATCTACTCAATATTGGGTCCCATTCTCCCTAAATGTCAAGAAACACCCCATAAAGCATAGTAAAGAGGACCCACATAAGATAAAAATCAATTTGGGTCTGATGAGTGATCTTCCAATCCATCCTAATAATGATATTAGATGATTTCATATCAAGGTCCATAAAATTCCAGGTAAGCTCAATCTTAGATAATTATAAAACTCAAGTATGACACTAAAGACCCAACTCTCTCTTTCTTCCGAGGGGCATATTAATATCCATCACATAACATAAATCACCATAAGAAGGGTTATCAATTCAATTACATGGAATGATATGAATGAGTGAGATTCAATGATATCAAAAAAAAATTACCAATAAGGGTCAATATATAGTGATGGTACATCTCATATTTTCATGGCCCATATCAACTTCCACTAAAGACTCTTCCACTATTTGAAGAAGCTTCATTATAGATGTATGTGGCTAGATCCCCTTTGTTCTTGAATAATATAATTGCACCGCAGAAATTTTAGATTCTAATGATCCTATGCCCAATCATTAGTAGAAAATACATAATTGAATTTTAGTAAGTGTCCTGAGAATCCACAAGAACTATAGATCTTGGGTGCCTCAGTGCAAACTATTATTGAATTTCAAAACTTGCCACATTGGAAGCATGAAAATGGCTTCTACTAAGAAATATATGAGGTCTAGAAGAACCCTAGTATCGAGATCCACAATGAGACTCATCCCAAATCATCATTTTTTTAATGGAACTAAGAAAACATCCACTCATAGAAAAGGGAACTCCCGTCAACCATGACTTACCAGCTATGTCAAAATCATTCATCAATATTGTTTGTGGTAAATTAATATAAGAATTCAGCTTTATCAAGAAGTGCTATGATAGAATATCAGCTCAAAGTCCCTTCTAAAATAATTTTTTCTTAAGATTCTAATTATTGGAAATCTCATAAGAAAATTGTACTAATTAATCAAAGTAGTTTTCATATCGAGTCATAGTATTTTCACTTTTCTGGAGATTAACAAAACTGCATCGATTTTTTTAAATGACTAACTCTAGATAGAAATGATTAGTAAAAAGTACCTTGAAGTATTTTCACTCCAATCCTTAATAATACTTTTTCATCACCACAAAATCAAAACACCTTCTTCTTTTTGCCTGAATCTTGAAGGTATTACACTTCACTTTGATTGAATCATGAGTTTCTGTGAACCCAAAAAGTCACTCAAATACATTAGACCAATACTCAACCTCATGAAGATCATTAGATCCTTCGAAGTCTAGTGGATTCTAGTGAAGAATCACTTGTGTATGATTTCTAGAGTCATCCCTTCAAGGGACCATCATCATATCATGAATGAGAAAGGATGTGGATTTCTATCCCATAGTTTGGATATCATGCACCACTATCATAGTGATATTATAGTGAATTGGAGGGTTCTAAACCCATGGTACATCAACATATCCCTCATCAAGTAGGTTCCAAAATATTCATAGAGCCATTATTCTACAAACCATCAATAGAGAACAATAATAATGTGAATAAAGAACTCTGATAAACAACTCAAATGAGAGAGCAAACTAAAGAATATTTTTAAAACACTAATTAAATAGGGAAAAAACTTGAAACAAATTAAAATACCCATTAAAAGAACTTTTCCCCACCACCCATGGGGACTTATGGCTCGTTATGACAACATATGGTCTTTCTATCACTAATAAATATGACCTAAGTCCCACGAATTCTACCTCCCGTCTACCAGGACAACCCTGACCCCACACCTCGTTAAATAAAGGATGCTAACACTACAATGTTTATTCCACTTTGACATCAACCATCCCGGATACCCAGATACCCTAACACCCAAGCCTATACTGAGATATATGGAAATTTTTTCTTGATTCCCATTGGTTGGAAACTAGCACCTAGAATCACACAATAATAAATATGGAATGTTTCTTGCAAAAAATAGTGGATGAAAAACAAGATACAAGTCAGTTGTAACACACCAATTTTTTCTAAAAATAAATAGAAATTCATGGAACATTGTTTTATGTAGATAGTTTTAATTATACTTTAAAACAATACTTTTCTACTTCGATGTTCTAAATGTCAAGAAACTGTCATCTACAATTGTGTTCTGTATGTGATTTGGATTCTATTAGAACCAACTTCTTTTTTGGGTGAATAGTAACATACCCATATGAATAGTAATATGAATAGTAATATGACCCTAATGAATAGTAAATTTTATTATTATTTTATTTTCTTAAGGATTTCAGATAATAACATCCTGGTTAATTTTTCATCGTGATATAGAAGTTGTTATAGAATTAGAATTGTTAATTTCTGAATTAAGTATGATTTTATTTTAAAATTAAATTAATAATATTTAGAAAATTATTTTTAGAAAATGGAATTAATTTTTGAATTCTACACATCGATAAATGGTTAGGGTGAATTTTGGGTATTTTTCTGAAATAGTTTCTTTTTCATTGAATAGTAAAAAATACAGTTTTTAGTTTCAGTATGTTAGTGACATCATTAATGATTTAATAATGATGTCATAAATGTGGTCGACTTTTGAATAGTAAAATAAGATATGAGGTGTCCCAAGTGGCTTATACCATAGCTAGATACCATGGGAAAGCCCATGGTTTTGCAAATACCACTCATGAGATGTCCCTTGAAAATAATTAAAATAATCCCTCACTTTTCCTATAAATACCAAATATTCCCTACATTGAATTCATTCCCAATTCTCCCTCAAAAAATATATGGACTCCTTACCTTCATAGTATTCCTCCCAAGTTTTCATTAATCCCCCAAGGTCCCAACATTTAGGTACTAAGAGTTACTCTACAAGGTAATAAAATTCTCATTTTCTTTCTTTTCCCATTCAAGTTCTCTTTTATGTGGTATAACTTTCATGTTTCCATACCATGTTCTTATTTCCTTCTTACTCATGATATAATATATATTATGATTCATTAATGGATGGTTGAACCTTGTCCCATCTATTTTTAATATTTTCTAAAACCATGTTGTGTAACCGTTAAGGTGCCGAATTTTTTTTAGGGATTTCTCAATTATTCTTTTATTGTGAGTTCCTTTCTCATTATTTATTCATATCTTCTTACCCAAGTTTCATGAAATATATAGAATCATTTATATTCTGGATTTTCTCATGCTCATGGAAAATTTATCATCATTGTTCTTCTCCTCTTCTACTTATCTATGGAATAAAAACATTGTCTGTTATGTGTCGGATTACCGACATCATGGACGATGTGATTTCAATTTCCATTATTTCTTTAAATTCTGGTCATTAAACCATTTATATGGTTGAACCAGGTTATAATATATGTTTTATTACTCACCCATGGTTCTGGAATTCTTTTGTACTCATTGTTCTAATTTATAAGGAAAAATGTGATGAAAGCTTCGTAGCGACCTCTCCCCTTTTCGCCTGTGGACCTAGGGTTTTCCAGCGCTTTCCTTACTCCCCCCTTCAGATCGGGATCTGTTTGAGGTGACATTGGTCTGACTCAGTGTGGGAATTGTGCTTGTGCGGTGGCATCGACTCTCGGTGGTGCTTCGGCTGGTGGCTCAGTGCGGGATTGACATCGTGCCACGGTCGGCATCACCATCTCGGCGGGGCTTTGTGCTTGTGTGGCGATGATCGTTCACGGTGGGGCTTCGGAGGACAGCTCGAATCAGGTCCTTCGTTGTGCCATGGTTGGAATCTCTAATTTTCGACGGGGATTCAGTTTTCAGGGCCTCTCTTATCGGCGTTGCTTTGATGGTCAGTCCGAGTCCCCGGTTTCATGTTCGGAGTCTTTGTGTATAGGTAGTGTTCCGGTGGTCTACCAAGCGAGTAGATCGCGGATAGATATCCAGCAATACGGAGGGGGGGAGATTTTTCTTCTCATATCCTGTGAGTTTTTGACTAGTTTTGAATTTGGTGATCTTGTGATCTTGTTTTATGGATGGATCTGTGTGGTTTCCTTGGTTCAACATCTATGGTCATTCTCTTCACTCCTTATCACTATGAAGCTTGTGTCGGATCCTGATAAGGGTGCATCGTGGTTTTGTTCAGAGCAGATCCGTGCCCAGAGCGGCATTTCTGTTTCAGGAAGTCCTTTATTCCCTTATCTGTGGCATTCCCTCATCACGGGGTTGGATCATCCAGTCCTAGGTGATGATGCCTTGATCTCGTGTTTTTTGAACTGTCTTCCGGCCTTCTGTGGCCATGGTGGTGGGAGTGTACTGAGCAGGACGGTGGGGTTGGTCTAGGATGTCCAATGTTGGAGGTTCTTTGGTTTTGAATTTTCGGAATGATAGAAGGGCATGCGAGACCTGTTGGTATAGTGTTTCTCATGGAATCGACCACATAGAGCAGCCTCTGGAGGAGGTTTCAGAGTTAGTTGTTAATCGTTGCAGTGCTTTTTGGATTTGGACGTTTGAGAGGGTATGGCATAAGCTGTCGAATCATGCCTGTGCTTTGACACAGGACACTTCCTTTTCATTCAGCCTTGCACCGATGGAGAGCTTTTCCCGATCATTTGAGGGGGAGGGGTGGCTCCATGTTGATAGTTTGGTTTATCTCACCTGAATTTCGGGTTATGGAATGTTTTATGTCGATGATGTCTATTAAGGTTTCCCCCCTTCATCCCTTAAAAGGGGGTTTTCTTTATAATAAAAAATATTTTAAGGCCTTTGGGCCGTTGGATGGATGACAAGGAAAAATGAGGTTGTTATAATCAAAGAACCACTAAAATGATCTAAACGAACATCATTAATGTTTTAACTTATGAATCATCCTCATATTAAATTTCAAAATGTCAAATGGTATAAATTATGGTACTGAAATTATGTAAATACCTTTCCATTCCAATTCTGTAATTTCACTTCCAATTGACAAGAACATCTACCATGAACTAATCATTGAAATCATGTAAAGAAATCACCCAAAAACAGTGCATGGAGAAAAATACTAACAATTTAAGGGTGAAATGATGTTATTAAATGATCATATAAGATGTTATAAACATGAAAATGTTTCTGTAAAATATTAATAACACTCTTTTAACCATTAGACAAGTGGTTTAAAAAAGATGGAAGTAAGACAAACCCAAGGTAAGGGAATTCTTAAACCGATTTCCATTCTTTGGGTTATCCATCTACTTCATTATTTATGTGATATTTAAATTGATTGTGTGATGGGTTTTGATTATATTATGTTTAATTATGTATAATTATAGTGTATATACATATTCCATCCACTCTACTATGTGTCTCTTAAATTGTATGTAATTTATAAGTGGCTTTCCTTTTTAAAAACCTCTTTTAAAATATGGTTTTACGAAATTCCAAATAAATATTTTTATGGAATTATTCATGTTTTATTATTATGTTTGGGATCTTGGGAATTATTTATGATAAAGGGTGGGAACTATATCTCCCTCCAATTAATTGGTTATGAGAATGTTGTAGGTTGGTCGTATGATTACTCCATGTGTAACTGCGACTGTTACACAAAGTAATGTAGTCGTGAGGGTTAAAAATTATAAGGCTTCCAAGAATGGTTACAAGATTATGTAAGTAATTCCCCAAGACACCTTTATGATTATATTTATGTTCTCGTGTTTTGTGTGTATCTTGTGTAAAACTCATGTTACACAAAGTAATTATATATGGGTGACAATAATGTCTTTTGAAAATGTTTTCATGCGTTTTGAGTATTCATGGACAAATGTGCTCTTTGCTTTTATTCCTCCCTTACTGAAATTTTTTGTTCATCATAAGTTTTAAATGATTTTGACTGGTTAATGGATGTGTAAGAAAAAGAAGGAATTCAAGATAAATGTTGAATAATTGTCAAGAAGTCATGTTTATGTTTTAATGTTTTATATTTTTGAAAAAAAAGGAAACTGTTTTTATGGTATCCACTCTGTAATAATGTGTAATGTTATGAATGTATTGTCCTAATTTTCTAATGCTCTAAACATGAAAAGATCCTCAACGTAAAAGGAAGTTTTTTCTTGAATAAATTCAATATTATGTATGGAACAAGGTCAGGTCCTTATAGTAGGTATCAGAGGATGGTTTAGATAACATTAGGGGTTAGAGTGATTTTAATAGAATACCATAAATGATTTTCACTCTATGTTTAATTTGAAATGTTATAGAATTTAAAGATTACCAAGATGCTTAATCTAAGACATGTTTGTTTAGAATAGTTTTCCGCAGAAGGAACAAGTATGATAAAGAGGAGAGGCACCGACAGAATGACATCCTTTCGGAACTACAACCTAGAATGGTAGGGATTGAAACTGAGCAGTTTGTGACAGTAATGGCTCAGCTAACACAGGCAATAAACAATGGTGGAATCCATGCAAGAGAACCAATAGAGTAACCATAGAGAAACATGACCGTAGTGGAAAATTTTATGAGACAACGTCCTCCTACATTCAATGGATCTTCTAACCCATTAGAATTTGAAGGATGGATCAAAGCCCTTGAAAAGATACTCGATGTTATGGGATGTTCAGACAATAAAATGGTAAGTCTTTCTATTTATCGTTTCGAAGGGGAAGCTGATCAGTGGTGGTCAATGGTCAGGAATATCAGGGGTATAGAAGATTTTCATGCCTTAGAGTGGGATGAATTTAAAAGTCTCTTCCTTGAAAAATATTTTCTGAAGGTGGTGAGACTTAGGATAGAGAAGCAATTCCTTGAATTGAAACCGAAGAAGGAAGACTTAGTGGCTATGTATGAAGCAAACTTCACCTGAATGACGAGGTATGCTCCAAATCTTATTCTGGATCTTGATAGAAAAATGAGCCTAGAAACATCACCTCAACAAATGAGACCCGAACATTTTTTTAAAACACCTGTGGGAAATGTTATAGAAAATAGGAATTATAAGAATATTTCTATTAGGGTATATGGAAAGACTTTACATACAAACCTTTTTGTTTTACCCTTAGTTGAATTTAATATTTTTATGGAAATGGACTGGCTATCAGATTATCATGCCAAGATTGATTGTAGAGATAAATAAGTTGTTCTTCAGAAAGAGTTTTTGTTTTTTATACAAGAATGAACCCATATAATTGATAACATATCAGGAAGATGAAAAACTATTGAATGATGGAAATGAATGTTATCTTGCTCATATTGTTCAAAACAAGGTAACTATTCAACTTAATGATGTGCAAGTGGTAAATGAATACCATGATGTTTTTCCGGATGACTTACCCTTTGTTATACCTGATCGAGAAGTCAAATTCAAAATTGAATTAGTTCCTGATGCTAAGCCAATTTCAAAAAACCCCATATCATATGGCTCCAATAGAACTTCTTGAACTGAAAAATCTATTGCAGGATTTTCATGAAAAAGGCTTCATTCATCCTAGAACTTCACCATGGGGTGCTCCTGTTTTGTTTGCTACAAAGAAAGATGGTTCCATGAGACTTTGCATTGATTATAGATCTTTGAATAACATCACAAATAAAAACAAGTATCCTTTTCCTCATATCGATGACTTGTTTCATCAGCTCCAAGGAGATAAGTACTTTTCCAATATTGACTTGAGATCTGGATACCATCAACTGAAGGTGAAGAAGGATGACATCCAAAAAACAGCCATTCGTACTAGATATGGGCATTAGGAATTTGTTGTTATGTCGTTTGGATTAACTAATGCACCTGTTGTATTCATGAATCTTATGAATAGAGTATTTCATGAGTTCTTGGATAAGTTTGTGGTTGTATTTATTGATGAAATTCTAGTATTTTCTAAAAATATGTAGGAGTATGGAAAACATATATGGGTTGTTTTGCAAACTTTGAAAGAAAACAAACTATATGGAAAATTCAGAAAGTGTAATTTTTGGTTGCAAAAATTTCTTTTCTTGGGAACATTGTAAATAAGTATGGAATAACAGTTGATCCTGTGAAAACAAAAGTAGTTCATCAATGGCCAAGACCCACAAATGTTATTGAGATTCGTAGTTTTCTTAGGTTAGTAGGTTTTTATAGATGGTTTGTTAGGCCTTTGCATAGTTATCTAGCCCAATTACTATGTTAACACGGAAAGGAGTTAAATATTTTTAGACAGAGGAATGCGATGTTTGTTTTCAGGAATTGAAGAAGAGATTGGTGAATGATACAATTTTGGCCTTACCTTCCAAAAATGGTGAGTTGGTCATCTAACGTGATGATTTTTTGAAGGTACTTGGTTGTGTTTTGATGTAGAATGATCACGTAATTTCCCATGCTTCGAGACAACATAAACCTCATGAGCTAAATTATCCCACACATGATTTGGAATTGGAAGATGTGGTTTTTTCTTTGACTATTTGGAGGCATCATCTATACAAAACAAAATTCCAAATATATACTGACCATAAAAGTCTAAAGTATACATTCACTCAGAAGGAATTAAACATGAGGCAGAGAATATGGCTAGAACTGATAAGGGATTATGAGTGCAAGATCGATTACCATCCCGGAAAAGAAAACAATGTGGAGGATGCCTTGAGTCAGAAACATCATGCATCATTAACCATGTTTGGTTTGGAACATGATCCCTTGATTAATGATTTAATAAATCTTTCCTTATATGTTGTTGGGGTAGGGAATACATCAGTTTTGTTTCAAGTTTTAGTGCAGTCTTTGTTGAAAGACAAAATTAAGCATGTGTAGAAGGAAGACCGTGAGCTACAGAAAAAAGGTAGAATTGGTTAAAATGGGTAAGTTTCCAGAATTTAACCTTGATAAATGATATATTTTAAGATTTGGAAAAAGGTTGAGTGTTCCAAGTGAATCTCAGTTGAAGAAATATTTTTTGTGTGAAGCTCATAGTTCTCCATTTTATGTTCATCCTGGTAGTACTATGATGTACAAAGACCTTTGAGAGTATTATTGGTGGGATGGAATGAAAAGAGATATTGCTGATTTTACCATGAAATGTTTGATGTTTCAATAGGTTAAAGGAGAGCAGTAGTTACTGAAGGGGATGCTTCAGCCTTTTCCAATGCCATATTGGAAATGGGATGTATCCATGGCCTTTTTGTTGGGATTACCAAAGACTTCTCGAGGTAACAATGCGATTTCGGTTAGTGTTGATCAACTAACAAAATATTGCACATTTTCATTCTATTCGAGATACAATGACTTTGGATCAGAATTCTCGATTGTACCTCAAGGAGATTGTCAGGTTACATGGATTTCTTCTTTCCATTATATTTAACCGGGATCCTAGGTTCACTTCTATCTTTTGGAAGGGACTTCAGAAGTCGTTGGGAATAGAGTTAAATTTTAGTACAACTTTTCATCCTCAATCTGATGGGTAGTAAGAACAAACGATTCAAACATTGGAAGATTTGTTCCGATCTTATTCAGTGGACTATCAGGAAAGTTGGGATCAACATCTTTATTTAGTTGAGTTTTCTTGAAATAACAGTTTTCATTCCTGTATTGAGATGGAACCTTTTGAGGCCTTGTATGGGATGCGGTGTCAGACTCTAGAATTTTGGGATGAAGTAGGTGAAAGAAAGTTTATGGGGCCAGAATTAGTTGAAGAAGTGGCTGAGAAAGTGAGGATGATCCAGTAGCACATGAGGACAACTCAGAGTAGGCAGAAAAGTTATGCAGATAACAGAAGGAAATATTTCTCTTTCGTGGTAGGTGACCATGTTTTTATTAAATTCTCTCCTTGGAAAAGTGTGATGTGTTTTGGTAAGAAAAAAAAGATAAGTCCACGGTTCATCGGCCTTTTTAAAATCTTGGTGAAAGTTGGAACAGTTTCATACCGCGTAGCTTTTCCTCTGATCATGTTTCAAGTACACAATGTTTTTCATGTTTCGATGTTGAGGAAGTATGTGCCCGATTCATCACATGTCTTGAGCCCAAAAGCAGTTCAGCTGGAGGAGAATCTTTCTTATGATGAGAAACCAGTTTAGATTGTTGATCGAAGGGAACATGGATTGAGGAATAAGTTACTCCACCAGGAAAATGTTTTGTGCAGAAACCACATGGTAGAAGAAGCAACATGGGAGTCTGAAAATGCTATTGTCACGACCCGCCCTCGGGGTCCGTGCCGTGACTACCCCAAGCCCGCCTTCCATAGGCCAGGGGCTGGCGACTAGCACCAAGGCGTAAATCCCGGTAAAAATGGGAAGGCATTGCCTTTGTAAAGAAAACAAACACCACAGAGTAAGCAAGCAGAAAGTAAACACTAAGCAAAAGCAGAGTACAACTGAAAGTGCGGAAAAGTAAATGGGCCAGTATACAAACCCAAACTGAAAGTAAAGTACAACTCGAAAGGGAAAACAACAACTGAAAGGTAAAAGCCCCTACACCGAGCTGTCCACTGGAAATCCCACCTGAAGGGTGGGTACAGATAGCTCCACTGCACCACGGGTTCCGCCGTCCGCTCCATGCACGTCCCGCCCAGTGGTCCACCTCCGGGTACCGTCCCGCTCTGCAAGCCTCAGCTAAGGTCAACGCTGTCCGTCATCTGCAACCAACACAACGTAGTGTGGGCAAAGCCCGTTCATGGGTGAGTATAAGCTACTCAGTAGGGACCCCGAGACCCCTGAAGGTCTCTCAAATCCACAAAGGATAAACCACGAAGAAAAGTACAATCACGAAGTAACAACCGACTCTGCTTAGGTATATGCCCATACATATACCTAAGTTATCATAATCAAATACGCTCCAACCTCCGAGCCCAAGTACAACTCAGTCCACACAGGAAAGTAAACGTATTCCACACAGGAATGCAAAACGTAATCCACACAGGATTGCACAACACAATCCACACAGGAAAGCAACAGATTCAGCTCACACAGGTATACTTCTTCGAAAGTCGATAAAGATGATCTCTGATCCATCTAAGTCGTCGGACCCACGAAGGATCGATAGGTAACTAACCCCCGCAAAAGACCCACACAGGATCGGGCCCACACAGGACCTGTAGGCGCTGGTTCACACAGGACCGCTGAGCGCAAAGACCCACACAGGATCGGACCCACACAGGATCGGGCCCACACAGGACCTGTAGCACTGATCCACGTAGGATCGCTGAGTGCTGAAGTCGTCGTCGTCGAATCCACACAGGATCTCTGTACTGTCGTCGTCGCAGTCACAGTAGCAGTAGTAGTAGTAGTAGTCACAGTAACAGTCGCAGCCAGCACTAGGGTTCCCGCACACAGCAAGCTCGTTCGGAGGGTCTGTTCCACGAGCCGAGAGGCTGATACATCAACTGTCACAAAGTCCAGAGTTGATGTATCCAAAAGTTCCGTATCGTCAACAGGAACTCAACGCAACAGACGGCGCGTCGATCGGACGCCCGGTCTGAGAGTTATTGGCATTTTCGTCCCCGGGGCCCGGTTGGTTTTTAAGGCAAAACCAACCCGACCGTACTCCACCTGCGTCCAAACCTCGGGCGGAGTATGCCAAAAGATCCGTCTCACTAAGAGGAACACAACAAAGCTGACGTCACGTCGATCGGACGTTCGTAGCTCAAGATATGAGCGTTTCCGCTCCGAAGGCCCGGTTGGTTTCGTGAACGAACCAACCCGGCCGAACTCAAAGTAATCCGAAACCTTGAGTGCGATAAACCGAAACAACCGTCTCGATCCAAGGATCGCATCGCCGCTGACGGTTCGTCAATCGGACGTCCAGTCTGAAAGATATCAGCCTTTCCGTCTCACACCCACCCTGGGAAACTTCCCAGGAGGTCACCCATCCTGATCACTACTCTAAGCCTAGCACGCTTAACTACGGAGTTTTAACCACGTAGGCTCCCGAAAAAGAAGGTGCGCCTTGAGTATAGTATACCGAAACGACCGTCTCGATCCAAGGATCACGTTGCCGCAGACGGTTCATCGATCGGAGGTCCGTGGCTCAAGTTATGGCCAAAAGACCGAAGTCGTCTCGAAAACGGGGGGCTCCGGGTCCGGGCCGACCCGGCCCGACCCCCCTGGTCTGACCCGAACCGGGTCGACCCGACCCGGATCCGACCCGAACCGGGTCGGACCGACCCGGTCCGCTGGACCCGGCCCGGCCGGTGGCGGCGCGGCGGCGCGGTCCGGCCAGCGGCTGCGCGGCCAGGGGGCCGCGCATGTGCCACACGCGGGGGGTTAAACCCCCCCCCTTTTTCGGATCTCGGCCGGCCTAAGGCCGGCCGTTTCTTTCTCACGCGGGACCCGCGGGTCCCGCCTCCTAACCAAACCGGCGGCCGGCGCGGCCGGCCGCCTTCTTCTTCTCCGCCGCGGCCGCAGCCGCGGCTCTTCCCCGATCTCCGGCGGTCGGCGAGGCCGGCCGCCTTCTGGCTGCTCCGCCGCGGCCGTAGGGCCGCGGCCCTTCATCATCTCCGGCGCCGGCGGCCCGGCTGGCCGCCAGTCGCCTCCTTGTTCCGCCGCGGCCCGTCTCCGGCCGCGGTCTCTTTCGTAAACAACGACGCGGTGCGTCGGCACCGCGTTTCTTCGTCGCAGCTCACTCCGGCCATTAATTCTTTTGTTCCTGCGCGGTTGCGACGACACCACGCTGTCTCCGCTAAATTAACACGAAAGAATAGAAGGGGGAGGAGAATCGGCCGTGTTCGTGCGGTCCGGTCTCCTCCCGTTATAACGATATCAGTTGGCCAATCGTATAACACAACAATGAAAGTTTCACAAATTTTTAATAAAATTTGGAACTACGCCCAACGGATTATTCTTTCATGTTCGAGGGAATGAAAACACGTAATTTAAAAGGACAAACCCCCTACCTTGAAAATTGACGTCACACGTCGGTTATCGCGGAGGAAGGCGTCGCGGCGTCGGATGTAGATTCCGTGGACGTCGGGGTGCGTCCGAGGAGGGAACGACGTCTCTTCACTTGTCGTTTAAGACGAAGAAGAGATGTACGTTGTCGTTGGCGATGATTACCACGGTCGGCGACTTCTCCCTTGTCGAGGAGGAAGATGAAGACGGAAGAATCCGGGACGCCGAGTCTCGATGGTCGTGGGATCGATGTTCTTTGTCGGAGAAGAACCGTTCTTCACGTTCTTCGTCGAAGACGAAGAAGATCTTCAAGTCTCTCAACGATTCTCCCAATCCTCTCAAGTAACAAAGGAACTAACCCAAAAATAAATCAAGCTTACACTTAATTTATTAACACAACCCAACCTTTGGAATTCAAGAGTTTGAATTTCAAAAACTCAAAATTAAACTCACTTATTAATTATACATGAGTTGTATAATTAATTAAAAGTTAAGTTGTCAAGCCTTTAAGAGGGAGAGAGGGGAGTTAGGGAATTTGAGGGGTTTTGGCACATTAAGTGCAAGGGAGTTTAAGGGGGTAGAAGAGAGTTAAGGGGAAGGTGAAGGGTTGGGGCTCGTGTGGGCCCCACCTCACCTTAATCCTCACTTGGTTAGTTAGGAACTTGTGATTCCACCCCAACTTCCACACTTAGGATATAACCACTTAAGAAGATAAATAAAATAAATATTGTATAACAAATTTATTTTACTCTTCATTTCATCCAGAAAATTAAACATCTCCTCCTAGGAAAAAGAAACTTCGGGAAAGGTCTCCTTAAACGAATATCGGTGCTACAAGTTCATCGGTGTCCTCGGATTTCAATTCCGAGCACCGGATCAAAAGTTAGGAAATCCCACTCGTTCGTTCACTGAACGTACCCGAGCCAAACTTCGGAAATTAATTCCGGGCACTCCGAGCCTCGGAATCAGGCGCCGTCAGAAACCGCGCTGTTGTAAAATTCCAAAGAAAATTAAGAAAAAATTTCCCTTGAATTTTATGGGTCTTTACATTACTCCCACCTCAGGGCTTTACGTCCCCGTAAAGATACATCAAAACTAGGGAAACAAATGAGGGTACTGAGCACGCATCTGAGCCTCCCGCTCCCATGTGCTTTCCTGGAGGTTCCCGTGCCGCCATCTGATGCGCACAAGAGGAATCGATCACCCATGCAGGACCCGCTCCTGTCGATCCTCTATCTCCACCGGGACCTCCGTAAAAGTCTCCCCATCGTCAACGTCAAGCTCCCCATGGTCAAAGATGTGCGTCGGGTCGTGCACGTATCTCCTCAGCTGAGATACGTGGAAGACGTCGTGCACCCAGTGCAACTGAGGTGGCAGAGCCAGGCGATGAGCCACCTCGCCAACCCTGCTGAGGACCTGAAAGGGTCCGATGAAGCGCGGAGATAACTTGCCGCCTTGGCCAAATCTCCGAATACCACGTCGAGGTGAGACCCGCAAGAAGACGTGGTCGCCATCCTCGAACTCTAGTGGCCTCCACCTCCTGTCAGCATATGACTTTTGCCGGCTCTGAGCTGTCCTCATCCGCTCCTGGATGACCTGGACCTTCTCTGTCGTGGCCCAGACCACCTTCGGTCCCACAAAAGCTGCAAGATTTCTTCTTTGCCGACAAGAGAAATCTGGTCTCATCCCCAGGATAAACCACATTCTTTGCCTAAAACAGTCAATCCTAACATGGATGATACTAATCCATACCATGGATGACGTCATAAGGCCTCGACGCTACTACTAAGAGATCCAACCGTTACTCTCACCTCCAAGGGTTGAGTCACACTGTCGGCATCAGTGTGTGGTAACTGGTCTCCTCTAGTAGATTTCTCACAAGTGAGGGTCAAGTCAACATCCAAAACTGGAACCTCTTAGTAACATCACGAAAGAGGACAGGAACAAAAATATCACAAAGGTATGCGTCTTTTATTATTGCAGCTAATAATACAAGACGCTACACAAAAGCAGCAAGGAACCAGAAGTACAAAGGACGTATCCACTAGTTCTGCTCCTGTCCATCGGCTCCCAGAGCTCTATGATCGAAGGCCTCGGCTGCCTGAAGCTGAGCTCTCGCATGTTCACCTACTCCCTGTGGTCGGGGTGGACCTCCTGGTGGTGGTGGTGGAAGAGCCTCAAAGCGTCTCCCACCACCGGCTGCTCGTCCAGCTCCTCTGCCTCGTCCGCCTCCTCCCTGCGGACCGCCACGGTCGAACCTCTGCCTCTGCCTGGGAGGTTCTTCACTAAACTGCTGATCATCAGCATAGCGGGTCGGACAGTCACGAGCCATGTGACCAATCCCGCCACAGGAGTAACACTGCCCACTCTCGGCACGCCTGGCTTTGACTCCATCCCGACTTCCCCGTACAACTGAGCCTGAGTCGTGCAGTCGGCCACCGGTAGGTCTGGTCTGCCTGGAACCCTGAGTCATCCGTCGGCTACCTGTTGCCGAAGACTCCGCTATCTGCCGCCCTGCGGTAGGTCTCGCTGTGGACTCAGCCAGGAAACTCTCGATCAGGAGGGCTCGCTCTAGCACTCCTGCCTGGGTCGGGATGCTGAGGGAGATCAGGGATGCCCTGATCTCGTGTCTCAATCCCTGCTCGAAGGTCCGGGCCCAGAAGAAGGGGTCCCGTACCATGTCTGTCGAGTACCGAGAAAGGTCGGTGAACCTCGCCGCGTACTGAGCGACCGTCATGCTGCCCTGCCGCAGCTGAAGAAGCTCCTAGATACGCACCGCACGAAGGGTGGCTGGGACGAACTCCGAGCGAAAAAGGCTCTCAAAGTCCGTCCAAAGTAGAGATGCCTCATCATGCACCTGAAGCATCAAGCTCCACCATCGTCCTGCTACTGCGTGTAGTAGGCTCGCAGTGAGGATCACCATGAGGTCTGCTGGTGTCCTCACTAGCCTAAACACTCGTACCACTGCCTCCAGCCAGTCCTCTACTGCCTGGGGATCCGTCTCCCCGCGAAACCTGGGCGGTCGCTGGCGCTGAAACTCATGCAGTGCGCTGAGGCGACGTGCATCGTCAGCGGCTGGTGCTGGAAGCATCGGGGGCTCGGCGGGTAGAGCTACCGCCGGTGCCACTGCTGACAAAGGGCCCTGCACCGAGGCCTCGTCGCTCGGTGGGCTATCGTCACACTCGACTCTCGGAACCCGAGCTGGCTGCCGTCGTGGGGCCATCCTGAAAGGAAACAGGTGCGCCACGGTCAAACAGTATACCTGGTGAGCTGACACAAAGAAATCACAAAGAAAACTTTGAAACACACACGCAATCAATGTTTTCGTGCATTAAGTCGGAAATCAGAAGTCAGGGTCCTGGTGTACGGATACGTCGGCCGCCGCACCAACACTGGACTCCCTGGACTGATAACCACACTCAATACGCTAAACATTATTGCTTCACATAGAAAAGACCAGAGTTCGCAGTAGAACCGAACTCCTCTGATACCAATTTGTCACGACCCGCCCTTGGGGTCCGTGCCGTGACTACCCCAAGCCCGCCTTCCATAGGCCAGGGGCTGGCGACTAGCACCAAGGCGTAAATCCCGGTAAAAATGGGAAGGCATTGCCTTTGTAAAGAAAACAAACACCACAGAGTAAGCAAGCGGAAAGTAAACACTAAGCAAAAGCAGAGTACAACTGAAAGTGCGGAAAAGTAAATGGGCCAGTATACAAACCCAAACTGAAAGTAAAGTACAACTCGAAAGGGAAAACAACAACTGAAAGGTAAAAGCCGCTACACCGAGCTGTCCACTGGAAATCCCACCTGAAGGGTGGGTACAGATAGCTCCACTGCACCCCGGGTTCCGCCGTCCGCTCCATGCACGTCCCGCCCAGTGGTCCACCTCCGGGTACCGTCCCGCTCTGCAAGCCTCAGCTAAGGTCAACGCTGTCCGTCGTCTGCAACCAACACAACGTAGTGCGGGCAAAGCCCGTTCAGGGGTGAGTATAAGCTACTCAGTAGGGACCCCGAGACCCCTGAAGGTCTCTCAAATCCACAAAGGATAAACCACGAAGAAAAGTACAATCACGAAGTAACAACCGACTCTGCTTAGGTATATGCCCATACATATACCTAAGTTATCATAATCAAATACGCTCCAACCTCCGAGCCCAAGTACAACTCAGTCCACACAGGAAAGTAAACGTATTCCACACAGGAATGCAAAACGTAATCCACACAGGATTGCACAACACAATCCACACAGGAAAGCAACAGATTCAGATCACACAGGTATACTTCTTCGAAAGACGATAAAGATGATCTCTGATCCATCTAAGTCGTCGGACCCACGAAGGATCGATAGGTAACTAACCCCCGCAAAAGACCCACACAGGATCGGGCCCACACAGGACCTGTAGGCGCTGGTTCACACAGGACCGCTGAGCGCAAAGACCCACACAGGATCGGACCCACACAGGATCGGGCCCACACAGGACCTGTAGCACTGATCCACGTAGGATCGCTGAGTGCTGAAGTCGTCGTCGTCGAATCCACACAGGATCTCTGTACTGTCGTCGTCGCAGTCACAGTAGCAGTAGTAGTAGTAGTAGTCACAGTAACAGTCGCAGCCAGCACTAGGGTTCCCGCACACAGCAAGCTCGTTCGGAGGGTCTGTTCCACGAGCCGAGAGGCTGATACATCAACTGTCACAAAGTCCAGAGTTGATGTATCCAAAAGTTCCGTATCGTCAACAGGAACTCAACGCAATAGACGGCGCGTCGATCGGACGCCCGGTCTGAGAGTTATTGGCATTTTCGTCCCCGGGGCCCGGTTGGTTTTTAAGGAAAAACCAACCCGACCGTACTCCACCTGCGTCCAAACCTCGGGCGGAGTATGCCAAAAGATCCGTCTCACTAAGAGGAACACAACAAAGCTGACGTCACGTCGATCGGACGTTCGTAGCTCAAGATATGAGCGTTTCCGCTCCGAAGGCCCGGTTGGTTTCGTGAACGAACCAACCCGGACGAACTCAAAGTAATCCGAAACCTGGAGTGCGATAAACCGAAACAACCGTCTCGATCCAAGGATCGCATCGCCGCTGACGGTTCGTCAATCGGACGTCCAGTCTGAAAGATATCAGCCTTTCCGTCTCACACCCACCCTGGGAAACTTCCCAGGAGGTCACCCATCCTGATCACTACTCTAAGCCTAGCACGCTTAACTACGGAGTTTTAACCACGTAGGCTCCCGAAAAAGAAGGTGCGCCTTGAGTATAGTATACCGAAACGACCGTCTCGATCCAAGGATCGCGTTGCCGCAGACGGTTCATCGATCGGAGGTCCGTGGCTCAAGTTATGGCCAAAAGACCGAAGTCGTCTCGAAAACGGGGGGGGTCCGGGTCCGGGACGACCCGGCCCGACCCCCCTGGTCTGACCCAAACCGGGTCGACCCGACCCGGATCCGACCCGAACCGGGTCGGACCGACCCGGTCCGCTGGACCCGGCCCGGCCGGTGGCGGCGCGGCGGCGCGGTCCGGCCAGCGGCTGCGCGGCAAGGGGGCCGCGCATGTGCCACACGCGGGGGGTTAAACCCCCCCCCCCTTTTTCTGATCTCGGCCGGCCTAAGGCCGGCCGTTTCTTTCTCACGCGGGACCCGCGGGTCCCGCCTCCTAACCAAACCGGCGGCCGGCGCAGCCGGCCGCCTTCTTCTTCTCCGCCGCGGCCGCAGCCGCGGCTCTTCCCCGATCTCCGGCGGTCGGCGAGGCTGGCCGCCTTCTGGCTGCTCCGCCGCGGCCGTAGGGCCGCGGCCCTTCATGATCTCCGGCGCCGGCGGCCCGGCTGGCCGCCAGTCACCTCCGTGTTCCGCCGCGGCCCGTCTCCGGCCGCGGTCTCTTTCGTAAACAACGACGCGGTGCGTCGGCACCGCGTTTCTTCGTCGCAGCTCACTCTGGCCATTAATTCTTTTGTTCCTGCGCGGTTGCGACGACACCGCGCTGTCTCCGCTAAATTAACACGAAAGAATAGAAGGGGGAGGAGAATCGGCCGTGTTCGTGCGGTCCGGTCTCCTCCCGTTATAACGATATCAGTTGGCCAATCGTATAACACAACAATGAAAGTTTCAGAAATTTTTTATAAAATTTGGAACTACGCCCAACGGATTATTCTTTCATGTTCGAGGGAATGAAAACACGTAATTTAAAAGGACAAACCCCCTACCTTGAAAATTGACGTCACACGTCGGTTATCGCGGAGGAAGGCGTCGCGGCGTCGGATGTAGATTCCGTGGACGTCGGGGTGCGTCCGAGGAGGGAACGACGTCTCTTCACTTGTCGTTTAAGACGAAGAAGAGATGTACGTTGTCTTTGGCGATGATTACCACGGTCGGCGACTTCTCCCTTGTCGAGGAGGAAGATGAAGACGGAAGAATCCGGGACGCCGAGTCTCGATGGTCGTGGGATCGATGTTCTTTGTCGGAGAAGAACCGTTCTTCACGTTCTTCGTCGAAGACGAAGAAGATCTTCAAGTCTCTCAACGATTCTCCCAATCCTCTCAAGTAACAAAGGAACTAACCCATAAATAAATCAAGCTTACACTTAATTTATTAACACAACCCAACCTTTGGAATTCAAGAGTTTGAATTTCAAAACTCAAAATTAAACTCACTTATTAATTATACATGAGTTGTATAATTAATTAAAAGTTAAGTTGTCAAGCCTTTAAGAGGGAGAGAGGGGAGTTAGGGAATTTGAGGGGTTTTGGCACATTAAGTGCAAGGGAGTTTAAGGGGGTAGAAGAGAGTTAAGGGGAAGGTGAAGGGTTGGGGCTCGTGTGGGCCCCACCTCACCTTAATCCTCACTTGGTTAGTTAGGAACTTGTGATTCCACCCCAACTTCCACACTTAGGATATAACCACTTAAGAAGATAAATAAAATAAATATTGTATAACAAATTTATTTTACTCTTCATTTCATCCAGAAAATTAAACATCTCCTCCTAGGCAAACGCAACTTCGGGAAAGGTCTCCTTAAACGAATATCGGCGCTACGAGTTCATCGGTGTCCTCGGATTTCAATTCCGAGCACCGGATCAAAAGTTAGGAAATCCCCCTCGTTCGTTCACTGAACGTACCCGAGCCAAACTTCGGAAATTAATTCCGGGCACTCCGGGCCTCGGAATCAGGCGCCGTCAGAAACCGTGCTCTTGTAAAATTCCAAAGAAAATTAAGAAAAAATTTCCCTTGAATTTTATGGGTCTTTACAGCTATGAGGGAATGTACCCTCAATTTTTTAATAAGTAAATAAAATTACGAGGACACAATTTCAAGAAGGTGAGGATAATGTATCACCCCAATTTTTCCAAAAATATATAGAAATGCATGGAACTTTTTTTTAAGTAGTTATTTTTAGTTATCCTTTAAAACATAACTTTTCTACTTCTATGTTTTGAATTTATAGAAACTGTCGTCTACAATTGTGTTCAGTATGTTATTTGGAGTTTATTGGAACCAACATGTTTTTTGGGTGAATATTAACATTCCCTTATGAATTGTAATATGAATATTAATATGATCCTAAGGAGTAGTAAATTTTATTATTATTTTATTTTCATTAGGATTTAAGATAATAACATCCTATTTAATTTTTCATCATGATATAGAAGTTGTCATAGAATTAGAATTGTAAATTTTTGAATTAGGTATGATTTTATTTTGAAAAATTAATTAACAATATTTAGAATATTATTCTTAGAAAATGGACTTAATTTTTTAATTCTACACGTTGATAAATGGTTGGGGTGAAATTTGGGAATTTTTCTGAAACAGTTGATTTTTCAGTGAATAGTAAAAATATAGTTTTTAGTTTATATGTGTTAATGAAATCATTAATGATGTAATGATGATGTCATAAATCTGGTAGACTTGTTAATAGTAAAGTAAGATGTGAGTTGTCCCATGTGGCTTATACCAAGGGAAAATACCATGGTCAAGCCCATGGTTTTGCAAATACCACTAATGAGGTGTCCCTTGAAAATTATTAAAATAATCACTCAATTTTCCAATAAATACCAACTCTTCCCTTCATAGATTTCATTCCCAATTATCCCTCAATGAAGATCTAGCCTCCTTACCTTCATATAAGTCCTTCCAGGCTTTCCTCAAACCCCCAAGGTCCCAAACATCATGTTCTAATAGTTACTCTACAAGGTAAGAAAATTCTCAATTTCTTTCTTTTCCCATTCAAGTTCTCTTTTAAGTGGTATAACATTCAAGTTTCCATACCATGTTCTTATTTAATTATTATTCTTTATCTACTCTATATTATGACTCATTTCTGGATGGGTGACCCTTGTCCCCTCTATTTATAATATTTTCTAAAACCATGTTGTGTAGCTGTTAGGCTGCCGAAATTCTGTAAGCGATTTCCCAATTATTCTTTTATTGTGAATTCCGTTCTCATTATTTCATCATCTATTCTTACCCATGTGGAATGAAATATCAAGAATAATTTATATTCTGGATTTTCTCATGTTCATGTAAAATTTATCATCATTGTTCTTCTCCTCTCCCTCTTATTTATGGAATAAAAACATTGTCTGTTATGTGTCGAATTACCGACATCGTGGACGATGTGATTTCAATTTCCATTAGTTCTTTCAAGTCTGGTCATGAAACCATTTATATGGTTGAACTGGGATATAATATTTGTTTTATGACTCACCCATGGTTCTGGAATTATTTTGTACTCATGGTTCTAATTTATATGACAAAATGAGGTTGTTAATATGAAAGAACCACTAAAATGATCCAAACGAACATCATTAGTGTTTTAACTTTTGAATCATCCTAATATTAAACATAAAAATGAAAAATGGAATAAATTATGTTACATAATATATTTTAATACATTTCCATTTCAATTCTGGAATTTCACTTCCAATCGACAAGAACATCCACCATGAACCAATCTTAGAAATCATGTAAAGAACTCACCTAAAAACAGTACAAGGAGAGAAATACTAACAATTAAAGGGTGAAATGATGTTATGAAATGATCATATAAGAGGTTATAAACATGAACATGTTTCTGTAAAATATTAATAACACTCTTTTATCCATTATACATGAGGTTTAAATATGTTGGAAGTAAGACAAACCCGAGGTAAGGGAATTCTTAAACTGATTTCCAATCTTTTGGTTATCCTTCTACTTCATTATTTATGGGCAATTTAAATTGATTCTGTGATGGGTTTTGATTATATTATGTTTAATTATGTATAATTATAGTTTATATACATATTAAATCCACTATACTATGTTTCTATTCAAATGTGTTTAATTTATAAGTGGATTTCCTTTTTAAAAACCTCTTTTAAAATACGGTTTTAAGAAATTCCAAAGCATTGTTTTTATGGAATTATTCATGTTGTATGATTATTTTTGGGTTCCTGGGAAATATTTATTATGAAGGGTGGGACCTATATCTCCCTCCAATGTGTTGGGTATGAGTATGTTGAAGGATGTCCATATGGTTACTCCAAGTGTAACAGCGATGGTTACACAAAGTAAGGTAGCCACGAGGGTTACATATTATAAGGTATCCAAGAATGGTTACAAGATTATATAAGTAATTCCCCAAGATACCTTTATGATTATATTTATGTTCTCATGATTTCTGTGGATCTTTTTTAAATCTCATGTTACATAATGTAAGTATATATGGGTGACAAGCATGTCTTTTGAAAATGTTTTCATACGTTACTAGTATTCGTGGACAAATGTGATCTTTCCTTCTTATTCATCCCTTAATGAGCTTTCGTGCTCATCCCAAATTTTAAAATGATTTTCACAGGTTAATGGACGTGTAATATAAATAAGGAATCCATGTTAAATGTTATATAATTGTCAAGAAGTCATGTTTAAATTTTAATATTTTATATGTTTGAGAAAATAAGGAAACAGTTTTTGTGGTATCCACTCTGTAATAATGTGTAATTTTATTAATGTATTGTCCTAATTCTCTAAAGCTAAAAACATGAAAAAATCCTCAATGCAAAAGTAAGTGTTTTCATGACTAAATTCATGATTATGTATGTAATAAGGCCGAGTCCTTATATCATAATAGTAAAAAAAGGAGAAATTACCAGAAGTCAACTGTTAAAATAGTACACAAGTAGATAAATAATCAACTCAATAAAAAATCAACCCAAAATTCAATAAACATCCAAAAATCATCAAAACCTTGTGTAATAAGTGTAACTAATCTCCAAAAGAAAAAAACATCACTCAACAATCCAAAATATAAATAATACCCACCACCTACAATTGTAATTTTCCCCTTTATTTGACCTTTCATTAGAAATTCTACAAACACCAAAAGGTAATGGTAGGATGTGAGTTATAAATCCCATAAGAGTGTCACAATGTGTTCAATTATAGATTCCATAATAATAAATGAATCATTATTTAAAACTAAATAATACATTGTATAGATTATAATATCATTTTCACATTTAAAATAAAACATAATTTCTTTTTGGATGATGGAAAAACATTTCAAACATGAACTAAATAAACAATTATATAAAAGAAATTATACAAATAATTATTCACGAGTGAAATATTTATATAATCTATGGATTATATAATCAAATTAAACACAAAAATAACCATGGTAATCTTCCCAAAAGTATGTTTTTTATATAGGATGCTCACAATTCTAAAATCAATGATCATGACTAAACATGTATTTACACATCCTTTAGGATCTGTCCAAAGAGGTCTCATCCACATACCATTGTGGATAATCATGATGAAATTTTTTTTGATAGATTTTTAATTGTCAATCAAATTATAAGGGATCAGGATCCTAACATACATTCCCTATTTGACCTACCAACTAACCGAGATATCATGTGATCAACCCGTCAACAAATATTGTAAAATCATCTCATTTTATATCAATAATCATTTACAATTCAATTTACTAATTTTCAGTTTTATTATTCTAATTCAATCTCAATACTGACACATGGGTGTTTCATAATTTCATGGTTTTTTAATCCAAACCCAATCATCAGATTTCATTATTTATATTTAATCCATTCTAAAAAATATCAAATCATTTCGTCAATTTCATCATCAGATGATTTTTTCAAAAATCAAACAATCATTTTCAAATTTCATCCCTCAATTATAATTCCATTGGAATTGGGTGTTTCTTAAAATACATTCCATTTAAAAATTCATAATAAAATAATTCAAAAGTTTTGTTTTTTAATTCAGTTGAACGAAATTTCAAACAAATCATGAAAATCAAGGTTTCAATTTCATGTCTATTCTCAAATGGAACAACCTACCATTAAAACATGGAATAAAATGATCAACACCCAAAATGGGAATTCCAATAGTGTTCAAAGGAAAATATGATCTATGAATTGAATCTAGAGTCAAGATATATCAATATGAGGATCAGATCCAGTGAAATGGAGTTTAGATCCATCAAGAAGAAGATGATATAACACTCTCAAAGGAGGAGAGAATGAATATCAGATGAAAACTCATACCAGTCAAGACCACTTATCGAATAGATATTAAATCTTCTACCGGCACTTTGATTCACCAAAATAATAGGTTGGTGGAGCTAAAATAACCTCTTGAGATCCTCTAAGGAAGAAAAAATCATATTCGGGATGAATGGGGTAGATTATCCTCTTGAAACTACTTTTGGGGATTTTAAAATAAAAATTAGAGGAATTAAAATCTAGGTTCAAGGATTACTGGGAATCGACACATGGTTAGAAAAACCATTCACCCTATCTATGTTCCAATAATGGTCTTTTATTTTGAGGCATGGGTTGTCTAGAGGGTTAAACTAATCGTGACCCAATCACTCACTCCCCATAGTCCAAGGGGTGTATGGTTTGGGGGGATAGATACATTATTTTAACAAACCATGAACTCCCTTATAGGTCATTTAATAGGGTGGACAGTATGTTGGGTCGTACCACATGGTTTTCTCTAAATGTGATCCCACCATGCATGGCCTATATGGATTCCAAATTCACCAAAATTTACCTGAAATACAATGAAATATGTCCCATCCTAAAGGTGACAAAAAAGGGTCAAGGAATACATAATAGAAGGTAATGTGAATATACATTCACACCATTAAAATATGATTTAGTTTGATATATTTTTATTCATAGTTTTGGGTTATTTCTTCTTCTATGAGTTACTTCCCCTTAAAATGGAATCCCTTATTACTACATAATTGTTGTAATATACCAATAATTTGACGCTCTATGCCCAAATATGTCATAATAAGGACAAATAACAACCAACATTATTTTCTATCTTTTCACCACATGCTATTTTTTTTTCAAAACAGGGAGACTACATTTTATAGCCTTTCATCAACTAGTTGGACATTATTAGGGGAAAAAATACTCATGAACATTCTTATATCAACTTTGGATATAGTGGTGGGCACATCAACACCTTTTTCATCTATATTTATATAGATTTCATATTTATATATTCACTGAGTGGAAAACTAGAGTTAACCATGTTAATTTTTTGTGATGTGGATGGTATATTCCCTTGTGTGATTAATTTACACTTATCATTACATTAAATTAGAATGTTTTCAACTATATAAATTTCATTCATCCTAAGTATCCTCCTTATCAATTTATGTTTCACAATATTTCCATTCATCATTTTGTGAATGCATGAATTGATCCGGTTCCATATTAATTAGTTTAACATGAATATCCAAACATTTCACACAGAGAATGTATTTCTTATTCTCTACTATTTTTTTGTCTTCCCTAGTCTTCCTCATTTAATTAAATTCACTTCATAATTTTTTTTCTCTAATATAATATGGTCGTGTTTTTATATTACCGACATTGATATCCACATGAGCTTCCCTAATAGTATTTACATCTCTTAATGCATGAATCATTTGATTAATGTTTTTTTAGATTCTTAATTCTCCTTGATTAGGTTGAAACAATCCATTTAAAATATAAAGAATCTATCTTCATGATATATATTCATTGTTCTTTTGAAACTTATTTATTTTAAAGATATTAATGTAGATTAGTCCTCATTTATCTGAATCATACTCTATCGTTTCATTTTCATCTTCGGGGTTGGTTATCTCTACTTACATAGGTACAAAAATTCCAAAAATATCATAGAATATTTATTTTTGTCATTTTTATATAATTTATGTTAAATAAATATTTGATTTATCTTTTATTCTTTGAAAATTGGGACCATCCCCAATGATATAAGGTTATTTAAATACTAACCCAACCTTAAACATTATATAATCTTAAGCTTTATAAAATAAAAAAATTTCATTCAGTTTGAGGACCTGTTTAATTTTATAGGTTCATATAATTAGGTTATAAGTCATACATAAAAAACCATATTTTTCAAATTAGGCACTTCTATTCAGTATTAATTTTTCATACAATATAAATCATTTACCAGAAACAGATTTTCTTTTCTAGGAAAATCATCAAAACCTTCGATATGAATTATACTTTATTCTCATACATCCTAAATACATTGCAATTTTTTTGATTCATGTGATGAAAACAAAAAAAAAATATAAGGTGCATAAAAAGTATAAATAAATAAATCATTTAGTCTGTCAATTCATATAAAAATTTCATTTTTTATATTTTATTTGGGCACAATATAAATATATTTTTACCCAATAAATAACCTTATCTGGAAGAATATTTTAATTAAAATTTTCATTAGAAAAAATAGAGGAAAAATAAACATAAAAAACAGTCATTTGAAAACATGATAAAATCATGTGGAAATTTTCAAAAAGTAAAAAATTTTCTACCTTATGAAGTAGAAAAGTATTAATTTTGACAATAATCTCATTTCATAAATTTTTAAATATCCTTAGATTACCAAAAAATCTCATAACAAGAATACATAAAACATATTTGTACAATGTAAATCACTTTCCATATCACCACTACAAATGTAATAACCATACAATAGATTTACTTAGCGAATTCATTGGAGGGATATCACAGACCCACCCGTCCTTGGTTTATAATGCAATCACACGTCTTAATTCATAAAAAACCCAATCATCCATTGTTTATGATGGAACAACCCATCCTTTGATTATAACGGGACTACCCATCATCATAAAAAATAACAAAGAACCATATAATAATCATAACACATAAAATCCCACATCATATAAATTTTATTTTCACCCATATGAAAATGTTTCAGATATTAATATATCTAGTAAATTTAGAACCCATTATCAATACCAAAATACCCAAAAAAAGGGAAACATTTTTTTTTCTATGAATAAAACATGGCATCTTGTAATGGAAAAAACATCAAATAATTATTATGTGTAATGGCTCAGACCTCTCTAGTCCATTACTCTGTTAAAACCAAATGTTTGGGGAAATTTGGGAGGTAACAGTGACTCATTTTAGGAGTTTTCCAAAATTCTTGTTTTTAAAATGGTAGTTCATCCAAATGGTGAGTCATATCAGTGACCCATGATGGTGACTCACAACAGTGGGTAAGGACCATCGAGTTAGGAATGGTAATTAATGATGGTTGGTCACGATGGTGACTTGAAATGGTGACTCAGACAAGTAGGTATCTAGTAGTTACTCATGATGGTGACTTGTCCAGTGATGAATCATTCGATCATAACTCGTCCAATGGTGAGTCACCTAATGGTGACTCATCTACTGGTAGCTCATCTGACGGTGAGTTGTAATGGTGACTCACATTGGAAGGTCACTAGTGGCAACTCAGGATAGTGACTCATTTAATAGTGAGTTATCTAATAGTGAGTGAACCAATGTTGAATCACTCACTAGTGACTCATAATGGTGACTCCCCTAACGGTGAGTCAATTTCTATAGTTTCTCAGATTTCTAGATTTTCCCAAATTTTATAATTTCTCCCCTTTAATATTATAATTGACATAAAATGAGATTAAAAACATTTTTATGTTATCTTGATGTTATTTCAAATGAAATAAAATGAACCTTTAAATTCCTTATAATTTGGAGGCTTTTAGATATTCAAACCACATGGCCTTAATCGTGATCCAGCTTTTATTGATTTTGAAACCATTTCTCCCGTTTATATAGGATATGTACCATAAAAAGTTGAGACCAATTTGTTATTCTACATTTCACTTTACTCTTGATAATGGGAGTCCCCAAACCATTCATCCCAATTGAGATGTGGGTTTATTTTGAACCCTTGGATGACACTTCCTAGAAGCCTTGCACACCCTTTGTTTTGCATGAGGAGGAGGTGATGTTCATCTATTTCTCAATGTAGGTATCCCTTCATCTCTCTTTTATTTTCATATCATGAGTTGTGGGTGTATGAATGTACTCTTTTTGAAGACAGTAGGATACCAAGTTAATAAAAATAATTAAATTAGTTAAAATATTAACATGAGGGGGAGAGAAACAATGACATGTGTTCCACTTTAATATCTGTTGATTTTGTGTTTTGTTTGGTATAATCACCCACTACAAATCATAGTTGTTGGTGTCAATTGTTTGTGTAGATGTAATGTATTGTGAATTTTTATTGATGGTATTATTTTTAATGAATATATATATATAATAGATTAACCACATATACTATGTTAGAAAAATAGACTCCTTAGGATAAAACATTCTTTGTGATAACCCTTGAATTATGAAAGTGGAATTAAATAATGATTGTTTTATAAATATGAATACACTCTACCTTTTTGGTGTTTCTTTGGGTTGTGTACGGTTTTTTTCTATCTTCTAACTTATATTATTTTTTTGGTTCTTGTTTGAGAGCTATGCTATGTGAATGGGGTAATTCGGGTGATGTAATGGAATCTCAGGTTGAGAGATTGTTTGTTTCCAAAATGGTTGAGCAGTTTTGGGTTGTGGTACTGCTCCGAGTTGCTTCTTGTTGTGTTGTTGGGTGTGATGGGGTAATGTAGTAGGGATTCTAGGTTTGGTTTTGATGAGATTTTTTGATGGGTGTGGGTATGAGATAGTTGTAGTTAAATATTTGAGAATGGTTTGGGCAGGATTTCTTTGAAGAATGATGATGGATGTGGTTGAGATGAGTGATCAGTGGGGAAGAAGTGTGGAGTGAATCCTTTATATTAGTTTTCATTTTAATTTTGTCTTGGTTGTGATACTGGTTGTGTGATGTGGCTAGTAGTTTCACGGGTAAGGACGGAGCAGCAATGATAAAGGCTTAATAAAATTTAATTGAATGGGTATTAAGAGAAAGAGTTTGTGAAGCAGATTCCTTTTATCAACATTAAATGTGACTATTTTTTTTGTTATTACATAAATTTATAGGTAGCATCAAAGGTGGTTTTTTGGGATAGTTATTGTTTTGAAAAAACCCATAGTTTGGGATTAATGTTTGATACCTCTATAAATACATTTAATTCCTTGAAATTTCTATACCCACCCCACCATAGTTGAGAACTATGGGATGAACACCCCCATTTTCATGAGGGAGGGTGTATATTTTCATCATCCTAGTGGGAGGATATATGGATGCTTATTGGATCTTCCATACTCCCTATTCTAGGCATCGGTATCCCAAGACTCTTTGGGTAGGTGGTGGTGAGGTTGTGAGGCCCATCTGTCTGTTGGTGAGGTGTGCTTTCCTGGGTGTCTATGGGATGGGATATGGTGTGCATTCCAAGGTATATTCAAGATGAGATATGGTTGTGGACCATGTGTCTGTGGGAAGAGTGTGGTATGGTTATGGACCAGATGTCTACATGTAGGACATGGTGAACTTCATTTTACCAGGTTCTAGGACAATATCTTAGGCCCAAGAATATATGGGTGGGTTGTGACGTGGGGCCTGTGGTATACTGTGGATGTGCCGGTACATTTTCCATTAGGGTATGATTAGTTAACCAATGGGAAGTGGTGTAGGTTACCCTACTATCGATGTTCTTACTATATTACTTTACATACCTTGCATTACATGGTGAGTGTTCCTTTGGTGAGGTTGGGATATCTAAAAACCTTGTTTGGTGTGGTTGGTTCTTCTATTTTCTCACAAGAGAATTAGTATGGTTCACCCACTTGTGTACAAGAGCCTTCTGTTTTCCTACTAACTATACTTGCATGCTCACCCTACATTATAAAATTTATTTCATGTTTCTAGGATGACTACAAAGACCATTATGGGAATTAATAGCTCAGACTATGGGATTGATTCTTTTTCGCTACTTTGATTTACTTTTGGGTATTTAATTTGGATTCTTTTCACTATATTTGTTATAGTTTTGTTTTAAATATACACGCGGGTTAGATTTTGGTTTCCTTATATATATATATATATATATATGTCTTGGAGTTGTTTTGGGTTGTACCATCTTATCTATAGATCTTGTTTTCAAATAACTAGGGTAATTCCACCCATATTTTGAGAATGTATATACACTTGGTGCTTGTTGCCAATGAAGAGCCTACTAGAGGTGGGACTCAGGGGTTATTGTCTATCATTTTCATCATTAAAAAGGATGGTCATGACAAATTAACTTCCTTTCTCCATCATGAAAATAGCGGGTCATGGCATAATGGTATCAGAGGTTATGGTCGAGAGATAGGATGAAGTTTGGAGTTTGGAATATTGAGGATTTCATGGATTAGTAGGGAAATAGTTTTAGGTGTTCATAGTGCGTGACATTGGTTAGGAAAGAACATCTTTCACATGATATTTTTGTCCCCCCATTATCTGACATAAGGACTCTGAGCCTACCGAACGACCAAGTGAGGCTACACCGTGTGAAGGGTAGAGACCCTAGAAAAAGGTATGTGCATCATAATGACTCATTTTTTTGTCAGAATTGTTTTTTTGGGAAATTGAAATAAATAATGGGTCAAAAGAGTAAAAATGAATCTTAAATAAAATTCCATACTACTCAGGTTTAGGAATTCTTTGCTAACCTTTTAGCTATGGAACCTGATGTCCGTCCATGAGTGTATTAGGAAGTCGAGGCTCACTAGGACGATCTGATTAATTGGTGGAGTTTTGATCTAGTGAAGATGGAAGACCAATGGCAATAATATTACGTTCTTTCAAGAGGCATGATTTGGGAATTAATGTGGGTAGTGTTTCAGATATGGAGATGGAAAGATGACTCGAGGCACTTGGGATCACGATCAGTATGATATGGGATCTAACATAGTACAGGGTTCATTTGGTCGTGATCCAGATGCGAGGATCTACATGTTAGGGGTGGAAACTATACTTGGGGGAGAGGAAGGTTCTTGACGTTTTGTGGGTCCATTTCAGGAAAGAGTTCTAAGTGGAATTACTTTCATTGACCATGATGGATGAGATGAGGCGGTAGTTACTCACCCTACAATAGTGCAATATGTTGGTAAGAGAGATGGGGATCTTGTTCAATGATCTCCTTATTTTTTCCCCGTATCTCTTTTCATATTAGGTGTCTCATGTGAGATGCTTAGAGGAAGAACTTCTTCATTCTCTCTTGTATTCGGTTACTCCCTTCACCTTGCCGACAAACTTGGAGGTCCAAAAGAAGGTGAAGGTCGTTGTGTGGATGCACTCATGATGAGGTATACCATGATAGGTGAGCCATGAGAGTTCTTTAAAGTAAACGTTGTCAGTAGAAGGACACATGTGCCAGAGAAATGGAGATTTTGAACATTAGAGAGTTGACCTCAGTAGTTTTACTTTCGACCTTCTAGTCCTTTTTCCTTTATCGTGAACTGGGTACAAAGGTGTTTTTATTGTGGGGAGCATGGAAATATTCAGAGTCAGTAACCAATGGTGTTTTGAGCTTAGTATAGTGGTGGTGGGAAACTTCATTTCCTACCTCATAAGCAGTTACGAGCCAGGCCATTTCAGCAGTTGGGACAACATGATCTTGCTCCTTCTATGGGAGACTGAGTATGTGGAGTTTGACCTTAGGGTGTTCTCATTTACTTCAACTTGAGTATGGACAAGGAGGCGGTTGTCAGTAGATGGGAATAAGGGTCAGAAATGGTCAGTTTCATGCTGTAGAGGTTGCTATTCCAATTGGGATGGAGATGGTTAGAGGTACGACCAGATTGGTCAATAGTATTTCCTGGTATTTGATTGATTTAGGAGCTTCACTCTCCATTTTTTCACCTGGTCTATCTCATTCTATGGGAATATACATAGAGGGGTCTTATGTACCACTGGTGTTGATTACCCCAGTCATATGTTAAACCATCTTGTTTGATGTATATCAGGGATGTAGGATGAAGGTGGTTTTGCATCAGTCCTGTGGGGTTATCTTCTTGATACATATGCAACCATACAATTTCATCCTTCGCATCAATAGGTTGTATTCTATGGATGATGTTATCAACAACTTATAGGGTAAAGTCATGTTTTCAAGCATGGATGGCCAGTGTGTGGCCTTCGTTAGCGATCCAATTTTTTAGGTGGGAAGTCAGCATGTGGAGCCTCTTATTTCCTTTTTGGATGAGCTATCAATAGAATCTATTAATGATGATATGGTGGAGGTTACCATCTATTTTGGGGATTTATTGGATATCTTTATTATGAAGGTTGTGACTCTACCCCCTCAATGTGATGTTGAGTACGAGATATAATTACAGCTCGGTGCTTGTCCGATTTCAATGGCTCTTTATCAGAAGACCCCTTCTAAGTTACAATATTTGAGGATTCAGATTGATGTACTAATGAAGAAATGATTTATTCGGCCCAATGATTCACCGTGGGGTGCTCCAGGGTTCTTCATAAATAAGGCGTATTGTGGTATAAGATTTTTCAAACAATACGGGAGGATGAATCAGGTTATGGTCAAGAATGGTTACCCCATCCAAAGGACAGGTGATCTTTTCAACCAGATGATAGGAAAAAGTTGGTTGTCTAAGAATGATCTACAACATGGATATCAATAGTCGATGTTCAGGGTGGGTGATATCCTCAAGACTACATTTAGGTGCAGGTGTGCGCACTTTGAGTTCATCATTTTGTTGTTCGGTGTTACTAATGCACTTGTTCAATTCCTGGGGCTCATGAACTCTATTTTCCATGTGTAATTTGTCCATTTCATCATCGTATTCATCAATGACATCCATATATAATCATTTTTGAGGAGGATCATATCGATTATCCCATGTTTTTCTTGATGTTTCTTCAACGCTGCCAGCTCTATAATTGGTTGTCCAAGTGTATGTTTTGGGAATGGGAGGTACATTTCCTCGATCATGTGGTGTCACATAACGGTGTAGCAGTGGACCCATCGATGATCGAGGAATTTTATTCTTGAGAAGCACCTGATAATGTTTCATAGGTTCATAGTTTTCTCTATATTGTAGGATATTACTAGAGATTTATTCATAATTTATTTGGATTTATAGTTTCATATATAGATCTATCCCGAATGAACTAGGCTATTGTGTGAAGTGAATAGTTCCAGGCTGTGTTCGACTATTTTAAGGGGAAGTTGGTCAGTGATCCAGTGTACTAGTTTCTATAGGAATGGGAGATTTTGGAGGTGTTTTCTGATGATTCCCATATAGGCTTGGGATTCATGCTGATGTAGTAGAATGGGGGTTATCTCTTATGGGTCTAGGAAGTTATTTCTCCATGAATTTAATTATTACACCCATAATCTGTAGATAATAGAAGTCATGTTTGTGCTGAATTTGTCGAGGAATTACCTCATTGAGGATTGCATTGTGGTCTTCATGGAACATAAGATCTTGAGGTATAACTTTTCCCAATGATATTTGAACTTGAGACAATGAAGGTGGTTGGAGTTTCATTAAGACTATGATTTTGAGAACTCCTTCCCCTTAATAAATGGAAATGACATGAATAATGCCTTGAGAAAGAAGTCAGAGGAGGAGGTTGTTCAAAAATATACAGATTCCTAGAAGGTGATGGAGGAGTTGGGATCCTTGGACCAAGGTGAAAGAGTGGATGGTGTCAAATGATATTTGTTTAAGATGATAGTTCAGTTTTCTCTAATCGAGTAGGTGGAGGATTCATAGTGGTGAGACATAGAAGTATAGGTGATTCACAACCGCGTTGAACATATTGGCACTCCCGGGGATTGTCAAAGTATGGTCAGAAATGGATGTTGTTCTGAGGAAGGTTTTTTTCAGTGGTGATGCATTAGTAATTCAACCATGAGTTTCATTTCTCACCCTTAGCAGTACACCCATGAGTTTACAAGATGTATCCTAGATTTTAGAAGCATTTTTTGTGGGCATAATGGAAACAAGAAGTAGTAGAGTTTGTGGCGAAGTGCTTAGTGTTCTAGCTGGTGAAGGTTGAGCACTGTGTTCTCGGTGTTTTATTTGATCCCTTAGATTTCCCTGAGTGGATGTGGGATGAAATATCAATGGATTTCATTTAAGAGTCATTGAGAGCCAAAAAAGGCTATGATGATATCTAGGTAGTTGTGGATCAGCTGACGGAATCAGTGCACTGCTTGCGATTAAGGAGTCCGGCATTGTGGATTCCATATAAATGATGTATGTGGATGAGGTGGTGTGGTTGCATGGAGTTCTAATATCCATTTTTTTGGATTGGGACACATGTATTACCTCACAAGTCTGGAGGGGTTTCATCATGATTTTGGAACATTATTATGGTTCCACACTTCTTTCCACCCTCAAATGGATGGAAAGATAGAGTAGACCATCCATACCTTGGAGGAAATGTTACATGCATGTGTCTTGGACATTGGTGGATATTGGGTGCAATAAATTCTCTTCGTAGAGTTCTATTACAATAATATTTATCTCTCTTCTATTGTAATTCCTCCATTCAAATCCATGTATGGAAGACTGTTTCATTTACCTTTTTTCTAGACAGAGGTTGGGGATACAACTCCTCTTGGTCCCAAGGTAGTGCAGAGCACAAAAGAGATTGTTCAACATTTCTAGGAGGGGATGAAAGTAGAACAAGACTGGTAAAAGTCATATGATAATCATAGGAGGAAACCCTAGGATATCAGCTTTGGGACCATGTTTTCATGAAGGTTCCCCCTTGATGTTCGCAGTGGAGGTTTAGTAGATGTAGAAAGATTTCTCCCAAGATCATTGGACCCTTTAAGGTATTGAGGTTCATTAGTGAGGTGGTATACCATGTTGCACTACCACTGATGTTTGAAAAGGTCTGAAACATCTTTCATGTCATTCATATTATTCGGTACCTTCCTGATGAATCCCATTTAATTGAATGGGGATAGTTGGATGTCAAAGATGATGTGACATTAAGGGAGAATCTGTTAGGGAGATAGGATCGTTGAGAGAATGTGCTACATGGATTGACCATTCCATTATTTTGTGTGTTGTGGAGGCATGGTGTCCTGGAGGAGAGTACATTGGAGCAAGACACAAAAATGCATTCCCAGTACCCAGAGTTATATTGAGTTCTTCATTATTATGATTTTTTTGTGATGTAAATTTTTGACCTGTTTTTATAAGATGAGTTGTTTCATTATTCCCTATTATGAGATAAATTCCTAAAATGTGAAAAGGTGAAGACATGATTCCTAATCGAGATGCATTATTTAAGATGCGATTAAACCTGTGCGATCGAGTAAGTGATTCCCAGAGTAGATAATGTCTTGTCACAGAGGATGGTATTCTATGATTTGTGTGTTTGGACTGTGTGGTTTTTCTGCCTGTGTGGTCTGTCTTCTTGTTGGTTGGGTTAACAGATGTCAGAGGAGGTGTGGTTGGATATTGAGGTTTCACTACATCATTTTAACAACATAAGGTGTTTTATCAATGAGCTTTGATGTTTTTTTAATAGTGGTGTTTTGAGTGTAGTGGGGTCCTTGAGAGGTATCCCATGGGGTTGTTGTTCATACCCCTATTTTTCCTTCTTGGTTGGGATTGGAATTCTTGAGGGGGAGAATAGTTTCATAGGTATCTGATATAATGACTAGGACCTCTCTAGTTCATTAATTTTTGAAAATATTGTGTTTTTGGGTGTTCTGGGAGGTAATAGTGACTCATTTAAGGAGTTTTCCAAAATTATTGTTTTTCCAATGGTATGTTATCCTAATGGTTAGTTATGTCGATGAACCGCATCACTCACTCGCAATGGTGGTTTAGGACCACTGAGTCAGGAACGATAAGTTGTAAAGGTAGGTTGCGATGGTGATTCCTAACAATGACTCACACTGGTAGGTCACCAGCGGTGACTCATCTAAAAGTGACTCATTCTGTGATAGCTCATCCAATGGTGATTCACCCTACAATGAATCATCAACTGATATCTCATCTAATAGTGAGTCACAATAGTGACTCACTCTAGTACGTCTCTAGTGGAGACTCATGATAGTGACTCTTTCGACGGTGATTCATACAATAGTGAGTCACCTAACAATGACTCACCAAATAGTTATCAATCTCCATAGTTTTTCAAAATTATAGTTTTCCCAGTTTTTCATTTTTCACACCTTCAATGTTTTATTTGATGTAAAATGAGTCTAAAACCATATTTAAGTTATTATTAATCAATTTTAATGGATATAAATTTTATCTTTAAATTCATAACACTCTGGAGGCTTTTATATAGACATAATGTGTGGTCTTGATCGTGATTCGTCTTTAATATCTTTTGAATCTATTTATTCAGTTGTTATACGATCTGGCCCTTCTAAAGACAAAACACAATATTACATGTATGGTTCCCATTACTCTTGACACCAGTTATCCCTGAACCTTTCTTCCTTGAGGTTCCAGCCTTCTTTGTTTCACCATTTTATCTCATTTCCATTAAGCCTTACACACCCTTGTTTGGTGTGGGGTTGGTTAATGAATGTCGTATTGTGGAAGAATATATGATACCATGTTAATAAAGATAATTAAATTATTTTAATGATCAACATTTATGGATGTAAAATAGTGACTTGTGTTTTGTTTTGTTATCTATTGATATTGCGGTTTATATGGGCTAATCACCCACTGAAAATCATGGTCATCGATGGTCTTTGTTTGTGAACCTAGATTATATTGTGAATGCATATTATTGGTATTCTATTTATAGAATTTATATATAAATAATTTATTATCCACACATACCAAGTTAAATAAATGGATTCATCCAGATAAAACTTAATCTAAGATGACCCCTGAATTATCAAAGTGGAATTAAAGAATGAGGGTTTTCTAAATATGAATACACCATTCCTTATATTGCGTGTCTATTTGGGGTTTTGTTCCTTCTTTTTCATTGTGAGGGTTGAGTGGTACTACATTTGGGAGTGTAGGTATGTGTATGGGGTGGTTTGGGTGGGGTAATGGAATCTCAGGTTGAGAGATTATTTTTTTCTGAAATGTTTGAGTAGTGTTGTGCTGTGGGACTACACCGGGTTGTGGATTGTTGTGTTTTTTTGGTGTTATGGGGTTATATGGTGGGTTTAACTAGTTTTTTTTTACAATGAGAGGTGTTTATGGGTGAGGGTATGAGATGGTGGTTGTACTATTTTGAATGATGGTTTCAGTGGGATTACTTTGAATAATGATGATGTAAGTGGTTGGTATCTTTTCTAAGTGGGGATGATGTGTGGGGTGAGTCGTTTATCAAGGATTTCTTATTCTATTTGGCATGGTAGTGTTGTTGGTTGTGTGATGTGGTTTTTAGTTTCCCAAGTATGGATTGAACAAAAAAGATACAGTCTTAATAAAAGTTTAATTGAATTGGTGTTAAGGTAAAGAGGTTGTGAACCAAAACCCTTTTATCAACATCTGAAGTGACTATTACTGGTGTTCATAAATTCATTTAGAGGCAAAAGAAAATTTAGTTTTGTGGTCTGGTTTTTTTTGAAAAAACACATAGGGTGGGATGAGATTTTGATAGCTATATATATACTTATATTTCCTTGTTATTTCTATATATAACCCACCCTAGTTTAGAACTATGTGTCGAACTCCCCCATTGTCATAGGGGAGGGTGTCTTTTCCAAACATCCTAGTGGGAGGACAGATGGATGGTTATTATACCTTACATGCTCCTTATTTTATTCATTTTTATCCCAAGACTCTTCAGGCATGCTGTGTTGAGGTTTTGAGGCCCAGGTGTCTGCTGGTGAGGAGTCATTTTGTAGGTATTTCTAGGATGAGATGTGGTGTGCTTTCCAAAGTGTCTTTGGGATGAGGGATGGTTGGGGTTGAGGTGTCTACAGGCAGAGTGTGGTATAGTTATTTCATAGGTGTCTATGGGTGGGACTTGGTGAGTTTCATTTTCCAAGGTTTCAGGACTAGCTCTGAGGCCCATGTGTGTGCGAGCGGGTTGTGATGTAGGGCTTGTGGATGAGTGTGGAAGCGCCATGACCATTTCAGTTAGGGTATGAGTAGTTATCTAGTTTGAAGTGGTGAAAGTTACCATATAATTAATGTGATTAATATATTAAATTACTAGAATTTTTTAACGTTTTTAGCATTCCTTGTTTAGTTGGGATTGGCAAGAATACCTTGTTAGGTGTTGTTGGTTCTTCTGTCTTCTCATAGGAGAATTAGTTTTCTTCTCCCACTTGTGAATGAGATAGTTTGGTTTTCTTAATGTGTATACTTGTATACTCACACTAAATTATTAAACTAATTTAGGTTTCCAGGATGACTATGGGGACAGTGTTTAGCATTACAATCTCATACTTTTGGATAGTTGTTATGTCGCTACTTATATTTTTTTTTGGGAATCTAATTTGGAGTATTTTCATTTTATTTCTAGTAGTTTATTTAAATAGGCATGTGGGTTTGATTTTAATTTTATTATATATATATATATATGTGTGTGTGTGTGTGTGTGTGTCTTGGAGTTAATTTGGGACGAACCATATTATCTCCCACTCATGTTTTCAAATAAAAAGAAAATGCATCCCATATTGTCAGAATGTATATACCCTTGGTTCTAGTTTCCACCAAGGATCCTACTAGAGGCAGAACTCTGGGGTCATTATATCTCTTTCCTCATTTCTAAGAAGGAATATTACGATAGTTTACCTTAATTTCCCCATGTTGAAGATGGTGGGTCATGAAATTATTGTGGTGGGAAATTTTTTTTCATCATATACATTAAAATAGAAAATTCCATTTTTCTTTTTGTTAAAATGGTATGTATAAAACACGTAAAATGTTTCCTTTTGGAAAACATTAAAATGACATCGAATGAGATATAAAATTTCCATTATAAATTTTTTATATCCATATAAAAAATCAATAAAATTGATTTCAAAATATAGGAATGGAAGATAATGTGTTTCAAAACATATTAAAAAAAATATTTTTTAAAATATTGTCCCTTACATTGCATATGTCTTGCCACGTGTGTACTTTATCTTCATTTTCTTCAAAAAACATCCATAGGTTAGCACCAAAATCCTCATTATGATGGATTTATAATCGAATCATGGATTATAGGATGTTTGTATGGAAGTATATAAGAAATTTGGGTAGGTATTGGATGATCCAAATGTTATTTATGGTGTTATGAGGAGAGTAAAGGGGTGACCTTTTATTAGTGAGGTTAGTGAGACACTTATAATTTTTGGAAAGAAAGAGGTGTACCAACGTCTTTTTATGAAGAAATGACATAATATATACCAATATAGATATTTAGTTGAGAAAAGGACTATGTATGAAAAAATAGCATTTAGAAAAGTTTTTAGGTCATTTCAATGCTTATCTTTTTAGTTTATCCATGCTAAAGCCCCTTTTACCTTAATCGAAATAAAATATTTTTATTATTTTATCTATTAATTATGATAGAAAATTATGTTAGACCTATGATATAATATAATTTTTTTACAAATATTGAATCCATTTTACCAAATTCAATTCAAATATGTGGAATAATTTAATTAAAAATAAAACCCACAGATAAGATGAAAAATCAGTATTCATTAAAAGTAATTTTCCATCATAATATGATTTTATATTAACTGAAAGTCTTGTAATAATCATCGTTCGAATATAAAATAATATTTGTTGATATATAAAAATTAAATTTATTTTAACATATTACTCATTATTTTTCTTTTTAATGAATAAAAATAGAGAAACATTATGCCCTTTAAAACATTTTTTAATAAATGCCCGTTTATAAACAAAAAAAATAAAAAATACAAAAATACTATATGAGGATGATTATATATTAATTAAGTGGATTAAGTCTAAAAAATATTAATATTATTACATTAAATAATATTCAAAATATTATTGTACTTTTAAATTACTAATTTTTTTTAAAAGAAACGAAAATTTTACAAAAATAGGGAATTTTCACTATTCACTGAAAAATCAATATTTTCTAAAAAGTACAAATTTTTCAACCTATGTTATTTTTGAAATTATGAAATAAAAAATGAAATTAATTTTATAAATATAAAATTCTATTATTTATAAATTATAATTTCTAACAAAATGTTATAAGAAATGATTTTAATTAAGATTTTTTTATTTTAAAATTTCTTAATATTTTTATAATGAATATAACTATCTCATTCATAAATATTACTAATCTTGAAAATAATTATTATATCATTACCTTAGTTGTTACATAATCCCCCCCTTTTGAAATTTCAACCTCTAAATATAATTAACTTTTTATACTAGTGGGAATATCGTTCTCTCATAGCATTTTTCAGATTTCCATGTTACTTCATCAACCATATGTTTTTTTCCAAAAAAACAATAACCCGGTGAATCACATTATCCCCTGATTCATGCTCTCTATAATCATGAATCACTATATGTTTTTCCTCATAATAAATATTCCCTTCCAAAAAAACTACATTAGGTGTCAAAACATGATATGAATCTAGCACACATTTCTTTTACATTAAAATATGAAAAACATTGTGTACCTGGAAAAACTCAGAGGCAAGTCCACTCGTTAGGAAACTGAATCAACATTCTCCAGGATTTTATAGTTTCCAATAAACCTTGATCATAACTTTATCTTTTTTTTCATAAATTTGTAACTCTTTTCTAGAGAGATACTTTAAGAAAACCATGATCACCTATCTCAAAAGAATGTTCTTTTCATCCCATAATCCACATAACTTTTCCATCTACTCGAATATTTCCACATATACTATTGAAAAATATTCATCTTATCAACCAATTCCCCAAAAACCTATTGTCCCATAAATTTCCTTTCTTATACATCATCCCTAAATTTTGGAGTCTGTAACTATTTTCCACATAATGCTTCAAATGGTTCCATCTATATACTGGAATGAAAACCACTGTTATAAAAAAACTCAACTAAAGAAATATGTTGATCTGAATTTCCTTAGAAATCCATTGATGAAGCTATAGTAATTTCTTTGAAAGTATAAATCATTTACTCAGACTGTCAATCCGTTTGAGGATGAAAAGCAGTAATACCATTTAATTCTAGACCCAATGTTTTATAATATTATTCCAAAAAATAATAAGTGACCTTGAGATCATGGTTAGATAAAATGGAGACAAGAACACTTTATTATCTAACTATCTACTTGAGATACAATTGATAATACTTATCCAAATAAATAATACCCCAAATGGGAAGTAAATTAATAGATTTAATTAATCGATCAAAAATTATCGAACTCAAATTATTTCCTCTAGATTTATTTGTAAATTAGACTATTAAATCCATCTATATATTAAAGATTTTCACTATGGTATAGTAAAAAGAATAATAATCCAATTAGGTAATTATTTATTCAACTTAACATAACTAAAATCCAAACATTTCTTGGTAATTTCGACAGTTATTATTTTCATTTCATCCCACTAGTCACACTCTTGAAGGTATCTATACATATTAGTACCACAAGGACAAAAAGAAAACATAGAACATTGCACTTCACTCAATAGGTCTCTATTAAAATAGCAATCACAAGGCATGAATTTTTTTTTCAATTATTATAACACCACCTTAATCAGTATTAAAATCTTGAAACATACCCTTATGAAGCAATTATACCTTTTCCTATAATTCCGAATCTTCCATATGAGCTTGCTTAATTCGTTATGACATAGATGACTGTACTGACACCTGAAACAAAAAATATTGTGTTTCTAAATGAAAATTTCCTAGTCCAAAATTCACAAAATCATTATGAAATGGTTCATGTTAAAAATATAACATTTTTAATGTCACGTTACTTTTTTGACTCACTGATTAGCTATTTTATCCTTTCCATGATGGTGACGAAATAAGCAGTCAAAATATATGATTAGTTCCAACCACCTTCTCTGTATCATCATTAATTCATTATGAGTAAATATATAATTTAATCTTTTTGATCTATAAATATTTCTTAGTTTTCATAATATAAATTATGCGTCAATATTTTTAAATCAAAATATGTGAGAACTAATTCTAGATCTCGAATAATCTAAAATAACTCACGAGGTTTCAGTGTGAAATAAATTTAATCAATTACTAGATCCTTATTCATTAGAAAAAAAACAAATCCCTACAAATAATTATAATTATAAATGAAAAATTCACCATTTCTATAAGGAATGTCCAAAATGGTGCATTCACGAATCTTTTCTTAAGCATGTGAAATCAAAAATAACTTTCATTCAACCATATGAATTTAACTTAATTTTGATTTAGCTTAGTTAATGGGATATATAACAGAGAAATTTTTTCAATAAACCATCTATAGTAACATGATAATCCAATAAAACTATGAATTTATATGAAATTCTTATGGCATGTCTATTTTTAATCAACTTTAGCTTTATTAGGTTAAATAAATATTCTATATTTAGAAACAATGTTTCTATGGAATGAAATTTCATTCCTCTAATATTTATACTTACTGAATTTACCATATATTATATTTTATTTTAATGTTAAAAAAACAATCCTCATGTGTATTCATGATTATAATGATTTTTAGAATATAGTAATATATTATAAATAAACACAACCACAAACTTATCTAAATATTCCTGAAAATTGTATTCATACGATCCATAAAGATAGATTATTTTTTAGATAAACCATAGTGTATAAAAAAATCATAATGCTCGTATCTAATACAACAATATTATTTTGTAAGGTTATCCACCTTTACATTCATCCAATGCAACCCAAACCCCAAATCAATCTTTGAAAAAAATATTATAATCCCTAGAGGTAATCAAACAGATCATCATTATGAGGAAAAGGATACTTATTCTTAATAGTGATGTTATTTGAATGTTTATATTCAATGATAAGAAGAATATAACTATATTTATATTTAGAAAATAAAATATGGGAACCCCATGGTGACTTGATAGGAAAAATAAAACTATTATCTAGAAACTCCTATAATTGAGTATTCCATTCTAAATGTTATACTTGATAAATTTTATAAGGGGGTTTATAATAGGCATATAATAATTCACTAATTCGGCATTAAAATCAACTTCTCAATCAATAATAAGACCAAGTAAATACTTTGGAAGAGAATCAATATATTCATTCACTACTGAGGCATCACTAATGTAAGCAGTTTTTTTTCTCTTCAATGACATGTTCTAAATAACTATCCCTACAATTTATTAAAAATTTATCCGCTTCATGAAATGTTATCAAAGGTATAAAATCATTTAATAATGATTTATTGGATCAAGAATTGATCTTACCATGGTAAACTAAAATAAAATCCATAAAAATAATAGAATAAAACATCATTATGGGCAGTTCAACTAGATTTTTAGAAAATAATATCCCACTAAATATATTAGGAAATCCCCAATAAATCATGGATTCATTAATATTTCCACCAGGTGTTTTCACTAAAAGTTATTTTTTCCTCTCATGAAATGTTCTTTCCAATTTTCTTGAAAATTCATTAGAAATGAAGGATTTTGAAAACCTAGAGTCAAACATGGTATTGTTATAATTCAAAAAAAAAGAATAACATATTAGCCAATACTTCACTTGACTACCCAATATCAACCGTAATAGTAGAAACAGATTTTTCCACTCCCTCTTACTTTTAATATTTCCAATTTACACCCTAAATAACCAAATTAGGACAAAAATTGGAATAACAATATAATGACCCAGACCCACTGGGTCCATTACATTTCCAAAACATGGCTCCACCGGTCACGATGGCACCATGACGGTCGCACACCATTCACGGTTGCACCGGTCACGATGGTACCCTGACGGTGGCCCCAGTTATGGTGGCTCCGTGACAGTCACACACCGCTCATGGTGGCACCATGATGGTGGCACCATTAGGGTGACACCGTGAGGGTGGCACCGTGTGCTCACCAAGCGGTCTTCATTCTTTTCCCAGTTCTGGGCTTTTCTGCCGCAACATATCTTTTGACGTAAAAATGATTTAATGCCCCCTTTCAAAGAAATTTAAAGCCCATACATAATATCTAAAATCTCCCAAGAGTTGGGAAACCCTAAACTTACCAAAATGAATTGTTTTTCCTCAGTTTCATTCCCTTCCCCGTACCTTCCAGTTTCTACCTTGTTATGTGTTTCCTTATGGTTAAAGGAAACTGTGTAACACATAGCCGTTATGACCCCCTTATGAGGATAATTGTTAAATGAGAATTCATTCCATCGTGTGTGACTGGACAACCATGTGGGGAACCAAAATCTATCTTTATATCCATTCAAATTTCCATATCCTATAACAATAGGATCTCATCCTTATATCACTTGGGAATTCCTTATTCTTCTTCGTCTTTGTTGGTCTCTTTTTTTCCTGGTGCGTTGGAGTTCTCTTTCCCAAGGTAAGTGGTGCACCATGCCAGAGCTTTTCTTCTCACCCTTAGAGTCCCTGACGTCCCACACCTGCAAGTCATGCATCCCTAGTTCTTGGCACGTGGAGAAGAACATTGATCATTGATCAACCAAGTAGGGAATTTCCTTCGTCTCTCCATATTGTTTATCATGCGAGGTGGGTACGCTACTATTTCTAGGGGAATGGATGAAACCGAACATTAAAAAAGATAATAAATAGACTGTTAAAGAATTATGGGGTGTGTCTAAAAGTCCTTTTTTACTCTTTTGTGATTGCTATATGTTGGGAATTATATGGTCTTATGCTCACTGAATATCATGGTTGTTGGTGGTCTTTCCTTGTGCACAAATGAACCCTTGTCTTCTATGATTATTAAAAAAAATTACATGGAAATTGGTTAATCACCTAAACTTAGTTGGTTAAATTTAAAACCAGGAAACATAAATCCTAGTGTGGTCACACCGGTTAACCAACGGAAAGAAGAACCTAATGAATGATGTGCTTGGACCTGGATGTTCCTCTACTCTATATTGGTATTATGTGTGTTGTTTTTATTGATGCTTATGGGGTGAAGTGGATGGGGATGAGATCCTCTATTGTGGCATGGTTTTTGGTTGTGAATCTGAAGCTGTGTGGGGCTATATCTCGAGGCTTGTTTTGGTTCAAGTACTTTGAGGGATCTCACTGATTCCTTTGTTGTTGTGACTTCACCAGAGAACTGGGTGTGAATGATTAAATTGTTTTTTGGATGTTTCTCTTTCTATGGATTGTGGTTATGAAGATTAGTTTCCCAGTAGTGAAAAATTTACATAAATGGGATCACTTGAACATGAAAGCAAGAATGGGTTAAGTGGGGAATTCGTTTTGGGAATGAGTATTGACTTAGACGTGAGTGTTTTGCCTTTCTTTTAGGAATGAATAATAATGTGGGTGTTTGTGCTTAGGTTGCATTTGGGAACCCTACATTGGGATGAGTGCTTGTTACCTATACATATAATTCTAGTTCTTATGTTTCTTATTCGCGCCCCACCAATTTTGAGCACTTTGTGCTGAACACCCCCATTTCATGGGTTAGGGTTCTTTTCCCAACACTCCTATGAGTTTCTGGTTATTAGAACCTATTCTACTCCATTTCCCGAATATCCCAAGACTATTCAGGTAGGATGTGATGGCCTGAGGTATATTATATCCCAAGATTCATCAAGAAGGGTAGTTATGGTTGTTGGCCGAGGTGTGTGCGAGAAGGTTGTTTCCCAAGAGTCTTCAGAATGAGGCCCAGGTGTCTTCGGGCATGGTAGTAGTTATTCTGGACCAGGTGTTTGCATTCATGGTAACATGTGGTGGTTGAGGCCCATGTGTTTTCGGGTGGGATTGTGTTTGTTTCCCAGGTGTTTTCAGGGGGGATGTGTGGTTGTGGCCCAGGTGTGTGCGGGCAGGGTGTTCTAGTGGGACATCAGTGAGAATGGCGGGAGAGGTTCGATTCGTAGGATGTCTTCAATAACCAGTGGGAAAGTGGCACGTGGTACCCAAATATCGATGTTCTATTACTATATATTTCTTGACTTGCGTTATTTGGGGAGTGTTCCTTGGTGAGGCTTGGGTGGATAGTTTTCCTTTCTAGGTTCTTTGGTAATCTCTTTTCTCACGGGGCATTATAATTCCTCCCTACTTATGCATGAGAGACTTTGGTTTTCCCTACTGAGTATACTTGTATGATCACCCTACGTATATAAAACGGTTTTCAGGTTTCTAGGAGGACTTCAGGGATCGTGAAGGGTCGTACTAGTTCAGACGTTGGGAGAGTTGTTGTTTCTATTTTTCTTTCTATTGGTACTTCTATTTGGGGTTTTCTTTTACTTGTGTAACATTTAATTTTGGAACATGCATATGAGAATGGCTTGTTTTGGCTTTACCTGTACCTCCACTTTTGGTGTTGTTGGGATTTACTATCTTATATCCTGGTCCTATTAAATAAAATTGGTAATGCATTCCATCTTTTGTGTGATTCTATACCATTGGTGCTAGTCGCCACTCCGGGTCCTATTGAAGGAGGGTCTTGGGGGTCATTATATCTCCTTCAACATGAAGAAGGAAGGGTCTGGAAACCTATTGTCCCTTCTCTCATCATGGTGATGGTGGGTTGTGACAGAATGGTATCAAAGGAAGGTTGAGAGATAGGATGGAGTTCGGGGTTAGGAATAGTGAGGATTGCATGGGATGGTAGGGAAATAGTTTTGGATGATCTTGGTGCGTGAAATACGCTAGGGAAGACTAGCTAGGACATGGGATTTTAGGGCCCCCCGTGATCCGATGTAAGGACTCTAGGCCTACCAAACGACCAAGTAAGGAAACACTGATTTCAGGGTAGAGACCCCAGGTAAGGTACATGCATCATAATGACTTATGTTCTTGTGTTTCATGGTAATCATATGGATTTAAAATGAATAAGATGTCTAAGAAAATTTAGGAATAATATTCTACACTACTCGGGCTTAGGAATTCCTTGTTTACCTTGCAGCTATAGTGCCTAGGAGACGACCACGAGTAGTGTGGGCGATCGAGGCCTAGGAGGTTAACATGGCTGATCGATAGAGGGATGGCTGAGATGAGGAGGATGATCAGTGGTAGAATACGCTTTGTGCCTTTCAAAGGAAGACCCTCGGGATGTACGACGACAACATCTCTGACGTGGAGACCGAGAGCTGGCTAGAAGAGCTGGTGATAGCTTTCATCTTGATCTGGGCTCTGACGAAGTACTGGGTTCCTCTGACTGTACGCTAGATGCATGGAGGAGCACCTCACTGGTGGATGCTTTATCTTTGGGAGAAGAGGGAGGATGAGGTTACGTGGACTGACTTTGAGATAGAGTTCCGGGCGGAATTCCTCTCCACCACAATGAAGGCTAAGAAGAGGCTGGAGCTACTCTCTCTCTAGTAGGGGAGAATGACAGTGAGAGATTTGGGGATCAAGTTCAAGGATCTCCTTTGCTTTTCTACGAACCTTTTTACGGATGAGGAGTCTCGGGTGAGATGTTTAGAGGAGGCACTCCGACCATCTATTCAGTATGTCGTTACTCCCTTCACCTTACCGACATACATGGAGGTCAAGAAAAAGGCTGAAGTAGTGGAGAGGATGCACACGCTGGGAGGTGTATTGCGATAGGGAATCCAGTTGGTATCATCGAAGGGGAAAGCCATAAGTAGCATGCCTCCAGCATAAGGGCCCTCTAGGTTTTGACCAGTATGGAGCAGGCCTCAGCAGTTCCAGTTCTGATCTCTCAGACCTCGCCCTTTCCCTTTGGGGCCATGACCAAGATGCTTCATTTGTGGCAGCCATGGGCACCTTCAAAATCTGTGCCCAGACCGATTATAGTACAATGGGGGTGGGCCAGTGCAATACCCCCCCATCCACAACGGTTTCCAGACATGCCCTTTCAGTAGTAGTAGTAGGGACAGCGACCTCCCACTCCTCCAAGGGACAACGTCGCACGAGGAGACCGACCTCAAGGCGCTCAACATGGACATCGACCAGGGCACAGTCGAGGAGGCGGCCAATAGGTGAGGGGCAGGGGAGCTGGGCATGGGCAGTTACATGCCATGGAGGCAGCAGCTCCAGTAGGGCTGGAAGTCATTCGAGGTACGGTCATCTTGTTTAGTACTCTTACCTATGCTTTGTTCGATACAACATCTTCTCACTCCTTTATTGCACCTAGTCCAGCCCATGCTCTGGGTCTAGTTGTTGTGAGACTTCCAGTTCAGCTGGTGTTGAGGACACCTGTTCGGGTCCAGATCGACATGTATTATGTCTGTCGAGGGTGTAGAATGGTGATAGGGCCACATCAGTCAATTAGGGATCTTCTTCTGTTGTAGATACATCCATACGATATCATCCTACGCATTTACTAGTTGTTTTCTGTATGTACCGTTACTGAATGCTCTCGTGGTAGGCTTGTGTTTTCATACATGGGCGGCCGACGTGTGACTTTCATTAGCAAGCAGGGTTTCCAAAAAAGTAGTAGGAGAGAGGATCCCATCCTTTCCTTGTTACCCGAGCTATCAGTAGAGTCGGTGGATGTAGAAATGGTGGAAGATCTAGGGTGTAAAGACCCGTAAAATTCAAGGAAATTTTTTTCTTAATTTTATTTTGAATTTTACAAGAACGCGGTTTCTGACGGCACCTGATTCTGAGGCCCGGTGTGGCTGGAATCATTTTCTAATGTTTGGCTTAGGTACATTCAGTGAACGAACGAGCGAGTTTTTCTAACTTTTGAACCGGTGCTCGGAATCTAATTCCAAGGGCACCAATTGAATCACAGCGCCGACATTTGCTTAGAAACACCTTTTTTGGAGTTGCGTTTTCTCGGGTGTGGTTTTTAGTTTTTGGGGTTATGTTACGAAATAAAATAAAGTGGTATGACAACTTTATTTTATTTCACATAAAACTACTTAAAGACACTTAAGCTAAGTTGAAGCGGATAGGGTGGAACCCAAAATAGCCTACCCTCTTGGTAGGATATTTTTGAGGTGGAGCCCGGACAAGCCCCACCGTTCTTTTCCTCTAAGTAACGCACCCGTGAAAACCCCTTTTTAATGAAAGTCAACTGGTGCATTTTCTTAATTTCATAACTCCCCTATTAATTGGACAGTTAAGTTGTTACCATTAATTCATCGAATTAATGGTTTGTTTCTTAACTTGTTTTTCATTTGTTGGCATACGAATAAAATAAGACCAACGCATGTCTTTCTTGGGTGTGACTTGTTGAGATGAATTGGAGAAACTCTACCTTCATCCTCCTTCGCGAAGAACATGAAGAATGTGAAACACATGAAGAACACGATGGCGACGAAGAACACCGAACCCTCGGAGATCGATGACATGACGCCGTGTACCGTGACGCCGACGAATCTCCTTCCGCGACGTTTCTTCTGTGACAATCCTTCCCCGCGACAATCTTCGATCAACAACGATTGAGGTAGGGGATTACAGATCTTTTAATTTTCCTTTTTGGATTTTATCCTCAACATGGGTTTAAACGTGCAATTAAATCTGTGTGTTTTCTTTAACCCTCGGAGATCATCGACGCGGTGCCATGTTCCTCGATGACGCGATTCCCCTTCCACGATGCGAAGATCCTCTTCTTCCGCAACAGTCAATTCTGTGAAGAACTCCCATTGGACGACTACGACGAGGTAGGGGTTGATTCTTTTAAATATTTGTGTTCTTTTTTCACCTGCGGCGTTGATTAAAAATTGTTGCGAGACCTTTCAAACCACTAACACGGTGGGTGCGGACTAACGAACAAGTACGAACGCACCCCTCCTTTCGTTCTTGGTGTGCGAAACGGCGGACGTCGACAAAGCAGGTTGCTCGGGCGATGCGAGGTCCTCACAGTGAAGAACGGACCCCGAGAGGACCTTTGGCGAAGATGACGCGAATTTCCGACCACCTGAACTTGTCCAGTGGTCCGCGGAGCAGCCCGCCCGCGCGCCACGCCGGCACGGCGGCTCCAGTGGTAGATGGCGGCGGCGCCCGGCGTGCCACCGGAGGGAGCCCCCGCGGCTGAAGCCACCGTGGCAGCAGCGCGGTCCCGCGATCATGCTAGACCGTAGGAGCACAGGACGCGGCCGACTGCCGCGTCTGCTGGAAAGGGCGGACCCACGTGGGGTCGCGGCTTCTAGACGCGGGGGCAGCGCGCCCCCCGCCCGCGGCTCGGCCCTAACTGGCCGAGCCGACCCGCCTGGCGGCCGGGCCGCGCCTGCGACTGCCGGTCCGGGTCGTGCCCAGGCCGGGCCGGGCCACGCCGGCCGGGTTAGACCCAGACCCGGGTCGGGTCGACCCGGTTCGGGCCGACCCAGGGGGTTGGGCCGGGTCGGTACGGGCCCAGACCCCCCGTTTTCAGACTTTTTCGGTCTTTTGGTCATAACATGAGTTACATGCCTCCGATCGATGCGCCTTCAGTGTCTATGTGATCCTTTGATCGAGTCGGTCATTTCGGTATATCGCACTCAAGGTTTCGGAGTACTTTGGGTTTGGCCGCGTAGGTTCGTAAATGAAACCAACCGGGCCCTCGGAGCGGAACCGCTTATAACTTGAGCTCCGGACGTCCAATTGACGTGCCTTCGACTTCGTTGAATTCCTATTGATGAGACAGAACTTTTGGCTTACCCCGCTCGAGGTTTGGATACCGTCGGAGTGCGGTCAGGTTGGTTCGCTCACAAAACCAACTGGGCCCCAGGAACGAAAAAGCCAATATCTCACAGACCGGGCATCCGATTGACGCGCTGTCTATCTCTTTGAATTCCTATTGATGATATGGAACTTTTGGCATACTTCTTCTGAGGTTTGGATGTAGTTGGATAATGGCTGAGTTGGATTGTACCTGAAATCCAACCGGGCCCCTGGAACCGAAAGGCTGATAACTTTTAGACTGGACGTCCGTTTGACGAACCGTCAGCGGCGTTGGTGATCACATGGAGAAACGGTCCCTATTAGTATACCCTATGAGAGTTTGGGGTATAGTTGAGATACAGCTGGGTTGGTTCGCACACGAAACCAACCGGGCCCCGGGGACGAAAAGGCTAGTAACTCACAGACCGACCATCCGATTGACGCGCCGTCTGTTGCGTTGAGACCCCTGTGACGAGGCGGTCCTTGGAGATACTTCTTCGTAGAACTTTGTGATACTTGTAGTATCGACTAGAAGATCGTGGAGCAGACCATACCGGAGACGATCATGTGGAGTACGGAGACCGTGTAGCCGACTGAGACCTGACGACTGCTTGACCGATCGACTCAGTGTGTTTCGGATAACCCAGCGGGGAGCCCTTGGTTGTAGCGGCAGACCCACAGCAGAGGAGTTCTTGGTTGTAGCGGCAGACCCGCGGTACTCAACAGAAGGAGTACCTCTGGAGGCAATGAGGGGGAGCGCTTGGTTGTAGCGGCATACCCACAGCGGAGGAGTGCTCGGTTGTAGCAGCAGACCTGCGGTACTCAACAGAAGGAGTGCCTCTGGAGGCTATGAGGGGGAGAGCTTGGTTGTAGCGGCAAACCCTTGTTGGGAAGCGCTTGGTTGTAGTAGAAGGCCCATAGTACTCTACAGGAGGAGTACCTCAGCAGTCTTAGGTTAGTGAGCAGTACCTCGGAGTCGTGGCAGGATCACTATACACTCCATAGACGGGGCTCTTCAGCAGTTACGGTTTCGATAATGAAAATCCTGGTTTGAGATGAGTCTATGACCTTTGTGTTTACCTCATGATTGAGATGGGTCACTTGATAACTTAGGTATATGTATGGGAATATACCTGGATAGTGGTTATCCATTGAATTCATAATCTTGTGTTTACTCATGATTGAGATAGGTTACTTGATAACTTAGGTATATGTATGGGAATATACCTAAGTAGAGTTTATCGATTGAGATCTTCATTGTGGTTATCCTTGTTGGTTTTAGTGAGACATTGAGGGTCTCGGGGTCCCTACTGAGTAGCTTACACTCACCCCTGCACGGGCTATGCCCGGACTACGTTGTGTTGGTTGCAGACGACGGACATCGCAGATCATGGTTGAGGCATTCGGAGCAGGACAGTACCTGGAGGTGGACCACTGGGTGGGACGTATTCGGAGCGGTCGGATGGACCCGAGGAGCAGTGGAGGCTATCTTTACCCACCCTTCAGGTGGGATTTCCAGTGGACATCTCGACGTTGCGACTTACTTTTCAGTTTCTGTTTTCCCTTCCAATTGTACTTTACTTTCAGTTTGGGTTTGTATACTGGCCCACTTACTTTTCCGCACTTACTGTTGTACTCAGTTTTACTTAGTGTTTACTTCTACTGCTTTCTTGCTCTGTGGTGTTTTTTTTACTTTACAAAGGAAACACCTTCCCTTTTTCAAGGATTTACGCCTTGGTGCAAGTCGGCAGCCCCAGGCCTATGGAAGGCGGGCTTGGGGTAGTCACGGCACGAGCCCCGAGGACGGGTCGTGACATAGGGGTCATCAGTGAGTGTATGGATGTCTTCCTGGAAGAGGTGGCGACACTACCCCCTTGGCGTGATGTTGAGTTTGGGATAGACATGAAACATTGTGCCCGTTCGATTTCGATGGCTCCCTACCAGGTGTAGCCTTCTGAGTTACGGAAGTTGCAAATTCAGATTGACGATCTGATGAAGAAGGTTTTTGTTCGACCAAGTGCGTCACCAATGGGTGATCCAGTCTTGTTCGCAAAGAAGTTAGATGGTGGTCTGAGTCTATGCATATACAACATTAGACTGAACCAAGTAACAGTTAAGAATCATTACCCCCTCCCGAGGGTAGATGATCTCTTTGACCAGCTAAGGGGAGCGGGTTGGTTCTCTATGATCGATCGGTGATCTGGCTATCACCAGTTGAGGGTGAAGGAGGGAGACATCTCAAAGACTGCCTTCAGATGTAGGTGTGGACACTTTGAGTTTGTAGGAATGTCGTTCGGCATTAAGAATACAACAGATATGTTTATGGGACTCAGGAACTCTGTCTTCCGGGAATACCTGGATCGGTTCGTAGTCATGTTTATTGACGACGTCCTGATCTACTCAGGGTCAGAGGAGGATCACAATGAGCACCTGAGAACAATTTTAAAGGTCCTCCAATAGCACCAAATCTATGGGAAGTTGTCCAAGTGCAATTTCTAGATGTGAGAAGTGCACTTCCTTGGGCACGTGGTGTCCGAGCAGGGAATAGCGGTGGACCCATCGAAGGTGGAGGAAGTTGTTTCTTGGCCAACACCCAAGAATGTGGCATAGGTTCATTGTTTCCTTGGACTGGAAGGTCACTACCAGAGGTTTGTACTCAACTTCTCCTGAGTTGCAGCACCTTTGACATCCTTGACCAAGAAGGACCAGGCTTTCGTATGGGATGGGCAGTGTGAGGCAGCCTTTAGCTATCTAAAGGAGAAGTTGGTAAGTTCCCCAGTGTTGAGGTTTCCAACATAAGGGGAGACATATGAGGTGTTCTGTGATGCTTCCGAACAAGGCCTTGAGTGTGTGCTGATGTAACGGCAAGGGGTGAGCTCCTATGGGTCTAGACAGTTACGTCCTCATGAGTGTAATTATGTCAGCCACGATCTGGAGCTTGCGGCGGCCGTTTTTACACTAAAGTTGGGGCATAATTACCTCATCGGGGAGCGCTTCGTGGTCTTCATGGATCCCAAAATCATGAACTATATATTCTCCTAGTGGGACCTAAACTTATGATAGCAAAGGTGGATGGAGTTCCTTCAGAACTATGACTTCGATATTTCCTACACCTCAGGAAAAGGGAATGTGGTGGCTGATTCCTTGAGTGGGAAGTCGCAGAAGGATGCAGTTCGAGAGTCGACATTCTTGGAAGGCGATGGAGGAGTTGGCTGCCCTAAACCTGGATGTATAGGATGATGGTGGTAGAGGTTTTTTATATTAGATAACAATGTAGTCTTCTCTATTGCGGCAGGTAGAGGAGTCTCAATGGGGAGACTCAGAAAGTGAAGCGATGTGTGAACATGTTAACCATGGTGATTCTCTAGAAGGGTGGAAGGAGGGTGGTCATAGTTAGATGCTTTTCCTAGTGAAGTTGTTTGTTCTAGAGGCGATGCACAATATGGTTTTTTGTAAGTTCCACAACTCACCCCTAGTAGTGCACCTAGGTGTTTCTAAGATGTACCAGGGTCTGAGGAGTCAATTTTGGTGGCCCTGGGTAAAGCGGGCGGTGGTAGAGTTCATGGACAGGTGCCTAGTTTTTCAGCTGGTAAAGGCTGAACACCGCATTCCAGGAGGTTTGTTGTAGCCTTTAGATGTACCTGAGTGGAAGTGGGACGACATCTCGATGGATTTCGTCACAGGGCTACCCAAGGTTCAAGGAGGCTGCGGCGTTATCTTTGTAATGGTGGACTGATTGACGAAATTGGGTCAATTTCTGGTGATCAAGGAGTCAGGTGCAGTGGATGCCTTATCACGGAGGTACGTGGATGAGGTGGTGTGATTACATGGTGTTCCGAGGTCCATAGTCTTGGATAGGGATGCATGGTTTACCTCACGATTCTGGAGGGGATTGAAGCATGCTTTTGGCACCCAACTACATCTTATCACTGCTTTCCACCCCCAAATAGATGGACAGACAGATCGCACCATCCAGACATTGGAGGATATGCTACGAGCATGTATTCTAGACTCTGGGGGATCATGGTAACGACACTTTCCTCTGGTGGAGTTTGCCTACATTAATAGATATCACTCTACCATGGGCATGGATCTGTTTGAATCCTTGTACGGAAGGCCATGTTGCTCACTCGTGTGTTTGACCGAGGTTGGGGAAGCATGTGTTCTTAGCCCGAAAGTGGTGCATAGCATGACATAGAAGGTTCTACTTATACAGGAGAGGATGAAGGCGTCCCTCGACTGACAAAAATCATTTGCCGATAATAGGAGGGGACCCTTGGAGTTCGAGGCTGGGACCATGTGTTCTGGAAGGTCTCCCCTGGGCATGGGAAATGGAGGTTCAGTAGGGGGAGTGATATTTCTCCCAGGTTCGTCGGACCGTTCAAAATTCTGTGGTGGGTTGGTGAAGTGGATTATCAGCTAGCGCTACCACTGCCGCTACTAAGACTGCATGATGTATTCCATGTGTCTCAGCTCCGACGATATCTACACGATGATACACACATCCTCGACTAGGGAATGCTGGATATCAAGGATGGCGTGACTTATGTGGAAAGACCAGTGAGGATTGAGGATCGTGAGGAGAATTTGTTCTGTGAATAGACCATTCCTTTGGTTGGTGTGTTGTGGAGGCATGGAGGGCTCGAGAAAAGTACCTGGGAACGGGAGACGCAGATGTGCCCCCAGTTCCCAAAGCTATTTTGTGTCTTTTTTTCTTTTTTTCACATGTTTTTGATGGAACACTTAAACGTGTTAACTATGGAACGTGCAATTTTCTTTATTATAGGGATGTGTGTGAAGAGTCCTGACTATGGGGAGGGGAGGACCAGATCCCTAATCAAGACGCATTAATGTGGATATGATTAAACCCGTGTGGGGGAGTCAGTGCCACCCAAAGCGAATAGTATCTTGACATGGAGGAAGAAACACCCAAACCCATATGACTGGACAGTTTGACATTTAAATGTTGCCTGGATACTAGAGGGAGAGGTGTTCGTAGATGTCGATGAGGTTTACTCCTGAGAGGTATCTTTTGAGGTGGTTGGTCGGAACCCCGCTTTCTGCGGGTCTAGTTTTGATTCTCAAAGGAAAGAATAGTTTGAGAGGTATATGATGTAACGACCCAGACCCACCGGGTCCATTATTTTTCCAAAACATGGATCTACCGGTCACTGTGGCACCATGACGGTCTCACACCGATCACTATGGCACCGTGACGGTCCCACACTGGTCAAGGTGGCACCGTGACGGTGGCACTGGTCACAGTGGCACTGTGAAGGTGGAACTGTGAGGGTGACACTATGAGGGTGGCACCGTGAGGGTGGCACTGTGTCGTCACCGAGCGGTCGTCGTTCTTTTCCTAGTTTTGGACTTTTCCGCCACAACATATCTTTTGACGTAAAATTGATTTAATTCCCCTTTCAAAGATATTTAGAGACCATATATAATATCTAAAATCCCCCAAGATTTTTCTATCCCGTAACTTACCAAAACATGTGGTTTTTCCTCGGTGCCACACCCTTCCTTGTACCTTCCATTTCCGCCCCTATTACGCGTTTCCTTATGGTTAAAGAAAACTATTTAACAAATAGCCATTATGACCACCCCACCAAGGAGAATTGTTGAATGACAATTAATTCCATCACGTGTAACTGCCCAACTGCTTGGGGTACCGCGATCCGACATTATAGCCATTCAAATTTCCATATCCTGTATCAATGGGATCTCTTCCTTATATCACACGGGAATTCCTTCTTCTTCTCCCTCTTGGATAGTGTCTTTTTCTTCCTCGTATGTTGGAGTTCCCTTTCCCAAGGCAAGTGGTTCATCATGTCGGAGCCTTTCAATTCACCCTTGGAGTCCTTGAAGTCCCTCCCCTACAAGTCCCACATCACTTGTTCATGGCACGTGGAGATGAAATTCGATCCTTGATCAACCAAGTTGGAATTTTCCTTTGTCTCTCCTTATTGGGTATCATGAGGGGTGGGTACGCTACTATTTCTATGGGAATGGATGAAACCAAACCTTAACAAAGATAATAAACAGACTGTTAAAAAATGATGGGGTGAATTTGACAGTTTTGCTGTACTCCTTTGTGATTCCTAAAAGTTGTGAACTATATGGGCTTATGCTCACATAAAATCATGGTCGTTTGTGGTCTTTACATGCGCACTAATGAACCCTTGTCTTCTATGAGGATTAAATAATTGTCCATGGAAATTGGTTAATCACCTAAAATCGGTTGGTTAAATGGATACCCAGTGAACGTCAATCCTTGTGTGGTCACCCCAGTTAACCAACAGAAAGAAGAACCTAATGAATGATGTGGTTGAACCTGGAAGTTTCCCTACTCTATTTTGGTAGTAGGTGTGTTGTTTTTCTTAATGATTATGGGGTGAAGTGGATGGGGATGGGATCCTATAGTGTGGTCCAGTTGTTGGTTGTGAATCTGAAGCTGTGTGGGGCTGTATCTCAAGGCTTGGTTTGGTTCCAGTACTTTGAGGGATCTCACTTATTCCTTTGTTGTTATGACTTCACCAGAGAACCGGGTGTGATTGCTTAAATTATTGTTTGGCTGTTTCTCTTTCTCTGGCTTGTAGTTATGCTGATTACTTTCCCATTAGTGAAGAATTTACATAAATAGAATCACTAGAACATGAATGAATTAATGGGTTAAATGGGGAATTGGTTTTGGGAATGAGTTGTGACTTGGCCGTGAGTACTGTGCCTTTCTTTTATGAATGAATAGTAATGATGGTGTTTATACTTAGGTTGGATTTGGGAGCCCTAGGTTGGGATGAGTTATTATTAACTATACATATAATTGTAGTTCTTATGTTTCTTATTCAGCCCCTACCCAAGTCGAGCACTTAGTGCCGAACACCCCCATTTCATGGGGGAGGGTGTTTTCCCAACACTCTTATGAGTGGCTGGTTATTAGCTCCTTTTCTTCTCCCATTACCGAATCTACCAAGACTCTTCGGGAAGGCTGTGAAGACCTGAGGTCCATTATAGCCCATGATCCTTCAGGCATGGTAGTTATGGTGGTTGGCCCAGGTGTGTGCAGGTAGGTTATTTCCCAAGAGTCTTAGGGATCAGGCCCATGTGTCTTCGGGCATGGAAGTAGTTGTTCTGGCCCAGGTGTTTGTGGGCATGGTTACGTGTGGTGGTTTTGGACCAGGTGTTTTCAGGCATGATAGTGGTTGTGGCCCAGGTGTTTGCGGGTGGGATGCGTGGTATTGGCCCAGGTGTGTGCGGGCGGGGTGTGTTAGTGGGACTACGGTGAGAATGGAAGGAGAGGTTCGATGCATAGGATGTCATCAATAATAAGTGGGAAAGTGGTGAGGGGTACCCAATTATCAATGTGAAATTACTATATATTATTTGACTTGTGTTATTTGGGGAGTGTGCATTGGTGAGGCTTGGGTGGATAGTTTTCCTTGCTAGGAAATTTGGTTATCTTTTTTCTCACAGGGTATTATAATGTCTCCCCACTTGTGCATAAGAGTATTTGGTTTTCCCTACTGAGTATACTTGTATACTCACCCTATGTATATAAAACTATTTTCATGTTTCTAGGAGGACTTTAGAGATCGTGTAGGGTCATACTAGTTCAGACGTTGGGACAATAGTTGTTGATGTTTTTCTTTCTTTTGGTACTTCTTTTTGAAGATTTATTTTACTTGTGTAACATTTACTTTTGGAACATGCATATGAGAATGGCTTGTTTTTGATTTACCTGTACTTCCACTTTTGGTGTTTTTGGGATTTACTATCTTATCTCTCGATCCTATTAAATAAAAAGGGCAATTACTTCCATCTTGTGTGTGATTCAATACCCTTGGTGCTAGTCGCCTCCCCAGGACCTATTGAATGCAGGTCTTGGGGGTCATTATCTCTCCTTCAACTTGAATAAGGAAGGGTCTGGCAACCTAATGTCCATTCTCTCATCTTAGTGAAGGTGGGTCGTGACAATTACCTGAACTCATTATAAATAAAACTTTTTACTATTGGATTTTCATTTCTTTCATGATAGTTTTACTTGTATTCATGCACCATATTACCAAAATTACAATAATAGAAGCACTTCCCCTAATTAATGAAACATTCCCCATAGTTATTTTTACCACATTTATAACATTATAACTGGATAAACGTCCCAAAGTCCAATATTTTATTTATTTTGGATAATCCCCCTTTTAAGGGTAAAGGGAGGGAAAAAAATAATTCAAGGACATCAAGACATCAAAAAAAATCGAAAAACAATAAAGTTTCAACCCTAAGAAAAACTATGAAGAAGTGCCTCCTCCTATCATCAACATCATTAAGGCATGCCTTCACCAGAGCATAGTTACTTAGAAAGTTGTCCTATGAAAAAATGCACGAGCCTGGTACCAATTATAATGCCATACCATCTCAATCTTTTAAATATAAAGAGTCATGAATGGCGAAGATGACCAGCTCTATCCTCGTCTAAAGAAATTCCTTGTAGACTATCTGAGTTCCCCAACAGTTGATCCATTTGAACCGTTGAACTTGAATTGAGCCTCCCTCAGATCACTGATAAAAGCATGGATGGGAAGAAGTAATTAAATTAAGAAATTAAACAAGTGAAAAATTTTAAATGCATATTTACATCTTGAATCTAACTATAACCTATTTTCTAATACAGATTAATGTGAAGTCCAAGGAAATGTTACTCTGCAATTTGTGCCACCATTAGATAACAAGGAAATGTTCTGCCAAAAAAGCTCTAATCTTGAATCAAAATAACACATAGAAAACCGAATCCTAGGACCTGTCCCCTCTGAACCACTCCAGATCCAGCATCGAGCCACACTTGATGTATGTCATATGAATCCCCTAAATGCACTGGACCGAACCACCGGATCCACTATGAGAACATCGTCACGACCAAGCCACATAAATCCACACTGGACACAACTGAGAAGCCAAATCGAGTCACACTGGATGTGTGAAGGCATGGCTGAGCCACTGAGGCCAAGCCAAGAACTGATCCATAGGAATCCAAAATGACATTGAAGGATCGAGCAATGCCACAATAATATAACCCTAGAGGACCACACAAGAGACCCACTGTGTCATGCTGACTCCATGCCACGCTAAGGCAGAGCCGATCTAGGATAGATTGACAACAATATCGAGCCAAGATGAAGGGGGAAGGGAAGAAGAACCTACAGACACCCTACCCACTGCAAAAGAGTAGAGAGAAGCTGCTCCAAGGCCCAATTCATTTTCATAACAAGTTTGGAAATTTATTTTATTACCTCATGAATTATTTTTTCCATTACTATCATTTTCATAACACCTAGGTCTATTATTCTAGTAGTATTTATGGAATTCATGATCGTCATAAAACATCATTTCTATCATCTATTCAAATAGAAGAAATTTCAAATATCCTTTGAATTCATTGGAATCCATGGCCCTTCGATATGATGGATTCAATCATGAGTAAATCCAAATAATTTTACAATCATGATCATAGATAAATTATAGCAATCACATTGTTAGTTGGGTGAAGATTTCTTCATATAAAGCCACTGAATCTTCATCCCTTTTCCTCAATTCCTAATAATTTTTCTTTGTCTTGATTCAAAAAACCTTAGGTAAATATTTCACAGGGAATAGATTTATAAATTTTTCCCATTACATAGAGTCAAGTTCATAACTCTCTTCGGAATTCTTAACCAAAGTCCACTATTGATCAGATTCTCCTTCAAAATGATAAATGGAATGTGTTACCTTTTGAAATTCAAAACACCCCATGAATTCAAATAACTATTACAGTGAATTGATCCATCATATCCCTACTAGTAGCTTAGAATATAAAAAAAATTAGAGGATTTTGACCCATAAAATTATCTACTATCATCATGTTCCTCTTTGGTATATATGGCTGTACTTTATCTCATATTCCACTGCCATTTACAGCTTCTATCAATTGATCTATCACCATAAAAAATGACCAGTACCAATTTTGTCCAATTTATGTTGATAATTTGGAAGGATATCATCCTCTTGGTTCCTTCCTACTAAAGAAACACTATTTACTTTATGGAAACCCATTCTAAAAAACATTGTAGATCATGAAATAATGTAATCTTTAAATTATATTTCATTTCAAATTACACATTATGTAAAATAGTTTAATGGAATTATATTAACATTTTACTAACCTCTAAAATTATCTTAATATTTCCTATGATATAAATAGTTAGGACCCACCCTTAAACATTATATAATTTTCAATTTTACACAATAATTCATTTTATTTCATTTTAAGGATCTTTTAGTTTTATAGATATAAAGAATAATGTCCTAAATCTTACATAAGAAGCCCATATTTTACCAAGTTGAAACTTTTAGTTAGTATTCATTTCCCCAAAAATATAAATCATTTAAAACTAATCATCTTTTCATATCATCAAAAACATTCCAACCATTCATCTGTCCTAATTACTTGTTTATACCCATTTAAAAACCTTATGAAAAACATTTTAAAATGTTGGATGAGAATAAAGAGCTCCATAAGGAATATAAAAATGAGAAATAAAGAAACCCAATAGTCTATGAAAACTTATAAAAAATTTCCATTTCAATGTATGATTTTGGATCAAAATGACCATTTTATTACCCATGAAATCAGCTTCTCTAACTAAACGTTTTTATAATTCATTTCATAAAAAACATAAAGGAAAAAATAAAACTCATAATGTTTTCTCCGAAAACATGATAACCTCTTCATAATTTTTTCAAAAAGTTATACATTTCGCTCTTAAGATATAGAAAATAATTTTTTTGATAATAATTTGATCGCATATATTTTTATCAATCATGAGATTACCAAACAACACTTAGAAATAATAGAGAAAACAAATTGGTGTCTTTAGACATCACTTTTATGACCATTATTACAAATGGAATGACTATATAGTCGAATTCCATACCCAATAAATTGTTGGGATATCATGGACCCTCCCATCCATCATTTATAACTTAACCACAAATCTTTCATTCATAACATAACCAGTGATCCATGGTTTATAACATAACCACATGTCCTTAGTTTATAACAATACCACCCTTTTTTCATATACAATTCCCAAGAACCATAACATAATCATAACAAAAAAAATAATTTCATCATAAAATAATTCATTTCACCCAAAAGATAACCTTTATGGATATTGATATATTCACACCATTTATAAACCAATTTTATATAATAAAATACCCAGAAAAAGGTTTTTATAAGAATAAAACATGAAATCCTGTAAAGGAATCCAAACATCAAATAATGGTTAGAGTGATTGGAAGAGTTTCTGTCACAATATATGTTAAAATAGAACAAAAGTTTTTATTTTTTAAATATTCCATACAATACATTTACGATGATTCATTTTGAAAACCATTGAAATAATGTCAAAAGAGACATACACTGTCCTTTATAAAACTGTTATGTCCATGTAAGAAAACTAAAATAATTTTTGAAATATGGACATGAATGAAAAATAATTTAATAATAAATATTTAAAATAATTTTTTTTTAAAAAATAAACTCTCTTACATGGAGTCTTCCTCATCACGTATGTTCATTATATTCCACTTATTTGGACAACCTCATTTAGTTAGCACCAAAAAACCCCTGAGGATGAAATTATAATAAAAAAGGCTTCTAAGATGTGGAAAGGAATGTAGGGATGAAATTTTTTTAGGTATTTGAAAAACCAAAATTCTTTTAAGGTGTGAAGTCGAGAGGAGAGGATGAGGCCCTTTATAAGTTAGGTGAGTGGAAGATTTGTTATTTTTTAATATAAAAAGTGTAACCACATTTTTCACATGATAAAAGGATAAAAAATAAAATATTATTGATCCTTATATGATATAAGGTCTAAATAGGGCCATCCATTATAATTTATACAAGTTTGAATGTCATATTAACCCGTATATTTTTAGTTTAACCCCTAGTAAAACTGTTTTCTCCATAACCGCAATAAAATATTTTTACTATTTTTACTATTCAATATGATAAAAAATTAATTTCCACATATTATATATTATAAAATATTCTTATTTAAATATTTAATCCATTATACGAAATTAAATTCACATAATTATAATAGTTTAATTTAATATTAATCCTATAGATGTGATGAAGAAGTAGTTTTTTCAAGAAATGTATTTTCCAAGTATTAGATGATTTTTTCTTCACTCTATAAATAGTAATAGTAATTATATGGATTTAAATTAATATTTATTTATAAATGTTCTATTAATTTTATTTAAATCATTAACCATTTTTTGTTGTCTTAAATAATTAAAATCGAGAAACCTTATGCATTTTAAAACAATTTTAGAAGAAAAAACCAGTCATTAAACCCAAAAATAAACATTTTTTAAAATCCAAAATAATGTTGATTAAAAATTAGTTAAGAGGATTAAAAATACAAAAGAATTTTTTTACATGAAATTATTTTAAAAATATAATTAGACTTTTATATTTGTTAATTTATTGAAAATAAACGACATTTTTACAAAAATCATTAATTTTCACTATTCACTAAAAATCAATATTTAAAAAAAACCAAAATTTAACCCCGGGATAATTTTTAAATACTAAATTAAAAAAACTAATTAATTTTATGAAATTAAAATTAAATAATTTAGTTGTTAATCTTTTAAATAAAATTTTATAATGTGAGAGATTAATTAAATATATTTCCTTTTTGATTTATAATTAAATTATAATTTCCTAATGAATATAAATATCTAATAAATAACTATTAATAAACATGAAAATCATTTATCTTATCATTACTTGGATTTTTATAGTTTAATAGATCGGTTTTGACAAGTTATTTTATGTATTCATTCATTATGTTTACATAATAAACTATATAAGGCAATATTGATGTCTAATTCCTTGGTTTTGGACTCAATGACCAGATAATTACCCTACGTGCATAATTTTAGCTCATCAAAATTCATGCATGGGGAAACTAATATTTTTTAATAATTATTTAAGAGGGGATAGTTCTCATCACCAGTTTCTTTTTGATATAAAAAATCAATATAAATACTAGGATGATCCCTACATTGATTAACTTTAATATTTGAATTTTATTGTTATCTTTTTTATGCGATGAGGCTATGCTTAGTTTATTTCATTTTTTTCCTTTTTATTCATAAATTTCCTTGAAGAAATTTCTTAAACCGTTACTTTAACATGTAATTCATTAGCTTCTTTAAATCTTCACATCATATAGTCTTCGAAAAAATAAACATAAATTAAAAAGGATCATCAAATTTGAAAATACAATCGTGGTGTGTTCTACACTGATACCAATTATTAGGATCACAAAGGGATGTGTCTAACACTAAGAGAGTATGTGAGTATGAATCCTTTTTTTTATTTTACAATTTTTGTTGATTTTTTATCCTTTTTCTCCTCTTTACATATTCAATGAGAAGATATATCTTTATTTATCTTTTTTTGGGTATATGTATTGATATATGATATGAATGGAAAAAATGAGAACACCAGGGTATATTAACGAGGTTCACTGCCCTAATGATGAATACATCTGCTAGTGTATCATTGTTATTTTCCCACATACAAAACATCCTTATTATTTTCAAAATAGGTATAGGATAGTATATAACCTTGAACCTGTTATGTGGACATTAATGAGGTACAAAGAAAGAAAAAAATTTCTAATTTTTAGCTCCTTACAAATTGAAAAAATGACATTCTCTACATGATGTTGATTGTTAGTGAACCCTCACATCCATTTTGGATGGTGTTGATGATATATTTCCTTAAATTTCATCAATCATGTTGGGTACTTCAAGAACTAATAATCTTCGATACATTCGAACATTTTTTTAGAAATATAAAATAGAGATTTTAGGATTCATTACTCAATTAAATCTACCTAGATAGGATCATAACTTGTGTAGGCTGATAAATATTCCAACATTTTTATTCTTCTGCTTTAGTACAATGTATTAAAATTGATACAACTTATTATTTTTTCGACTTTATAGATTGTGCAGATACATAAGAAGGTTGATTTCTATCTCTCTTTAAAATATAGAATACTCTATAGAATATAGTCAAAACCTATAACATTTATATATTTTTAATTCTCATATATATTCACTGTATTACGTGAGTATTTTTCTATATAATTTGAATAATTTGAATCTCATTAAATTGAGAAATTTATATCTCCTTCTGTAATAGTATACCTATAGACTTGGTAATCTCAAACATCTCTATTCTCATAGATTCAACAAATCAGTATATTTAATCATATTGTTATTTAAAATTAAATTTTAATCTTTCTAAATAATTTAAATTATATCCCTAATGTATTTCAAAACATCTTATTTCATGGTGCACAGATTATCCATAGATCTTATTTCATTTTCATTAGTTTGAGTCATGTAATGAACCACATGATTATTTTAATTTTAATTTGTGGATAAATAATTTCCCAATAATGATATCATAATAATTTTAGAATGTATTATTCTCAAAATTTACTATTGCATAGATATTATGTAATTTTTTAATTTCTATAATTTATGATGAATCTAGAAGTCATATTAAAATCCATAAATTATTATGAAATTCTATTTAAGCCTAAATAAATATTCATAGTCATACAAAATTACTTCTGAATTCATAAGAATATAAGTGATCCCTATGAAATTCCTGATGTAGTCATAAAAAATAATGAGTGACATTAATAATTATCTATTTTGATATCCATCTAAAATTTATATTAAAAAATACTCAAATTATTATTGCCAACATAGTCATATGCTATTATCATCACACCATTCTAAAAACTCAGCATGTATAATTATTCGTGTTCATCTTCAAAACAACCCATAGTGGATTTGAATGTATCAATGCACCATGTGAAATATAACTCACATTCAATACTAAGTCACTACAACCTCAATTATGACATGGTTGTGTCTCGCTATTTCCTATTGAAATATTGTACTTTTAACATTATGATCACATCATCATGGTGTCCATTATCTAATCATTCTTAGCCAAAATTCTCACCATGGATTCCATAATGGTGTATCCTTTCTTATATTCACATTTCACTATGTTCTCAACTAAAATGTGCTATTATCATGGACTTCCACATATCATATATAGAATAAAAATTTCTATTATGAGTTTTAAATCGATTAGGAACTGATCACTCTCCATCTAAATTGAACACAAATTATTTAGAATTTATAATCTAGAAATAATATTCGTTACATTTATATAGGTACATGTTTATCAGAGTTACCCTTATATAGGTACTATTTTACCTTGTGTTCGATACTTATTACCATTATACATATAGAGAAATATTTACACTACATTTATATAGGTCCTAGATCATCAAATTTACCTTTACATATCCCTTTCTAACCATTATACATGATATAAATGATGTAACAACCTGAATCCCGTAACCTATATCTAATGGTTATTTTACTAAATAATAAAATGATAAAAGGGATATCATCCCTAATTATTGAGTGGTTAAATTGTATTGGACCACCAGATATAGTCCCCATTGTCACATTATATCAAAAATATATAAAAAAATTAAAAAAATTAATGATAAATTTATTATATGTTCTATTAAATCCATATAATCATTTTCAGAACCCATCATGGAATCCCGGGAAAATGAAAACATAATGAAGGGAGAGCTGAAATGATAGGTGAAAGAAATTTTGTAATATATGTTATCATAAGATAAATAAATCATGAATAAAATGGAAAAGATAAAAAATAATCAAAAATTACATATAATTAATATCATAAAAGGTTTCTAAATCCTTCTATGACATACAAATATAAATAATCAGTATAATACAAAAACATGATTCAGAATGATAGATTTCCTAATGTTGGACCTCATAACCTTACCATCGAGGACACATTCTATGACATAGTACATAAATATGTAATTTTTTGGTCAAATAACCAAACAATATTGTCACATGATACCTATTGATACATTTATGGGAAATAAATGGGACCTATCAATCAATTATTTTTTCTAATACGTTCATCATATTGATAATGTGAATAATAATTAAATACATAATCAATATAAAATCTGGATTGAAACACTAGCACATAAAATTTTAATATCTCCACAAGTGAATGCATAAAATAACATCATCATTACCCATAAATATTAATATGGTTCATGTTATACTTAGTGAATATCCCCAATAAAGTATAATATTCATCAAAGGATATTGACATAGAAGAAAATACATTTAAGATAACACCGGAAAAATTCATGAGGAACTTACCCTTTTCATTTTGAAATCAATTATTTAAAATATACAAATTTACAGAAAACTAAGAAAAAATTTTCTTTTTAAATAACCTAGTAAACTTGTAATGGAATTTTTAAGGAAATGAATGATCATGATGGTGGTGAGAATTCATTCTTGGTGTAAGCATTAAAACAAATATTTTTTTCGAACCATCAATAAAAAGTATATTGTTTGAAAAATGAAAAGAATATTCTTTCTAAAATAACTTAAACAAAATCAAACATGGGAAAATGAATTTAATAATTCAATTGTGAATATTAGTAAATTTCTTAGAAACATTTTAACGAAAATCTGGGCATGAAAGAAAAATATTTCTGACCAAGTAGAAAAAAAACTCTTTTTATTTAAAAATATTATATAAAACATTTGAGTACTATGAGAATAGAAAGTGAAATGAAAAATTGTAATTTCAATAAATATTAATAGGTGATGAAAATATATGGGATATAACATTTAAATACCATATAATTATTTTAATGAAACACAAATATAAACAGTCATTAATAAGGATGGGTTTGTGAAAGAAACTCTTACAATAGGTCTAGAAATACTCATTAGTGAATTTAAAATAAAATATAAAAATTTAAATTTATTATAATTCTATATTGTAACATTCAAAATTCTTATAATATTATAAATTATACACTTATAGCATTTCAACACTACTTTATTAATAATTATTTAATAACATCATCATTTTTAAGTGTTAACTTTTTATTTTTTCGTTTAGGTTTATATTAGGGTGTTTTTTACTTTTATATTATTCATGGTTCTATCATCTGTACAACTATAATCATGGTATATATAACATATATATTCATTTTATATATTTTTAGAGTCATCCAAGAATGTTGTACAGGAAAAATGAATCACACTATTTCATGGTGGTAGAAATACACACATACACACGAGGGATGATATCATCAATTTGAATGGGTGGAAGGGTTAGAAGGTAAATGATATATCATATTTCCATAGTCATAATTATTTTCTAAAAGTAGAAGTTTTTTGTAAAATTAATATTTTTCATCGTTTATCCCAAAATAATTTATTTATGAAAAATAATTAATGTTTGGGAGTTACATTCTTTATTTAAAAATTTCAGCCTCAAAATGTCAATAAGTTCACCTCATGAATATACATTGGTAGTTATTCATCGTAACATATTATGATTCCCACATTTCCTATTCTATATTATGATTTATCCATTGTAACTTTAGTATCGAAATTGTTTGATTCCTCCAAATTTTTTTACAAGTATCAAGAATCGGGATAGGCTCTACAAAGTATGATAAATCATAATCCAATTCTATTTCCTTATAGGTGATCATATGAATTGTGTATGCCATTTAGTTTCTTAATAATGAGATACAGAAAAAACCATGAACTTTATAGAGGATAGGTATTTTTTTCAAAATGTTAATCCATATCTCCTATTCTTTCCACAATTTCTAAAGGACCTATGTTCCTAGGTCTTGACATCCATTTATTTCCAAATATTATAATACCTTCCATGGAGATATCTTCGAGAATACATGATCTCCCACTAGAAATTAAAAATCCTCTATTTCATTATATATTTAATATTTTTCATCTAAGAGAGGCCTTAATATTATTCATACTGGTATTCATATTCACAATTTTTGTCTAAAAACTATCACGACCTGCAAGATTCCATTCCCGAACATCATCCCAAAATTATGTAAAACAACATCTGTTCTCTTACAATGCCTCATATTTATCTATTTTAATGCTTCAATGGAAGGTATTATAAAATAAGACTTCTGAAGAAGGTTAAATAGTCTCCCCACACACCATGAAAGTCCCATAATAATGACCTTTGTATAAATTAGAATTTCAAAATAGTCATCTCAAACCAGCCAACCATTTGAAGATGATAGGTGTTTCTCAAATGTTTCTCGGTTTCTAGAGAATTCTAATGAAATATATAATTTTTTATGTAAACTAAAGATTATGATTGGATACAATAATAAAAGGTTCACAATTAAGTCTCACAACATCAATAAAATAGAGCCACATATGTTCTCAAGAGGAAAATATTCCATTATTGAGAGGAAATGTGTGGACATGGAAAGGTGATCAATAATAACCCACATAATATCATTCTTTCAAGGATTATCTTGAAATAAATTGAAAATTACCATAGTAATGTCATCCCATTTCAACACAAGAATAGGAAATTGATGCATGACTCCTTAGGATATTGTCTATTACCTGTTACTTATTGAAAAACCATGATTCTTGATTTGTGGACTATAATTTCTTTTTCATACCATACCGCCAAAAACATTCATTCAAACAAGTATACATTTTAGTGATATGGGTATTTATATATATATTTATCTTTGATATTCATCTAATAATTCCATTTTCAGCTCATATATGGATATAAAATATAGCCACTTTCCAAATTTCAAAATATCATCTTCATGGATGAATAATAACAACTTCCCATAATTCCAAAATTCAATTTTCTTATGAATATTCTTATCATTAAGCCCATAAATTATAATTTTCTTGAATAAGGTTGGTTTTTAAATCATTCATAATATATGTGATGTTTCACTGAGAAAATTCCCATATACAAATTTACTAAGTCTATGAATATAAGACATTTTTAAATACTCATTTAAGTCAAAACATCATGATATTTTATACTCAATAAATTAACCACCTTATTTTCCATTCCAAATTTACAGTGTAATGAGAATTTATAATCCATTAATATTTATAACAATATCAGTATCGATATGTTGATAAATATTTTAGAGAATATGTATTTTAAACTTTTATGAACCGTATATATTTCACATCCCTTAACATAATGTTGATGATTTCATATGTTGAATGAAAATATTATAGATACCAACTAAGGATATTGGGTTGTATAAATCTATCCATGAATCTTTAATTACCTTGATACATAGGCAAAAAATATATCATTATTTATAAGGATTCATCAAATTCCCCTCATTGATATGACAATATATATGAAAAATCCATCACTTCTAGATAGTAAATTCAATAAGTGTGTATTGAAAATTATTCTCTTTAATCTTTCATGGGATGTTTTACGTTGGTCTGAACATAGGAACATAACACCTTTTGGTGTAAACTTGGTTAACAGGTTCAGTAATTGATATTATTTTACAAATATCTGATAATAAAATGTTAATCTAAGAAACAATGTACCTAAGTTATATTCATTGGTGTTTTACATTCCACCATTTATTATGTATTTTAAGGATCAACTGATATTCCATCCATAGAGATAACATGTCCCGAAAAAGAAAATTCATGAACCCAAAATTCTCATTTTCTAAATTCTTCATATAACTAATTTTTTATAAATTTCATTATAATTATTTTCAAATGAATCTCATGGTTATCATTTACTTTCGAGTATATCAATATGTCATAAAAAATTACCACACTAAAATAATCTATATAATAGTTTATTAATCTATTCCTAATGTCTATAAAAATAGAGGTTGAATTAGTTATTCCAAAGTGAATTACGATAAATATATAATTTCCATATCTCACATAGAATGTAATATTTAGAATACCATCCATATTCACTTATAATTAATGATTACCAAAGTGAAGATCAATCTTTAAGGAATAATGATATCTTTGAAGTTGATCAAATAATTCCACAATACTAGGATGATGATACTTTTTCATTATATTAAAGATATTCATTTCTTTATAATCAATTAATAAACTCATATATCCATCATTATTATAAAAATCAATTGGGGATCCCCATTGTGAAACACTAGGGTGTATAAATACCTTATCAAAAAAATCTTATAGTTGTTTCTGCTATTCCACTATTTCTACTCTAGCTATCATGTTGGCAGTCTTATATATAGGTTTTTTCATCAAGGGTGAGATCAATGGAAAACCCTACTTCATTTTATGTGGGATTCCAATAAGTTATCTAAGAAACATATCAATATATTCCTTCAAAATAGGTACATCAACAAATATAATAGTATATATATAACATTCACATGTTGAATCTCATAATCTTCTCTAAGAAGTTCAATAAAGAGATCTATTGTATGTGGATTTAGACATGATTTATATGATGTAGTCACCTATATAAAGAGAAAGGAGTACATATCTCCATCAAAAATCATAATCCCCTTCTCTCAGTAAATAATTTTCACATTATAATTGTAATTATATTCCATGCCAAGTATTATATCAATTTCAACCATTTGTATAATAATCATGATTTTAAATTTGGTTAGTCTATGTGTCATAATAGGTATTGACTGAAAAAAATAATTTTTTCAAAATATTTCCACTAGGAGTCTTGATTGAAAAAAATCACTTCCTATTGTTCTAAGTAAATATCTAATCTTCATGGCAAATATGGAAGATATAAATGATCCTAAAGATCCAAAATTAGAAAATGAATTAACTAAATTTGATGCTATGATAAATATACGTGTTACCACCTCTATAGGAACATCATCCTCTTCTATAGTGATTACATAAGATTTTCCATACTCTCATGTACTTTTCTGAGGAAAATTACCATAAAACCAAGTGGATTCATTTAAATAGGGCCCTATATTATCAAAGTAGAAGCATTAAATCTTTATGTTTAACATACCATCTGGGGTCAAAGAAACGATACACATGAGCTAGCCATCACATGGTTTTGTGAACCAATAAAACAAAACAAGTCTTGAATATAATAGAAAAATACATATAACCCTGTTACTATGTGGAGACAATCTATGAAAAATAGGATAAAGATGATAGTATGAATAAATAAAACCATCAAGTCTCCATGTGACCAATAGTAACCTCAAAACCACCCTACTAAAAGGAAAGTGGAATAGGATAATCCTAAATTATATAATATTCCATTTATTTTACCTGTGTCCTGCACTAAAAAATATAAAAACATCTCAACGGAAAATTTAGGGTGTGATCACAAAGCCTAGTAGGATACCTCCATAGAGTATGTAAAAGGACTAATAATAAGAATGCAACAGAGGTATCTATTCAAATAAAAATAGTTTTAGAAATATACTTTATAAGTTTAAATCCTTTATAAGTAATTTTCACTTTGGTTTTAATTAAATCCTTTCATATTCTCAAAACCAAAAATATTACAAGTAGATTTGGTATAAACAAGAAAAATATCAATGCATCAAGAGGTAATAAAGTAAACACATATCCCAGAAATAAAATATCACGGAATTCAATATGATTCAACCTCAAATAAAAATCATGATAAATTATCAATAATAAAAATTGCCATGAAATTAATAACTATAAAGTTCAAAGAACCTCATATCGTGAACTGGCCAATGGGAAAATATTTACTAGACACTCAGGATCCTATATTGGAATAACATTGGATACAACCAATATCCATACATTTTATTGTCTATTGATATCCAAAAAGGTTACCTCCAAGTTGTTTCACACATAGTAAGTATACCTTTGTCTAATTCATGATTCACATGTAGTTCCCAACGTCCCAGTATTCTGAATATATTTTCAAAACCGTGTTCAAAATATCATAAAAATTTTCAAATCCAAACCAGTAATCTTTTTTATTTGAAAACCCATTTCCAAATCAACAAAATCTATTTAAAATGTAATACCCCATTAAAAACTATTTCCTTTCCATTAAATCCTTTTCAAAAAACTCATATCACATCAAATAAATAAAAAATACCATATAAATTTACCATGAACACCAAAATATTCATTGAATTAGCCCGTTTATAAAAAAATTAACCCAAACCACTATAAAAATATATACCATCAAAAACAGTGATTAGAAACTACACGAATAACCTACAAAAGACAAGTAACACCATAAAACTAGAATAGATCAATAGAAAACACTATATAATCACAAATATGAACAAAAATGTTGCCACAATAAAAGAAAAGGCAGAACAAGATGGAATACTAACTTAGAAAAATGCACTATAGCTACAAAAATAATCAATCACTAAATGAAATGATACAGAAGGTTTTGATATCTCCAAAATCTCCCCTAAGAGCTTCTAGGATTAGTGGGAGAATGTATTTAAACAAATGAAATGAAAATAATCCTTGTAACTCCCTAAAATCCAATCTCATGACAATTTCATGGCATGTAATCATTTTACACATCATGTATTCCATGAAACTAAAATAAGATGAAGAGCCTATATTCTTTCAATAGAAAACATAAATTTGATATTACATGACATTAACTTGTTACACTGCTGATAAATCCATCATGCCTAGAATCAGTTTAATACATATTCTAGGTGATAAATACACATTGTGTAACCCCATTAAATGTTCTGTAAACCCCTATAATATGGTAGAAAACAATTTATTAGAGTAAAAAAACAAAAAAACCCACTCTGTGTGTTCTCCTATGTTTTTAAGAACCCCTCTTAGTATTTGGAAAATTTATACCAAGACTCCATTAATTCTAGAAAATATACATCCCAGAAATATAAGACATTTTCCCAATAAAGGATCTCAATCCCCTAGAATTCTGTAGATGCACCCAAATGGGGATGTTAAACAAAGAATAAAAAAGGGATTACCTAAAAGGTGTAACGAGGTGTCACAATCCCCCACCTTAAATTATTCTCCCCCCAAAAAACCCTAAGAATCCAAGACTCATAAAAATTGATGGTAACTGTTACCTCCTCAATAATTTCCTCTCTCATGTATCATGGTAATCCTTTCATCTCTTCTATAGTACCTAGACTAGAGTAATTTTATATCCATGCAATACCTTCAGATAGTTAAAAATAATCTGAATTGGATTCTCCACCAAGGTGGTTTCAGTCTCAAGATCTTCATCCTCCCATCCAATCCCATGGGAAGCATATGGTATATTCCTAAAAATGTAGGAAACATAGAACCTATCATGGATATATGTCAAACTAGACAGTATGTCCTACCGATAGGCCACCTTCCCCAGTCATCATATAATCTCAAAGGGTCCCACAAACTTCCATGCCTACATATAATGCTTACCAAACCAATGATATCCCAAGTGAGGTAAAACTCTAAAAAAATTGATCATCATCCTCAATATCTAGAAACTAATGACAATGGTCAACATATGATTTATAATTACTATGTTCTATTATCAATATCCGTTGGATAAGATCCAACATCTTCTTCATCTCTTATATGAGACTCAACTAAGCTAAGAAGAGATCTCCCAAATCTGCCCAACACAAGGTAAAATGCATGGCTACTCATGAAAATCCTCAATGAGAGACATCATAATTGAGGTTTTATAAAGAATTTTTTTTTAGAAAAGTTAAACCTAATCCAAATTATTTTTCAAATATCCTCTATAATAACACAAATAAACCCAAACAAAATCTTCAAAAACCTGGATATCAATCTGTTTCTATCTATCGGCCAACAGATAATAAGCCATGCTTAATTTAATTTTGGAATACATCACCTCCTAAAAACCTTTCCACAATATAGAATTTAAGTTTAAGTCCCTTTTGTATAAAACCATAGTGGTAACCCCATGAATTCTTACAATCTCTCATACATACAATTCCCCAAGATGTTCTACCATAGTCATCTCTTTAAAAGAGAGAAAATGAACCTATTTCATGAGTTGATCAACGATCATGATAATATTCCCCTTCCCACAAGGATTCCATGGAAGAAAAATGAATAAGTTACTGTAAATATCAACACACTTCCATATAGAAAATGATAAAGGTTAGGAAAATCTTGTTGGTCTCTTATGTTCCACCTTAATCCTCTAACTAGTATGATACTGCAATACAAAATCCATAACCTACTGCCTCATCCCCTACCACTATTAACAATGTATTAATTTCATATAAATATTTATATCACCATGGTTCTCTAACCAAAAAGATTGGTTTCCACTATCTGAACACTCCTCCCTTATGGAATATAAAACAACCAACCTACCAAGGAATCATAAAGTATCATTGGGTGATTGAGACCACTCACCGATGGTCCCCCCACTATAAAGACTTTCTCCATTGCATTGGAACTCACTGTCTAACACCTACAGGAGTCCAAATATGTTTTCAAAATATGATCAATATTTCATGAAATTGAAGAACATCTATCCACCAACCACTTCCACTCCCAATCCCATCTCAGCAAACAAACTAATCAAATACCACTGCTCAGTCGATTCCTTCACAAATAGTGTTGGTAATTTTCTTTTAAAAGAATTTAAAACCACATTTATCTTTCTAGGATTTCATTAAAAATCAAAAATAAGTTATAAGATACTCCACCCAACATCTCTATCACATGTTAAGATCCCCATGTGTGAAAATATAATCTAGGTTCTAATTATATGAATATAGTTTAAACCTATCCAACAATAGATAGAGAAACCACAGTATGAGGGAATGTATAACTGTTTCCAAACTAAGAACATTGGTAGGGAAGTTCTTTTCCTTTGGGAAAACTACCATGAGTTATAGGCCACCACCTATTTCTCCAAAATCAGGATACATCCCTAAACCAAACCATAAGCATCACTAAACACATAATAACCTGAGACGAGTTTAGGATTAATAAAAAATTAGGAAGAAGGTATACTCTTTGTCATATTGTCAAAAAATCTATAACATTCAATATTCCATTCAAACACTAAACCTTTACATGTTAAATTAGTCTTTTAAGGCATGATCTTGGGGAAATCCAAAACAATTAGCCAATTGTAAGCAACCAAACACAAGACGATCATGATCTCAAACACATTTCTAGGTTGATCCAATGATATAATATCCTCTATCTTTTCAGGATCCACTAATACTCCCCTCTCAAATGTCAAATTCCCCAAAAATTTCACTTCCTAGATCTATATTTCACATTTGGAAAACATACCATATAGGCGATTTTCTTTCAAGGTTATAAGAATGACATCAAAAATGGTCCATGTACTCCTCTTATGAATTGGAGTACACCTATACATTATCAAAAAAAATTCAAGAACCAATGAAAAAGAGTTTTCATAAAATTCATAAACCCCGTAGGATAATTAGACAAATCAAATTACATAAAAAAACTCAAAATTACCATACAAGATCTTGAATGATATTTTAGAATTATCCTCTTCTTGGACCACCATGTGGTGGTATCCTGAAGTGAGGTCAATCTTTGAAAACCAACATGCCCCATTAATATAGTAAAAAAGATTATAAATACTTGTAATATTATATTTTTTCTTAATGATCGCCTGATTTAATATCTGATAGTCAATGTAAAGTCTCTGACTTCCATCTGCATTCTTAGAAAAAAGGATAGGTAAATTCCATAATGAAATTCTAGTATGAATACATCATTTATCCTATAGTTCCTCAAGATGTAACATAAGTTCCACTAATATAGAAGTTTATATTAAATAATATGTCATAGAATTTGGCATCGTACCAATGAGAATGTGAATAGTAAAATCAACCTCTCTCTAGAGAAGAAAAAAATAAAAAACATTTAGAAAGACAACATGGTACGTACTAACCACTATAAGAAGTTGACAACCCAAACAATGGTTAACTGCATCAAGAATCATCTCTGAAAACTGACATGAGATTACCCCAACATAATGAATATGATTCTCTTCCCTTCGTGATCTAGAGTCCCATTGATCCTGAAAGACATGAGTGACCCCATAAGTAGATAATAATTGTAACTAACGGTGTTAATAAACCATTTGGGTGTTAAAACGGATTTTCAAATCCATTCGAATAATAATGTATAACATTTCAGGATCAAGCACCATGAAGTCCCATTCTACCTCAAATTCAACTATCATCACCCAAAACATAGGACACTGGAAATCTTTTTTAGAAATCCTTCCCAGAATTATTGGAAGATCCAACAAGTATGAAATAAGTTTCAAATGTGAGAAAAAAATGTCAACTAAATTTGATGATATAAAAGTATGAGTAGAACCTATATCAAATAAATCTTTCACCATTGAATATGAAATAATCATCGTACCTCTAAAAAAAGTTGGCCTTGATTCAGATTCCTCTTAAACATTCTTATATGCAAAAAGGAATTCGGTCATAGCCCCATGAAAATTTCCCTCAGCATTAGGATTTGAACCACCACCCCTGGATGTATCAGTAAAAAGATGATAACCCTTGGGGGGAGTGTATCCTACCAAACCACCCAAGTGAATCATTTTAAAAAACACATTAGAAGGAATGATATTCAATAATGATGAAAAGTACATAGAGCCTTTTTATAGTTATTTTTGGTATGAGTAGATCACCCACACTTATAGAAAACAACCTTATTCTACCAAGTTAAGACCCCTAAAACTGGTCTCAAATAATTCTGAAAAACCTTGTGTTTCCTCTCCTATCCAGAAGATACACCTTGTTCCACAACTAAACCATCTAATGCTCCACCCAAAACCATCATCCCAGCTATTTATGCCTTATCCAAAGATTCTTTTTCAACTTACTCTACAAAGTTCTTAAGGAAGATGAGAATCAATATCAACCTATTATTTTTCCTTAGTCCCAACTCAATCATCAATTTCTTAAGGTACTCATCGGTGAAAATCACTAATGCTAGATGCACCAACCTAGAAAAATGGTTAGAATAACCTAGAATGGTATGATACCCCTTATCTATGGTAAAAAACGCCTAGATATTTTCTCATATATAACATCTCTTGGAAAAATTATTGATTATATATTTTCTTACAAAAATTCCAGGTAGGGTCCTTGTTTAACTCTTCTTTCAAAATCAAGTCCCACCATCTCCTTCCTTATACCTTGAGAACATTCATGGAAAAACCAAACGTCATGTTTTCAAGATTCTTTAAGAAATTATATATCCTCTAAATCTATTGATCCAATCCCCATATTTATATGGTCCTTTATTTACCTGGAATATGTGTGTATGATACATGGTATACTAAACACTATGATCCACCACACTTCCTAGGTTCACGACACCCACTTGACCTAGATTCTTAATTGTGTAGATAAAAACATCTTCTAAAGAAGGGACCATGGATGATTCACCCACAGAACCTGTCTCATAGCTTCTTCTCTCAAGGTTTAAAGAGATATTCTAAGTGGAATTATCTAATAAACACCAGTCAATATATAATTAGATCATGATCATATTCCAATAATCTTACGATCAATTTTAAAAATCAAAATAGATTATTTTAAAAAATAATTTATATAAATTTATAAATTATATCTACAAAATACTTACCAAAAAAGAATATTTCATTGAAAATAAACTTCTCATAGAGTTCATTCAAATTTACCAAAACACCATGTCCTTAACCAAGTAAATGTCCCTAAATACCCATTTTAACTCGAGTTAAATCACAGAAGTGAGTTATCCATGACCCTTTTCTGCACCTCTTATCCAAATTAGGATTGTTGTAACTCATATCTACCGAATAAATTAGACCAAACTCATGTTCGGTCAACACAATTTAGGTTGAGCCCTCACATTAATACCAAATTCTTATATACCATCCCATGTCAAAAAACCATATTGTTGAGCTGACCATCACAAGGTGAGGTGAATTAATAAAACCGATTATGTTTTGTAGATAATGGATAAATGGTACTAAGATTAAGAAAAACATACAACTAGATCCATGCAATCAAAATTAAACTAGATAAACCCATAATTATATATAAATGAAGACAAATATGTCTCCATGTGACTAATATTAACCAATAAATCACCCCACCATGAAGTTAATGACCAAAGGAGAATTCGACATTCTATATGATTCCATTTATATCAGCTATATGCAGAGATAAAAAATCCAAAAATACCATAAGGGAAATAGTATGGTGTTAAAAAAAATCTCAATAGGATTCCACCACTGATTTAATAAGTTGTATAATAATTTGAATGAAATAGTTATAGATGTTAAAGCAAAAAATAGTTTAACTAATATTTTTCAAACATCATAATCATTTCTAAATCATTTTTCCATGGTTTTTTATAAAATCATTTCATATTCTAAAAAACGAAAATATGAAATGTAGAATTGATATAAACAAGAAGAATATCCATTCATAAAGAGGCAATTAAGTAAACACATATCCATGAAATAACATATCATGTGAATCTATGTGATACAAGTAGTGCGTAATAATCCATGATAAAACAACAATGTAATAAATAACTATAAATGAATAAAAACTCATATTAGACCCTAGCCATGGGGGAAATATGTACTAGATACTCAACATCTTATACCTTCATAACATTTGATCAAACAAATATATTGTCCTTTTATTTTCCATCAAAATTGAAAAAGGTTACCTTCTAGAGGTGTCACACACACTATGGATACTTGTGTCTATTTCCCGATGCACACAAGGTTCCCAATGTGAAAATTTTCAAAATAAATTTTCAAAACCATGATCATCATTTTAGAAAACATTTTAATAGCTAATAAATTCGAAATCGTTTTTGAAAACTCATTTCTAAATACAAAAAATTCATTTTCAAAGAAAAAACCCTTTCAAAATGTTTTCCATTCCAATCAATCCTTTTTTTAAAAACCCATATCACTTCAAATAAATGAACAACTCAATGGGATTTACCAACAATATGAAGAAATTCATTACATTAACCAATTTAATAGAAATTACAACCACAATATAGTATAAACCAATATACCATAAATAAATGTGATTGGAATCCATGAGAATGACCTTAAAAAGAAAAGGCATGCCAAGAAACTACAATGGATTGATAGAATACACTATCTATTCACAAATATGAACCCAACCGTAGCCAAATCCAAAGAGAAGGAATAACTAGAAGAAATAATTTCATGTATAAATGCATCTTAGAATAAATAATGATCAATAACCAAAATAAATGATCTTCAAGGGTCAGAGGACTCCAAAATCACCCCAGGGAGCTCCTATATTGAGAGGTATAAGGAAAGAAAATTAATGAATTGAAAATCAGCTATGTAGATCCCTAAAATCCAAACTCATGAATATTACACAGTGTGAAATCCTATTACCCATCATGTAATATGATAAGCTACAATACATTGAAAAACCCATCAAATTTTTATTAAAAATCATATTTTTGATAGTACACGATGTGAACCTGTTGTAGGGCGTGTAAATCCTTCACAAATTCTTTCAGTTCAAGACACATTCCAAGATATGAATATACATTGTGTAACCCTATTACAAGATTTTTAAACCCTCATAAGATTGCAAAACTTATATTTTTAAGAATAACAACTCAAAAACCTCACTCTTTCATTCTATGATATTTGGAAGAACCTTGATGATTCATTAACACATTTAATCATGAACTCCATTAATAAAAGAAATATCCTATACCATTAGGTCATTTTACCCATAATGGGTTCTCCAGAGCTAAAAATCCCACAAACAATCACAAAAAATGATGATAAAAAAATAATAACCTAGGTAATACCTAAATAGCATAATGAGGTGTTACATGAATCTTCATTCATTCCATTGTTATCATGATCTCAATAGCCTTTCTATCCAAGAATGAAGAAAACTGCTATTTCCATCAAGAATATTCCACAGTGTTTCCCTAAAAATTTATTACATGTTGTAAATTCCACCATTCATTTCATAACTTTTCATGTATTAAATTTTATTAAGTGTTTTCTACCCACTTCATTAATTTTTTCCCATAAAACATTAACCATAAAGAATTATTTATTAGTCTTGATGGAACTTGATATAACATCCAAATATGCTAATAATTTTTAAGAGATAGATACCCTTAACTTTTTTTAGTTTTATCCCATCATAGAAACAGTCAATCATAGTACATGGATTTAATATAGAATTCATAGCATGGGACGATAACCCTATAAAGATAGATTCAAAATCACAAATATATTCCTTTTTCTTTTCCCTTAGATTTGGGACTTTCCTCCCTATATCATATCTCTACTCATGAGGAAAGTATTTTTTTAATATTATGTCCTTCAATGTCTTCAAAAGAATACTATTTATTTCGATAGACTCCTTAGTTTTCTTAATGAATGATTTCTATTAATAAATGTCTGTGATAAATTTCTCTCTTTCACGACCACCAAAATGTTAGACACCTATTCCTTATGAACACGATCTATTTCTTATCCAATAATGGATTAATAGTCTCACTCAATTATTGTGATTTTTATCACATGATTCAAAAAAACATTATTGAAGAATATTGGGGATCAGTAGACTACTATATATGGGAAAGTTTATTAGTCATAACATCAATCAACTACCCTAATATAATTATTATTTATTCAGTACCAGCTCAAACTAGAACTCTATCATTATCATTTTTCCCATGAGGTAAATCCCTAAAGATATTATGTTCATTTAGAAAGATTACATTTCTTCTGTTAGCTACTATTTATAAATATTTTAATAAAATGAATTAGCTCACAACATTTTAAATTTTAATTCTAAATCAGATTTAACACTTATCACATGTAGAACATTTATTCATAGCTAATCTCAGAATCATAAGCATATTATCTTTTGGGAATATATTCACATCATAAAATTATTTTTTAAACTTTCACAATGGTTTCAAAATTTCATGTGAATCAGCAATATAATATCCACCATGTTTGACTATCAATGTATGTATTATTAGGCCCGCTCATCATTAACAAATGATGATTGAGTAAATTCCCAATCTCCCCTTTCAACTTTTTTACCCCTAGGCGTATATGTTCCAAGATTGTGTCCACATTCAAGTGTTGAGACAAGGATATATTTTCTAGGAAAACTAGACAACCACATCATTAATAAAACAATATGATATTACCATATATTTATACTTATCCTCAAATTCTATCATAGGGTTATGTCCTCTAATATACGTTATCCAAAATCTAGTTCCCAAGGTTTATAATAAACATCCTTTATTAAACTGTAACACCCTAACTCCATTAACCAAAATTTGGAGGTTATTTTACTACATTAGCACATAATAAATGGGATCTCATCACAAAGTATCTAATTTTTTAGTAGTCTTTTGATACTAGTTATATTCAAGATTATCACATTATATATAAAAACATGAAATATAACACAAAAAATATTATTAAAAAATTATTATTTGTGTTATTAAATACTTATAAAAATTTATATATCCTTTATTGGTATAATAACAAAATAAGATTAAAATAAAGGATGATCTCATATGATAGTAAGGGAAATAATAGAAAAGAAGCTATCAAAATAAAAATAATGCATGAAAAAGTATGGAAGAGATGAAAAATAATAAAATATTCCACATAACTTATATCATAAAAATTGTACTAAATACCTTAATGACATAAAAAAATAATCAAATAAATATCAAATATTAGATTCATAATGATAGAATTCATATTTTTAGACATCATAATCCCATAATCAAGGCCTAACTCTAATACATTATTCATAGAAAGGTTTGGTGAATGCTAAAAACCCAAAGTGGTTAGTCTCATGATATATACCAATGAATCATGGGTATATAAATGGAATCATCCATAACGTACTAAGTCGAATTCATTCATCACCATAAACAAATAACTAATAATTAAATACATAATCAATAAAAGCTTTCATATTGAAAAACGATCTTATGAAATAATAATATTTTCCCCAGTTAACAAATTGAACAACAGGATATAAGACATAAAAATTAATATAATTGATTGTATCATTAGAATGTATCTCTAGTAAATAATAAGATTTATCAAATGACATTTACATAGATAAAAAATTAATCTTTCATGGGAATTATATTGAGGAAAATACCCTTTTCATTTTAAAACCACTTATTTAAAATATAAAAATATCAGGAATATTAGGAAATGCATTTTATTTGAAAAAAACCATGTAAAATTGAAATTAATCATCAAGGAAAATTATATTATTGAAATTTAAAAAATCTTTTTGTGCAGTAAGTTTTGAAATAAATATTTTCTTCACACATTCAGTAAAAAGTGCCACATTTTGAAAATTAATAGAGGATTCCATTTATGTTTTTTTATTGAAAGATAAACATGTGTAAATATGAAATTAATAAATCATTTTTAAATATTAAGAAAATAATAAAATCCTTTTAACAAATATATGGACATAGAAGAAAAAACATACCTAGTCAAATAGAAATAAAATAAATTTCATTACAAACCATTATTTTGGAGTTTATATTGTATAGAGAAATGACAATGAACTTAAAAATACTAACTTCTTGAAATTAATATTGGAGAAAAAATATTTTAGGTTTAATATATAATTATTATAAAATTAAACCAATGAATATATAAAAATACACAATCCCAAATAAGGATGATATTGTTAAATAAACCCATACCTTAGGTCTAAATTGATTTTCAAGTTTCTTTTACCTATAGTATAATAAATTTATATTTATTATAATTCAATAAAAAATCCATATATATTCTTAAAATGTCATATATTATCCATATAAAAAATTTAAACCCCCCATTTATAAATAATTCTCCATCAAAATCGAAATTTGTGAATGTTAAATGTTTTGTTTATCAAGTAAGATTTGTTTTGGTAGCTTTGATCATTATATCTTGATCATGGTTCCACAATATCCAAAAATATAATAATGAACATAATATCATTTATATTAATTATATAAATATTTACAATCACTCATTAAATTTGGCAAGGAAAAAATGGATCACATCATTGCGTGTAGGTTGTAGTCCACAAATAAAAATGAGCGACGTTATCATCAGTTTTAACATGTGTAAGGGTAAGAAGGTAAATGATATGTCGTACATATAAAATAATATCTATACAATAAAAGTGGGTTTTCATTTCATAATTAAAAAAATCTATAATTTTAAAAAATATATAAAAAATTCACACTAAGATAATTTTGAAATGAAGGATTCAAAAATGAAATTAATTTCATTAATATAAATATATAATATTAATGAATTTAAATTTAAATAAAACAATTGAATAAAAAAATTTAATTATTATATTTTTACTATAGAATTAAAATATTTTTATAATTGAATATTGGGTATTACAAATTAAATTTACATATCCATTATATAACTGAGATGACATTGATGCATAATAGGAATTCCTTTTTGTAGGTCATAGATTACCATTGTAATGGTCACACTATTTTATATTACCCTTCCACTTGTATCCAATTACATTTTTTTTCATACATATGTTCAAATTTATTCATGTAATCATATTATGAAGTTACATTTACACAACCTATATAATTCTAGAGTTACCTTTACACAACCTGTACAATTCCAGACATACCTTTACATAGCCTCTTGGCTTCTCCAAATTAAATAACAAGATATTTAATTAATCTTTATGATTCTATAAAACTTTCAATGAACTCTCCATGTTTTATTAAAGATTGATACTAATATATTCCATGACCATCTCACCACGGATGGGTTCTCCTTTTCATTTCTCTTTAAACTCATTTATTTCATCTAATATTACCAATCTTCCTTTCCGTCATTTGATTGAGAATCCATGAATCAAATCACATAATATCCTTATTCATTTCACAAAATTCATCAGAAGCCTGATTTTCTGCCAAGATATTCCTATTATTCACATAGAATCCATTATTGAAATCAAATAAAATAAATAAAAATTGGGTTCACCACACTCCCACATTGGAATTATGAGGGGTAATATGATACCCTTCAGTAGTTGTCTCTCAATAGTTACTTATAGGAATACCTATAATATTGAAAAATAATAACCATTTACATGATTAATTTTGTCCCACTATAAATGTCATCTTAAATCCATATAAATATGCACAATATGTTTTTATTGAAAATTTTATGCTATGTGATTAACAAAACAATTCTATGTTCATCTGGGGAACTAAATGAACAAATAACATCTTTACAAACACCAATAAACTATCTTCGAAGGTGATGTCAGACAATTTCACCATATTTATAATTTTAATATTCCTCAATAGATCTCTATGTTATTTTTGGGAATTATTTTTATTGTTCAATAAATATGGTAGGGTAGTCTTAAGGAATAATAATGACTTTTCACTTTCCGAAAACAAATTATATATCCATGTTTACTAAATTCATAAATATTGGATACTTGTATATATTATTCATAGATATAACTATATTATCCTTCCCACTCAATGAATAAGCCACATTATTTTCCTTCCCATATTGGTGGTATATTGTATATTCATAACCCTTGAGTATTTCCATAAATCTCTGTTATCTCACATTGAGCTCATTTCACTGAATATATAAATCAAATTATTATGATACTTATATATCTCCTATATTTAACAATAATAGTAGTGTATATATACCCTCATGGAAAATAATATAAATTAAAACACAACATTATGATTTGTATAGTTTTATTCATGGGTTATAAATTTCCTTGACTGATAAGCTACGACCCCATCATTTAATACATGGATTCTCCACTATCATTTATTCAATTCATAATTATATATCAAAAAACCTTCATTACCTATTTATAATTTTAATAATAGCATAATAATAGTATCTTAATTATTTTCTATAATATTTCATCACCTTCCATTGAATATGTAAATTTTTGACCCCTTTATGGGTTAATAGGGATAAATGGTTGGTTAACTAGGTAAATCACAAATAGTAACTAGTTATATAAATGAAAATTTGTATATTTTTTTTATTTTTTTGTTATATATTCATTAACAACCATTTTAGTTGATGGTTCTATAGATATTCCATATATATATAATATATCCATAAAAATAAAATTATAGAAGAAAAAATTCACACATATTGAATTTACCATATACATACTTTTCTCAAAAAATATCTTAAACAATTATCAACTATTTATCATGATCTTTATAGATTTTTGAATATATAAATATATCATTAATAAATACCATAGTTTTTTTCATGATAATCTATGAAAACTCTATTCATCAAATCTATTAACACATAGGGTGAATTAGTTGATACAAAGGGAATTACTATAAATTAATAATTTCCATCCCTTTTATGCAATTAAATCTTTTTTATGTCATCCTTATTCACTCATAATTGATGATATCCAAAACAAAATTTTATTCCTTGTAATTTATTCATAACCTTTATGTTGATCAAAAAAGTGGTCAATATTATGTAAATTACTCTTGTAATTTATACTATTAACATTAATTTATCTATAATTGATGCAATAACTCATAGAACCATCCTTTATTTTGAAAAATAGAACAGTTTATCCCCATTCATGGATACTTGGGAATATGAATACCTTATTACATAACTCTTGTAGTTTTGTCTTTAAATCCACCAATTCTACTAAGTTTATTTTATGGGATTATTTGATATGGTAACTTCATAAAGGGGGAGTTCAATATATAATTCGACTTCATATTCATGTGGATTACCGAGTAATTCATCAATAAATAAAATAATATATTATTAAAAATATTCTATTCTAAGGATATCAATCCCATCCATGGATTGTGTTTTCTCTTATTTTCCCCCTAGAACATTAATAATATGTTCAATTAGATGTGATTACAAATAATTATTAGATAATGACTTATCTCCTCTAAAAAGAAGACATTATTTACCCCTATCGCAAAGTATAATATCATTCTATAAGATAAAAATAATTGATCATACTTTTAGATCCCACACATCCAAAGTATTATGTATGTGTTAAACATTGTTGAAATAATGAAGTATAAAACTAGAGAATATTTATTATTATTAAAAGAAATTTTCCAATATAAACTCATTGAAATAATATTTTGACTATGATTTTTGTTTCAAAACTCAAACCATAATACATAATGTGAGGATTGGACGTTCTTAGAAAACATTCTGGTCATAAAAGAGTATGTGGATAATGAATCAAATAATACATCATCTTAAATTATGTTAATGATTAAAATACCTATTATCTCAAAATTAAGTTCTTGATCTTTGGTTATAGTAATTAGGTAATCCTAAACTTACACCCATGTTATCTTTAAAAATAAATCCCCTAGATTAGTGGGGAAATGATTGGAAAATTATCATATCTCCTTGAAGTTGATTAATTAGATATTTATGACTTATATCTTTAATTTTATTTCATGATCCTGATAGCCTTCATCTTTACACTTATTTCAAAGTTTCATTCACATCATTAAAGTATTAGGGTGTTTATCCACAGAGTTATTTCATGATTATAATTCCACCCTTCCTCTCTTATACTTCTATAATGTTCCTCTTATGTGGAGTTAAAATATACACTTCATCTATTTATTTCATTTGAAATTAAATAAACTTAATAAATACTTCTCAATATTGACATAACATGACACTATATCCTTATATGTTGAAAATATTTGGGAGGATAATTCCCTTTGAAGTCTTTGATGTGGTTTATTAAAAAAGTGATCAATCATTATTTTTGAATTTCATATTTAGTTAGTGGCATGTCTCGCTAACATTATAATGATAGAATCATACTCAAAAATATTTTATACTTTATTTTTCATTAAATTTACGAATTTCCATTCCATATTATCTTTTTGATCATGAGGATTATAGTTTTCTATGAATATCACCTCAAAATAATTCCATTCCATATTGTCTATATCATCCTCATTTTTATTGTTTTGAATTAATGATCAGCAACAACGACTATCTCCCATAAAATGATATACTATCATGATAACATTTTCCCTTTCAATATATGATAATGAAAAGAATATATTTACTAAGGGCTTGACCCATTGTTTTGATACAATTATATTAGTGGTTCCATTGAGGAAACTTACCTAATATTCTGATAATTATCTTAAATCTAGTACATGTGTCATTAGTTTTATTAGTATAAAAATACCTACAAAAATTGTGGGTATTGAAACGGTTTCTATTCCTCTAATTACATTCCATTTATAAAAAATGGAACATTCCTGATGGGTTTTTGAAAAACACAATGAATCATAGTATATGTTTTTTATGCATATCAATTATTATATATGGGTTTTACTATGGTTTTCCATAATGTTTTACATTCTAGATATATTAATCTAAACAGAGTTCCTAATAATTATAGTAAAAATAATGAGATACCATTTACCACAACTAATCTCCATTAACCCATATCTATTGTTTATTTTACTATATTGGCATATAATACCAAAGATCACATTATAAATGATGAAACAATTTAATTAGATTAGGATAATAGATACATAGATGATCCTAACATTACATTTGAACACCCAATGTGCATCATAAAATTTCTATGGAACTTTATTAGTCATCCAAGAATATACATAAATCATTCATTGAAATATTCATGTTTTATTATGTAAAATGAATATAAAATAAAAGGTCAGATTATATGCTTATTAAATATTAAATGAAATAGAACAATACATGGAATAATGTTAACATAAATAATAGAGTCTAAATAAATAATCAAATGGAATATAGATGAGAAAAATTTAATCTCGGAATATATGTTAAAAGTAAAAAATAATAATGGTAAATGAATTCACAGGGATAGAACACATAATTATAGACATATTAATCATACCATAAATTCCTTTTCCATGATATCATAATCTTACCTACAAGGCCTTATATAAATGAATAATATATAATATGGAATATATACACCTTGTACCCAAAACTAGTTTCTCTCATGAAAAATACTAATGCCTAGAGGTACTATATATTTCAAGTCCAAACATTTAAAATAATAAGTTCAATTCACCATTATATGAAGAAGTTTGGGAAATAATATATATCATAATTTTCCAAACAGAACTACTTATATACACATGTATTACTAAGTAATTGCTTTCCATATAGAATTTATTATTATATAGATTGTAAATGTTACCCCAGTGAAATGAATTACACGTATTTCTAGGTAAATATCCAACAACATTGTTGACATTAAAGGATATTCGTATGGAAAAAAGAAATTATACTTGATAATGTAGTAATAGATTGCTATAATTTCGTCACATGCCAGTATTATAGGAATTATTAAATGAATAAAATGGATGGATACCAAAGAAATGATAGGAAAAATCCATATTAGAAATTATTATTTTTATTAAAAAAATATTATAATGTCTTATGAGGGTTTTATAATAAGATTCAATGTTAATTTCTTATCCATACTATAATCAATGAACTTTTGAAATAGAAATGAAGAAAAAGGTATGGAAACCCTTACCTTGCCATATACCTTTAGGAAGCATGAGGATGATCCCCTTAGATCCTTAAGAGTTTGTTCTCTTGAATGAGAAGTTTAGACATAATGTTGGGAATCCTTACCTCTGTATGCCTCTATAGAAAACTCTTAGGACCATCTTTTCGAAGAGAAATATAGATAGAGTTTGAAACCATTTTCTACCAAATTTCGTTCTTAATGATTCTTGAGAGGTAAAATGAGAGAAAACCCATTCCCAATGGGTTTTCAGTGGAGAGGAATTGGAGAATGTGTGTGTATTTATATAAAATTATATAGAATTTTTTATTAAGTTATAGACATAGGCACAATAATCTGGGTTGTGGAAAAATTGAAAAATATTGGTTGTCCAATGGTTTTAAACATTGGTATTTGGAATTTATGACATTGTTTCTGATTTTAATATGATTAATAACTCAACATCCATCAATTAAATTATTTTGGGAAATTGAAAATTTTTATTCATAATGAATTGTTTTCAAAATCTAAAAATATAATTTTGGAGTTTGAAATATCTTTATATCTTTGGGAAATTAATTTTATTATATTAAAATTCATTATTTTAATTAATAAACCTAATTTTCATTACTAAATACATAATAATATTTTTTAAGTCATTGTACATACATTACTTATACATGAAAAAGAAGTCATAAATATTATCCGATGCACATACTATTTTTTAATATTCAAAAAAATCTCAACTAACATAGAAAATTCTCAAAAATTCACTTCTGGATAATTTCAACATGCTCATTCAAAATTTTATTTCATTTTTAGGAAAATAGTTTTCTATGTTTTATAAATATAGTTATTATATAAAACTATTAATACATTTTAACATCATGCATTTTGTGCCATAAATTTGAAATGTTATTTATAAGGCATATGTGTAGTTATATTCTTATTCATTAATGAAAATAATTTATTCATAATTAATAATTATATTATTACCAAATGATTTTACGTATTTTATTAGACCCATATATGTTTCGGAGTCAGCTTACTATTATAATGAGAATATATTGAAGTTAATATTATTATAGTATAATTCCTAAGGGTCAGATTCTGATAGTCACATTTACCCTTACATCAATCATATTTCCCCTTATATATACACTTCATTCTAACATCTAGAATCAATTACATTTTTCTCATAGTTCCTATATAATTTATACTAAATTCTTTATTTATTAAGAGTAATGTATCTTATATATATTTTATTTTATTTAATGTATAATCCTTTATGATTAGGATTATTGTAATAATCTATACTATTATGTATTCTATATAAATAGATATGACTTATATTTTTATTGTTGAATGTAATTTTCTAGTGCATATTTCACTATGATAATGTAATAAAAGGGATTGTGTTAGGAATTGGATATTATAATAAGACATTGTTGTTATAGTCATGTCTCATGTCTTATAATATATATATAATTTTATCTATATTTAATAATTTATAGAAAATAAAATTCTTGGATAAATAACAATGATCGATATCGTGATGTTGATAATAACATGGAATTATTTTAATAAGCATGTCATTATGAATTTTATCTATAATTATATGTGAATAAATAATACATAGTGGACATAAATGGTCTAGAAAAAATGAATTATTTCTAAAATAGTAATGGAATAGTGTTTTAATTATCCTCATTTAGTCATATCATATGTTTAGGTGTAGAAAATAAACATATGGCCTATGGAAAGAAGATTCATCTCTTAATCACTTATCATTAAATATTACTCCATCTTACTTATTAAAAATATTGTATGATTTGAATAAAATATCCTACGAAAGAATCATAATACATTTTTACATGAATTATGGGGGTTTATATATTAACTCATTGATTATTTTGTGCTTCTTAAATTATAGAATTTATAAGGGGTTATCCATGGGTTTTATCCCCTTTTTTATTCAACTACTATATTACTATCTATGAAAAATAATTTAAATATTATATTTTATATAAAACTCTACTTCATTATATATTTTATTTTTTATATGTTTTATTTTTTAAATATTCTATGTCTCAATATAAAATTTTACAGAAATTATAACAATTTGCTCTGAAATCCTCTCATTTTACTTCTATTATGTAATTATATTTTAATATTTTAATATTTATTATATTATACCCTAATTTAAATTTTTTTAAGGATTTACATAACCTTTTATTATAATCCTTGGATTTAATTTTAACTCTAAATGTTACAATGATTTTCATAAAATCCTTTCCCACGTAACCACTCAATTCCCTATCACATCATGTTTTGACTCATATTATTTTATTTTTGATAATGATATTAATCTTTTTTATGTTATTGGAAAAATATTAATGATATTTTTATTTCATTTAGGGATATATTTACCTATATTTTATATCTTACTCATTGATTGATGTTGTGAAATTGTGCATGAGATATCTATATCTGACCTGTTTCATTTTTGTGACGTTTTATGAACGTTCTGATTATTGATTTATTTATGATTTGTTATGTCAATTTATTTCTATGTATCACAAAATATTTTGAAAATATAATGATTTTATGTGTTGGCCAAATATTATACAATTCTATAATTAATTAATTAATTATTATATCTCATAGGATTATAGGTATGTTTTATAATATCATGATCCAACCTAGATCACCCCTAAGCTGGGAACATGAGATGACCCATGGAATGGCCTGAAGGGAGTTCATGATACATGTAGGCTGGTGATAAAAACATCGATAGTAATGAACTGCCTTTGTGAGTAATTTCACCCATAAAAACCTTAAAAATAATATCTTTCAATAAATAAAGAATAAAAAAACACTCTAACACATCACATAAAAAATTATAACACCAGTAAAGTGCACAACAACGAATGAATCATCTAGATGAAAAACAAAAAATTATTGTTGTGTTGCATTGGAAAAACGAGTACCAGATCATGAGATAAAACCACAACCACAGAGTCTCATTGTGAATGTGAGGGAAATCCACTTTCACCGCCATCTAACTCAAACCCATGATCAATATAGTGTATCCAAAGCCCTATTACCAATAATAATATAGTTCTTAGCTAAAAATACCAGTAGGTCTCCACTTTCTGACCAAATTCATTACACTTTAAGAGTAAATCTCTTTTATTATAGATTCAAAATAATGATATAAAATGTGTTTTTTTTCAAAATAAAATAAAATAAATAAGTGATTCAATTTAAAAAATTTAAACTTTCACAAATTGATATTATTTATAAATAAAATATCAATTTCTATTCCTTTAATGAAACCATTAATAATTTGATGTGAAAACAGTTTTATGGATAATTTTGAGTGCACCTATAATACAATTTCATAAACTATAAAATATGCATACCATAGAAATATATATATGTTTATATATCATCATGAAATAAAAGTTTATTATGTTTATAATCTCAGAAAAAGTTCGCATGGTCATTAAAAATGAAAACGTGTGGTCCAAACATTAAAAGACTTATCATGTGAATCACCTAAATGCTTAGTATTTATCTTCCCAGTCATACGAAGGAGAAACATCGCATAATATGACCTAAGTATAAACCAAAAAAAATTATAGTATATAATTCTAAACTAGTACTGCATGTGTACCTATACTTCTGAGAAATCTAATCAGGTTTTCCAATGATATATAAATGGAAGTTAGAATTTCAATTTAATAATCATACAATACAATAATATTCGAAAAAAAATATTTATCTAACACTAAAATTCCAATACCATCCATAAAAACATACCATATATCCAATATCATTAAATAGTTCAAATTCCCTAAACAATAGAACCCTTAAAAATTTAAATTATTCAAAATATTAAATGGGAATATCCTATGGCTGTTCATTTATTATGAAACCATAAAATTTCTTATCGGGAATTTCCATAATCCATTCAAAATACTATATCTTTCAACAAAATTAAAATCAATTTATAAAACAATTTTAAAAGAACCATAATTTTCCTATCATCTTTGAAATAAAAAATTTACATAATTTTAAGATCTATTTAAAAATAGGAAGCTGGGCATCTTAATTTAAAAAATAATGGCTTAAAGAATTCAATTAGCTTTATCAATCAAATCGCATGAAAACCCACATTTTATCATTTTTTATAATCTCATGAAAACAATAATCCTTTAATATAGATACTAAATCTAAGAGGAAAAATTAATAGATATCGAACCCCTAAGATGAAATCACAATAAATCATAGATATAATTCTAAATAAAAATTGATAGGGAACCTACCTCAAATATCATCATTATTAATGTTTAGGCTTTTAACCCCCAATAAAACGACCCAAGAAGTTGTAAGAAATAAAGATGGATCCAAATGAACCTGAAAAAATCAATACCCCTACTTATGAAATCCCTAGATCTAATTTTCATCCTACATAGACAATTGGGTTAAGGAGAATGGAAGCACAAGAAAAAATAATAATAGGAGAACAAGGGAAATGAAGATAGGAGGCCTTACCTATAATCAATAGTCTTAAAACATGAATAAAATCATGCGATACACAATATAAGACATGGTAAACAATGTAAAGTTATGATGGGGGTTGAATACATTGAACAATAATAGAAAAATATCTCCAAGATGATTGAATTTTGAATAAAAAATTTGGCAAACACTCTTTTAAAATTGGATCGACCACATTCACTATGTGAAACAAACATTCTCAAATTGAATGTTTCAATACCTAAACAATAAATTCACGAGACTTGAACATTACAAAATATGAGAATTTTGTAGATCCATATAAAAGTGGTTCACGACATTAAACCATAGGTCATAACATCAATTGTTGTGGTATGTAGTTTCCAGAATGGTTGTCTCTCTGGATCCTATGAAAATAAAAAAAGTGAATAATAAGAATTATTATATCTAAAAACCAATAAACAATTAAATAATAAAAGAGATGTTGGGATTTAAAAATTAGTCCCACCATATCTCATTCTTCTCCTGAATGCCTTAATGGACAATGGTTAATCAATAAATTGATATTAATCACATCCATTTATGGAATCAATTTTTAATATAGTGCCAAGATAGAAAAGATTACTAAAATAATTCAAGAACACTGATTTGGAACACAAGAAACACTACAAATCCTACCAACTAATTCCATCAGACCAATAAACTAAATCGATCTCTTCTGCAACCACAAGTACTACCACTATCTATATGACATATTGACTAAAAATAGGCCATTATTTGGGAAAGAAAAAAATAAAATGAGGAAATAAAAGCCAAACTAAATATACAGGGGACTATATAGTTCTTTCTCTCCCCATTAAATATTTACACAAAGACACTTATTCTCGCCAAAACAGCTTATCTATCCTAAAGAATTGACATGAAAGAGAAAACTCAACATTGATAGGAATGATTAAAAGTGGTTCTTATGACTTATTTTTATTTGTTATCTAGATGAAGGATCCACAATCAAACAATAAATATTGAAAAAAGGCTGAAAACATGGTGAAATATTGAAAAATTAGACCAGATAACCATAAAAATTACACTAGAAAGAAAGACCCAGAAGGGTCATCCCTCCTTGAAGAACATCCATTATAGAAACAAATTTTTAAAAAAGGAAATGGAAATGACTTGAGTGGAATAATTCATCATCAAGAAGTACATATGTGTATTTTGGTTAAGTGATGGTATCATAATACTAGACTTCCAAAGAATCAGTTATCAATGAATCCAACAAAACAACACAAATTAACCAATACCATTTCCCAATTTCCCCAACACATACCCAAACTTACCTTACACAAAAATTCATAGATAAATTACCTAAAAAAAACCCCATATCACTCTAAATGACAAACATCAAAAATTATAGTGGCATATTAATTTATAATTAAAAAACATACTATATGGTACAATCAAGATGACACACATAAAAAAAATCAAATTCATATCACCTCTAAATTTTCAAAATCTCTAAAGTATATGAAGTGATGTCTCATGGTTTTTAAAAATTGATCCATAAAACTGCTCAATTATCCATGATTAAATCAAAACATGACTAACACATAGGACAATTCAAGAGCTAAATTTCCATTCAAACATTGAGACTTTCTAGGGATTACTCAAAATAACATATCAAACATGGAAAAATAATTTTATTTGCTAAAAAAATAAATTAAATATAAAATAATCTATAGAACAACTCAAAAAACAAATAAACCTTAAAAAATCCTTTAAAAAATACCATTCTTATTTAAAACCATGAACACTAAATTAAATATTTTGAAACTAACATCATGTAAGAAGATTCATGATAAAAATGATTCAACTTATTTATAGACACATTTCTTCATTTTAAAGAACAAATAGGGAACCACACAATTTTATTCAAAAATACTACAATAAAATTAATAATTTTATAACATCATTCATGGATAAAAGTCACAGTATGAAAAAAAATTACACCCCATGAAATGATTTCCACATTCCTTTGTAAAACAAATGACCCCCTTTAAATATAAAACCAATTTTTTCGGAAAAATTTCCCAAATTCCACATTTTAACCAACCAATTTACGAGAATCCTCACAAGAGGACAATCCAAATATTTGTTTCAATATCACCACAAAACTTTAATAATAAAATCCCGCCAACATCACAAGGTCAACTATAGGAATTATATAACATAATAAGGAAAGAAAAATGGTTCCAAAAACAACAAGAAATTTAGTAATTTGAACATTAGGTTTTTCAGAAGTGGTAGAAGAAGAACACTCTAGTCCTCCTAAATTGAGTAGATGGAGAAACTGACCTAAAAAAAACTTGATAAGCCAAAGGGTGAGTCAACAGATATCTGATTATAGATTCTAAAGAAAATTTCACTAAATTTTGGATTGGGTGTACTCTAAAAAATATATAAACAATCAAATGAAAATCTAAAATTAAGTCCCTATAATAAAAAACATAAATCAATAATCAATGCCAAAATTACACTAAATAAACCCAATATCAAACATTTTCAATCAAAATATTTTTGCAAAACTCATTTCCAGAAATAAATTCCTTTATTTAAGAGATCGTTTGAAAATAAATTAATAAAATACTCTTAATATTTAAATATTTGAAAACCATCCATTTTAAAATCATTTCAAAAACAAATCATAATTTGGAATCCAAATTTTTTTGAATTTATTTCCAAATTTAGTACATGTCCACATGTTTTATGAATAATTTCTTTTCCAAACATTCCCATTTTTAATTTATATTCCAATTTAACCCTAAATAATATAAACACCCAATGAATAAAATGAACCTTTATAAATAAAACAAAAAGAAACAGAAAATAGTTTAAAATTCCCAAAGAGGAAAAAAATTCCAAAATAAGTATTCTCACAAATATAAAAGGATTTTCCAAACAATCTATAAAAATATACACTAACCATATAATTTCAAATTGAATTTAATTTTTTCACACACACTTCACATGGTTTTTAATACTATCTAAATGAATTTTACCGCTTGTGATCCTATATATTTCCATTACAAATCATAAATCCTCAATAAAAATACTGAAATAATGATCAAAAAATTTAACAAAAAAAGAAAATCAATATGATTACATGACACACACATCCCAAAAAACCCTAGAGACTCATGTATCATAACAAAGTTGGTGATCCGGAACTAACTCATGAAATAGTTCTTGAGTCTTGATGATCCTACATCAGGTTTACTAGACATACTAAATAAAAACCATCTTTTAATACCAATATTTCTTGAACCAAACTGGATCACCCCTAAACTGTGAACTCAAGATAGCATGTGGTAAGGCCTAAAGGGAATTTATAATTCCGATGAGTTTGAAACATGTACTTGGTAATTTAATAACCTACACTGGGAATTATTTATCCATTATAAATAATTAAAACAATTATCTTTCAAGAAATTGTGAAGAGTAAGGAATTCCATCATATGTCATAAAAAATTGAGAACTTAATTAATTTGTGTAGTTATAAATGGAATACTTGGTTTAAAAATTATAAATATTAGGAGTGTTACAGAGGAAACACAAGTAATAGATCAATTGATTAAGAAAAATTACCAAGTCTCCATATGCAAGTGATGGAACACCCCTGGAACATATGCCAATCCTTAACCAAGAGATCTATATGCTACATCCATCCAACCTACTAGCCTTTAATAATATACACTTGAGTTAAACAACCTATTAGGTTTCCACCTACCAAATATAGGAATATCATTTTAAAAGTAAATATATTTCATGGTAGTTTGAAAATATATATGTTAAATATGTTTTACTATTGAATGAAGGAAAGTTTCATGTTTTTTACTTTGAAAAAAAATCCCACATTGAAAACCAAAGATTATTTCTAAAAAACCATAATTTATAATCCTTTAATGAAAACATTCATAAATTATAGTGAAAACTATTTTATTGAAAAACAAAAAACAGCCCAGAATAAAATTTCATTTGATGAAGAACGTGCATACAATAGAAAAATATAAATAACATCATTATGAAATCCTAGGATCTCAATGGTAAAATCTATTAAATTGCTAAAATGTTCATTTAATAATAAAATCCATGTGTAAGACATAAAATAAAATATCAAGAAACCCACTCGAACACCTGGAATTACCCTACATGGCCTAATTGAGGGAAAAATAAAATAAGATGACTTAAGTCCAAGCCTAGAGCCACTATCTAGATAATGAAAATAAAATAGTTATGCATCTATACCTAAACTTTCAACCAAAAAAAGGTTTCAAAAGACATATAAATGTAGGTGATAATTTCAAAGTAATAAACGTTCCATATAATCATATCAGATATACCATTTTTCTCACCCTTTCCTACAAATACACTCCATAGGATTATCCCCCTAATAAAAGAACATTAAAAAATCATATTTCTTCTCTAGGGGAACCCATATATCATTCAAATAATTTATAAAATTAATGTGGAATTCCATATGGTAGTTTTATTTTTGATGAAATCACAAAACATCCACCGAAGCCTTCCCAACATCCACTCTGAATATCAAATCAATAAAATATATTCAAAAAAAAATTTAAAATTATTTCAAATCGTCCTACTTTTCGCAGACTCTTAGAAATTTAAATTTTACCTAATTGGTAGTGTCCTGGCCCAAGTGCCACATACTACTACCCTAAACCGTTCAGTCACATAACCTTAAGCATGCCTCCCCGTACACCAAATGTTGTCGAATAGCAGTGAGGGATGAATATCATCCATAGGGAGAGTATACACTATTAATCAAAATCATACACCAGTAGAAATTAATAATAAATAACCAAAGAAGGATATAAATTAACCATAAAATATCTAGTATTACAATATGACCAAAATAAGAAATAAAATATTAAAAACGAATAGTATATATTCCATGCTAATGTACATGCCAAGTGTATAAATGAAACTCAAAAGTAAAGGCACTAACAACTCCCAAGAGATTCCCAAACCTTCTCTAATTCCCTCAACCATGATCCATACCAACTCATCTATATAACACATGGACTTTTCCATTATCCTATCTTGTAACCCTAAAATCTATTTGGGTACTAATCTGAAAGCCCATGTAGGATGTGAGTACAACTCACTAGGCCACCACAAACTGCATCTAAAACAATATCCATTCAATGAATGTTTATAGTTGTATAAATAATTAAACAAAATGAACAAAAAAGCAATTAAAACATTATCAATTTCTCTTTATTTATCTACATAAAGCCTCGTGTTCTTGAGAAAACCCGAACTCTCAAAACACAAGTGAATGAAATTGTTACCATTCATTATCCCAACAATCATATGCATGTCATTGTTAACATTAATTTTCTCAGTATACACATTAATTTCATTGTTATCATTCATTGACTCTATTTTATACATGAATTCCATCCTTACTATCCATTTTCTCAATTTACACATGAATTTCATTATTACCACCAATTTTCTCAATTTACACATGAATTCCATTATTACCATTCATTGTCTCATTTATCATATTCCACTATAGCCCAATAATTAATTCCATAATTAATTAATCATAATTTTATTATTAATTACATTAATTATTAATTAATAATTTTAATCTCAATACTAATTAAACAATTAGTTATTTATCTTAATATCATTACAAATTCAACATTAGTTCATCACATCAATACCATTAATTATTTATCAAATTAATTAACCATGTCGATCCCATTAATTAATTTACCAATTAATTAACTAATATCCACAACCGTAATGTCACATAATTAATTCTATAATTAATTGTTCAATTCAAAATTCAATTTTCTTGGAAATTAACACAATAATTAATTATTGTTATGTATTCAATATTCTGGTAATTCATAGAAAAATTAATTTCTCATAAATCAGAATTCAATATTCAAATAATTAACTCAACGAATAATTACCCCTGAACCGAAATTAATTATTTCAAATATTTCCACAATTAATTATCTCAAATAAAAAATCTCAATATTCATAACTAGTTCAAAAATTTATTACTAAAATCAATCAATTCAATGTCACTAATTTGAAAATTCATTAAAAAATTGTTTTAAAAAAATTAATTCAATTTAGGAAGTATAATTTATTATCATCCAATATAAATTCTACAATTACTTACATGTAATTGAAATAAAGACTTTGGGATTTGAATTATAGACCACCTACCTCAACTAATTAACTAGCATTCACCTAATAGAAACCCTCAATTTGAATTGAATAATCATGTAGAACATGGCCTAGATCTGAAACTGAAATCCATGATCAAACAAAAAAAGATATTTTAAATCTAGATCTAGATCAAATAAACTTGGATCAGGATTCAAAAAATCTAGATCTATATCCCAAAAATAGAATATAAAATGCCAAAAAAAATAATGGGAGGAGAAAGGGAGAGATATGGGAAATAAATTAGAATGAAACACGTACCTGAAGAGTTGTAGTTCTTCCAAATGGACATTCAATCATCATTAATGGTGTTTGGATATCCTTATAATCACACTAGGGGGAATGTAATTAATATAAATTGATTATTGTTCGAGGATGGGTGTTTGGGTCTATAAGAATGTGGTTTAGGAATTGGTTAATAAAATTTGGTGGAATAAAATATTGTACACACAATTTTATCCATAGGGAGAATGATTTCACATAATCATGTACCTAACTGTGTGCCTCTTTTAGGGGTGCATGGTTTCTGTTTTTTCATCACACGGTTTTACAAACCATACATCATCCATAAAAATCCCCTCTATAAAGGGTTGCATGGTTTGTTGGGCCAGGGGGAATGGTTACAGAAAATAATACTCCATCCCCACATTAGCCTTGAAACAAATCAGTTAGGATCCATTAGAATCTGAATATTAATTTATTATAAAATAATATTTTATGTTTTTTTAAGGTTCCCCTCACCCCTCTTATAAAAGGGAACTACCCCTTCTCACTAATTCACACCACCAAAGCCATTTGGATCGTCCAACATCACCACAAATATCCTCCCAACTTCCCTCACTTCAACCTAGAGGCCTTAGTTTGATCAGAAATCCAACCTAAGGATCCTTTTTAATCATATCAAAAGGAAGAACCCGAAGAAGAGGTAATGTTTTCACGACCCTTTTTCAAGTTCCTTTATTCTTCCACTTCATTTTTCTTTGTTGTTTACATTATAAGAAATTAACTCTAGTATCTTCTATATACTATGATGTTATTATAAATATGGTGCAACCAAATTCATTATTCTATCCATCCCTTGAATTACATGTCACCATACGTGCATACATACGACATATCGTCTCCACGTCGTGGTATAATTGTTATTCATTACATTATTATTTGGATGGGTATAATACTGAAGTTTAATTCATGTAAATAAAAAATATAACATGATAATGATTCTGTATATATGATAAACAATCCAATTCTATATTATTTTGATATCAAAATAATGATATTCTCGCTCGTGTGTACGTACGGACTACTGTCTCCACGAACGCGATGAGAATCATTCCCCATCATATCAATTGAAGACTAATTTTCATTTTATGATTAAAAATAATGATTAAAGGCTTGATATCATTCTAGATATTAATAATATCCATCCCATCCATAATGATTATGACTCACATAATAAGGAATACAAAGAAAAATGAATCCGTTAACACCTGAAATGACGATAATACTAAGATATTATTAACAAAGCAATGTTGAAAGATCATATATGATATCATATTAATTTATACGATTCTTGTATAATTTAATAACAATAATTTCAACATTATACAGGAGTTTAACCAACCCTCGACAAAGGAAAAGTACAAGGTAAGGGGTTTTTATCTCACTCTTTATTCCTGTGAGATTCGTACCATATTTCCACTATTACCTTTTGTGTGGTGTATGTACAACCCATAATAGTATTATTTGTGTAATACAATTTAATTTATGTTTATTTAAATATTCATTTTGTGATACCTCTTTCATGGGGTGTATGTTTTGTATGTTACCAAATTGGTAAGGGTTAATTCCTCAATCTCATTATTATCCGAGATTGTTTACGTGTAAGTATTTACAAGGAAATTTTTATCATCCATGTCCATTTTTCATAAATATTATTTCAAAAGTAATATTTTATGGATTTTTGAAAGGTATTCTTTATCAAGATCAGAATTTTAAATGTTTTAAAGATTTATCTTTCTAAATCATTTTAATTAATGTCCATGTTTTCAAAATGATTTTACGAATTTATTTATATGGACATGAATGTTTTGAAATAATAATTCTTTTCAAAAGTTTCAAAGTGGTATTGGAAACATTGATTCAAAAATCTATTTTAAATAACTTCATTTACAAATGTGTGAGTTTTAAATGATTTTACAAAAATTTTATTTCTCTCAAAAAGTTTTACTCATCATTTTCAACTATGATAGCATCCTTTACTGGATATTATTTTTGATTGAGGTTGACTTATTATAATACAATATTCTATATTATATTAAATGAGTTATGATATGTTTGACTGTGGATGTTCTATTTTTATACCATTCATGGTTTATGGTTAACGTATTAACATTTCGTATGATAGTTCTAATACGAATGTTTATGTCATGATTCAAACGTTTCATATGAGGAATGTATTGGATATAGTAACTGGTGGGTGGAGCCCACTATAGCTCTTCAATGCATCGGTAGGTGTCATGATACAACTAGACGTGGAATTTTCCGGGGCCCTTTACTAATTTGATTTATGGTTTTGGACGAGGCCTTAATCATTTTTAGACATCTTGGTCGAGGCCTTGAAAAAATGTTTTAGAATGTCAAGCATTATACATTCCCTCATTATGAAAATAATATTGATGTTTCATGTGGTAATTCGACTAGTAGAATATCCATGCTTATGTTTTATTATGTCTTTATTTACTCAGCTCATATTTTTACCATAAATTTATTCATGTTTATTATTGGTAAAGGCATGTGGTTTCAATTATTATCCATGCTTAATATTTATGTTATCTTCCATTGTATTGCTTATGCTTACTGAGCGTTTGAGCTCACCCCATTCTATGTGTTATTTTCCCAAGGATTCCAAGAAGTGTATTAAGATTGATATGCATGGTTATGCTAAAGGAATAATGGTGTTCATAAAGGATTATTTATGTTTTGTTTTTCGTTATAAAGTGTAATGTAACATTCATGTATGTAATATATTTTCCAAGACTGCTAAACTGATCAGTCCTTCGGGATTTGATTCCTTGTAATCATGCCAATGTATTAAAATAATTCACCAACTCTAGGTAATTGGGTCGTGTCATTACAGTTGGTATCTGATGAAGTTTAGCAATAACCTTGGAAACTAGATTTAGATAAACTCTGATTAGAGCACATTACCCTAAGATAGACTTTGAGGGTTAGTATAGAAGAACGTCCTATAATTTTGGTAATGTAGGGATTTTGTGAATTTTAGAAGCAAATAAATCCATGTCTAGATACGATCAGGTAGAGGCCGCTCTAGAATAGATGTACCTAGGGGTAAAACCTGAAAACACTACATTGAGCTAGACTCGAATGGTAACTGTGGCACGACAATGGGCCTTGCGGCACTCTTGGTTACGACACTCGCAGGGGATATGATTAGGATAATTCTCATTTTCTTTAAAAACCATTATGAAGGGTTTATGAGTATATACTTACTCAATGAAATTTTTTTTATGATTATGGGCTATATCTATAAATTGTCCAATTTATGTTAGGTATTTTACAAGTTTGGAATTATGTATTTCGATTCATAAACTAATCTTGTTTATGAAATTGTTTAGAAATGGCACCTAGTGGGAGGAATGGAAATCTTATTAATGCATGTACTCCATGTAGGTATTTTCATCATTATCAAGAAAATTATAGTGGATCTGGTGATACAACTGGTGCTGATTAGCTTATCACCATAATGGGACAACTCACTCGGGTTATGAATAATAACCTTACCCATATGGACCACCCTGATCTACAACATGGATTATAAATGTTAGATCGCTTCATGAGGAAAAAACCACCAACATGCAATGGGAATAAAAATCCATTGGTAGTTGAGCAATGGATAAGATCCCTAGAGAAAATATTTCAGGATTTGGGGAGTAGTGAAAGGGAAAATGTTTTCATGGTAGTTTATCACCTCACTAGAGATGATGATCAATGGTGTTCATTGATTCAAAACACAAAGGTGGATAAAGAAGTATCAAGTATTGAATGGAGGGAGTTTAAAGAAATTTTCATAGAAAAATACTTTCCTCATGACCATCGAGCGGATATGGAAAGACAATTTCTTAGTCTGAGGAAAAAGGAGGATGAGAATGTTGCAATGTATGAGGATAACTTTACAAGGTTAGAAAGGCATGCTGCATATTATATAAGTAACCCAAGAAGTAATATTGATCGTTTCATTGATGGGTTAAAACCATTTCTCTTTTGAGCTTTAGTATCTCAATCCTTCTCATCAAATAAAGATATTGTCTGATGTGCTATCAAGACAGAAAAAGGAATTCTCTAAATCTTATGACAATAAAGTAAAGTAATATAAGAAGAGAGTGGTGGAGCATGAGATAGTTAATGGGAAAAAGGGAAAGAAGGATTTTCCATTATGTGATAATTGTGGGAAGAAACACCCTCGTACTTTCCAAAAAGGAATGGGAGTCTGTTACGAGTGTGGTGAAAAAGTCCACCAAGCTCATGATTTCAAGGGAATGAATGTTTCTTTCAACGTTAAATGCTATAATTGTGGAGAAATGGGGAATTATGAAAATTAATGTCCTAAGATCCAAGGAAACATACCTCAGAATAGGCCAAGGGAGCAAGCCTAAGTTTATGTTGTTACTACAATTGAAGTTGAATAATTATTGTATTTGTTTTTTTGGACTTAATAACTATATTCGGGTTATAAGAATAATGTGATATATAAGGATGGTCCAACAGTACCTTTTTTTTCATTAATGTTTTAATATGACTAAGGTAATCATATTTTCAGTATGTGACAATAAGAGAAACATTACTTTTTTTGGGTAATCTGATGTTACAATTGATTTTGGAATTTAGATACCTTTTACAGAGTGTCTGGAAAGAGGTATTTTGGATAACTATAATGTTTTCAATGATTTAAGTTGAACTTTGGATGGTATTGTTTAAGGTTAAAACATTTCTTATGATTATTTTTGGAATATTATAATACTATAGTCTTTGAAAAGAACAACCTGTGGGTCAGGCGATAACCCGTCACGTCGGACAAAGCTACAGGAATAGAACCCACAATCATAGTGCGACAAGCCTTTATTACCTACCACTATCCTACATGAAGTAACTAGTTGTTACAGAATATTTTTCATCATTTAAATGGTATATTTTTATATTTGGAACCCTATAGGTTTAGGACAAATATAGTATTTTTGAGTTGTATTATGTTTTGGAGTAAAAGATGAGCTTGTGGTAGAAATTTATTAATGGATAAAACTCTAATTATAAAGTAAGTATATCTCCTTATGATCTTATCCAATCTCATAAATAAATTCCTCAACATTAAGAAAAGGAACTTAGAACAAAAACGTTGTCCTAGATTGTACCTTAGATCATCACAAATTTATGGCTTTGTGATTGTTAGTTTTTTCATAGCCATGTTCTCTCCCACTCTCCATCAGATATTAATGGTTAGATTTTTCTTTCATATCCATGTTTTCCTACATGGAACCCTATTATGTTTTATTTTTGGAAACCTTCATACTTACCACTCTTTATTTTAAATAGAGGCCTCATTAATCCATTTTTCGATGTGGGATTTCAACTAAGATATTTTTAAATGTCAACCGAAAGTTTCCAATACCGAGCATAATTTGTGAGGACACAATTTATTGAAGGAGGGGAGAATGGAACACCCCAAGCTTCCATGGTACACTTTTCTTTTAATAATACAGTAGTGTGTATTGTACGCAACTTCGAGTTCTAACACACACCACAACCAATCAAACTAGCCGTTATGAATATTAATACCCACTTTTTGAAATTTTATACATTTTATCTTACAAAATGGACTTCATTTTTTGGATTTGGAATATCTAAATCAGTTTAGGGTGAATGTTTGGTACTTTTGGGTTAACTTTCATATTTTGATGAATAGTGAAAATTACTAAATTTTAATTAAAAAACACTCTTTTAATCGAAATAATTAATAGTGATAAATTATGAATTTGAGTGATTTCAGAGTATAATTAGATTATATTTTTACCATTTAATCCAATTTTGTTCATTGGATAAAATTTCACATTTAATGTAGACATAAGCAAGTGCCAATCTTTTGATAGTTATTATCTCTTACAAACACTCTTTTTGTTTTAACAATGGGAAATAATTTTAAATAAATTTCTGCCACTTCTGTGTTTTGAAAATAGAAAAATGGATTCCATATTTAGAATCCGAAGGTCAAAAATGAGTATATAGGTAACTTTTATTTTTAGACATTTTTAATAATTACTTCGCTAAATATTTCATTTACCATGGTTAAAGGGTAAATCCAGTAAATAAGGGTAAACAAAATAATATTATAATAATATTAAATTACCATAAAACATGTCCTGAACCTTTTTTTGAGACATGTCCGACCATGGGCCTCTTTGGGTCGATTTTGGGACCCCATGGAGCCCCATGTAAGTGATAATGACACTTTATATTAATTAAGTTAATGTAAATACAAAAATGACATAAGCATATATCTTTTAGGAAAACAATTTTTACATAGGTTATATATGTTATATTTTCAACTATAAATATTCATTATAAAGATAAAAAAATTTCCTACATAATGGTTTCTTATTTATAATTTTTATACATTGAATAATTAAATTTATTTATGACACAATAATGATGCAGTATTTTCCTTATTAATGAAAGAATCAAATAATTAGTATATTAAATGTTAAAATAAATATAATTTGAAATTTTTGATGCCATAAAATAATTTCACTGTTTAACATGAAATTATACTATTGATTAAATGAATTTTTTTCGAAGTAATAATTTTTTTATGACTTTATCAAAAAACAATTAGTGAATAGTTTCAAAATTGACATAAATGAGTTTTTAAAACAAATATTATATTATTAATTCATATTCTATTCCTAAAAATCCAAGGACCGTCCAAAGAAATTATATAATTATAGGTGTATCATTAATGGACCACTTGGGGGTCTCTTATAAGTATATAGTATGTTTATTAATAGTACAATATAAAAATACAGAGAGACATGGTAAATATCAAACTAATTATCTAAGAGTTAAAACTAAAATATAAGGTTAATAAAGTGACCCAAACCTATCTAAAACCTATTTGTTGAGTTTTGTTAGATCTATCCCCACCTTTTCCTCTAAATAAATCAGTTTTGAGACATTAGAAACTGAATATGAATTTATTATAAAATAATATTTTATGTTTTTCCTAAGGTGCCCCTCACCTCTCTTATAAAAGGGCACTCCCCCTTCTCATTAATTCACACATTCAAAGCCTTTTTCCTCAGATAAAATCTGACCAAATATCCTCCTAACTTCCCTTAATTAAACCCAGAGGCCATAGTTTGATCAGAAAGCCAACCTATGGATCCCTTTTGATCAAATCAAAAGGAAGAACCCGAAGAAGAGGTAATGTTTTCACCACCCTCTTTCAAGTTCCTTTCTTCGTCCACTTCCCTTTTCTTTGTTGTTTCCATTATAAGATAATAAATCCAGTATATTCTATATAATTTGATGTTATTATAAACATGGTACTACCAAATTCATTATTCTATCCATCCCTTGAATGATATGTCACCATACGTGTGTACGTACGGCTTACCTTCTCCATATCGTGGTGTAATTGTTAGTCAATATTTTATTATTTGGATGGTTATTGTAATGATTTTTAATTCATGTAAATAATAAATATAACATGATAATGATTCTGTATATATGATACACCATCCAATTATATATTATTTTAATATCAAAATAATGATATTTTTTCCCATGAGTACGTACAAACTACCTTCTCAACGAACGCGATGAGAATCATTTCCCATCATGTCCATTCAAGAATAATTTTCATTTGATGATTAAAAATAATGTTTAAATACTTGATATCATTCTGGATATGAATAATATACATCCCATCCATAATTATTTTGACTGGCATAACAAATAATATAAAGAAAAATGAATCTGTTAAAACCCAAAACGATGATAATAATAAGATATTATTAACAAAGAAATGTTGAAAGATCATATATGATGTAATATTAATGTATATGATTATTTTATAATTTAATAACAATAATTTCATCATTATAAAAGAGGTTAACATACCCTTGACAAAGGAAAATTATAGGTTAAGGGGTTTTCATCTCAATCTTTATTCCCGTGAGATTCATTACATATTGCCGCTACTACCTTTTGTGTCGTGTATGTACTACCCATAATTGTATTATTTGTGTAATATACATTAATTTATGTGTATTTATATATACATTTTATGATACCTCTTTCATGGGGTGTATGTTTTGTAAGTTACCAAATTGGTAAGGGTTAATTCCTCAATCTCATTATTATCCAAGATTGTTTATGTGTAAGTATTTACTATGAAATTTTTATCATCCATGTCCATTTTTCATAAAAATGATTTCAAAATGAATATTTTTAGGATTTTTGAAAGGTACGCTTTATCAAGATAAGAATTTTAAATGTTTTAATGATTTATCTTTCTAAATATTTTTAATTAATCTCCATGTTTTCAAAATGATTTTAAGGATTTATTTATACGGACAAGAATTTTTTGAAATAATAATTTTTTTCAAAATTTTCGAAGTGGTATGGGACAATTTGTTTCAAAAATCCCTTTTAAATAATTTACTTTATAAATGTGTGAATTTTAAATGATTTAAAAAAAGGATATGTATCTCAAAAAGTTTTACTCGTCATTTTCAACTTTGAAAGAATCCTTTACAAGATATTATTTTTTATTGAGGTTGATTTATTATAACACAATATTCTATATTGTATTGAATGATTTATGATATGTTTGACTGTGGATGTTCTATTTTTATACCATTCATGGTTTATGGTTATCGTATTGAAATTTCGTATGCTAGTTCTAATACGAATGTTTATGTTATGTTTCAAACTTTTCATACGAGAAATGTATCGGACAAAGTAAGTGACAATTGGAGCCCTCTATAGCTCCTCGATGCATCAGTAGGTGTCATGAGACAACTAGACGTAGAATTGGATGAGGCCCTTTAGCAATTTTATTTATGGTTTTGGCCGAGGCCTTAATCATTTTTAGACATCTTGGCTGAGGCCTTGACAAAATGTTTTAGTATTTCTGTCATTTTACATTCCCTCATTATGAAAATAATATTGATGTTTCATGTGGTCATTCAACTAGTAGAATACCCATGATTATGTTTTATTATGGATTTATTTACTCAGCTCATATTCTTTCCATAAAACTATTCATGTTTATTATTGGTAAAGGCATGTGGTTTCAATTATTCTCCATGCTTAATATTTATGTTATCTTCCATTGCATTTCTTACTCTTACTAAGCGTTTGAGCTCACCCATTTCTATGTTTTATTTTCCCCAGGATTATAAGAAGTGTATTGAGATTGATATGCATGGTTAAGATAAGGGAATAATGGTGTTTATAAAGATTTATTTATATTTTTTGTATGTTATAAAGTGTAATGTAACATTCAGGTATGTAATCTATTTTCCAAGACTAGTAAACCAATCATTCCTTTGGGACTTGATTCCTTATAAGCATGCTAATGTATTAAAATAATGAACTGAATCTTGGTATCTAGGTTGGGTCATTACAATTTATACACACAAACCACCAGTTTCTCGAGGAAACAAAAAGTCTCAATACACACATGAATCCAACTGTTTTCATTCATTTCCTCAATTGAAATATGAATGCAATTTTTTCCATTCATTTCCCATGTTTACTCATACGTACCATTATTATTATTCCTTGTCTCGATTTTTGACTTGAATACAAATTTCACAATTCATTGCCTCAATTTACACAAGAATTACATTTTTACTCTTAATTCTATCAATTTACACATGAATTATTTTGTTACCATTAATTATCTCAATTCATAGATACCACTGTAACCCATTAATTAATACATGAATTAATTAATCGCAATTATCTCGTTAATTAATTAAAAAAACTAATAAATCATCTAAACCTCATCACTAATTCAACAATTAGTTTATATTCTCATTCTCATTACTAATTCAGAAATTATTTCTTCACAAAAATCCCCTTAATTAATTCACCAGTAAATTAATCACTTCAATACCATTAATTAATTACCAATTAATTCACCAATATCCACAAAATCAATTTCATATAATTAATTAAAAAACTAACAATTCAATTCACAATTCAATATTGTGATAATTAAATCAAAATTATTTATCTGCAAGTCCAAATTGAATATTCTGATAATTAATATAGCAATTAATTACCCATGAATCCTAATTCTCTATTTTGATAATTAACACAAAAATTAATCACCCCTAGATCCTAATTAAATATTCACAATATATGAAAAAATCCTTATGAAAAATAAACAAAATATCAAAATTAATTTAAGAATTAATAATTCAAATATACCAATTCAATAAACTATATTTCAAATTTCCTTAAGTAGTAAATTGACCAAAATAATGAATTAAATTTTGAAAACTAAATTTCTAATCATCCAACAAAAACTCTGCCATTAAATATACATAATTGAAAACTATAAATTGAAATTTGAATTATAGAACACCAACCTCAATTAATTGAAGAGAATCCCCCCCAAAAAATACTCTATTTGAATGTAATAACATTGTATAACATGTTCTAGATCTAAAATCTAAATCCACAGTCAAATTAAATAAAATCTCTTATATATAGATCTAAATCAAACAAGACAATATTTAGATTATGAATTTGGATCTAGATCCAACAAAAAATAAACCAAAAAATCCTGAAAATAATGGGAGAAGAACATGAGAGAAATAGAAAATGAATTAGGATGAAATCACACACCAAAAGAGGTGTATATCTTCCAACCTGGATTTGAATTTCCAATAATGGCGGTCAAACATATTTGGAATCCCTCAAAAGGATTGGGAATGGAGTGAAATATACTATTGGATGATTTACGGTATTAGGGGTTATAACATAGGGGTTTGAGAATTTCATTTATAAAATTTGGGTTATTAACATCCCATACCCCTGGTTTGTAGCTTGGGGAACATATTTTCCTCTAATTGTGTGCTTTACCATGTTCCTCTTCTATAGGGTTCACAGTTTCTCCTTTTATGGAGAACAGTTTGAAAAACATGTGTCAGCCATACAAATCCCCTCTATCTAGGGTTGCATGGTTTTTTTAGAAGGGGTGCAGAATTAGGGAAAACCATTTACCAATAGTGAACTTACGACATGGTTCCATTTAAAAAAATCACCCAACACACCCCCATGTATAAATCTAACGAAAATTACTCAACGTAAGGAAAAATGGTACCTTCAAATGAGCCCAAGACATCTACAAATAATGTTAGGATTTTAAATAATTTAAATATTATTCCCAATAGATATATCCTAAAAACATAATTTCCAACAAGAAATATTTGAAACATTTAAAATGTTTTATTGATAAAATCACTTGAAAAAAAATCCTTTTTATCCTATATTGAATAGTCAATAAAATTGGAATGTTTTGATGGATTGACTAATTATAAATAGAAACATTACATGGAAAAAAATTACCAAGATCAATAGATAGGAAATCATATATTCAATTATAAATATAAATTAATGGGATACTTACCTCAAATCACATCACTATTATTGATTGTGGTGTTAATCCAAAAAAATGACCCAAGAAGATATAAAAAACCATGAGGGATCCAAACTAAGCCTATGAAAACCAAAAACCATAATCAAGGACAACTTTATATCTCGTATTCATATTCCATGGAATCTAGGGTTTGATATAATGGAAGCATGGTAGATAAGACAAGATGAGATGAAGAGAATATAAGAGAGGATGCCTTACCTTGAATAACTTATATCAATACTTTTGTAAACACAATGGATCCACTACATAAGAGGATAGAAATAAATTGAAACACTTATGGATATTGAATCTGTTGAATGAGTGGGGGTATAAAACCCCAATATGGTTAAATCTTGAATTGTATAAATTGGTAAAAACCCATGTTTAATATAGGTTCGACTACATTTATGATGTGAAATGCACATTCACAATTTGAATGATTTACTCCCCAAAAAATCATAGTGATAAACCCCCTATATAGCAAGAATAGTTTCAATATAGAATTGTAGAGAACAAAATAAAATTGTTATATGATTTTAAACCATAGGTCATGATGTATATTAAGGTATTATGTAGTTTCCATCACAACATCCTCTCATAGCCCTCTAAGACTCCCAAAAACTAATGAAAAATATATATTTAAGGAAAACAATATATAAAGAAGTTGAAACATTGGGTTAGGATGTGTTATATTGATAGTAATCCTTTTAAACTATATTATGGTCCATGAGTAGAGGGCCTAAAAAAATATGTTATATATTCCTGGAAGTGATCCCTGTATTATGGTTCCGATTTTCATTGTTTTAGTATTTCCAAATTAATATTATTTTAAAATTTGTATTCAATTTTGTTATATTATGACTAATTTATTACTTATGATCTCAGTGAACAAACAAAGAAATCATTGTATCCTACATCACCATGATCTCGAAACTAATTTATATGATTATTATGATTTATCTCATATTCATACTATGACATAATTTCGTGATATTACTATTTATCTCAATTTTCAATTATTATATTTTCTAATTTATTCATGGAAAAAATCACAATATATCTTATTTATTATAGACTTAATGTTTCTATTTTATTCCACATACTATTATTTTTAGCTCTCCCTTTGCTCAATATAAGTCCCTCGGTAATCAAATTTATTAATAAAGTTAAAATCAATATAAAAATTATATAAGATAAAGGATTTTATAAAACATTTATTGTATAATTGTATGATGTAATATGAGATAGTTCAAAAAGATACCAAACCTATAATTATGGGAATGGGTAACATAATAATTTTTTGTTTTTTTATAAAAAAATATGTGTCTATTACACAAAACCAATATGTTCATGGATGAGGGTGTCTCATCTGGTATTAGAGTAAAATTTAATTTTTTTTCAATATAGTATTTAGAAACATAATGATGGAATCCCATTGGAGAAAAAAACAGTAGTATTGTGTGACTTTTCTATGTATAACTATTATTTCCACATGGGCTCCTAATTTAATCACTTTTTGATTGAATGATATTATGTACTTATTTTAGTTAATTAATTTTATATCTTAAATGAAAACCATAAAAAAGAATCATTTTAATGTTTTTATCAACGTGTAAAAATTATTAGTAGTATTTTATTTAATGTTAATGAATTTAACATCTCAGATTTTATATAAAAACAATTTCTCATATAACTTATATGGGTTAAAATAAAATAAATTGATTTTATTTTATTTTTTAATTTTATAAAATATAATATATATATATACATACTAATCCGTTTTTTTTTCATTTGTTGATTATTTAATTATTTATTTATAATACATGGCTTCATATATAAAATAAAAACATAAATTAATCCCATGAAACCTATAATGAAATGATCATTATTTTATTACTTCATCATATAACATTAATAATGATGAAATAATAAATTCTATAAGATTAATACATGTAAAGTTGGATAACTATCACTTGTAACTAGTATTTAGAGAACATGCGGGTTGTGGTCTCTAAAAAATATTATAATCACAAAAACCAATATATTAATAAAAAATATATCTAAAATAATTCAGGCATTTCAAGAACTATGGTAAAATAAAAATTATATTAATTTTAGGTTTTAATGGGTATATATCGGGAATTGGAAGTGAATATAACTATTATAATGGGTAACATCATTATTGGAGATATAACTATTAGAATAGAAACTCAATCATTGTACTAATAAAAAAATAATTATAAGTAAATATTTAAATAAATATTTAGTTACCTAAATAACAAAAAAAGATTATTAAAATTATATAAAAGATTATTTAATGTAATAATTATAATGATTTAATTCATATGATATTAATAAAGAGATAATATTTTACAAATAAATGTTTCATTATCAATTAGATCTCTATATTTTATGTCATTTTTAAATATTTAATTTTTATCATAAATAAATTAATTATGATAAAATGGATTACAAATATGGAGTCATAATTTTAAATTCGTACGTTTTCCAAATCATTTTATATGTATATTTAATGTGTTGAGAGTCTCTGGGGGATGTTTTTGGGGAATGTGGTAATGGAAGGAGGGATTTATAGCTGAAATTTCTCCATGAAGCTTATATGAAACTATGATAGACTATTTTGTGTTATAATATATTGTCTAACCAAGTTGGAGGAGTGTATTTTTTTATCTATGATGTGATTGGTGAGGTTGTGGAGTGAAACTTGAGCTTGGATATTTTTGTGTCATTCTGGTAGTACGAGGTAGATCGATTATGTCGTGGTTTTATATGTATATAATTAATTTACCTTCCATATTTATGGTTTAATCATACATATTTTTTTAAATAATCATATGTATGGACCATTGTTCCATGATGTTAGGTGTTATACCATGAGGACATGTCTATAAAATTCTTTAGTTCAACCTTATTCAAAATCACTAAATTGTATGGATTTCTATTGTACCATGTTCTTATCACATGAATCATAGCTTCTTGAGTTGGAATCATGAGGTCACCACCTTAATTTGTAAATATCTATGTATTCAGTTATGGTAATAGTCATTGTACCATGAAATACATCAACATATAAAAGTTAAAATTATGGAACCGAGTGACCACTCGGTAAATAAATCCATTGAACTGGTTCAGGCTGAATACAATAACTCTCCTCTCATGGAAGAAGGGTTGTCTGAATAATCTAATAAGGTAGTGGGGGATCAGTAAGTGAGTGCACCCGTGAATGGTGATCCTATTTTGAATGTTGTTAATGAAGGGTCTTCATTGAATCTTTGTGGTGATTTACAATAGGTTATTATGAAAAAGTAGATAATCATTATCATGTTTCTGTTGACACATGGTATGCACCAAAAATACCTATATAAATTCTAGATTGTTATTGTAAAAAATCTGTTATTTACCAACCGACATTTGATGATCAAAACACAATAACGGAGAATCTTGAAGTATGGAGAATACCCTTAGATGGAGAAATAGTGAAGGATTATTCCTATGGAATGATTGATTATTCTTAGAAGGGATCCCCTCTAAAAGATGATGGGACATATATAGAAGATTGTGAGAACAAAACTGTTACCACCCTCCCAGCATTGAATGATCAGATTGATATCTTGGTTAAGATTATGGATGAATCGTCTAATGCGAATGAAATAATTTTACAAGGAAAAAAAAGAGTTGAAAAACATTTTTAGTGTCCTATATTCCTCTGAATAATATACCCACTAATGAATATTCTTCTTCTAGAAAAGATAAATTGATTTTATGGTGAAGAATGGTGGAGGAAGAGGAGGAAATGCAGGATTCCTCATACCCCAGTTCCATGTGTTCACCAATGGATAGTGTATCTATAGAGGGATCATTTTAAGAAAATGGTTCCCATTATTGAGACACCCAGAATTTTAGGGGGGAAATCCTATTGAAGGTTCTAAAATAAAATTCATACCAGGAGCCTGTCGAGGCTAGTTAGTGGGGATAAGAAAACATCATGTATAAATAATTCAAAATAAAGATGATGCAATGGATATTTCAAATCAATATTTGGTCCAAAATTAAATCTCTCTCTTTTAATTTTCATGTATTGAAAAATTATGATCCCAAAATCACCTTATATAGACACCTTTAAGTACATAAAATGAGTATATTGGGAATTTATGAACGTAAGGCCTTTTTGCCCCTTTTATTTTTTAGTATAAATAAATTTCTTTTTAATTTAATGAGTTATAATAGCTACTCTTATATTGTTGAAACATTATGGGCCTTTTCACATACATCAATTAGAAAGGTCAGCATTATGATTTCTGAAAACTATCTGGTTACCTACATGTCTCAACATAATAAATTGATGATTTATTGGTCCTATGATTTTGTAAGGAATATGTATAATGATATAATATTTTAATTGCTCAGTATTACAAGGTTTCAATCCAATGTAGGTGATCCTTTAATCATGCTTGGATATTTTATTACAATTTTGTGTTCCAATGAGAAAAATTCATTCCCACACTCATATTTCTCACATAGAATTCAATAATTCTATGAATGAGAGTTAATTGGTGGAGATTGATCTAGTGGGCTAAAAATAAACATGTTATAAAAGATATCCAAATATAATAGTGTCGAGTAAATTGGGTAGAACATTTACTAATGAGTATTTTGAAAAAAAAATGTGATGTTATATCAAGCATTACTCTTTATAATATCATTCATATCATCAACCAATTATTGTCAGTTGTATGAATAAAGAGCCAAAATTTCCCTTCAAATTTAAATATAGAAATTTTTGGTTTGGGTGTCCTTTTTTTGATTGGATAATCAGAGAATTCTACTATAATATTTATTTTGGAAATGGGGACTTAAGTGAATTTTGAAGCCAACAATTTTGAAATTTAAACTAAAGGGATAATGTAAAGAGAATTTCAGTATACTGGACAAAGATATAGCCTCTATAGATGACTATATTTAGTATATTTTGGATGCATCTACATATAAAGACTTGTAGTTGGATAGATCACATGAGGTTGACATTTTTTTAGTTTGTAATATATACTCTATATGAAGGAACATTTTCTAAAATAAATCTTCAAAAAGAAATGGTTCAAGGAGGGGGATAGATATAAACAATTTATAACTCCATGGAATGAGATTGAAAAAGAGGATAACCTATATTGTTCTTGAAAGTGGATGAGGAAATACATTTGGACATAGAATTCATTACATATAATATTGGATCCTATTACACTATTATTTTCAAATGCCTTAGAGTGTATGGGGAGTGGATGAATGGTATTATTCAAAAAAAATATATTTCATGTGGATAAAAATATACTTAATACTATCCCTATTGAATGTGAAATTAATTAAACTTGTTTCATCCATAACACAAGTAGTGTTCCTGGATGAGACAAATTATATAATAATTTTTTCATAGGTATTGGTATATGGTAAATGTTGATGTTTTCAAACCAGTTTCCTCTTTCTCTTTTCCGTGGAACCAATCCTCATGGCCTTAATACTCAGTTTCATTAATTGATACTTATATTTTTAAATTCTTGTGAGATTCATCTCTTTAAGATAGTTTCCCAATTGAATACAATTTATTGGGTTATTAGAAAATGCATTCTTAACAAGATTTCTATTATTTCCAATAAAATTATTTCTTTCAATAAAATTGGTTTTGTTAAATGAAGTTGCATTCAATATTTCTTTAGCTCTTATTTTGAATGTTTCAGTTTCCTCAAAAAATCAAGATGGGAAGGGAAAATTACATCTAAACATTATATTAAGAAGTATATTGACATAATGGATTGGAATCTCATTTATAAATTACTACATAATTTTTTATTTTTTATAGAATTTTTTAGTTGGTTCCTGCATTTATTTGTATCATCTCACATATCTAATCAAATTAATAGATCTACTAAGGGGAATTTAAAATTCTCAAGAGGGGTGTGGAAAGGTGATTTTATTAATCTATTATTTTGACTATATATGAAGAGTGTCTTTGCATATTCCTCGAACAAATTATTGAAAAAGGTAAACTCAAGAAAATTCAAGATTTCAGATCTCTTGTTTCTACTATTAATTTAATTATATTGATGAAACCATTATTTTTCTATAAGGTGGAAAAACAAGTCTCAGGTAAATTAAAATCATATTGCATCATTAAGAACATATTTCTGGGAAATTAATTTGATCGTATAAGTCATTTATTTATTTTGGTACTATAATCCCTATTACTAAAAAAAGATATATTATTCCTGAATTGGGTATTAGAGATGGATCCATTCCTTTTACTTATCTTGAGGTGCCATTATTTTGGGGAATGTCTATAGTCTCTTGATTCATTGTTATCATTAATCAGATAAAAAGTCAACTTTCATCTTGGAATGGTAGGAATCATTAAATGTAAGGTATAATTTCTTTGTTAATTTATCAATTATTTCAAGGTTGTTTTATTCATTCATGATATATAGATGGACTATGGTATTGGTAAATCTGCTTAATGTCTTCATTAAAATACTTATCAAGAGTAGGAACGTTTTAGAAAGGATAATAGTCAGAGTCCCGTGGATTTTTTTTCCAATATATTTAAAATGGTGGATTGGGAATCAAATATAAAAATGGTTATAATGAAGCTTTCTTAGCTCGTTTTATATGGAATCTTATCAATAATTTATCAAATTATATATGATTTCATAGTAAAAGATTAATGGGATGGATAAGGATAGAAAATTGTGTCTATATGGATTATTTAAATTTTAATAATGTGAAATAATCATAAAAAATTATTATAAATTAATCAAGATGGATTTTTAACATGACCACCCCTCTCAAATTATGGATTGATAATTAGAATAGTCACCCTCTATGTGAGGATTTTCAAGCTCAATATTTTTCTCTAATTTCTAGATATCAATCAAATATTTCGTTTAAAACTCTAAAAAAATTATGGGGAGTTTAAATACATCCTCATAGACAATAATAGTGCTTAATGTGAATATTTTCTGGTTTGGGAACCTTCCAAAAATGGATTTATGACTGGCCACATTTTCTACAAACAGAGATAAAACAGTTCTTCTTAGATGATAGAGAAGACAAGCTTCTTAAAAAAATATTGTATTAGGCCTTCTTAATTTACTCTTATTCAGTGATTTCCCAATAATATAATTCTCACCGATACTTGAAAGAAATTGATCATTATTTCATGGTGATCCAGATATTCATTATTTAATCAACACCAGGAGGATGTAGACCACTTGTTCCATAGTTGTGGAACCACATCATCACTATGGAATATTATCCTCAATATTTTAGAGATAAGGATAAATGTCATGGACACCTTAAAATCACTTTTTTAGATTTGTAATGGAATCAAATTTTATCCTCATATTCAAAACCTTTTCCTAGTGGTGGTAGTAGTGCTTCTGTATGTGATCTGGTTCTTCTGAAATAATATGATCTATAAGGAAACTAGTTTCTGTCTACATTTTTTATTTTTGAAGATAAATGTTGTAGTAAATTATTCAAACTCATTAATTAAATATTTTTATGACATCAATGTTTGAGATGTCATTATTTTTAGGAACCTGAGAATTTATGGAAATTAAAAGCCTGCAACTTGAACAATTAAGGTGCTCGGGAAATCCCCATTATTTAATTGGATTAAAATTAATTCTGACATTTCTTTAAATGGTAACCGTAGTTCGACTAGGTGTGGTGTTATTTTTAAGGATTACAATATTTGGATTCTTGGTTGTTTGACTGGTTCTTTCTGTATTTCATCATTTCATGATTCTAAATTTCATGGTTTTATAGATTATTTTAACATTATAAGGGAGAAATGGTTGAATAATTTATTTCTATAATGTGACCTCACTATGATAGTTGAATCCATTAGAAGTGGCACATTAAATCATTTATGGAGACTTACTACTATATGGATGGAATTTAATGAGTAATGTTTGAGTTGAAATCTCATTATTACTAATTTTTATATGGGGGGATAATGCAGTGCCATATTTGATGTAAAATAAAATATTCGAAGGGATCACGCTTGGTCATATAAAATTATGGAAGGATTGGTTTAATAGTATGAAAGAGATTATAACAAAATCTAATTTTTTTTCATGGTTATATAATTATAACACTTTTTAATAAAGAATTCCTTGGCATTTTGGACAAGGAACATTAAAATATGTGTGATCAATGGGGGTATTGGATAATAATGTGATCCTTGAAGATGTTCTTGAACTTGACTCATTGTGAAGCAATGGTTTGAGTCACATTGTGATTCTCAACATCCAAATTTTTATTATAAATTAATGGTGTTCAGACTGTTTTAGTACTATTTAGATTATATACCCAAAAAATATGTGATCTTAGGATTTCTTCTTGGTTGTATTAAGAGTATTTTGAATATATTTGGACTCTTTGTTTGTGTCATTGATTCTACCCTAATATGAGGTTCTCTTTCTATATCTTTTCATCATTAACTCTGTTTTTATTATAGTTATTTTTTTTGCAGAAGTGGTTATTTTGGTTTTGATAGATTATGGTCGATGCCTTTATGATGAATAATGTGATATAGTTTGGAAGATTTTATAATGGATTTTTTAGTTCTTTTTTTATTTATCTCATCATGGAATCACTCGACTCCATTGAGGTGGGATATTTATAATATTTTCCTCTATCACCTAGAACGATATGAATTTATAGAATGTTATGTATTTTATTATATTTCAGTAAATATTTTTATGTGTTATCATTTTTAGCAACTTTAATTGGACCATTAAAAACCCTATACCAGTCTCCCTTGAATCATTCATTTTTTTCCATTTCATATTTGTTTTGAATCCTCTCCTCGATTTTAATATGTCATAACCCTTTATATTTTACCACTCCAAACTTTGATGGCCTACCCTTTTTCTAAGACTTTTAGATTCTTCTATCAAACGAAAAAACAATCAAAAAATTATCATGGGCTTGATGTTGTTGGTTTTTTCTAGGGGATGTAGTTTTCAAATACTTTATTTATTCATAGACATTATACTCTTCCCTCATGATTGGTGTGCTGGGTTATCTCTAGGGGAAGGGGTTTTAATTATTCTTCTTTTTTCATATATATATATATATATATATATGTATATGTTTTATTAATTCTCTCTTCACTTTGGCTTGGTGGTACATGTTTTGTCTATGGGATGTAGATATGGAATGACTCCCCATTTACCTTATAAACACCATTTACTTGGATCATTGTAAGTGGGCCTGAAATGGGGAAGGGAATGATCTTATGATTTCTATTTTATTTTAATTTATAATTTGTTTTAGTTTTATGATATCAAGTTTTCCTCAGTTCATTTTTTTATTTCTATAATTTTGGTTTAAATTTTTATTCCGTGATTTTAATTCAATGTCGAAGTTAACCTTAGTGAATATATAAACTTGATAATAGGAGGAATGCTGAAATTTTATCATGTTGGGAACCTCCTTTAATATTAAATTTTTTATCATGAAAATGAGATATATATATGCTATTTATAATATGTGGTATCCCATATGAAATGTGAAGTATTTTGGAAATGGAAATAGAAGATAAATATAGAATTTTAATGAATAATATGAAAATTTTACATGATTAACTTGATTCATCAGTTTAAAATTATTCACTACATAAATTATATAAGTCTTTGAATTATTATTATGATAATTTTTTGAACCAAATGTATAGTTTGGAATTTAGTTACTGTTTGTTAGATTTTATTGTCTTCAGTTATATTTTGGGGTTGGTTGATGATTATGATGTATATTGTATTTTTTTTATTATTTGGGAATTTTCTATGTTATATTATTTGAGGTTGGAAATATCCTTTATGGTTAGTTAGTGGGTGATATTGTTAACCTCTTTGAGATTTTTTAATTCCATGTAACTTTCTTTTATACAAAATTGGTGTTTTTTCGGATTTGGGTTAGATAATGAGGTGATAGAGGGATCTGTACGAGAGAGGAAGAAGTTTGGTGTTCCTTATATGGGTGGGTATTGTTGTTTTATGAAGTATTATAATCATTTAGTCATGAAATATTATTAAATTTAATGTTGGATGATATAGATATATTTTTTGGTTATGTTTATGGGTAAGGATTATGTGATGTTTGTTCTTAGTATTTTATAAGTTACATGCTTTTTGGGATTTTCCAAAATACAGGATTGTAATTATCTTAACAGTGGATTGATTGGTTTTCTGATTGTGGAATATATGTTTAAGTCATCTAAATGTTTGGGTTGGTATTCTAATTAAGTTAAATAATTGAATTGTTTAATATAATGAGATTCATAATTTTTTGAATGAAATTTTATTATTTTCTGGATTTATATTAATACATGTTTTCTATATCTTTTAAATGAAATTATGATTAAAAAGTGACCAAAATATTCTTTAATTGAGAAATTAACGAATCTTGATCATTTTTTTGAAACTATCAATATTTGATTGATGTTTTTCAAATATGTAATTTTTGGAGCGACATATATCAAATTATATTTTCCCTATTTTTTATAATTTTTAATATATAATTTTTTTATTTTTCTTTTAGTTTCCTAGAAATAATACATTAGTGGTTATTGAAAAAGGTTTTAATATTTTGAATCAAATATTTCCAATTTACTTGGTTTATTTTTAATATAAATTGTTTGAATATATTTTGAATATTAATTATTAAATTTAGAATATTTTAGTTTAAATTTTTTTGATGTTTAATTTGTTATCATCTGTTGATAATTTTCTCAACATTTAGTCTTTTCTGTAGCCAAAACCTATGATTCATTTCCTATTCCAATTTATGAGTGAGATGTGAGTGTTATAAGTCATTGAATTGAAATGCATGATTGAATTAGAAGTGTGTATGAGTCAATTCTTTCTATTTCTATTATGTTTTTGTGATGTTGGAAAACCATATGAGATAATTATAAATGACATTTTTGATTTGTAAATGTCATAGTTAAGGAATCAGTTTGATGTGTAAAGTTAAATTATAATAAATTCTTTTTTTCATTTACATCTTTATGATGCATAAGGGTTCCTATTCCATTGAGTGTGATATGTAATTTTTAGTAATCTTATATATAATGGACATTATATTACAACATATGAGTCACTTAAGGCGGGAAAATACATGTGCCCGGGTAAAATTATGGTGCACAACTGTATTTTTGGATTCTTGACCAACACGTTAGGGAATTTTCCCACTGTATGTATTTAAATGTAAGGAAGATTTAGATGATGAAGCTAAATAAATTGAGGAATATTTTTGGAGAATATTGGAAGCGTGAATTAAATTTGAAAAGTGTGGGGGCATAAACATTTTCAGCAGAACTCAGCTAGAGGAACCTAAATAGGATGATAAATAGCGTAGCCCCAATGTAAAGAAATAATGTGATCCTAGAGACTCTGATAGAGAGTAAAGGTTTTTGAGTTTCTACTTATATTATTAGATATAATATTATTAGGTTATATGAGTCATTTAGTAAAAGGGGAACTCATTCATGGAGGCATTATATTGAGAATATGTAGATGTAGATCGATAATGAAGATCTATTGGAGTTTGAATCCATAAGAGAAAGCTATCCCAATGATGTTGATTCCTTGACTACTTATTTTTCTTTTGTTTGTAATACTTTTATATGAAATTATTTAATTTTAATTATCTAAAAAAATTTCCCAACATTATTTTGGGAATATTTTTATTAATTTTTTAGTACTTTTGAACTTCATTATTTATTTCCATGTTTTGGGTTTCATCTCTCTTCTTCATTTATTTTAAAAGTTATCTTTTCCTAAATAATCATGAATATAATATACTTGATCATTATTTTATGCATTTTAAAAAACCATAGAGCTTAACTAAGAAGGGTATGAACACTAAAAAAAGTTTCTTTAAAATTTTTCACATAGTTTATTATTATTTTAATATATTCTTCCCTAAATGAAGGATAATATTTTGAATAATAGTAAACCAAATTTCCCCTTTCCCATAAATTTTTTGTTCTCCAATTTTCTATAGTCTTGGATATCTATGTCAAAAACTATCTCAATCTCTTATTTAATCGTTGTTTCATCACACATAATATATCACATCACTACTATTTATAACATTTCTATAATCACTATTTTATTTTTCCTTTTTTTTATTTTTTAGTTTACTTTTCTTAAATCACACACATTTGTTCATTCCCTATTGGATTGACCATAATCACCATATGAAAATGTTGATATGTAAATAAAAAGTACAATGACCCATCCAATGTCTAGGTAAGAGTTTTGTGTTATTCAAAGGAAGGAATGTTTATTTTAGACAATATTCATTTTTATTTAATTATACATAAAAAAGTGACGGATTATAATAATTTTGGAATATATTCACTATTATATTACTCATTGGTGCAAGATTTTATAATTTCTAATTTTTTTTCATGATTAGATACATGGATGAATAATTAAAGAGCCACTAAAGATGAAATTGTCATTATTGAGTGATTGATGATCTTTTTTTCAAGATTATACAATATAGTTAAAGAGGATAAAATAAAAATTATACCATTTTATCACACATTTTATGAAATCATTGTAAAATAATTTGGATAATAGGTAGTGATACCCTTATTTACTCTAGTATACAACTTTCTGATGAATTGGGTATATAAGATAAATATATTGAATGATATTTTAAAGGATAGTAAGCGAAGGGTTGTGATGGAATTTAAGAAGATAGGTCTTATTTGTAATATTATTAAACATTGATCATTTATTTGGTTTCATTATCTTTACTAACCAATATTTTTTTTCATACCTGATGAGATTTGTCAATTTGAAAAAGCCCTTAATTTTACTATATAAAACACTATTTATGGGGTGTTGAACTTTTTGGTCAGGATATTGGAGACTGACAACCTCTCTCCAATATTGGATACTCCCATAAGAGGAATGTTTCAGAATGAATAAGAGAAAATGGAACAATTTTAATTTGATGATTGTTTTTTTCAAAGATGCTATTTTTCTATTTGATCACGAAGATATGGATGTTGATCATTAAATTTATTTTCCATTTATTGGTTTAAATGTTTTAGATAATCAATTAAATCTTCTTGTATAGATAATAGTAACTTAAACCTTCACTTATAGACACACTTCTAGAGATCCTAAATAATTTTTAAAATCCATTTTATCAATTTTTAAATATGATTCGTTTAAATAAAAAACTATGGTGGAAAATATGAAGATGTATTTTTGCATAATAATAATTTATCATTCTCCATTTTACTTACATTTCATTAATTATAATATTTTTTGACATAGTTGATCTTAGATTATTTATTAATGTGGGATTTGATATTTTTCAAGAGCTTAATAATCTTCAACCTTTTCTGTCACCTATCATGAATAATATTAGTGATGCCACACTAAAGGAATAGGTGAATGAATTTTTTTTTATAGAAGATAAGTACATTTTAGAAAAATTATTTTTTGGATGAAATTGATATCTAGTGTTTCTATAAGTAAATGGAATGAAGGTAATGTGGTTGTTCTTATGAAATAAACCACATCCCTCATCAGATTATGGATGGGCCAAGAACATCCCAACTATGGAATTTTTTTCATAATATTATCATGTACATCCTTTTTTTCATATTTCTAATTACATTAGTATTTGTATTATAATCATGTTCATATTTTAATTTATTTTAAATAATGTAAAACAACTATAATCTCATTTGGTGTTCAAAATATACCAATGATTAAAAATATAAGGGTTGGTTTTATTTTATTACTTTAAAATTTTGTAATGTTTTCTTATTCCTTTTATAAGATAATAATTTTTCATTGAATTCCAAAATTTAAATGCCTATTTTAAAATTACTTATATCAAAATCATGATCACTTTGGTTGTATCATTACACAAAAAACCTTTTTTTATTTATGTTCTTCTTATATAATGAAATAGGTGTAGGCATAGGAATATAATTTAATATTGGATAATTCAATTATTTTTACAAAACTGAAACTAATAGCATTCTCAACATCTATGAAACACATGATTATTTCTACTTGGAATTATTTTTTTATACTTTCAAACTAGATCATGTGTGTTAATTTTGGTTTATACTATTCTCATGATAAATATGAATTATATGTTGTAATTATTGGGTGTTAATCCTATTAAAATCTAATTAATTGAATATCTATTGGGAAAAAATATTGAAATGTTGGTGTAGCACACTGAATACCTCTTTTTATTATATAAAATTATTGAATCGATTCAATGTGCTATTATTTACAAGCCAAAAGGAATATTTAACGTAATACTTTTCTCAGCTATTTATTTCTATAAAGAAAATTTATATACACTCTAATTTCAATTTCGAAATATCACGAAATAGTAGTTTACTAAACTAATAGTAAACCTCTCTTTCATAAATAAATCTATCCAAATGTGTATTTCAATCATGGAGAAAAAATATAGAACACGTGGATTCAATAAATCAGTTAATTTCCAAATACCAAAAGAATTTTATGCAAGAGATACTCTCAATTACTATTCCTTTAACTTAAAGTTTGACTATATATTATATTGATATAAAATTAACTATTTATTATAATAGTTTTATTAATATAATATGATATGGATTGGGTAAGTCTATTGTTATTATCCAGAGGAAAATATGGTAAGTATCCTTAGTTGTGCTTAAATGACTAAATACATAATAATAGGGTATTTTTAATTTATTTTTAAACTATTTCTACTCATTTACATTATAAAAACTAACACTTTTTATTTTTGTGTTTTAAATGATAATTTTTTTTGAATATGTTGATACATAATGATTTTTTATAAAATTGTACTAGTCCATATTAGTTGTTTAAATTCATTTTTTTCTAGAAATTATGGATTTCATTGCTGATTTTTTTCCATTTTGAAAAAAAAATATTAAACCCTTTAGTATTATCTTGTTGTTTTAAAAAAACCTACACATAATTATATTTTTTATATATCAACAACATGTATATAAATTTTCATGACTTTAAATTTTCATTAACTATGATGTGTGTAAAATATAAATTTAAACTTACTTGAGACCCTTGAAAATTTATATTGAACTACTAATTTGAAAATTCCTTCTTAAATAAACATTTCTAATTTGTTTCTCCCACTATAGAGTTTAATATTGTGGATACTATTGGGTTTTATTTTTGGGGGAGGGGTAACCAAATGCACTCAGCTATACTTCATAATGAAAACATTATGAATGTTCTTTTTTTCAAATAGTGTATTTTTATTTGGTTTTTATACTTACTCGTTGTATTATTTATTAAAAATAATTTTCAATCTTCAAATTGTATGGGGTTAATAATATAATTTTTTTCATGAATTGAACTAGGTTACATATTTTATTTTTTATTTCTTGAAATAACATGTTTTTTTGTTAAATTTTGGTATTAATAATGAAAATTTTTATTAAATTTGAATCTATTTATTGAATTTGAAATAATAAACTATGTATTCAACTGAACTGAAAAAGAACACATAATCTAGTTTGGAATTTTTATTTCTATAAAACAATGGTTGGATAAGTTAATTATACAATATTTTTTATTATTTAAATTACTCATCCATATAATTGTTTCAATTTCCTTTCAGGGATAAATTATGTGTATATGTCATATGATGAGAAAAATAGATGTTTGTAAGAAAAATTAAAATTAATATTATGTTAGATAATGTCGTTTCAAAATTTTCTTATTTTATGATATTTTTAAAAACCCTAAACTAACTCTTTTAAAAAAAATTATTTATGTTTGGTAAATATTTTGTAATTAATTTATATATTATATGGCTAAATATAATTTCAAAAATCACTTCTTGGATGGTATTTCAATTCTTTCATTTTTTTGATGAATTAGATATTACTAATTATGATTATTTTATTTGTTGAAGAAAATAAATGATTTAATTGTGGGATAATTTGATGTGGATTTCTTTGGATACATGTTTTGTATATTTTTTTGAAGATATGATAATGAATTGGAGTAAAAATGTCCTTAAATTTGTAAATAAAATAATTTATATAATTTTATTTTGAAATGGTTCATCTTGTAATAAATATTTAATGTCTATGATTTTTGGTTCCAAATAGATCAGATCATATTTGATTTAGTTTTTATATATTTTAAGAATTAAAAATTTGCTTTATTTTGGTGCTACATACATTAATCCCTCCATCCCATGGTACCCCCAACGCTAGAAATGGAGGATGAGATATAATTACCCATGATTCTTTCCTTAAGTAAGCATTAGGTTAGTGAATTGAGTGAAGGGTATAAATAATGTCCAATATATGGTTACATAGTATGGAGTAGCATAAAATGGAATATATCAATGAGTGCCAATTAAAGTCTACAAGTACCATATGATAGTACTATTATAAAAATAGCTGGAACTCCCAAGAAATTATTTTCCAGATCAGTCCCAGAAGTTCTCCTAGAAACCTAAAACACAGTTAATGTATAATAAGTCTGAGAGAAACATGTATACATTGTAGGATCATACGTAAGGTCTCTAATTCAGATGTGAAAAGAGAATAATAATGCACCAATTAATGAAAAGAATAAAAAATAGTACATAACTAGGTGATTTATCCTTTTCAAACCACACCATGGTCCTATCTCTAAATAAAAGATCCATGTATAATTACACATCATTGAGAGAAAATAATTAGAGAAAATTACAAGTAATTATTTAGGGATTTTCTAATCTTACATTTCAATATAGAACTCACTATTCTATCTTACCATCCATATAATAGAATCACATATCAATCCATTTTTGATGTGGGTCGGGAAGATTCATTACATACCCTATCCCCCTTACATGGACCAACATCATATGCTGGCATCCATCAATATCCACATAACAACCTCATCATGAATAAGGGATGTAGGTTATCTTGAATATAATGTAATGAAATTCCATTCCCTCCTTATACCATGCGTGATCCCCCTCAAATATCAAATCATAATCATCACAAGTTATCTCCATATCTGACAATCATCATCATGAGGCATCTATAACAACAGATTTTATCAAAACTAGGTATTTCCAATGTTATACACTATTATCAAAAGTAATCTAAAACCACATACATCATTATCCAAACTACCTGAGGACAAACGGGGAAGAAGAAGATACCAACCATCTATTTTATAACCCACTTGGATGTGGGGGAAACACTCAAAATTGAAAACATTTAGTAATTGGTAATGTTATCGATCATGGGTGGGGATCATACAGATAGAACAATAAAATTAAATATAAATAAATAAAATAGAACCCCCAACCCTATTGTTCACATCCAAATCCACCAATACTTCCCAAAACACAACAACAAGATCTCACGTTCTCATCCCTCAATTTCTTTTTCTCTTAATGTACCACACCATAAAAATTAGCCACATATAAGCCATATTTTATTCTTATCATTTCAGATTAAAAAATATACATATTTATCTATTTCCAAAAATCATCCATTTTTTAATCCATTCATTTTATATTTAAAATAAACCACTATAATTATAACATTCAATTTAATATAATTGTTAGCATTTCAGTCCATCACTACAAAGAAAATACATTTTAATAACCCAAAATCTAGAATCCTAAAACTAGTATTTATATTAAATTATTTTTATATAATAAAATATTTCCAAAAGCATACAATAACTTAGTATTTTTATTATACTTGATACATACATACATTATACTTGAAAACATATGATACAATAGGAACTCATTGCATGAAAAGTTTTAAAACTTCCATCATATTCTCAAAAATTACACATAGTTCACCTATAGGTTTATAAGGAATAGGTTAATAGACAAGTGTGAGATCAGATACTTAGTATGGAGTAGCATAAAATGAAATATATTAAAACATAAAAAAAGATATCATGATATGGTATGAATAAATAAACTACATGAAACCATAATCTATTGGAACTATTGGAATTATATACCCATGATAATAAATGGAAAGATGTATGAATATAATAATTTATCTTATACAGATAGATTTCATAATATTGAACATTAATAAAAATTTCAAGACCTTTTTACAATACACTATGCTAATTTGGAGAGAGGTATAGACAAAAAACTAAGTTCTTTTATCTCAAGAGACGTGTTGATGAATCGAAGGGATTTTTAATTCTAGGACACACCTATCACCTGATTAAATACAATGCATTTATCATAGGAGTCAATGTGACATCTCATACAATTACTTAACTAACATCTGGATGAGTAAAATAATTACTATCCATATAATAAAAAATATGACAAACAAATACTTCTTATTTAAAAGGGAAATTGGTGATACCCAAGACACCACCCCTTAATAAACATAAAATCCATGGGGCTTAATCAATGATATAAGAATTTCCATTATAAAAAAATATCATGGAGGGGGTACCATCAATGTGATGAATTATCCAAGGAACATATTAATTTATTTAAATATTATTCATTGTTATGAGACCAAGAAAATTGTAGTAAGAATCATTTATAATGGTTCATAAAGTTCTTTAAAATATTTCATTGCATATCCCGTAGAAGTTTCTAGTAAGGTGTGTCGTCTTGGATCCACTTCTCATGAATCAAAATGATGATCAATTAAATTTGAATCCAAACCATTTAAGGGTGTTTAATCCTAGGTTTATCTCTAAGACAACATCATATACATTTTAGTTACCATATTGGGATATATTTTCTAGAAAACAATACCAAATAACACTTTACTAATACTAAGGATGTGTTTTCCACCATGAAAAATTAGCGAGTTTTACAATGGTTTTACTAACTTTGGAATCAAAAGAATGTGATGGGTGGACCAAAAATTTGAATTTCAAATAACATTAAATTCATGAGTAATATGATTAATTTTTTTCCTTTTAAACAAATGAATGCTAAATAATTAAATAAGGTGTGAACATAACATGATCCCCCGAGAAAGCAAATTGGGATAGAAAAATGATAATATATATTTTATAGAAATTCAATTAAAACCTATTAAATGTGAGAGCTTCAAACTCTTATTAAATTACCAATTATATAATTCATTTAATCATATAAAATATCAAATATGTATTATATAACCCCATTAAGTGAGATTATTTGAATATTACAATATGTGTATCAATGACAGGAATTTACGCTGAAAAAACCTTACCTCATTCCATATATTCCATAAATGTACCATAACCTCATATATAAAAAAAATTATTAATTAATTAATTAAAAACCTTAATCATATATATTTTCATTTATTATCCTTATAAATAATCATTCCTTGTATTAATTATACATCTTTTTCAAATCAGGTGTTTTTAGATTAATCATTTGTAATAGTTTCGTAATAGCGATGCATGTATAAATTTTTATTAAAATATTCATCATTATTACATTTTTAATGTTACATAGAAGTATTATTTATAAAATTTAATGATGTTTCAAATTCAATTCAGGAGTGTTTTAGTCTTTATCCTTGAATATGAAATTGATAACAATCATGTTTAGGTGATTCTTGATGATCGAATTGTATTTCAATAATATATGAATTAAATATTGATACAACATGTCACGTAAAAAATTAAATATTTTAAAATTTATATTATATTATAAAAATAATTATGCTCCAATACTTATTGAAGACATAAATTCATATTATTGTTCATTGTGGTGGTTAAACTGACCTAAGCAGGAATATACCATTATTTAATAAATGATTATGAGGTGGTTTAGCTGTAAAATAATTATAACAGAAGAATAATTATCATAAATAGTGTTTATTAGTGTGATATAATATAATTTTATGGAATTATAATAATATGTAAAGGATATAAAATTATTAAATAATATGAACAAAAATATTTCACTTTTAGCATGCCTATTTAAGATAGTTTATTTTAGAATAATTATTTATTGTTTATATCATTAATTGGATATTAAAATTATCTTAATAGTATTATAATAGTGAAATGAAAATAATATTAATCCATTAAACACACTGTTAATTTCATCCATGATAGGTAGTGACGAAAATAATAAAAAGAAATCATTCACTCAATTGAGGTAGTCGTCAATGCATTTGGAAGGAGGATTATTTAATTTTCCATTGAATGGGGAAAAAGAGTGATAGGGTTTTTTATATATATGATAAAATAAAAATTAAAAATATTTAGTTTATATTAAATAACATATTATTAACATTATTTTAATGTGGTGAAGGAAAATGAAACACATTATTCTATTGCGGTAAGAGTCCGCAAAAAAAATGAATTACCTTGTCATTTTTATTAAAAGAAAACTTAAAAGGTGATTAATAATTGTACCATAATTATAATAAAATAAAATTATACTAATTATATTTATGTTTTAATTTTAATATATTTTAATGTAATATGAATAAGATGATGTGAAGATAATAAAATAGAAATGGGAAAGGAGTTCTTTGAAATTTATACCTCACTTCTAGGATTATCACCATTGCAAAGGGGGCTAATCCATAGAGGGGTGGTTTTTTCAGAATACCATATAACCTTAAATGTGGATAGGAATTATTATGAGTGGGTTGGGTAGATTTTGGTCCAATATTTGTTTGTTTTTGTATCAGGGTAATTGAGGATAGAACTCTCCATTTTGTAATTAAAAATGATTAGATTTTTGTAAATTCTCAAAACATTTCAATAATTGAGAATCAATATCAAGGAAAGTTACTTCAAAATTGATTAAAAAATGAATGTAGTAAGAGATATAGTCTATAAATAACGTATCATTCAATGTAACACATTTTAAGCAAATTTATAACTATTTAACATTGCATTTTCCAGTTTTACCATTTTGACATATTTTCCAGTAACTAGTTTTTACCTTAGTAATTTATCATTTATTCATTAAATTAAAATGTTTATATTTTACATAATTTGGAAAAAATTATAAAAAAATTTAAATACATTTAATAAGACTATATTTATAAATATTATATATGTTGATTTTAAAATAGTAAATTTATAATGAATTAAAACAATTTTAGTAAAAATGTCACTTAATATTTAATGTAACAATTATAAGATTATAAATAAAAAAATAATATTTTAAAATGTATAATGTTACTTTTAAAAAAATTATTTTTTTATGATAAGGGTTATTTTAGTTTTGGTTCATTCTTACATCCTAGAAATTTCATAAAAATCATGGGTTTAACAAAAATGATATTATTACTATTCACCTAAAAATCAATCTTTTTGAAAAAACCCAAAAATTAATCCTAAGATAATATCTAAATTATTAATTATGAAATGAATTTTATTTTATTAAAATATTTTTAACACTATGAAATTATACATTCAAATATACTAATGAATAAAGTTTCTTTGGAGTGCTCATTGTGTGATTTTTCAGGATGTAGTGTTTACCTACAATAGTAGGGCATCATTTATTATATTCCAACCACAAATAATTTCTCCCTTGAAATTGGTTTCATGTCAGGTATTAAAAAGTCTTAGTATTTCAACCTCATAGCTTATTCAGGATCTTGTTTTTCCACAACTAGTTTGTTTTTTCTCTAGAGGACCTTTACTAGATGATTTTTCTGATCTGAAAAAACATTCTCTCAAATGTAAATAATTTTGGCAGTTTATTCTTTATGATAAAGTCAATTCAAACTCTATTCCAATATAAATGAGTATATATTTTTGGATCTGATTTTTATTTCTTCAATAATGAAACACATAATATGTATTTTACATTTTAATGGTTGGGTATAATATTCAATTGATATTCTAAAAAATACAATTATTTCAATAATTTCAAAAATCCAAATATACCAAAGGATTAAAATCCCCATTTTAGAAAATATCAACACTATTTCATTTTTAAAACCTCTAGAATATATGATCCTCCACTTGAAATTCCTTGTCTTTTTTTTGATTATCAACATATCTCTTATATATACATTATAAAGATTTAATATAATCCAGAATAGTCTATATTTTAATATTCACATCATCTAAAACCTCTAGTCTAGTTCACTTTCATTATCCAACTTCCTCCTAATAGGATTGAGTGGAAATCCTCTTCCCATATAATGCTTCAAATGGTTCAATATAGATTCTCAACTTGATGCTATTTTTTCCTAAAAATTCCACTAAATGTAGATATTAATCCAACATACTTTGGAATTTAAGATAAGATGATCTCAAAATTTATCCCAATGTTTGGATAGAATATTCCAATATCATATTAGTTTAGTATTGATAATTGGTTATTAAATGTATATGTAGTGTCAATAACCATTTTGATACTTGTAACACAACTTGATTTTTTAACAAAATACTATGTTTGATATGTAACACCAAATTTAAACTAATCATGAAATATTATTATCTAAATTTTACTATTTTAACATATCCACAGAGTTGGAAGGTATGAATAGTGATATTTTCATTATGAACATAATGTTCATACTCAATAAAAATTATTTATTAATGATTATGAAATAAGAACTCAATTTTTATAAGGTTCTATTAAACACTAAGAATACATTTTAGCCATAAATTATTTTATATAATTTTTAATGATAAACCTTTATAATTAATTTATGGAAAATTTATAAATTTTATTTAACGAAATTTTTTTCTTTTATGAAATTATCATCTGAAAATTATCTTAGAAAACATTTTTTTATTCTTCTGAGAGGTTTGATTTTTGAGTGAATAGTGAAAAATATTTATTTTCATTAAAAGAATTATTTTTGATTCATGAATTAAAAAACATAAATTTTTTAAAAAATGGTTCATTGAAAAATTATTTATGTTATATTATTAATAATATAATTAATTTAATTTTAATCAATTTCATAGATGATTTTGGTGGAAAAACATTATTATATTGAAAAATGCACTTTCTAAAACAGTATTTGAATGTGTTTTTTGTTTTATTATTAAATTCATTTATTCCACTTATATATTTTGAATATTGAAAAATGTATTACATATTTGGAATCAGGATTTCCAAATTTGGTAATTATTTTGTTTTATTTTTAGTTATTTTGAATTGTAGCCATTATAAATAATTTATACTCTGGTAAGAGTAAATCATGTAATTAAGGATCAAAATGATTTTATAAGGGATAAAAAGTGACAATAAAAAATTCTTTATAAAATTTAATGAGTGGTGTTTGGAAATATTTATCTAGTTTTTTAATATATGGAAACATTCTTTATTTCTTAAATTTTTACCTCTATAATGTTTAATTAAAAGATTATGTAAAAAATATCAATGTATTATTTTTAATATCTATAATATTTTTTGATAGGGATATAACATAGACATGGAATAATATATGTGGTAAATGCAATAATATACATGAAAGATAATACAAACACCCAAGGATTAATAAAGAGTGATAGAGGTCATTGATCACAATAAAGTGGGTGATCCAGAGAAGGTTAATGACCGAAAAACCATAAACTGAAGAGGTGTAAAAAAGGTTATTTAAATCATAAAAATGATTATAATAAGATAAAATTTCCATTTAGAGATCTTTTCCATGAGTTGAGGAATTATTTTACTCTCAATGAATATAAGGAAATAAACTTACTTGATACATGTCTATTTCATAATCATAATTTTATCATTGGTTGTTCTTAAGTCAATTTCCAATTAATACCTTACATCAATGAATGATTATCCCAAAAAAAATCATTTCTAAAGTGCTAAAAATCACATTTAATGGATAGTAAGATCTGTAAAATAGTGACAAATCCTTATAAATTTTACTCACAATTTTCCAAAACTGATATAGTTACCACAAGTTATCCAATGTAATAAATTTATCTCTAAATCTCAAAATAAAAACTACATGTTTTTCATTAATAATTATTTTTCAAATCTCTTAATATAAAAACATCATAATTTATCCAGGTCATCTTGTAGGCCAGTTTTAGTCTTTAAACTCTTATTATCATTTGGTTGTGGGTTCATCCCCCATGTACTAGTCAAACATGTCTAGTTTAAACACAATTTTAATTTTCCCTTTTTATAAAGTATATAATTACTATAATATTCCCAAAGTAATATAACATAAATCCTTGAAATAAAAATAATCCTTAAATATAATTTTTTCTTATGTTTTCAATAAAACATAATTCTTTCCATAAAGTCTAATTATCTTATTTGACTATTATTAATATGTCATTAATGATCATGTTAACACTAAAGGTTATTAATAGGTTTAAAAATATTTCAATAAAATGTAAATTAATTATTCTTCAAATAAATTTTACACTAAAACATATGCTTGCTATAAATTTCTCCCATAATATCATCAATTTTCATATACTCCCATCATATAAAACCCAAAAGTGGTTTCTAATTCTTTCAACTTATGATCAATATTAGACTCATAAACCCATGATGATACCCAAAAGTTATAAGTTAAGGAATACACATATTAATCTAAAATTCAGGATAATCCTGATATGTTTCACGATTCTTAAAACCAGAATATCATTGTTAAAAGGCATAAAAAATTTATTTATTTAATAAAAATACCTAAATACTTCATCAATTTTATTTCCACCTAGGTTCTTCCATGGTCTAGGGTTTAAGCAATAGAATATGCAATTTAATTGAATAATTATTAGGTTCCCTAAATTTAAGACAACAAACTATAAATAGATCACTAGTATGAGATTTATTTCCCCCATCATACTCTTCTTTATCCTAGAATATTATTTTCTTCATACATTTCTTTTATGTAAATAAATCATTTTCTCATTCCGTCATGAAACCTTCATTTCAATATAATTAACATTATGTATATCCTAGTATATTAATTGTCATCAACTATTCCAAAATTTTGTAATGGTTTGTAAATAAAATGTGAATTTCCCTAAGCATATCCAAAGGGTGTCTCAAACTAGGTGCGTAGTAATGCATGTTGTTATGAAAGAGGTGTTGATAGAGTCAACAGTAAAGCAGACTTTTTGATGGTATTAGCCATAGATAAATCTATTTTTGAACCCTTTCCACATGTAGTATCCATACATGGATTTTTTCCATTAATAACAACATAAACTCTACCATACCAAATATTTAGGATTTTCTTCTATACTTATCGTAAAATTATATCATTGGGTTATGATCCCTAATTTATATCTCCCAAAATATAGTTCACAAGGTTTCTAATAAACATCCTATCATACCTACTATAGCAACCCCATACCCAATATGTTAGATCCAGTGACGTATTTATTACATTTAAATAAGATAAAATGAATAAGATATCAAATTATATAATAGTTTAGTAGTGTTGGTAAGAAAAATCATACTTGAGTCTTTTAATTCATTTGAAAATGACAATAAGAACGGTTTTTTTAAAATAACATTATTCCCTATACAATATCCTTAAAAATAAATAATAGTATACTTCATGGATTCATGGGAAAGTAAACAATATATGTGTAAGGTAAAATGACTAGTAAGGGTTTAGTAAATCCAAATAAATCATGAATCGATAAGTGTAATAAATATTGTAAGTCAAATAAATGAACACACATTCCATGAAATCAATAAACTGAGAAAGAAGTGAATCTAATGATAATATCAACGAGAACTTCTCATTGATCATAATCAATATAAAAAGGTAACAAACTGAAAAAAAACATGTCATATAATAAATGGAATGACTATCATAACATGATAAGTAATAATAATTAAGGAAATTCAAATAACTACAAACACATTACATTTAATCAATAACTGTGAAATGAATTCATCTCGAGCTGATATCATTGTAAACATATCAAGGATAATAATAACAAAATTCCGAATGAAATTAATGATTAATTATTAGATGTCATGTCTTAGACACATGATACCTTTACCATCAAGACAGTTCATAATAAAGGATAAAACTACTAAGTGCATAATCATATTGTTTTCCCAAATGATTTTCAGTTAGCTTACTGATTCCCCTCATGATACTATTTTTTCATCATTGGGATATCTATTATCAGTCCCCACCCATATGCATATTATGTACAGGGCGATTCAAATTCATTACCTAGATGGGGAGTGTGGATTACACTTAGTCTTGGTCCCCCTCCTAGGAGTCGGTGTTAGAAACCCTCATTTTAAGACCTCGATGAGGGATGGCTTCTTCTTCAGCAAAGTTCCCCCTACTATAGCCCAACCCTGGAAAATCCATGGTGAATAGGATTCCCGAGGAAAACGCCTACATCATATCATCATAGAATCTTACTCTTCCCTCCATTCCTCTATTTTGGTAAAAAAGTAATTCGGTTGATGCTTTTACTGAAGGTGAAGTTAGGGTTTTGGAGGATGATTTTCGTCTAACTCTGGTTGCGGTTTTCCACAGTGGGATTCCCTCACTTTCTTCGATCTTCCATACTGTAGAGGTAATTGGTTTCTTTAAATTGAATGTTAGGTTTTTTGAATAGGATCGTGTGGTTCTCCACTTTTAGGATTGAGAGGAACTTTAATGTTGCTAGAGGAGACGAAGATGGAGAATCACTGGTTTCGAAATGGAGATCTACAAATGGTCTCTGTTCACCTTGGAGGGTTCTGAATCATCATTTATGTCAATATGGGTAGGTTTTGTAAGTCATCCTCTTCATATTTTATTTTTGGAAGCACTTCTGGCGGTTGAAAGTGGTTTAGGCTCCCCAATAATAATAGACTCCTCGATTATTAATCTCTCCCGCCATTTGGTAGCTCATGTTTGTATTTCCCTTGACATTGTATGGGGGTTACCTCAATACCTGTGGATCATGAATGGAAGGGAGGGTTTTTTCTAGGAATTACACTATGAATATCTTTCTCCTTTGTGTTTCAGATGTAAGAGGTGTGGTCACTTAGCTTTGGCATGTGGTCTCAAGGACGGGTTGATTAAGGGGAGGGGGGTCATGCGATATAGATATCCAGTTGTTCGAGCAATGGATAAAGAGGGAATGCATCTATCTGAAGTATAGGGGGTACCTCTAATCAGGATGGTCAATCTGGTACAGTTTTAGGTTCAATCTGGGCAGAAAAACCCCAGAATAAGCTAAGGCATGACACAGGTTCTGATGTCGCTAAAGGTTCTAGCACCGCAGATAGATCTAATGATAACCGCCAAGCTGCTTCTAATGTAGGCACCGCTGATGCTAAGAATCTTGTTTCTGAATTAGACACTAGACATGGATTCACTATTACGAACATTGGGAATAATTTTAGTAGGGAGATATTGGCTGGAGACACTCATCCATTTTCAAAGGAGGAAGATGCATGGGCAGTGGTGCAGAATGCTATCAATGCTGATGACCACCCAATTACTTCAGATGTGGATAATGGTAAACAACCAATTTCTATCACTAAAAGTGAGGGCTTTATGCTGTAAAGGAGAATAAATCTCGACCAATAAGGGACTACTATAATATCCCTAGAACTTTCAATATGAGATCTACTCGATACTCTACAGCCTTGGTAGTGGTGATCCATGAAAATAAAGTGAATGAGATCCTCCTTGGAGGATTCTATGATATTGATCATACTACTAGAGCTCAATGTGAATCTCTCCAAATTTGAAAGGCAAGGCCCAAGGAGAACACTCCATGCAACACCCTAGGAAGAGGTGGGATTATTTTAGAGGTTCTTAAGGGGACTAAATTCCTTTTTGATGAAGAACTAATTGCTAATATTCCTGATTGGTCCTCCGTCCAGCTAAAATGATCAAGGTACTTGACTTCTTCCTCTATTTAAATTAGACTTACAGTGAGGGTTCCCACTAACCCTTAAAAGTGGATTAATATTCAAATAAAATAAAAATTTATTTAATTCATAAACAATATGCCTTATGATTAAATATCAGTATTGAAGAAAAAAGTCTGCTTATCAATATTTTACTAGTTAATAAAATACTATTCAATATTGAAAACTATATGTTTAAATGAGAAACTTTTTAAGAAATAATAATATCGATGATCAATAATATGGTTATTTAGTGGAAATATAATTTCTAACAATCAATGGAAAATGAATAATTCAAGGGAATGATAATGAATATCAAAAATTAATCACATTAGTGAATGTCAATAATTTACTTATTCAAACTGATCTTACACCATAAATTATTATAGTAAGGATAATATCAATCCAACATATATGTGTTGGAGTAATAAACCATGGTTTTTTCATTGATGAATATGAAAACCATAAAAAGATCATTAAATTTTTTTTGAAAAAAATATCATTTTCACTTTGAAAACCAACATTTAAAAATAAAATTTCATAAAACAACATGAAAATAAATTTCCTTGAAAATAATATTTGGAACATATAATATATGTTTTAAAACATTTTATTGGTCATGAAAGCTGGAAATTCCATTCATTCCCTATGTGTTAAAACAAATATATCATTCACCATTTCGGTAAAAGCCAAATGGGAAATGTTTTCAAAATGACATGAAGATTACATAAAAAAATTAAAATGATAATATGTGTAAATATGTAGTTAATAAATAAATTTATAATGTTTGAAAACATTTTTGATAACATTTCAATAAAACGTGGGTTTTATGGAAAATGATTTCTGACTGATGTGATAAATGAAGTCGTATTTTCAAAAAAGAATTTCCTCAATTATTTTAACCACCAAATAATGTAAAAATGGTACTATTAAATGAAAATGTTCATGAATGACCCGAGTATATGAAAAATAATGTTTTCTTAAATTATCAAATAATTTCCTTCAATGAAAATTGAAGTACAAATAATCCCTATCAAAAAGAGATTGTGAGATAAACCATTACAAAGATCATAACATTAAAGTGATATTTAACAAATGAATAAATTATGTTTATCATAAGTAAATCCTCATAAATAAATTTTAAATAAAATAAAATATTATCAAAATTACAAAAACACATAATCATATAATATCAATGACAAGATAGAAGTTCTATTACCAATTGAAAAGAAATTAAGTTCTGAAAGCCTTTACAACATCATAACATTTAATTAAAATCATTTTGGATAGAATAATTCAAATTAAATATTAAAATACCATGAATAATTTAGTATTCATTTTATTTCATGTCAAATTGGTTTTTTAAATAATATATAAAATAAATTAATCACATATATTTTAAATATGGTACAATGAAATGAAATTGAGATGAAATACATAACCTTGTGCTTCATTTTGGAATAATGTGATTTAACAACTTATATAATGGTTTTAGACATGTTATTAACTTATTAAAGAAAAAAATAAATATTAAAAATATTATATATGATCCTTTTATAACATATTATCACCCTTTCCTTAATAATCGTTCATTATTTTAATTATTTTGGGTATTAATCACCGTATTTTCTCATGTGTGTTTCATCATGAAAGATATGGATCTTGAACATATTATAATGTAATTTAATATAAAAAAATAATCATGACATAGTCAAATTATTTATAATTCAATTCTTCAGTTTTGTACAATCTTGATAGATGGTATTGAAAAATGATGTATGTTACGATCATGGAGACGGTAGGCTGTATGTACGCTTGAATAACATTTACATTTTTCAATGATCATTATGGAAATGAGGTATGTAATATATTTCATTTATAGGATTATAATAATATTATAAAAATAATAATACTTATTTATGTAAACATCTATATATATAATCTATGTGGTGTGGTTGTGAAAACAGAGTCTCATCGTTTCGTGAATGCAGCAGTCCACACGTACATAAACGATGTTATCATCATTCATTGAGAGAAAAAGTAAGAAATAAAATGATATATACATATATATTATCTATTTAGAATGATAAATATGTAATGAATATCATAACTTTTTATTTTACCTCACATATAATCAATAACTTTTTCTTTGTCAATTTCCATGTAACGCATTAGTGAAAAATGACTCACATCGCTTTGCGAGGTGGTAGTCCTCAGTACACACAAGTTACATTATCCTATCCCATAAAAATATTTAGTGAAGAGGTATATAATATTTTATTACATAATAATTACAATTATTCTATAAATACCATATATACACTTTATATCCATCATCATACACAATTTAAAGCGGTGGTAATGGAAAAACAAATGAAATTGGTTTGCGAGGTGGTAATATATCATACACACAAATAATGATTCCAAAACCCATTTGATGGAAGTGGGGATGGATCAAGGTAATAAAATTAACATAAAAATATCAGTATATGTAATATTATCGGTTTATTATATACTAATGGTAAGATAATAAGTTATGGATGTGTAGGGAGAAATAAAATAAATACTCTAGTTCAAGAACATTACCTGTTCTTTGGGTATCCTCTTTAGGTTTTTATAAAAACCACAATCAGTTGGATTTATGCCCAAAATAAGGAATATACGGTGAGAGGAGGAAATTTGGGAAGTTATTTTGGATTTTATTTTCCTAACAAAAAGGGTTTGAATGTTTGAAGAAGAGAGGCAATGAGGTGGTCTTTTATAAGATATGTTTATCAAGTCTTTGTTATTTTTTAAAAGAAAATGTTGCAACAACATTTTTCATATTTAAAAAGGTAAAAAGGGAGTATTATTGACCCTTATGCATGAAAATGTCAAAATATGGCCAAGAAATATATTTTATTAATTTTAATTGACATTTTTAACCTTATATTAATAGTTTATCACTACAGTAAATCAATTTTAACCGTATCCATGATAAATTATTATTATTATTTTTACTATTAATTATTGTCAAAAAATAATGTAGAACTTATTAATAAATAAAAATTATTTTTATTCCAAATATTCAATAATTTTTTTCAAATTTCATTCACATGACTAAAAAATTTTATATTAATATTAATCCCATAGACGTGATGAGTGAGCGAGTTTTTGAAAAATAAAATTCTCAAATTCTTAAAATGTTTTATATAAAAATTATTTATTAAAATTATGAAAATTAAATAAATTTTATGAATATATATATAATTTAACTAATATTACTTATAAAATAATTCAAAATATTATTTAACTTTCTAAATATTATAAATGGAATGGTAGTTTTCATTAAAAATTTTGTATTTTTCACTTTTCATAAAAAATTTAATATTTTTGAAAAAAATAAAAAAATACAATAAGATCACTTTGATATGATTATTTCAAAAATTATGTTTATTTTTTAAAATGCATTTTAAAAAAATAAAAAATAATTATAACTGCTGTGTGAAAAGCAGGACAAAACTGCCTTTTGAGAAATATAGTTTTTTCAAAAATCATTACTTTTTTCCATTAAATCAAAATTATTTTATTTATAATTAATGTATAATCATAATTTTCATAATTTATTCATTACTATTTATAACCCATAATTAAATAGAATGGTTTTATTAGGTTTACCATATTAAGATTCATTTAGACTCATGTTGTGTGCTCCATAATCTATCAAAGTGATTAAATTTAATGAAATATATTTCATGGGTTATCATAGAATGGTGTTGTGTGTCAGATAATATACATAATAAAATGGAATTATTTTATAATTTATTTGTCTTAGTTCTTCTTTAAAAGGAGAAACCAAACAATAGTTCTTGTGTACACCAGACAACCTCCTCAAAACTGATGTAATTCATCTTCCATTACTTCCTCTCACAGATGGATATAGTGATGAATTTAATGTATTTTATGATATTCATGAATATTTATAATTTTTTTAAAAAAATATTTCATATAATCTCTTATGTTTCTATTTACTGAAAAATCATAATGTCGTTTATGCGTACGTGCAGACTATCATATCTACATAGTGATCTGATTCGTTTTTTATCACTATATGATATGGATGAAATTTATAAGTTTATTTAAGGATATAATATTATATTTGAGATATAATTATAATTACACAAAGATAAAACAGTACATATATTATTTCCATCACTATCATTTAAAAATAGATGCATTATTTCTGCATGCGTACAACCTACCTCTTGAATGACTATAAAATAATTAATTCTTTCATTAGATTAATTCATAGTCACTTTTAAATGTATAATTATTATATGAAAAGGATAGTTATATAATTATTATTATTTTTTATATTATGGATTGATTATTACATTGTCTATAGTCAACCTACCAAATTCATTTTTGACATATGAGCTAAATATAATCAAAACATCTGACGTAAAAATAAATGATTATATAATTGATTATAATGTTGTAAAAGGAATAATAAACATTAAAAATGGTTCTTATGAATGTAAATAATTAATATATGTTAATTATTTTGGATGATAAAGAATATATGTGATTAGTTAGACTCTAGGTAAGAGACACATTTATTTAAAAACCGTGTTTTGATTATTTTGATTGTATATTTTCTAAATCCTTTTTATCCTTGAGAATATTATTTAAATTATTTGATTGATGTATATATATAAATTAATGAATTATGAAGGAAATTTTAAATCACTTGTTTTATTATTACAACGGTATTCAAAAAGAATCTATTTACATGTTTTATATATAATGTTTTGAAACAAATAAAAGGAATATCATATACTAACATAAATGATGACAATGGTTTTCCCCACCACCATAAGAATTATTATTTTTTTCAATTACATTACAATATTTCATGATTTCTTCAAAGAAAACCCATTATTTATATTGTTCTAGGTATTTTCAAAATGGGTTTTCATTTTACTGGGTATTATAATATCCAACATTTTTTTTCTTATGGGCGGTGATAATATTTTGTGATAATTATAATGAAAATAAAAGATATCATGTTTTATGATTATATTATGGTTCATATACATTTTTCATAATGAATGGTGGTTCTATTAAAAAACCAATGATTTATAGTTCCATTATAATCCAAGGAAGGTTGGTTCTGTTATAAACCCAAGATGGGTAGTTCTGTTAAAAACTAAGGATTAGTGGTTACAATATTAACCATGTTTGGGTGGGTCCATTATAGATCCACAATTCATTTGTAAATTATCATTATTGAAGTGACCACATATGTTATTCCATTTTAAGAGGTATTTGAAAATTATAATCCATGTTACCTAGTTCATTTATTTATTCTTTCTTTGTTTTTATAAAAATATTATGATTTCCAATGGTATGATATTAATCTTATATGTAAAGGAATGTATATTCTACTTCTCTGGGGGTTAAATGAATAATTTTTTGAAATTTATTTTTATTATATTTTTTTGATTAAAAAGAAGCATTTTTTAGATTATTTTTTTCATTATTATACATTATGAACTTTTTTTTGAAAATATTTTGGTAGAGAATTAGATTTCAACGGTAATAAAATGATTATATAGATCCAAAAAGTTATAATAAAAAGAAAAGTATTTATAAGTATTTATTAACTAATCCATTTATTTATTTATTTTTTATGTCCCTTATTATGATTTTTAGTTTATAATTTGACATTTTAATTTGTTTTATAGGGTTTTAAGGATTATTATGGGCAAGGATGATGTCAAGATGAAAATTTTGATGATATTTCATGAAAATGAAACTTATTATATCATAATTTTTTGTGTGTCGGAAAATGTATAATAAGAGAAAATGTAGACATCTTATCATATGGGTTTATAATATTTTATTTATCAACTAATTATCTAAAACATTATACCTTCAATGATCTAATAAATTAAATAAATTGAATTATTTTCTAAAGATTCAATATATGGATTGTTTAAGGATGTGTCAATACTCATTATATTAAAGGAAAGGTTTAGATAACTTTGTAGATTTGGATGTTTTCATGTGTGGTTAACTTAATAGTCATGGATATCATTATGGGCATATATGTTTAAGGATGATCATAAATTAAAATTCATAGACACCCCTTTTTAGGTTTTATATGATATCCTTTTATGGTGATTAATGTTATATTGGGGGATGTTTTATTAGGTCCAGGTATTTGTAACCCTTAGGATTAATGTGATGTATTATTTTAGTAAGAATGCCATTAAATTTTCAGGAAATATGTTAAATGGAACTGATAACCATCAGAGTTTATAGGATCTTTTATATTGAAGTAATTATGGGTTCTTACAATTTCAACACATATATTTTATCATAAATATAACAATGGTATTGAAAATTTATTTGTAAATTTAGTGAGTAATGTTATTCTGGACGAATGTCACGATTTGGGGAACCTTATATTTTACTGGTAAATTGAAATATTAAATAAGATGGGATTTTATTAGAAGATTAAAGGTATTCTTTTTTTGGAAGCATATATGATAGTGATGAGGCTTTTTGGTGATTCAGGTTATTTATCCAAATGATTTTTATATCTTGGAGATTATATGATAAGGGAATATACATTTTTGGGTATATGAATTTAGGAGTTACTATTAATGATTTGAGATAAATGGGAATTTTTTTTGGAAGAAAATGTGATAAAATAATTTTAATATTTAATTATCAATATTATTTAAGAATATTATAGATTAATTATGATGATGGTTATTTATATAATGATTTAGGATAAACATTGGTCATTACTATTGGATTTTTTAGATTAATTAATTATTTCTTCATTTAATGTTTTATTTATTTTAAAATCTTCTTACCATGTGCTAACTATTTGGGTTTTTGATAATGTATGAAGACAGGAGGAATAACTTGTTACAAATTTTTGAATTATGAGATCAGTTGGAAGTTTATATTAATTATCTATTCATCGAAAATTCAACTTCAATGCTCCTCATTTTGAGAATAAGATGATATTGTGGTGGAGATCGATTAAATAATGAAATTATACTAGTTATTTAAGTATATTTCATTACGTTCTGAGTATAGACAGTAAAGAAATTCCTAAACATTAGGGAAAGAGTCTTGAATCAAATATGTTATCTTATTAACTTCATTTTTTTATTAATCGATGATCTTTTTTATACATAACGAGTACATGGTTTTTTGGAAATTAAAATTCATAGAATCATTCTATTTCTTACGATCAATGATAACTATCGTTATCTATAATTTTTAGACACTAATTTTCTATTCCATATTTATATTCTAACTTCCCACTAATGATCACCTATTTGAAAAAATAGTTAAGTGTTATTCATGTTGACCATCATATTTTACTTTACCACATTTTAAGAGGATGTTTTATTAACCCTTTTAAATTATGGGAATTCATTAAAGATATTTTCTAATTCCAAACAATTGATTCCTAAGATCATGTTAATATTTTTGGGACACAATTAATTAGGGGGACATAACACCATGGGATATTAAAAATAAAACTATATTCAAGACAATATAAGTCATGCAACACCGATATTAATTGAACAATGAAATATTATTATTTCTATATGACTGTCATAAACTATCTATTGGATCATAATGAATGAATATGAATAATCAAATTATACTATATATATAAAGTTCAAACTAAATACAAATTTGGTGATTAATTCTTAGGAAATAATAACTTATGTTTTGTATAGTTATTATATTCTCAAAGAATAAGTTTTATTCATAAATTATTTTCTCTTTATATTTGTGAGAAAATATGACAATTAATTTTCGATAAATTAAGAAATATTATATTTATAAAAATGAAATATTTTTTTAAATCACAATGTCAGAATTATCTTAAAGTGATTTTTTTTTATTTTTTCGAAAAGATTTATTTTCTAGTGAATAGTGAAAAGTATTGATTTTCATTGAGGAATATTTTTTTATATAAAGAATTAATAAATGTACATTTTTATTTAAATGGTTTTTAATAAAAATTATTTATATAATATTAATAATAACCCAATTATGTTCATTGGAATTAATTTTAAGGTTGAATTTGCTGTAAATAAAATTTATACTTAAAAATATATTTTTTTAATTTGTTATCATTTCATTTTGTTTAATATTGTTAAATTTTATTATTCCACTAATAGAAATTGAATCATGATAAATTTATTTCATATTTATTATTATGTTAGCCAAATCTGGTAAAGAGGTCCATTTTTTTGTTCATTATGAATAGTAACTGATGTAAATAATATTTTCCATGTTAAAGGAACGTCGGGTAATTGAGGATAAAAAAGATAAGATAAGGACATTAAAAGACCCTAAAACACGAATTTTTATAATTTTATGATTGAATTAAACCATTTCCATCTATGATACAGAAATATGGAAATTGGTTATGTATTTATTTTATTTCATATATTTTAATATTTAAATAAAATATAATGTAAAAATATTATTTTTTTCCTATAATATCAATAGTAATTTGTGATAGAGATGGAATAAAATTTTGTTATGTTCTATATAGCTAATTTAATATTAAATTATTTTTATTATTTTAATTTATTTCTAACTTTCAGTGATGAAATAATTACATGAAATGCTTACACAACGCCATACAATATTTATTCAATTAATAGATGAAAAAAATATATCATTTTAAAAATTTTAAAAGTATTATAATTTAATGAATTAAATTTTTCCATGATTATTTAGATAAATTTATCATAATATATATTTTTTTACTGATTATATTATTTTTACATTGTTGTATAGTTGTTTTCAATGTCAAATTAAATGAGTAGTACGAAAACAGCTTTAATGTTATTTTATAATAAATAATATTTTATAAATGATTTAAAATTCCAAAAATTCAAATCCTTGGGAAATTGATTGGTATATATTTCAAAATATCAAATACATTCCAATTTGGTCCAATTTTCCTTTTATAGAATCTATTTGGATTCTAATAGATTAAAAACCATTGTTATCGTGATAATCGTAAAAATGGGTTAACACATTCTAAAATAAAGTGATAAGGGTAAAAACTAATATGAAATTTCCCAAATATAATTTTATGAGATTATTTAGAACCATTATCATTGTCTATTTGAAATATATTATTTTGGAACCATTTTCAAAATATAATTAATTTATATTAATTTAATACTTTATATAATTCCAAAGGTGCCCCTCCCCTCGCTTATAAGAGGGAACCCCATATTCTCTTTTTCACCCTTAAAAACCATTTTATTTTGGAGAATACCTACCTAAATACATTCATATAACCACTAAAATCAATCAAGTGGATTTTTAGGCAGAAACCAAACTTAGAGGGATTAAGGTGTAAAGAAAATGATATTTTCCGAAGAAGATGTACAACTTTTAACCTAATGTTTTAGTTTTATATCATCTTCCACCTCCTTAAAATATTATTCAATATTATTGATATACAAAAACAATTATATTAAATATACTGATATGTTATAATGTTAATTTGAAAACTGATATCAATATCCTTCTTTAATTAAATGGGAAACGAAACCATTGTTCGTGTGTCTGGTGGACTACAACTTCATGAATCCGTGTATTACATTTTCCATAACCACCTCTTACAGCAGGATACAATGATTGATTATATATATATATATATTATATTACTGAAATATTTATTATTAATGTAATTAAATATATTATATATTTTCTAATCATTCCATTCATTTGAAAAATGATAACATTATTTCGTGTGTGCGTGTGGACTACCACCTCTACGAAGCGGCGTGATTCGTTTTCATCACAACATCATTTGTATGATATATAAAATATTATTTAAAGGTGTCATATGATATTTTTTATATTATTATAATTATTTAATTATATAGTAACTCTTTCTTTCTTTCTATCAATATAATTTAAAAATGGAAGAGCTACTCATGCGTACGTACGACCTACATTCACCATCATTGTAAATTAGTTAATTTTTTATAACCAAATTGCATAGTCAGTTTTAAAATTATAATTGAAATATAAAAATGATAATTATTCCATGATTATAATACTGGATATATGGAATGATTACCTCTTGGACTATAGTCAACCTACATAAGTCATTTTGGACATATGATTTGAATTTCATTAAAACGTCTGATGTGAACATAATTAATTACATGATTGATTATAATATGGTAAATGAAAAAGTAAAAATGGAAATGGGTTTTTAAGAATTTAAATAATTAACATATGTTTTTTATTCATGGATATAATGAATATACCTAATGTTTCATAGTCAAGGTAGGGGACACCTCGATCTGAAAAACTAGTTTAAAATATTTTGAATGTTTATTTTTTAAATATTTTTCTTCCATGAGCATATTATAATAATTATTTTATAGATTTATTTATAAATACATGAGTGAATTATAAAAGAAAAATTTATTTCACTTTTCATGTTATTTCAAATGCCAAAAAATGAATCTTTTTACATATTTTTTAAAGAACATTTAGAAAAAATACCGAAGGAATCTTTTATTTTTATTAATATAGTGCCAACAATATTTTTAACTACGTTATCTATTATTTTATGTTTTTATAAATTTAAATTGTTAAATGTTTTTTTAAACCCACCATTCCTTTGTTCTGTAATTTTAATGAAAGGGTTTTAAATTTAATTCATATTTCAAAGTCCAGAAATGTTTTCTAATGGTTGTAAAGAATATTTTTGAGTATGATGATGAAAATGAAATATTCCATGTTCTTAAATTATTGTATGGTTATTGTACATTTTTTATGATCATGGGTGGATCTATTATACAAAATTACGGGTTTTCCATTATAAACCAAGGATCGGTGATTACATTATAAGCTAAGGAATGTTGCTGATGACATAAACCAAGGACGGGTGGTTCCATTATAGCCCTCCAATTCATTAGGAAATGATTATGAATGAAGTTGACTGTCATGGATATTCCATTTTTTAGAGTGATATGATAATGTTGTACCAAGTTACCAACTTGATTTATTAATTATTAATATGGGTTTTATGAAAATATTATTATTTCACATGGTAAGCTATTGAGATTATGTTTAAAGGAATGTATATGCAACTTCTTAAGGGTGAAATGTATAACATTTTGGGGAAAATGTTTATGATATTTTAATGATTGATTATTAATATTTATAAGTTTTATTACACGTTAATGATTTATTATTAAATTTTTTATGAAAATAATTAGTAAGAGAAGTTGATTTCTTAGGTATAAATTTTTAATTAATGGCTAATGGTTTTTTGGAAGATTTTTTTTTATAATTATTCATTGACTAACATGTCCCTTTAGTTATTTTTTTGATAGTAATGATATTTTTTCTTCATCCCATGATTTAATTTTTTTCATAGTTTCTTAAGGATTAGTAGGGATATGGATGGGGTCAATATGGAAATTGTGAAGAGAAGCCATATAAATAAAACTTATTATAACCTAAATGATTTGTTTTATGGGAAAATGGATACTCAGTGGTTGATCCATGTTTTTAATATATGGGTTTGTAATATAAGACTTTGGATTTGATTTATAAAACTCCAAAACATAATATATCCTTGAAAATAAATAATTTGAATTAGTTTATTACGATTAAATTTATATATTGATTAATGATGGGTTATTATAAGACTCTTACAAAACATTGATGTGAACTGTGGGTCTTGATCATATTCAATTTAAATTGGTTCCCCATAAAGCCTTATAATATAATTAATAGAAAGATTAGAAAGGAACCCAAGGGGTAGATCTTCTATTATCACAATGAAATTAATACACATATTAATATGATCATTGATTACCCGTATATAATCATTATTCATTGGAGTATTTGGGGGGTTCAATGTGAAATCCCAATGTAATATTGTCACACTTTTATATTGGTATGTTTCATGAATCCCTAAAGATGTTTTATTTTAACCTTTTTTTAAAACTTTGGGGCTGAAGCCTCATTTTCTTATTAAATAAAATCAAATTCCTTTTTTAACAGGGTAGAGGGAGACCCATTACATAGCCCACTGGCCAAATTTTTTTGCCTTATTGCTATTATGTGAATAGTAACCTGGCTGCTATAGTACCCGTACAGTACCGTCGCTGCTATAGTGCCCTACCACCACTATAGTACCCGCTGATCTACAGTACCGCCACTACTACAGTACCGCTACAGTACTTCTACTATAACTTGCGCCCGATGGGGTTTGAACCCCCATTTTTCATGTAGGATTATGTGGTGCTTACCATTAATCCAAACCACAACTATAATCTATAATTTCCTACATCATATCAACCCAATAAAGATTTTCAATTATATATATATATAAATTTTATCTACTAGGGTGTGTGGAAAAATTTGATTCATGTTCTTCAACTATCAGTTCCCTATTTGACTCTGGTAAATATGTAACACATAAACTCTTCCTAAAATTCAACACTTGATATCTATAAAAGACGTCTGTCAATTTGAAATCATTTAATGATATCATATTCCTTAATAAGTCCTCATAAACCTATCAGGACTTATCAATATTTTATAGTAATGATGTTTTATACATCCCATAAAAAATGTAATGACAACCACCCCTTCCGAAAAATAACAATATAAATCATCACTAGATCTATTTATACAATACATTTAAAATTTTTATGTTATATATGAATCAAATAATTATTATTTGAAACATCAAAAGTAATTAAACCCCCTTTTTGGAGGATCTTCAAGCATGATTATATGAAACTGAAAATAAAATATAAATAAAGATACGACATAAATATTTTTTACATTACATTAATAAGCCTATATAAGATCCAAACTCAATCAAATGGATTTGATAAAGATTAGTGAGTGGAAAAATCCTCCTACTTCCATGGTTTATTTATATGAAAAACTAAATTTTACATCACATGATAGGGATCCATCCTTTTATTCATTATGTTCTATAGTCTCATATGAAAAAGTGGATAAGGGGAGTCACATGCCTTTCAGAGTTTTTTCCAAGAATAAAGATTTCAATCTTTTCCACTACACTTATATTAAAGTTGATTATATAGTAAATCCAGGATTCTCTTTAATTATCCCCTCATTTATTTATACATATAAATTTATAAAAAATCATGACTTGTTCATGAATATATAAATACATCATATGAATTTACTCCCTTATCATTTGTTCTTATAAATTTTATTATTTAAATGGTATCCTTGTTGGAAAATGGTTCAGGTGCCCACCACACATGTAATAATCTTCCCAATTATTGAAAATGATATTTTTCATACTATATTACATACTACCCATTAATATATTTTTAATAAATATTGATTGAGGGCATATATTCTTTAAAATCTCACTTACACTAATGCCTTATAGTCTGTTTCCCATTTTACCTTATATTATATCGCATTCAATAACTTGTCAAACCATATCCAAAATATCTTTTTATATATTACAGTGAATTTTTGGAAGGATATCATTAACCCCATTTTGTATCACATCATATTCAATAAATTGTAAATACACAACCTAAATATTTTTGGATTAACTATAAAACATATTTAGAGTATGTATCTAAGTCAAACTAAATCAGCATTAAGTTACCCCCAACATGTGAAAACAAAATCCTTTATAGTGTTGAACAAAAACAAATATCAGGATCTATATTTGTAAGAAATGGGAGGAATCTAGAAGTGATTCCACGATACTCTTGCTATAAAGGGTTCTATCATGATATCCATCAAACACATGTATTTGTACACCCATAACCCCAATTATGAATTATATGAAAACATGAATTCTCATATATTCCATTTTTCTGAGTCACCGAGTGAACATGGAACATAGAATAAGTCAACCCAATATAGGAAACCCATTTGTTCTCAATTATTAGAGTGTAGATAGAAATAATTGATAAATAGATCACATTTAATTAAACCCTATGGATAATCACATCACATTTTCATTGTATAGATAGATATAAAATAAATATATGTAACAAGAAACACTAAAAACATATCCCAATTGAATGAATAGATGTCATATTTTTCTCATGAGAAGACAAATCACATCTTAGATAAGCTCTAACTGATTACATGATTAAAAACATAACCTAACTCCCTTGTATTACCTAATTCACTATGTATACTTGCATAAGTATGGTATCAATGTATTAAGGTCCTCATTTTTGGTATATTTCCATCATCAGGTAGTGTAGAGTCAAATAAGACCCATGAAAATCTTGTATACGAAATACATATGTCTATAACACTCCTCGTGATATGCTAGTAGGTCATCCAATGCACACATATTCTTTTTCTTGTATCTCATGAGAATATTTGGTATCTATATATATGAATACTACTAATGATAAAATTAATATTTTTTCACAACAAATATTACAACAGGATAAACATCAGTTTGGGATAAACTCAAAGTCAAACATTGAGAGGTCAATTGCCTTTTCACTTCATGAATTTCATATCTATATATACATTTATCTTTAATTTTTAAAATAATAAAAAATGGAGGTTCCTTAAATATGATAAATTTTAATATTCTTAAGGTCTTTATGAATATTTTTGAAAACAAACCTAAGAACCTTTTTATCATTTTTATATGATAAAATACTATACGAGGCTTATGTTCATTACACTTTTTTAGATTTATAAACTCATTAAATAATATGTAATACATGTCACATTTCTAGGTGACCATCTGATAAAACACTCCCACATACTCATTATTGAGAAAACTATATAAATATATCCATATTGAATTATAGTAAGATATACGAATTATGTTACATACTATTCAACTTGTTGAAAATATTAAATATTATTCAATTAATAATATTAAATTTTATGATATCAAATTATATTATCTTCTTAGAAATCATTATGATATCATTATGATAATGTTTTGAACCACATTCCATTAAATTTATCCATTAAATAATGTACCAAGCTGCAATAATGTTTACCAGTCCTCCCAGACATGTTTAGGATATTGTGACAATCACAGTATTATGGTAACTAAAAATTAATCCTACATTTATATTTACCACTACACCCTAAATTTTTTTTGTATAAATTAATTACTCATTTCTATAGTAAATAATTCAACTCTTTAAATTTCTATTTATCGTCAGATGATAAAAACTTTTAAGATATCACGTGTAATTAGATTTTCATTTTTAATCGTATAATAATTTAATAAATATTGTCATTGATTTTTCCAGTTACATAAATGTAAATCATTTCATTTTTTTATCATTACATATCTTAAAATATTCTAGGTTACTAAGTGAATACCCATTCAAAATTTAGATATGTATCATTCTTTATGAAATAGTGATATATTATTTCTAAATGGAAATAAATAAAATAAATCACATTTTTATTTCCCATCACATATCCAAAAGTTTTTAGGATATTCAGAGAAAAATACTTTAACATAAGATTTGTGTTATCATTTTTCTTTTAATTTATAACTTCTCATAGCTCTAATAGACTCTTAAAAATTATTATTTTTAGAATATATTTCTAAAATACACAATTCCCTTTATGATAGGAAATAAGATTTATTTAATTTTAGTAGGAATATTAAACAAATATATAATTGGTTCCATATCATATATAGAATTATTTTTATTTGGAGCATTTTTCATTTTAAAATAAGACATTTTTATAATATACCACTGATGAATGGTAAAAATATAATCCTATATATTTTATTAGACATTTATACAATCATTTTATCCGAGATAAACACATTTATCCAAATATTCTTCTAAAAAATGTTATATAATTTTTTTAACATAACCCATGTGTATAAAATTAATCACCTTATATTAGGTCACAACGAATATTTATAATCTAAAAATATATATTTTCACATAAGAAAAATGAGATGAAGATACACATATTTTACAGGGGTTAATGATGTCTTGATAAAATTATTTACAATCAAGTTCTTGATGTAGTAACAATTTATTACATGTTATGAATACAAAGTACAAGATCAATAAATAATTCCATTTATTTTTAATTATAATATATTTAATTTTTTAAAAATATTAATTTTGTATCTCATACCTTTTGAAGTCTATAAATTAATTTATATGAAATTAATAACTGTCATGTATATTCCATAGAGGTTCATAAAGTCCTTCATGTATATCATTGATAATCCAATCATATTAAATTATTACTATTCCGACACGAAAAATTTATTAAGAAATTTTTTTAAATCATTAATATTGTGTAAGAAGATTTCTTATGTTACTAGTCCTAGGATTATCTTATAATAAGTTTTTATTTTCCATTATTAATAAAAAAATTATCTTGATGATAATTATGATATTTTTCTAAAAAATTATTTTATCAGATGAGTATTATGTATAATTAACCATTTAATAAGGAAATTTTTTAAAAAATATCACACTAAAATAGTAAAACCCTTTTGAATATTCATCCTTATAAATATTGGTCCAATATCCATAATTCACTAAACAATTAGTCTTCTTTTTAATTAATCTCACACCTCAATTATTTAAATATGGAATATTCTAAATCATATCATATATTATTTTCAAATAGATGAGTGTAAAATCCTTTTTCTAATCCATCATAAGGATAAAATAATGTTTATTAATATGGTATCATAATCGTTATGGATTCCCAGTTAATTTTTACCCAAATAAAACAAAAAATGACATTCTAACCAAGGACAATCCAAGGGAAGAAAAATTTGGCACACAACTACTTGAAAAAAAGCTAATGTCATTAATTACATTCTTTCCTTAAATATAATAATCTAGGGGAACTTGGATTTGGAAAAAGAAACTTCCCAGTTGGATGATTGAGTCCTTGAAAATTGTCACTTTGGAAGGAATCTCAAACATAGTATTTCCATGGTATTTTATTCCCAATGTATAATCTCATGTAATTAACTTTATGCATGCATGAATATATTAATATTATATAGAATAATATTCCCATTATAAAAAAACTTTAAAATATGATCCATTCATGTACCAATAGATCTTTTATAATGACCATATAGATCGTTAAATAGTGAAAAACTTATTTATCAATGTTACAGTGAAAGCGGTGTTTTTGCATGATATGTGCACTTGTTTTGATATTATATTTCAAAAAACATAGGATTATTATCATATAAATATGATTCCATTTTTTGAATTAGTAGAAATATATTTCATATTAATAATCACTCTAATTTATACTTAAATGTTATATTACATAGGTAATAAAACTTATTAACAGAATGGAAAAAACTCTTCAAATATAAAAATCATAGTATCGTAGGAACAAAATTTCCAAAAAAAAGTGTTATATTATGTGGTGGAGGCGTGTATAGACCATTTAAAACATAAAACCCATTAATTTTAAATCATGGATCCACATGAAGTAAGAGAGACGTCCAAATAATGAATAACATTAAGTATTTATAATTATTCCACTCCTCCTCAACTATAAAAGGGTACTCACTCTCCCAACACATTCACACCTCTCAAGAAATTTGAATCATCCTAAATAAATAAAAGTCACTCTAAAACATCTCAAACTACATCCTATATTTCTTATTATTTGTATTAAGTAAACCTTCTTTGGTTTTTTAAAACTCAATGAGGATACTCGAAGAAGAGTTAATGTTCGTATTTAAGCATTTTTATTTTATTTCCTCTTCAACATCCATTAATTAATATTATAACCTAATTATATAATAAAATATGTAGAATTAAAATAATTATATGTTTTTATGTTATGGGTATTACCTACAACTTTAAAAACATCCACAAAATGTGTTATGAAATAATCATTTGTGTGTACGACTGACTACCGCCTTGAAAACCGATGCAGTTCGTTCTTCTATTACCACCTATAAAGGTTAAGAATAGTGATGTATTTATAGTTTATCTTCAATATATATGATACATATGTCATATATAAGGTTTTTATTCCCAATTATTGATTATATTACACATACCTTCACACTTTCCATTTTGTGGAAATGTGATAACGTCCCTTGTGTATATGGAAAACTACTGCCTCAAGAAGTGATGTGATTCATTCAAGATATAAATGGAATGTATGAAGGGTTGGTATAATATAAATATGTGTTATAAGTAACATAAAAATGATATTGTAATGATAATATATATATCATTTAATTTTCATTATTTTAATACAACAATTAAATGGAAACAACATTCATGTGTACGTATGACCTACAATATTGATGAGCATTTTATATCATTTACTACCAGAAAACTTTGTGGATTAATATAAATACATATATATGATATTTACATCAATTTTCACATTATTTATATTCTAAAATCATAATCTAGCTATGTGTATAAAAATAACAAGTCAAAACATACTTGAAAACAAGGCAATTAACACCCAAAACAATGGAAATAATGAAATATTATTAACAAGCATGTGATGAAATATTATAAAAGGATCAGAAATTGTATTATAAATTTTAATTTGGTTTTTATATAATTTAATAACATTTAAAATTCATGATACATTAGGTTTACAAGATTTCAGTGAAAATGATGTGTTAGGTAAGGGATCACATATAAATTGGCGTTTTATTGAGACTTATTTGTTTTTATGCACCAATTAACTTATATGTGGTGTAAAAACTTACTATTTTACATAATTTTTTTTGAATACTTCAATCATCATGATATTTTATGTTTCAATTAGAATTAATTCATCCAATGGGATTTTATTTGAAAAAAACCAAGCGAATAAAGTTATTATGAAATCTTTCTTTTGTGATTGTCAACTTTATCTTGAAACAATAACTTAATTGTAACAATTTTTCATTGAAAATTAAATTTACCTTAAATTTAAACATTATTTAGTGATGGATATTACTATTTCAAAAAATGTAAACCATTTTTTACTTTTGAGGTTTTCCTTTAAATTTATTTGATTAACTAGGAAAATATTGATAAATCTATATCCTTTACTCAATACAGATATTTGATGATAAGATATATTGTTCATGAATTAAAATAATTATTCAATATATGAGAAATTCATTGGAGGTAAATTTATGGGTGGGGGATGGAAATTATATATCACCTCGAAGCATCGAGATGTCTCATGAGACAAATTAGATTCCAGTTTAAAAGAGATTCTACCATTAGTTTTAAACTGTATGAAATATAGATCATGATAGTATAGGTTTTAATATTCCTGATATCTGACATCAAATAATTAATAATTTATTTCATTTTAGTTATCAAAATTATCCCTTGTATTTTTAATTTTAAAACATATATTGATTCATTTCATTCTCAGTTTTCTGATAAATAGACTGGGTTTTTAGTTATTTACATTTTTATATTTATTTTTCCTTATATAGTAATTTAAAAGTAATATGTTATTAGTTACATAGCTTTTCATAGTGATAATTCTTCATCGATTCATGGTATATTGAAGTTGATGAGACCATACCTGAGTTTTAGGGGCTCCTTCTTGGCATCCAAGAGACCCAGGTTCAAAACCGGGTGGAGGTGAATTTCTGGGGTACTGTAGCGGGTAATGTAGCAGCCAAAACTATTCACCCAATTTGGACATCTGGGTCATCGATTTTGGCCTACGGGTCCCCGGGACTTTGGTTCAACAATGGACTTTGGGAATCAGGGCCTTCGGGCCACAAAGACCATGGAGTTTCCCAATTCACAGAGAGAAGGCCCCAGAAGAGGATCAGAGTAATGAGTAGCAATCATAAGAAGCAGTATAAGGAAGCTGCCTTAAAACATTTCATAATCAGGAATTTAATGAATAATTCACAATGAGGATCATTTCAGGATTAGAGATTTAGAGAATTATGCCACAAATATTAAATTACATCACAAAAATTACAATGTATACACTTCTACTCAGTTTCCATTTTTTCCCAAAATAAAAACTCTTCATAAAAGAGTCTTGTCTAGTTCCATGTTTTAGACAACATGACTTTTCCTCAATCCCATCCTTGACCCTATTCATATTTAAGTCTGGTGAAAAAATAAATTCTTTCTCAAAACTATTTTCAATACCAAAATACATAAAAAGGGTATATAGTATTTATTTTCCTTCAAAAACAACACTATGTCTTGCTAAGGAATCCAAAGATCAAATAATACTTGTGGTGGTGGAAAGGTCACTGTCACTGCTTACGTTAAAAAGAAAAATTATTTTTGGTCATTTAGTAAAAAACTTCATAGAAAAATATTCCATTTGAATGAAATGAAAAGTCAAAGGTGTTTATGCAGCGTATAAAATAATGTTGGGTATTAAAACAAAATATGCCTCAATGAAAGAAGATTGAGATGAAGTCACTTACCTCGTGTTGACTTGACGCATTCGTTCTTTAATCTCATGAATAATAAAATAAAGATAATTTATACTTGAATAAGATCCTTTTTATGTTTATTATTCCTTTTATATCACTTATTACAATGTTATAATCCTTATGTAATCATTTAAGTTAATAAGGGTCATTTTGTCGATATTTGGCACTTGAGTCAAAAATGAACTTCTTATATTTACAAGTTGTTTATGTGGTAAAATTTATATTATATCTATAATTATATTCATGATTTAGATATCATATATATCATATATATCCATTATATGTACGTATTTATAATAGTACAAAACATTTGGAGATAAGAAATGAAATCCACCATTCATGGAGATGATAAATTGTACGTACGCATGAACACTACTTTCATTTCTATTTATAATTTTAATGGAATTAATAAATAATGAAAAAAAGGTATATTATAATTTCAGTTTAATATCAAATATAATATCATTAACTCCATCCTTTATACATCCATATATGGCATTAACGAGTCATATCACATTGAGGGGAATGTAGTCCGCACTTCCTCAAATGAAATTATCACATTTACCCATATTGGAAACAATAAAGGTATGATATAAATAAAAAATACAGAAGAATAAAGATAAAATAAACATAATATATATCATATATTAATGCAGTGCCATTATAATGTCCACCATGAGGGGTGGATGGATATAATTTAACAATCATCATTTCGAGAGGCATTTGTTTTCCATCCACAGAAATAGTATTTTCATTACCCATTAGATGGATGTGTGTTTAAGTGTAGTTCGAAACCATATCATAAAAACATTATATTATATTGAGTATACAATTTTTGTTATAAATTAAAGGAATAAAAAGAGTTTAGGGGTTGGAGAATTAAAATAAAACAAAAGAACTTCAGAAAAGTCGTTACCTTTAAATCGGGTAACTCCTTTGGTTTGAACCAAAATGATTTTTAGAAGGGACTTTGGCCTAAGTAAAGGCTCCTAGGAGGAGGATTTGGATGTAGGAAGCTAAATTGGTATGAGTTTGGATGATCCAAGGGTCTTGATAGGTGTACGGAATGGGTTTTAGGTGAGGGATTTTTATAAGGGGGAGGAGGGGCTGTTTAGGAAAGTGTGAAAATATTATTTTATTACAAAATTATTTTCGGTATAAAAATGTCCAAAACTTTTTAAAGACGAATATAAGATGACTAAAGGTAAAAATAAAATCATCCAATAATAATTGGATAGCTTTTGGATATTATTTTAGTCTTTATAATCTTATTTATTTAAATCATTTATTAATGAGGTAAACACCACATCATTATTGTGTCATAAATAATTTAATTTATTTAAAGACTAAAAATTATAAAAAAATAACATGATGTAGGAAATATTTTTATCTTTCCAAAGAATATTTATAGACGAAAAAATAACTCATATAACCCTATGTAAAAATTAATTTACTAAAAGATATTTGTTTTTCATTTTTGCCTTTACTTTAAGTTAATTAAAATAAAATGTCATTATCAATCCCATGTGGTCCCATGGGGTCCCAAAATAGACCCAAGGATGTTCATGGGAAGAATTATATCAACAAATAGGGTCAGGACACATGTTAGGGTAATTTTATATAATTATAGTAATATTAGTTTACCCTTATTTTTCAGATTTACCTTTTAACCATGGAAAATAAAATATTTACTGAAATAAATATTCCTAATGTCTAAAAATAAAAGATACATATTTACACAATTTTGACCTCCTAATTACAAATATGGAATAAATTTTTCCAATTTCAAAACACAAAAGTTGCATAAATTAATTCCTTCTATCAAAACAATGGCGTGTTTTAAGAAATATTAACTATCAAAAGATTGACACTTTTTATGTCCAATTTCAAAGTAAAATTAATTCCAATAACCAACAATGGATAAAATGGTAAAAATATATCATAATTAATCATTATAAATAATTAAAAATATAATCTATCTATATAAATAAATTAGATTAAAAGGCAGTTTTTAATTAAAATACAGTATTTTTCACTATTCATCAAAAATTGAATTTTCTCATAAAAATACCAAAATTTTACCCAAAGTGAATTTTGATGTCCCAATTCTAAAGAAGAATTTTATTTTTTCAGATAGAACATATAAAAGTGACCAAATGTAGATTTAAAGAGGGTTCACCCTTAAAAGGTTGTAAATCGACCATCTAAGGAATATTAGAGTATTCATGATTAAAAATAGAATAATTCACATTTTAAGCCTCTAAATTTTATTGGATAAATGTAAAAACATTTAAAAAACATGTATAATCCTATTTTATTTAGTTTTTTCATTCACACAAAAACAACGACTAGGCGTTAACTACCATTTAAAATAATAATATTACATTGTTAATGTGCAATGTAAGATTTCAAATAAACTCGTTGTTGTATAATGGGTACGCCATTAAACATAACAACCCCTTTAAAGTAAAATTATTATTTATTTCAAAAATAATAATTAAAATGTAAATGTATTATTTCATTATTTACCTAGGATTTTACATCCTTCCCCACTTTTGGAAATTACATCCTCACAATTTTATTCACTTATCAAATAAATGGGGGGTATTTATACCTCATTGCATTTTTAGATTCCCGAATTTCCTCTTCAACCTTATGCTTTTTCCACAAAACCTTTACCTAACGAATTATCTTATTCCCCAACACATTCTCTCTTCGGTCAAGAATCTAGACAGGTTGTTCCTCATAAAAGAGATTCTCTTCTAACTGAACTACCTCTAGGCTTCAAACATGAGTTGGATCTGGTATATACCTTCCCAACATTGAAACAGGAAAAACATTGTGTACCTGGGATTAACATGGATGTTAAGCCACTCTGTATGCAACTGGTCCAACTTTCTCTAGGATTTCATATGGTCCAATGAACCTCCGACTCAACATTCCTTCCTTTCCAAAACACATCTCAAATTTCCATAGAGAAACATTGAGAAACACCTGATCATATACCTAAAAAGAAAGATCCTTCTTCCAATTATCCGAATAACATTTCTACTTGTTCTAAGTTATTCTCATGTGCTTCGGAATCAACTGAAATTTCTTTGCCATCTCTTCTACCAATTATGGTCCCATAAGCATCCTTCCCCCTATTTCATCCCAAAAATCTGGAGTTTGACATCACTTCCCATATAATGCCTCAAATGGAGACATCTGTATACTAGAATAAAAAATTTTATTATAAGAAAATTCTAGAAAATAATGATGTCGGTCCCAACTTCCCTAGTAATCCATCGAGCAAGAATGTAACATATCCTCCAAGGTCTGAATTGTTTTTTCTGACTGCTGATCTGTTTGAGGATGAAAAGCAGTACTAAAATTTAATTCAGTACCCATTGACTTCATGAAGGCATTTCCAAATGTTGGAAGTAAATATGGGATCACGATCCAATATAATGGAGAGGGGAACACCATGTAACCTGACTATCTCTTTAACATACAACCAAGAATGTTGATCTAGAGACAAAGAATCTTGAATAGGAAGGAAATGTGCAGATTTATTCAATTGATCAACAATATCACTGATTTCTTTATTACCTTGATATGTCTTTTGTAATCCCACAACTAAGTCCATGGATATATTTTCCCATTTCTACTCTAGCACTAGTAACTGATAAAGCATACCTTTTGGTAACTGTCGCTCTGCTTTAATATGCTAAAAAGTCAAACAATTCACAATAAATTCATCAATATATATTTTCATTCCATCTCACAAGTAATACTCTCAAAGATCTCTGTACATCTTAGTACATCCAGGATGAACAGAAAATTAAGAACTATGATCTTCACATAAAAAATCATTCTTCCAATGTGAATCACAAGGCACTCGTAATCGATTTCCAAATCTCAGAATATAATCATTATCATCGTTAAAATTAGGAAACTTACCCTTATGAACCAACTCTACCTTTTCCTGCAACTCACTGTCTTTCTTCTATGCTTGCTTTATTCTATATAATAGAGATGATTTCAATAACACATGAAACAAAATAAAATAATTTCCTGCACCAACAAATTATTTTCCGAAGATCATCAAATCAAAAATCAAATAATCTATTTTCAAACGTAGCATGGTCAATGAGGCATTAGTTTTTCAAATCAAAGAATCAGCCACTTTATTTTCATTTCCCAAATGGTAAAGGATTTTGCAATCATAATCCTTGATTAATTCCAACCATCTCATATGTCTCGTGTTTAATTCTTTCAAAGTGAGTATATACATAAAACATTTGTGTTCAATATATATTTCACATTTTATTACACAAAAATGATGCCTCCAAATTTTTAAAGAAAAAACAATAGCAGCTAATTCTAAATCATGTGTAGGGTTATTTAACTCTTGAGGTTTCAACTGATATGAAGCATAAGCAATTATCTTATCATTCTGCATAAGGACACAACCAAGTCCTTTCAACGAAGGATAACTGTAAATAAAAAACTCACCATTTCGGGAATGCAGTGCCAAAACTGGAGCATTCACCAATCTTCTTTTCAATTCCTAAAAACAATCATCACATTATTTTGTCCAAATGAACTTAACACCATTTCGAGTTAACTTAGTCATTGGACTAGATAACTATGAAAAAATTTCAATAAACCTCTTGTAATAACCCAATAAACCAAGAAAACTACAAATGTCGGTTATATTTGTGGGTCTTGCCCATTCTTCAACAACTTTTGTTTTAGCTGGATCAACAGTTATTCAATTTTTTGAAAGAATGTGACCAAGGAAGGAAATTTGATGTAACAAAAAATCACACTTGCTAAATTTTCCATATTGTTTCTTTTCTTTAAACGTTTGCAAGACAACCCTTAAAATAATTTCATGCTTCTATTTACTATTATAATAAACAAAAATATCATCAATGAAAACAACCACAAACTTATCCAAGAACTCACAGAAAAATCTATTCATAAGATCCATGAATACAGTAGGTGCATTGGTTAAACCAAAAGGAATAAAAAAAATCATAATGGCCATATCTAGTATGAAATTAAGTCTTTGGAATTTATTCTTCCTCTACATTAAACTGATGGTACCCCGACCTCAATTCAATCTTTGAAAAATACTGAGCTCCCTGGAGGTGATCAAACAAATCATCGTTATGAGGAAAAGGATACATGTTATTAACAAAGATGTTATTCATTACATAATAATCAATTCAAGGTCTCATTTAACCATATTTCTTTTTCACAAATAAGATAGGATCTCTCCATGGTGATGTGCTAGGTCGAAGAAACCTTTATCTAATTACTCCATAAATTGATTCTTTAACTCAAAAAGTTCAATTTCAGCAATTTGATATGGGGGTTTTGAAATTGGATTAGCATAAGGAACTAAGTCAACAGTAAATTCAACTTCCCGATTAGGTATAATACCAGAAAACTCATTTGGAAAATCATCAAGGTAATCATTTACCACTGGAACATCATTAATCTATACAGTTCCTTTGTTTTTAACAATATGTGCAAGGTATCATTAATTTCCATCTTTCACATGCTTCTTACCTTCTTGATATGTTATCAAAATTAACTGTTCATTCTTGTACACAAACTGAAAATCTTTCTGAAAAGAAACCTGTTCATCTTTGCAGTCAATCTTAGCATGATATACAGAAAGCCATACCCAAAATAACATCAAACTCTACCAGAGGAAAAAAGAATAAGGTTTGTAGGTTTATTATTTCAACACACAAGGATAAGAAGCTTCTTATGATTTCCTTTTGTCTCTAAATTTCCACCATTTTTTTTACCATAAGATTAGGATTCATATCATGAGATGAAATTTCCAATTTACTAGAGAACTTATTAGAAATGAAAGAATGTGTATACCTGGAATCAAACAACACATTTTCATAATCTGAACAAAAAAATAGTGTACCTGATACTACTTCATTTTTTTGCCCAATACCTGCTGAAGTAGTTACAAAGGACTTTGCCACAACATTTTTCTTGTAATCCGATATCTTTCCCAGAGTTGGGTTCTTCATTGGACAGTCATTTGAAAAATGGCCCATTTCATTGAACTAAAAACATTTTACTAATTATAGATCAGATTTTTTCACAAAATTACCCTAATATTTTTCAGTGTAATTATGATCCTTATGTCCCATTTTACCACATAGGTAACACTTACCATAATTCAAAATATATTCCCTAGCATACTTTTTACCATAATTTTGAAAAACTATAAACTTCAGTTTCTTACCATAAGACTTTTTTAAAGAGTTTTTTCCATTAATCTGCCACCTCAACTTCTAATTCTATTTTTTTCAAAGAACAGATAATCCTTGGAAAACTTCATTTCTACCTTCTCTTCACATAAAACAAGTTTTCCCTAACTTTTTAACTCACGATAAAATAAATCAATTTGATACTTTGGCTTTAATCTTGAGTAAAAATGGTGGATTTTACAATCAAGATCTCGTATGGAATTTGGAGCATACCTTTCCAGTTGAGTGAATTTTTCTTCATAAGAAGCCACTAAGTCTTCCACCTTCTTCAATTCAATTAATTTTTTTTCCATTCTAAAACAAACCACCTTAGGAAAATATTTCTCAATAAACATACATTTGAATTCATCCCAAAAAAGAACATTAATATCCTCACTATACCTGATATTTTTCACCATCGACCGCCACTGATTAGCTTCACCTTCAAAATGGTAAACAACGAGACTATCCTTTGGATGTTATAACCACCCTATAACATCAAAAATATTTTCCAGTGCTTTAATCCAACATTTTTTTAGCACAAGGTCAGATGATCCTCTGATAGATGGGGGATGTTGCCTCATGAAATTCTCCACAACTGACATGTTCCTCTATGGTTGATCTAGCTGATCTTGTTCATGTATACCACAACCATTTATATCCTGAGTCAACTGTTCAATCACTTCAAAAAATTATTCATTTTTGAATCCGACAGTATTATGTTGCTGATTTGGAAGGTTTTATTCCTCCAGAAGTTGTCCCTTCACAGCTTCCTTATTTCTACTACAGAAAACCATTATGAACAGAGAAATATCTTAGGTGAAGCATCATGATAATATCTAAATGCTATATCATTTTAATCTTACATTAAATTATTTTATGGACATTAATTTAATAATATCCCAACTTCTCAAGTTAACTAAACCGACCTATGATACCAACTATATGGACCTGGCATTAAAACATTACATAATCTTGAATTAAAGGAATAATTCACATTGAGGATCTTTTCAGGTTTATAGTTTTAGATAATTAGTCCATAACTATTACATTATATCTCAAGAATTAAAAAGTATAAACTTCAACTCATTTTTCATTTTTATCAAAATAAAAACTGTTGAAAAAAAGTGTCATGCCTAGTTCCATGTTTTAGACATCATGACCTTTCTTGATCCCATCCTTGACCCTATTCATCTTTATGTCCTGTGAAAAAACATTTCAAAACATGGGATGAGCCTAAAAAGGTCAGTAAGGGTTATAAAACAGAGAAAGAAAACATTAGTTCATCAATACATACATAACATAAGATCTTTAACAAACCCCATGAAATCATATGTTTTATTAATAATAGGTATTAATCACAAATCATAAAGGTAGCTTGTGGCATCCTTATCAAACTTACATCGTAGCTATCATAGCTACACAGGGAGTAATGTTTGTAATACGCATAAAATTATATTACCTAAATCACTTAGGAGAAACATTCAAATTTACCTTCTCTACATTAACCAATGGATTGGAGATCTATCTCAGGCTTACTCTCCCTAGGATTATCCCACCCATATACGTAAAAATTTCCCAAGAACTATAACACATAAAACTTGCATAATAGAAGGATAACATTTCCACATTTCAATGGCAATATATAATTTCATGATATTGAAATAATAAATTCTTTCCCAAAATCATTTTCGTTACCAAAATACATAAATATGGTATATAGTATATATTTTCCTTCAAAAAAACACTACGGCTTGTTATGGAAGCCAAAGATCAAATAATACTCATGGCGGTGGAAAGGTCCTTGTCACCACTTACGTTAAAAAGAAACATTATTTTTTTCATTTAGTAAAATGATTATTAGAAAGATATTCCCTCTAAATTAAATGAAAAGTCAAAGGTTTTTATACACCTTATAAAATAAGGTCATGTATTAAATCAAAATATGCCCCAATGAAAGGAGATTGAGACAAAGTCCCTTACTTGGTGTTTGACGTGACCCATTCATTCTTTACTCTCCAAAATAATAAACTAAAGTTTATTTCTACATTCATAAGTTCATTTTTTATGTTTATTATTTCTTTTAGATCACTTATTACCATGTTATAAACATTATGTAATCATTTAGGTTAACAACTATCATTTTGTCAATATTTGGTACTCGAGTCAAAATTAAACTTCTTGTATTTGCAAGTTGCTTATGTGGTCAAAATTCCATTATCTACAGAATTATATTCATGATTTAGATATCATATATATCATATATAGCCATTATATTTATGTATTAATAATATTATATAACATTTGTAGATAATAAATGAAATTCACCATTCATGGAGACGGTAAGTCGTACGTACGCATGAATGCTACTTTCATTTCAATATCACATTTTAATGGAATTTAAACACATTGATACATAATTATATTATAATGACAGTATAATAACGTTTATAATATCATTAACTCTATCCTTAATACGTCCCACATATGGAATTAATGAGACATATCACTTTTGGGGGGTGGTAGTCTGCACTTCATCAAATGAAATTATTGTGTTTACCTAAAATGGAAACCATAAAGGTATGATATAAATTGACAATACAGAAGAATAAAGAAAACATAAACATAATATATATCATATATAAATATTGTGACATCATAATGGCCACCATGAGAGGTAGTAGGAGATAATTAAAAAATCATCATTTTGTGAGGCGTTAGTTTTCCAACCAGAGAAACAGTATGTTATTTACCCACTAGATGGAGGGGTTTGTAAGTGTAGTTCGAATCCTTCTTATAAAAACATCCTATTATGTTTAGGATACAGGTTGTTTTATAAATTAAAGGGAAAAATAGTTTAGGTGGTTAGAGAAGTAAAATAAAACAAAAGAACTTAAGAGAATATGTTACCTTTAAATTGGGTAACTCGCTTAGGTTTGAACCAAAAGGGTTTGTTGAAGTGTATTGTGCCTAAGTTAAGGCTTCTAGGAAGAGGATATTTATGTAGAAGGATTAATTGGTAATATTATGTATGACCAAGGGGCTTGAGAGGTGTGAGGAATGGGTTAGAGGTGAGGGCTTTTATAAGGGGGAGGAGGGGCTCTTTAGGAATGTCTGAAAATATTATTTTATTACATAATGATTTTCGGTTTCAAAATGTCAAAAACTTATTAAATTAAAATATAAGATGACTCATGGATGAAATAAAATAATCCAATAATAATTGTAATGGTTTTCAATATTATTTTAATCTTTATTATCATATTTATTTAAATCATTTATTAAAGAGGTAAACACTACATCATTATTATGTCATAAATAATTTAATTTATTTATTGTCAAAAATTTCTAAAAAATACAATGATGTAGGAAATATTTTTATATTTTAAAATATTATTTATAATCAAAAATTAACTTATATAATCCTATGTAAAAATTAATTTACTAAAAGATATTTGTTTATGACATTTTGGTCTTCACTTTATTTAATTAAAATAAAGGGTCACTATCACTCCCAAGTGTCCCCATGGGGTCCCAAAATCGATCCAAGGATGCTCATGGTAAGAAGTGTATCAACCAATAGTATTAGGACACATGTTAGGGTACTTTTATTTTATTATTGTAATATTTATTTACCCTTATTTACATGATTTACCATTTAACCATGGTAAATAAAATATTTACTGAAGTAAATATTTATATTGTCTAAAAATAAAATATACCTATTAACACAATTTGGAAATCATGATTGCAAATTTGGAATCTATTTTTACAAATTAAAAATAGAGAATTGGTATAAATTAATTTAAAATAAATTCCCGCTGTTAAAACAAAAGGGGTGTTTTTAGGAAATAATAACTATCAAAAGAATGACAGTTGTTTATGTCCAATTTCAAAGTGAAATTAATTCCAATAAACAAAATTATATTAAATGGAAAAAATATAATCTAATTACACTTGAAATCTAATTAAAAAGATAATATAACCATATAAATAAATGATATTAAAAGGAAGAATTGAATTTAAATACTTTATTTTTCATTATTCATCGAAAATAGAATTTTATCAGAAAAATACCAAAATTTTACCCAGAGTGAATTTTGATGTCCTGATACTAAAGAAAAATTTAATTTTGTCAAATAGTACATATAAAAGTGGAAAAAACTAGATTTTAATGGTGTTTTCCATTAAAAGGCGGTAAATTGACCTTTTAATGAATATTAGAGTATTTATGTTAAAAATTAGATTAATTCACATTTTAAGCCTCTAAATTTTAATTGATAAATTTAAAATCATTGAAAAAACATGTATAATAATATTGTAGATTGTTTCTTTAATTCCCTCCAACAAAATGACAAGGTGTTTACTACCATTTAAAATAACAATATTATATTGTTAGTGTACAACGTAAGATTTCTAAGAAACCCATTGTTTCATATTGGATACGCCATCAAACATAGAAACCCCATTAAAGTAAAATTAATATTTAATTAAAAAATATTAATTAAAATGAAAATGTATTAATTTTTTATTTACCTTGGATGCTAGAATAAGAGCTAACCATATTGGAAGAATGAGGGGGTATGGCTACTGCCATCGAGACCGAGCATCATACAACTTTGTACTGTGTAATGCTAGCTGATAAAAAATGTAATGTGGGAAGCTAGGTGATCAATGATGTAGAAGCTGGGGAGGATAACTTCCAGTGGGTTAGGCTTACAGGTCAGGTAATGGGCATAATATGCCTTTGGTTCATTAGGTCATGTATTAGACTTTGGGTCCTGTCGTGCCTCGTGCCATTGGACTAAGGGTTATGTAAGGGTCCCCCTTCAACCCTTAAAAGGATAATTGTCCATAAGAAAATAAAATTAAGGCCTTTAGGACATTCTGGCATAGTATATTGAATTGTAATTATCCATTAATGAGAATTTCATCTCTCACTTATTTTGTTTCTTTTCCACTGGTTATGATGAATATATCTATAAATGAGTTTTCAAAGATGAAATTTATTAGATTTTGTTTTATATATTCTTTTTTATTTTATATTAAAAATGTTTAATGTGAATCATGTATGTATATGGTTCTCCAAAACTGAAAAATGGATCGGTCCTTCAGTATTTGATGCTTTATAATCTTCCCAATGTAATGATATAAGGCATCAACTATAGGATACTATGATGAGGGTCATTATAGTTGGTATCAAAGCAAGTTTATGTGGAACCATTTGAAATAGATTTATGAAAACAAATATTGTAGAACATAACCCTGAGGTATAATTTTAGATATGTTTAGAAGAACTTCCCAAAGATTCAAGGTATACGATTTTGATATTAGCTACGCATAAATTTTTTATTCTATGTTTTGTATTTTACACTTATTGGGATTATACATTATGTTTCATATTGATATGATCTAATATTGAGTATGTCTTAATTTATAAATGGATCATAGTTGAAGGAATTGGAACCTAACCAACATATGTTATTCGACGATTAAGAATTATTTTGTCTTTTATGGCCCCATTCCAATATTTTTCAGTTTACAAGTATGCCAAACATTTTCATTGTATGAGGACATAATATCATGTACTAAAAGGATAGAGAAAGAGTTATCCAAGTATAATGTATTCAGAGTTAATTATTATAAGAAGATGAATTTTTTGAAATATATTCAAAGGGAAGAAGGGAAAGAAGTATTTTTCCACATGTGATAACTATTGAAAGATACATGTTGGTACATTATTAGAAGGATTGTGGGTTTTCTAAAATAATGGAGACAAAGGCCACCAAAATTTTGATTTTAAGGGAAATAAAATAGTTACCAACATTCATTATTTGAATTGTAAGGATATAGATCATTACACTAATGAATTATCCATGCATCGATGGACTATACCTCATGAGAAGCTAAGAAATCAAGCTCAAACTTATTCTGTTGATACAACCAAAGTGGAATGATTTGTATTCTTGTGTATTTTGTTCCATTAAATATTTTGTAATGAAATTTTATTGATGGTAGTATAATCATAATAATTATGAAATTTATAATCACTATTATATATTACTAATTTTTTATAGATTTGAGAGTATATGTTGAATGGAAGCAATAAAAGTGATTCATTAAAAAGTTACCTTTTTTGAAAACACATGGTTGAGGGAAATATAAGACATAATATGTTCTTTGTGTTGAGTTAATCTTGTTTGGATAAAGTTATGATTTATATGGTGAAATTAAATTATACAATACTAACTACCTTGGAACCAATTGACGACTTATAGAAAAAACATTTGTTCTGTCATAAATGTACTTAACATCATTTTTGAATTTTACGAACGTGTTAAATAATATAAGTTTTACTTCGTTAATAAGGAATAATTAATATTAACAATAAGGTTACATGTAAATTCATGTCATCACCATTTATAATAGAATAAATGATGAATATATTCCCATTTTTGGTATGTTATGATTAAGAGCCTATTTTTTATGGAGAATATAGTTTTCATTTACTAACCATCCTTCTAAATTTCGTATGACATATTTTGTAATAGAATTAAGTTTAAATATTTATATAATGGATTAAATTTAACATGTAGTGTTATTGGATAAATATTTCTAACAATTTTGGATTTTTTAATAACATGATTCAATATCTTGTTACTCATTAACAAATCATATGATATTTTAAATGGTAATTTCAGTGCTTCAGGAAAAATATTTCATTTTTTGGATTTAAATTTATTATTGTTAAGGATATTTTGTAAATTAATAAAATAACCAATACATTTTTTTTCTTTTGAAATTTAAATTTATCAAGTATTTATTTTTACTTATAATCATAAAAAGTGAAAAAATTCATCAACTCAAGGAAAAGGCTGTTGAAAAAAATATCCCAGTACCTTAGTTTGTGATGAACCAATGTTATTTTCAATAAAAATATATTTATGGTTTTGGGCCCCTTAATATTTAATTAATAACAATCCTTCCATGATTTATGACCTTAGTCTCTCCCTATAAACGTCTATTCTTTTCCTTAATTTCTATATCATCACATACAACCATTGTTCTTCTACATGGGGTCCTAGTTATATGTTATTCAACTTGGATTTGGTACTTTACATTCACTCTTATTAATAGTATTTTTTACCACAGATTCTCATGGAGTGCGATTCACTGAAGGTATTTTCAATTTTCGTAGACTTAGTTTCCAATATCATGTTTAAATTGTGAGGGAACAATTTATTTAAGGGGGGAAGAATGTTACACCCCAAAAACGGTGAAAGAATAAAAATTTTCATGATAGTGTATGTTACATGAAATATAGAGTTAGAGTGAATTACACATAATGATGATTTTATCTTTCATTACATGAAACAATTATTTCCTTTTATAGATTGAATGACATGAAAGACCCACAATTATCGAACAACAATATACTATTAATACTGATTTTAATATGATAGTTATCATCTATAAAAATTAGTGGATGAAATGAATATGATTAACTAGATTAGGAAAATAAATATTTTTCACACATTTATTAGTTATATATCAATTATAAATAAAATAAGAATCATTCAAAAGAAAAAGATATGGTTTCTGAAAAGAAAATATTTTTTTTAAATACGGTTTAAAAGTTCTTAGAGAAACAAATTTAAAATTAAATTTACCAGTTGTATAGAATTTTATGAGAAAATTAACTTCATTTTTGGAAACATAAGTAAAAAATAGGGTGAATTTTGTGTATTTTTATGATAAGATTCATTTTTTAATGAATAGTTAAATATATTAAAATTTAATTGAAAAGTGCCATTTTATTAAAATAATTTATAATGTTAAATTATATTTTTACTTTTATTAATGTAAAAAAAGATCAATATTATATCAATTAAAAAAATTATTTCCTTAAAACCATTTTCATATTTAATTTATACATAAAAATATTTCAAACTATAGTACATTTTTACTTTAAAAAACTTCTTTCTTATCATATCCATGAGATTAATTTTAAATTAACTTCTTCCATTTCATTGAGAATAATTTGAAAAAAAGGGATTCCATATTATAAATAAGATTAATTTATAATGTATAATAATTCTAAATTATCTTTTTACTAATGTTATCAGTGAAAGTAGTTAAAATTAATTATAGGGATTAAGGAGAAAATGAGTTTATATAGTGGTTAAACAGAAGAAAATAACCTGTAAATATTACCCAAGACTTGTCAAAAACCCATATGATAGAAATATTTTGAACCATAACTCATTTTGTATCTATTTTTATGAGTTATTTGTATACAATTCCTTGATAGTTACCTTTATAAAATGTTATGTGAGGACAAATATAAAAAACTGAACCTTCCTTGACTTTAATATTTTTAATGCTTTGAGATTTGGAAATAATATTATATTTTACTTTATAAATAAAATTTATAAAGTTAAATTAGTTTTTTATCATGATAATATTTTTTAGTTTTTTAGGGATTATATAAATACTTTAAATGATTGTCAAACACCATCACAGAAATTAGTTACTTAATAAGACAATAAAATAAATGAAACTAAATACATTAAAAGAGAAGGAAATTGAATTATTGATTATATTAAATTAATTTTATAGATTAATATGTAATTTTACAGAGTATTTAACATATTATATTTTATATCCATAATTGTATTGATATTTATTTTAAGTTAATTTAAATTATTAATATCAAAATTGAGATTAATGTTATTTCATGATAAATTATATTTTATTAAATGATTTATAAATACTAAAAATTCTATCATATTCCATGATTTTTTAAGATTTAATAAATATAAAATATTTTCCATTTATGGACTGATTTATCTTTTATAATGAAAATATTTATCTTTAAATAACAAAAAACTCAGTTTGCGTTGTTTTGGTTAAAGCGGTGTTTTTTCACATTACGTGAACTTGTGTAAAAAATAATTTTCAACAGGCATAGGATATTTAAATTAGAAATTTTACATAATATTTAGAATAAATATATATAAATTTATAAAATTTATCACAATATTATAGTCTTAATGTATAAATAACATTGGTTAGAAAATATTTTAACATAATCAAAAAATGAAAATGTTTAAATAAGAAAATCATGGAGTTAATGAACAAATTTTTTTAATAGTTTACTATATTGTGTTTTAGAGGTGTAGAACAACCATTTAATCCTTAAAAAAATTATTTAAAGATAGTTTTTCCAAATTAGATAAGGGGGACCTCCCAATATTTAAAACATTTGAGTATTTAAAGAAATTCCACTTGTCCTCAACTATAAAAAGGAACACACTCTCCCCCATCATTCACACCTATAAAGAAATTTAGATCATAAAAACTTACTAAAAACTCACAAACATCCCTAATATCATAATATAATATTTATTTTGATAATAAATAAAACATTTTACAGTTATAGTGTAAACCTAAGGAGGATACCTGAAGAAGAGGTAATGTTCTTGAAAATACCTTTTTAGAATCGTCATCTCAAGGTAATGGATCCTCTTCTTCTCCTATTCATTCAAGAACCTCCTTTATGTTATCCTTTATTTTTAATTAATAATATTGGAATATGTTTTTTAAACATACTTTCATTTTAGTAATGATACCTAGGTGATTATATTCCCTGTTTCACTCTCATTAATCTCTTCCAAGAACCTCTATATACCTCTGTTATGATGTTGAAATTTACCTATAGTTTTTTATACCAATAAATTAAGAGTCATATACCCATACCCCTTTCCACTAAAGGGTATTAACCTAATTGTAATTATCATTCCCTAATTGGGGATTCCTATTTATATAACCCACACTCGTAAATAATTTGATTAAATGTGATGGAATATGATCCTATGTTGAATGAAAAATGTGGATCACTTAGGCATATATGTGATATGAATGTGATGGGTGGGACCAGAATTATATATCCCACTAATGCATTTGGTAATGTTTTATCTCATGATATTCCATATATAGTGAATATGAGGTTATCCTAATCACACTCTTTGATGTTTTCTTGTTGTCCAAACATGACTTATGTTTATGATGTCATGATTTATGTTGTTAACACATTATTATGTCTCCTTTGTGTTTTCATGTTATATCATGCTAAGTGTTAAAAATTATGATTCTTTCCCACATAACATTACAATGATATTCCTCTTAGATAATATATAATACTTTACCATATTCTACCATTTATTTATTCTCTTACTACACTTTACATCTACCGCATTTATTATGTATATCCCCTAGTTATCCCATTCAATTTTAAAAGATCCAAGAAAAAAAGAGCTAGTTCTGGAGCTTCTAATTAAGGAAGTTGCATATATTGTTCAATTTTTATGTCTCACACAAAATATCCCATACTCCCTAGTCCTAATGATCGTATGGGGTTTTAATATGTTCATATTTGTAAAAGAAATCGTGAAATAATATTTATTAAAACATTGGTTTTCAATGTTGGTATCAAAGGAACGTCTATTTATTTTTGTTTTCGGGGTTATAAAACTCTACTGAAAACCATTGGGATAAGTCTAAACATAATAAAAAACCATATATTGTGTTAAATTATAAAGTATTTGGTATCTAAGAAAATACATACGAACCTAGACGCTACATGTTGATATGGATCTTTCATAATGGTACCTAGGGGTAATAACCCAAAAAATGGTGCACTGAATAGGCCTTGTTCATGACTTTGTTCACAAAAACGGGACTTGCCACACACATTTATTGACACTATTGGTGAATATGATTTGATAAATTCAAAAAATCCCTAAAAAACATTAATAATTGAATATAAATACTTACAAGATATTATTTTTGGAAATGGATCATGGAAAACATATATTGAAACATATAAATCCATTGGTAAAGAATAAATTTCAATTATGATTTATCTCTATAACGTTCAATGTTTCCCTTTATTGTGTTTAACATTTAAAAAAAATTCATCCATAATTTTACATTTATTTTTATTAATTGGATAGATATAGTGGAAACTGAGCCAAAAATCAATTTCAGGGGCAATGTGATTACTACCCAAATGAGATTCCTAGTATTATTGAAGATAATGTAATACCTCTTATGATTATAACAGATCGAAAATAAAAAATCATGATTAAAAATTAACACAATGTTTAATTTCTAAAGAAAAAAATATTATGAGGACAAAAACTCAAGTAAGTTCATCTGATAAAGGTGATAAAGGAACGAAGATTTAATTTTCCGGGTTTTGAAAATGATGAAAGTGGTACTAATGGAAATTTCACAATGGATCCTAAGGGTGTTTTATAACAGAAAATAGTACATAATGTAGCTAATTTATGAAGAAAAAATGAAGAGTTTTTTTAACATAATGGATAGAAATAATGTTCAATCTAAATTACCATTTCCAATTATACATCTTTATAGTGGAGAAGTTGAATATTATCTAGCCAAATGAATTATTCTGAGGTCCAACCAGCATTATGTTCCCCAAAAATCACAATGAGTTAGGGAAATAAGAATGTCCTATACTGAGATAGATTATAATGATTGGAGTATATATAACCATGACTCCAGATTTTTGTTTGAATTATTGTATTTCAATTCATTCCATATTATCATATCATGTATGTTTTTAAAGACCATTGAATCATCTACCTAAAATATTTGATATCATTGGGATAAAAAAAATCTTTCATTATTTTATCAAAAGATCATGTTTTTAGGAATTTTATTGAAAAACTTACCAATCTTCCTTTAGTGAAATTTGATTTTTTTCAAGGTAATTTTCAATTTTACTTGTATAATGAAAACATAAATTATTGTGAGAATTAATTAACCCTCTCCATCATGAATCACCCAATTTTTGTATAAATGTGAAAAAGGATAATTAATATCCTTTCGTATAATCATCTCAAACATGGATATTGTTTCCTTATGAGAAATTATATCTTTCTCAAATGATTGAGACTATGGAAAAGATCATCCTTGATGACATACCCATTTAAGGGAATATATTGGTGTGTTTAGTAAATATTTACTTTATCACCAATATAAATGAGTGGTTGAATTCTCAAAACAACTGGTACCTAGACCTTGTTGTATTTTTGGGTATTCTACCACCAAAAATGTGATAGATGTGGATTCTTAAAAAAAGATAATCAATGTATGAACTACACCAACATCTATGATGTAAGTCCTTTTTTTATTTGATTATCTGTGTACTAGATTTTATTTGTGATAAAATTATCATTATTGAAAAGATCACTAACCAAGCATACATAAAATAGAGTCAAGATTTTATTTTATAATGAAAGTGAAGGAATCTTTAATGAATTAAAGATGAAGATAATCACTACACCTGTGCTCACATTTCCCACTTGTGGGGATGGATTTGTGATATATAATAATGCATCATAAAAGGTATGGATTGTTTACCCATGAATGAATAAATAGTGATAACATATGCCTCCAGATAGTTAAATATCCATGTTCATTACTACCCAACACATGATCTAGAATTGGTACTAGTGATCTTCATGTTCGAGATTATGAGACAATAACACTATACAGAATAGTGTGACATATATATGGAACATAAAAGAAAAAATTTTATATTCAAACAAAAGATGCTAAAAATTCCCCAAATAATGTTTTTATAATTGAAAAATGTTTATTATTTTTCAATCAATTATAATCCTTTGTATGTGAACAAGATGGAAGATGCTCTTAGTAGAAAGGATCCTATAACCTTATCCATGATGATGATTAAAAGGGATCCAATATGCTAGGACATGGAAAAGGATGTATGTGGGAATAATAAAAGAATCATCATCCAATTTTAATAATATATATACTCATCCATTTATTCTTGATAGGATCATGGAGGCCCAGAAAGATGATGTGTTCCGATAGAAAAGTTTTTAATATTATAGAGTTAACAAATTTTGAACATGGATTTATAAGGATTGAAACCCAGATAAGTTTCCTATCAAAACAAGAACTGAGGATGAATCTTCAAGATGATTCAAATGGCTCATAAATCACTATTAATCCTAGAATAACTAAAATGTATATATATTTTACAAAAGAAATGTGTGGATAACATGAAGAGGGAGATTACAAGGTTTTTTCTTTATGCATAGTTTGATAACAAGTCAAGGAAGAATGAAATATGTCTAATGGTGTGATGAATCCATTTACGATGACAATATTACAATGGAAAAACAAAACCACGGATTATTTATTGTACTCCCTTGGAAACCTAAAGCAAATAACACCATATGGGTGGTAGTTGACTACATTAGATAGTTAGAACATTTCATTACTATCATGGATGATTCCCCTCTTTATGTACTCACTAGGATATAATTAAGTGAAATGGTAATAATGCATGGAGTTATACTCTATACTACATCTGACCAAGATCTATGGTTTACCTTGATGTTTTAGAGAAGCCTCCAGCAAAGAACTGGATACAAAACTAAACATCAATATTATTGGTTACCCACAGATTAATGGATGATGTAAAATGAATACTAAAACTCGATAGTATACAATGAGATCATGTTCAATGGATTTAAAAAGATTCTTGGATCAACATCTTCTACTAGTGTAGTTCTCATATAAAAATATTTTTAATTATAGAATCCAAATGGGACCTTATTAGGCTTTGTATATTAAGATGTGTTAAAATACATAACACTATGATTATATTGGAGAGGGGAAGCTTATGGGACATTATCTTATTCAAGAGATGACATTGAAGGTTCAAACTATTCAACATTATATGAAGTCTGTAGAAATTCGATTGAAAATTAATGCAGACAATCATCGATGGAACAAAGAGTTTATGGTCCGAGATAAAGTGTTTCATTATATATCACTGTGGAATGAAGTCATTATGTATTGGAATAAGAGAAATCATATTTAGAGATACATTGGTCCCATTGATATTCTCGATTATATCGTAGTGGTGGCCTACCAACTAGAACTCCCACCAAACCTATATTAAGAACATTATGTGTTCCATGAATCCCTCTTAAGGAATTACATACAAGAACTATAACCTGGGATGAATCATGAGGTGGTACGAGTAGAGAATGATATATAATACAAGGATCATCTGGTGAAGATACTAGATCATAGATATGAATTTATATAAAATAAGACAACTCACCTGGTTAATCTATTGTGGAAGAATGACATGTTTAGGGAAGTGGCATGGGATGCACAAGAGGTAATAACATTGAATTACCATCATCTATATTAGTGTAAGACATAAATTTTAGGGTGAAATTTATGAACTATGAATAATGTAATGGAATGATATTTTATTAATTAAATTTCCCATTTTTAATGAAAAATTTGTTTACTAATAATTAATATATAAAAAGAATATGTACTACATTATTTATTTTTAATGTTATATTATGTTGGATTTAAAAAACCATTAACAATTATAACTATTGATAATAAATTTGTCTTATAGTTACCATTTATATTATTATATTAATTTTTATGATAATGTTCAATTTACATAGAAAAATCAGGGATGGCCTCGATCAACATGGTCATACCCTATCAAGCCAATTTATCAGTGTTTTCGAGAGACATAACATAAATAATATTTTCCCTTTGCCATATCCAAGATGATATTAAATAACTAAAACATGTATTAAACATTTTTTGGGAGAAGTTCAATCTCATCGAAATCATATCCCAGCAAATATACTGATCCTCCCTAAGAAAATATCAGTATAAAACATCATGCCGTTAGGAAATTCTCTCATGTAATAAATGTTTATGTATCTATCCCATAATAGAATATTTTTTTTTATTTTTATAAATGATTATAAATATCCCAGTTTAATATTATATTTTTATTTGATTACAAAATGAGTTTGATAAAAACTAGACCACGATATAATGAAAAGAAAATTATGTTTTCGTGAAATTAATTATTTCAATCAAGAAACAATTTTTAATGAATTCATGAATGTTGGAAATAAATTAAATTTTAATAAAATTTTGATTATTTAATAATATTTATTAATTATAAACTATAATTTAATTTTACAAAGTCACAAATAATTTTTAGAAGGGTTGGAAAACTATTATTATAAGAACCATGTATTTATCAATAAATGGGAATTTTTATTTAAAATTAAAAATTATCATATTTATAGAATTATTTAAAAACAATATTGTTTTTTCAATTATAAAAACAAAATTATCCAATGGAATATTTTTTGATAATTTTCTGAGATAGTCAAAATTTTAGTAATCATTAAATACGTTATAAATATATGATACATATTATGACATCATAATCACCCGAAAGTGATATAATATATTCATTAAAAATTTATCTGATAAAAAATATATATTTAAAATTTTAAAATATATTTTTATGTAATTTGATCAATTTTATAAACCCTCACTGAATTCTCCAAAACCTATATAATAATTGAATATTTTAAAATCAATTATTAATAAACATTACTCACATCCACGTCACCAAATGTATTATATTAATGTTTTTGGTTATTAACCTTATAAAATAATGAAAAAATCCAACTTCATAATTAAACATGGTATGTTTTTTGGTTTTTATTACTTCATCATACAGATTCCAACATCCATTTTTGGACATTTATAAAGAAAAATCCTTTATTTTTCTATATAAACACTCCCAACCATCTATTAATCTTCCCCAAAAACCCATGGTGAGAACCATAATAACTTCTTTCCCACTATATATCCCTCCCAAGGTTCCGCCTATATCTTAATAAGATCCTCCGAATCTTTTATAAGTTCTCTCTCAATGTAAGGGATTATCTCATTTTCAACATTATTCAAGAACCTCATTTATATTATCCCTTTTTTATTTTCAACTTCTCATGTTGAGATATGTTTTTAGAGATACCTATTAATTTAATCATGACTTCCATGTTATGATAGATCCCATTTAACTGGCATTCAACCATGCCATGAATCTTTAAGTACCCCCGTTATTCCAAAATAATTTCCCAGTGATTTTCCATTCCAAAAAATTATGTAGTGTGTATCCATACAAATTTTCACTATAGAAAATTCACATAGATGTACCAATAAATCATTTAGTCATGGACTCTAATTTATGTAAATCCCAATCCTTAATACATAGATAAAATTTGATGCAATATGATCCAATTTTGAATGATTTATGTGGCACACATATCCATATATGTGATATGAATGTGACGAGTGGGTCAGGTATTATATATCCCTCAAATTCATTGGTTAATAATTTAATATCACGAGTATCTATTTATGGTGTATGGTAAGTTATTTGAAGAACACCATGTCATTCTGTCTTGGTGGTTATCCCTAATGTTTGTTTATGATGTCATGTTTTATGTTGTTTATACATTGTTATGTTTCATTTATGTTATCATGTTATATCATTATTTATTGATTATGATTATGATTCTCAACCCTCTAATTTTACCTGGATATTATTTTTTGATAACATGAACCTTTTTACATTATTCCATTAATTATTTATTCAGTAATAAGGCTTTATTTCTCTCCCATTTCCTATGTATGTCCCTAGGTTATCTCACGAATTTTTATAATATGCAAGGAAAACAAGGGCATATTTCAGTCTTTTTAATTAATGATGTTTTATTTATTGTTCAATTTGTTATGTCATGTACCTAATTTCCGAAACACATATGGAATTAAAATAATATGTGGTTGAACTAAGTTTATCATTATGAAATAAATAAATAAATAAGGTGTAATAAAATATGTGTTATCATATAATGGGTATCAATTCCTTCAAACTCATAATCATCCTTAGAATTATTAACCATTGATGGTCCCCAAAAATAATAAAATATCCTCTTGTGAATCAAAATAAAAGTGTTTTCGAGAAGTTAATCTAGGTATTTGAAAGAATTATGTCCCATAATATATGTTTTTCTAAATATAGATTTCTTGGATTCTATGAAACATGATTTCATACCAACTGTAAAGGTCCCAACCCCAGAATCCCATAGATAGTGGTTGTTTTATTAAATTTTTATACGATACAAGTGAACACATCCTAATGTACTGAGTATTTTATAATTATTTCTGAACTATATATATACTTTATTCTAACATTACATTTGAATACATAAAAATACAACATTCAGAAATTAAATATTCATCATCCTTGAACTCATTAAAATATTGATTCTTTATATATTGGGCAATGGAAACAATATAAGTGGTAATCTCAAATTCGTATTATGTGTAATTAAAAATGGAATCAATAATGATAAAATAAGGAATAACAAATATGGGATGGTAAATAACTAAAAACAAATTCCATTTAATCAATAACTTAATCATGAAGAATAACATGGAAGTAATAAATAATGATCAAATAATTCCAAATAAATAATCACATGAGTGTGAAACTTATTAAATGGTATAATAAATTTTAAAATAATAACTGGAAATTAATAACTAATTTCAAAATGATGGAACACATAATACTGATGATCATAAAGTAATTGTTAATGCCTTTTTAGAAGACAACATTTAGAAATAGGTAAGGACATGGCCTAATACCTAAAATTATTTATCTCATGATACCTACTAATGAATAAAGGGGATATAGTTTTCCCATACCATCTCATAATAAGTAAAATTAATTCATCATATAAAATGAGTGAATGTCAGTTCAACACATAATCAATATAACTATTCATGTTGAATAAATTGCATAAAAATGATAATACTTACCCCCATAAAAATAATCATAAAATATCCATAGAAATAATAAGAAATGTATCATTAATAAATATATCTAGTGTTAAATAAATAAATTAATGGTTTATTTTCTTTGATGAATATATATAAAATAAAAACATCATTTAAAATATTTTTAGGGAAAATAAAATTCTTTACTTTGAAATTCACATTTATAAACTAAACGTTTCTTGAATATGTGGGGAAAAATTATTTAAATGGAGTTTGTAAAACCATTAAAGTATAATTAAAATAATTGAGCTGTCACGATGTTATGAAATTCCATTCATGTTGAGTATTTTAAACGAATATTCCTTACATATTTTTAGAAAAATGTCAAAAAGTACCTCCAAAAAGAACAAGGAGATACCATTTTTCTATTTTTAAAAAGTAAAACATATGTACATTTATCTATAATAAATAATTGGATAATATTAAAAAAATTCTTCAATTAATTTTAAGGAAATTTTTTTAAATGGATGAGAAAGATTCTAGACCGAGTAGAAAATAAGTCATTTTCCATAAAACCTTGATTAAGTATATTGAGAACATAAAGATTATATAATGAAAGAAAAAAATAAAATTTCATGAAGTAACCATAAGATAATAATATATTTTTGGTTTAAGAGAGAAATATCAAATTGTTACCCCATCAGATACATAAACATAAATAATCCTGAAAAAGGATGATATTGTGAAATAAACCCATTCCTCTTTGGTTTCATTTGAACTATATTCCTCAAAATATAAAAAAAATTATTATAAAACCATAAATGCCATTATTATAATGATAATAATGACAAAAAATTTCAATTATGTTTCATTTATTCCTTATAAAAATGAACTGGTTCATAATAATATTATTTCTCAATGGATTAGAAATTGAGATGAAATCTCTTACAATGATAACACCATTGAAGTGAGGATTAATAAATTTATTGATATGTCTAAAAAATTTAAATAAATATTTTATCAGTCTAAATACAATATTAAATAATCAAAACCCATTACTGATATAATATTATAATATTAATGATGATGAAAATGTAATATAACACAATTTAAAGAAATTGAGTTATGAAACCCCTTATAATATTGTAAACTATAAGAAAAATCCTCTTCTATAAACTAATAAGAATTTAAATTTCAAAACCCAAAATGAGTAATTATTATTGATATAATATTTTTATGGTTAGTATATACACCATATAAAATAAAATAGGTGGATAACATTAAAATATGGCTATATAAAATTGAGACAAAATCCATTACCTCAGGTTCGAATTCATTTTCATGGGCATGAACCTCTTGTATAATAAATATATATTTATTATAATTCTATTAATAAATAATAATAATATATATAATATGAAATATTTTTTACATACATTGGTATATAACCTATTTAATAACAATTCTTTGATAAATATACTATTTTAGACAATATCCTCTTTGTTTTTCATGTATGTTTTGGTTTGGTAGCTTCGGTCCTTGATCTTTGATCATGGTTACATAATATAAATAGTTATAATAATGATATAAATAAAATAGTTTTCCATTATATATTAATTTATATTAATCCATAATATATAGATATAAAAAAATGAATTACACCATTTATATGGATGGTAGGCCGCACACACGTAAGAAAGTTGTTTCCATTTTTGGAAAGATAGAACAAAAATATCATAAATAATTATTCCCCATTAAAAAATCATTTTTTTTAATATATTTAATATATATTAATTAAATATATTCTTATTAACATTCATGTAAGGCATAAATGAATAAATTAATCACATCGCTTCGTGGTGGCAGTAGTCCGCGCGTACGTGCGTGCGAACTTATCATTGTTTCAAAGGATTTTAAGGTAATAATATTGATGTAATATTATAATTATGGATGTTTAATTATTTAATACATATATATATATATACTTTATAAGAATCATGATATCTAGATCTAAGAGGCAGTAGTGTATGATGAATTAAATTGGTTCACAAGGCTGTAGTCCACTGTAGACATTATTGATTTTTTCATTCCCCATTTGATGAAATATAAGAAGGATATAGGTCATCAAATAAAGGAAATGACATATTAGTGTATTTTATGTATAACTATAATTATATATAATATATTAATACATAATTTATGTTGGTAAAAAATAAGTAAAAAATAAATATCTTGGTCAACTCAATTACATTATCTAAGACAAACCTACTTTGGATCTCTTATCAAAGACCATTGGGCTGGTCTTTTTGGAATAAAAGTTGATATAGGACATGGATAATGATGTTGGGAAGATATTTCGTAATGGTTTATTCTATATAAATTTAAAAATAGGTGTAACTAAATTAAGAGAGTAGGCGCCCTTTAGATAATTGAGGTAAGTGGCACACTTGAAATTTTTCAATGTTATAAAATATTTTGAAGTAACATTCAAAGAATAATAAACCCAATATAAACCATTATAGAAAATTAAATTATATATGGTAGAAATGTTTAGATTAAATAAAAATTATAAATTCTTTTAGTTTATTTTAACCCTCATAATTTTAGTTTAACCATCGGTAAACCTGTTTTAAGAAAAACCACAGTAAATGATTTTTTTTCACTAATCATTTTGACCAAAAATTAATTTTTCCATATAATTATCATTATTACAAATATTTAATATATTTTATCATGTTATAATCATATAAGTGGTTGAATTTAATTTAAAATTAAACTTGCATTCATGATATAAAAGCGATTTTCCAAAGAAAATGATTCCTTAATTATAAAATGGGTTTTATATAAAAATACAAGATAAAAGTTATTAAAATGAACTAAATTTGATTAATAATAATATAAATTAAATTATTTAATTTTAAAAAAATTAAAAATATAATTTAAATTTTTATATTCTATAATAGAGAAGAATTAGTTTTAATTAAAATTAGTCTTTTCCATTATTTATAAAAAATTATCCTTTTCATAAAACTATAAAAAAATTAACTCTAAGAAAAGTTTGAATTTTTATTTCAAATATGAAGTAAATTTATTAAAAAAGTCTAAAATTGGAAAGATTAATTTTTAAAATAATTTAGGAACATTTAATGGAAAAACATTTTTGAAAAATTCACATTTTTGTATAATACCATATTTGTTCTTGTTCTGTGCCCACTAAAAATATTATATGAATGATAATTTTATTACTATTTAATATATTAATTTCATTATAATCATCAATAATATTTATTGATTTAATATTCTTGGATAAACCAAATTTAAAAACAATATTTTTTTTTAAAAACTGAATTTTTTAACTTTAAATATTGTTTTAATTTTATTTCAAAGTCAATTGATAAGTAGTGAAGTTATTTGATACAATAGTAAAATAAAAAATTTAAAAACATTATCTAGTCCTATTCATTCCTATAGAGAACCAAACGAATCATACATAGATATTACATATTTTATTTGAATATTCATTACATTACAAAAACACACACTCCAGGATCGTAATGGTTTAGTGACATTAGAGATTAGGTTCACAATCTTCCTATTTAGTGAAATATAATCTATATCTCCCCCAATTATCATCACATTTTTTGATATTATTTTAAAAAATCATCATAAAACCATTAATTATAACTATGTGAAAGTACATAAGAAATGGTGCACTCATATGTGTAGTAACGGTAAACATGAAAAATATATAAAAATACAATGAGCATTAGGGTATGAGAACTGGAGAATAATATATGAAAACCATACACTTCATATTAATAATCAAAATTGTACGTCAAGAAATAAATATGTATAGTTAATATGAAATGAATAATAACTCCATAAAGGGGAATGTATTTCTTCCTGAGGTATAAATTGAATGTTGTAATTTTGGGGAGAATTGTCATTTTGAAAATAGATATCCTAGGGGAAGCCTTATACATGGGATTAGAAAGTCAATACATATAATTAATTCTCAATACCTAATTAAAACACAATTAAATATGGATAAATATAAAATTAAATATGAAAACTATGGATTATTTGTTATCTTGGGCATGGTTTATATTTTTGTTTGTAGGAAATAGTTATTAAGAAATAAAATTTTAAAGCATGGTGAAAGGTTTAATAAAGAAGTTTGGAGAAGGATGTGTTTGTAATAAATGTTATGATATATTTCAAAAATCATGATAATCATCAATCATTTAGAGAATATTATATATTTTCTTTTTTTTTAAAATTTGGATACATATGTGAGATGGAATCGATACTTTTGAAAAGTGGTCTAGTGAAAATGTGAAAAAATTTAGGAGAAATTATTGATTTTTGATAATTGTTTACAGCATATGTTTCTAATATTATTAACATGTGAAAAGGCTTATTTTATAGTGAGTAAATTTAATTTTTTTGACACAATTTATATGGAATTGGAAGCCTTTACATATTATATGATCTTTAATTTTGAGGTAATTATTAGTTATTGCATTTACGGGGATACAAAATGAATGGTTTTAAAAAACCATTGTGGTAAAAACATATATATAATTTTGAACAATTATATATATTTTTTGTACATATATCAAATTACAAGGATTTTTATAAGGATTATATAGTTTTAGAGAAAGGGTAACCCACGTTCCGGAAAACAACCTATCACATTCGACAAGGGAGTGAGGTTTATACCTAATACCGAAGATTGACAATGGTGTAATGCCAAACATTACCATACATGATGTCCTGGTTAGTATGAGACTAATTTCCTTTTTTAAAAAGATATAATAGGTAATGTTTAATTTTATTTTTGGAACATGTTCTCTATAGTATAAATAACCATGGGATTGGAAATTGATTTCGTGATTAATGTAATAATTCTATTTTAGAATAACATCACTATAATTTTTTTAGGATTGTAGTTACTTATTTTTATATTTCTCTAGATGACCATTGTGGATATATTTAAATTTAATAATTAATATAAATGTTTAATATCATAATAATTAGGTAATTTGAGGATCCCTTTCTTATAAATCTCCTAGTATTTAAATAAGGTGATGATTTTTCATCGATTTTGAGGTAGGCGTCTCAAAATAATTGATGGTCAATTTTTTATTAATTTATAATATTACTTTTTATATATTCAATTACCATATTATGATTTAAATATTTCTTTGAATAATGATTTATCTTATTTCGTTATGTTTTATTGACTTTTTGTTTGAAAGAGTGATGTTTCTATATGGATTTCATTCTAAATAATTGTTATTCCTATGAAGTCTTTGATAAATTGTTTAAAGAATATTTTGAATCCAAATGGGTTCTAAAAGTATGTTATGAAATATAAATGTGTTACCAAGATTAATAATAATATATTTTACATAATGGAGTATTCAACTATGAGAATATTATATAATTATATTATGTATCTCATTGATCAGATGTTTAGTAAAATATTGTGTTCCTTTAGATGTATTTATGAAATTTGTATGTCATGTGAGTTGATTTTTTTATCATGCACATGGAAAACATTGGGTATGTTTTTGGGTGATTAGATGAGTGCTACACTAGTGTAGATTGTGCTCCATCCAATGCTTAGTTTATATTTTATTTATCTAGGGGAAAACACCTGGTGAGGCCAAGAGTTTGAATCAATAAATGAGACATCAATATTCACATAGGGGCCTATTTATCCTTTAGAAAGGTCCAATATGGAAGTATAGGAATTTTGAACTTATTTTTTACATGATTTTTGACCTAAATATCTATTAACACAATTAAAGTATCGTAAAGTTATTTTTTATTTATAATACAAGGTTCTTAAAACATAAATTCAAGAAAAAAACAAATCTTTTTATTTTACAATCCATTTGAGCTCTTAAATACTTTAGATCTCCGAAAATATATGGGATGACCCTTAGAATACATAAATAAATGAGTGATCTAAAAAAACATTATGGGAATAAACATGATAAGGAAACATTACATTTGAGTCAAAGGTATATCAAAATATCACAAAAGAGAAGACTTATGAGTAATTGAATGGAGGAATATTATAAAGAACATTGTATCATAAGATCATGGAATCATAGAAATGTGGAAGAAAGAAAAAACATGAGTCATAGATAACTATTTAAACCAAATAAAACAGTTAAATAAAATCCCATTATGGATTATATTTATACCATAATCTCATAAATGACGTCTCATGAGTCTAAATCATTACACAATGATTTGGAACACAATATAGGTACATACATCATAACATGTTCATGATATATGTGTTTGCCAAAAATGAAATGAACCATAATGCATAACATAATAATTAACTGTAGAAATTAAATTGGTTTCATATTATTGTTTAATATCATATTCATGGAAATTTCATAATGAATACATTTTAGAAATGATCATAAGACAAGAGTTACTACATCAAAGGAAGGGATAATAAAATATATATATATATAACTCAGATACATATATATGTAATTTAGAATAAATATATTACACTAATGATTATTGTTTTTGATGAATGTAATTTTAAGAATATTGAATGTATTCTTGAGAAAAATAACATTTTCACTTTGAGTAACATTAACGGATATCATCTTAGATGAAAAACGGTTTTGAAAGATCACTTTGAATATTTTTTGAGGAAAGTACCCTTTTCCATTTTTGAAAAACATATTTAAAATTTATAAAATTCTCAAATATCTAATAATTTATTTTAAAAATAAATTTTGAAACATAGATAGGAAGAATTAAAACATTTAGTGCTAATGATGGTATAAGAGTTACGTTCACGATGAATAAACTAAAAACCCAAGATTCATTTTAGAATTTTGAATGAAAAGTAAAAAATTGCCTTGTTCTATAAAATGACATGAATATTCTTCTAAATTTTTTTTAAAGGTAAAATATTTGTACAATGACATTAAAAATTCATAATGAAATGTTTTAGTAATTTTTTTTAGAAATCAATGATTTTGAATAAAAAGGATTTTCGATCAAAGAGAGAAATGAAGTCATATTTTCATAACATAATTTCCTAATTAATTTTACATGAAAATATAGGGAAATGGTAATATTATGTGAGTTATTAAGTAAAAAATAGAGGAGAATAAATTGGAATGTTTTTATTAAAAGTAATCAAATAATTTCCATTAATATAAATAGATACCAAAACAATCCGGATTAAAATGAGATTAAATCACAAACCCTTTTCGCTTTAGTAACATTGGAATCATAACATACCATGTATTATGTCCATCAATTGTGACATAAAATATCATGAATTAGTATGTATTAATTATATAATATTAAAAGGGGCAATATAAACACCAGATTATAGATATTAGGTGTATAGAAGTATATGTATGGCAATTAAGGATGTTTTTAAATGAAACCTTTAAAATGCTCATATAAATGAAGTGAGAGATAATAAATAAAGTTATTATGTGAAAAAAAATATAAATAAAAACAAATTTATGTTTAAATACAATAATAAATCAATCAAATTTCATTTCACAAATAATATTGGAATAATATAATCAATTAAGTAGTCATATAACTCAATAAGTAGAAATTGAGTCAAGAAACCCCTTACCTCATGATTACCTTTAGTTGATCTCTCTTTTACCGCATTTATAATTGTTATAAACATATTATAAATGTATATCATAATAATATTATTGTATATAATATCACATATAATCCTTTTATAACATCTTATTACCTGATCGTTAATAATCATACATTATTACATTGGTTTCATGTGTTAATTGTTACGTTTTCTCCTAGACATATCATGGTTAATGCTTCACGTCTTGAAAATAGGATATAGTTTCATAATATCCATAATTATATTAATTCTATAAATATCATTTTATTATTACATATATATTCATAATCCTTATTTAAATTTGATCATGAAGAATTAATCACATCACTTTGTGGAGACGGTAGGTCCTACATACAAATGAGAGATGTTATTATTTCCTTAATAAGTGAAATTCTAAGGAAGCAGATTTTTTATTAATATTATATAACAAATATCATGTCATATTTATCAATTATATTTGTTTAATTTATCCTTTTTTCCTTCCATGTAAAGAATATGTGAAAAATGAATCCATCACTTCGTGAGGTGGTAGTTTTTCGTACTCAAAAGTTACATAATCATATTCACAATGGAATCGAAATTTTGATGGTTTATGTGATATTATACCTCTGTAAGTATAATTATATCATAAATATCATATATAAATATTAAATAAATCGTTATATTCAATAATGATTATTGGTCATGGACAAAAATTACGTCTGTTCACAAGGCAGTTGTCCATCGTACACATGATCAGCAATTTTTTTTTCTATTTGAGGTAGATGGAAATTGTTAAAGGTAATTAATATCAATAAATGGATGATACTAGGGACATTTAAACATCCTAGGTTAATAATATTTGAAGGTGGTAGAGGAAGAAATAGAATAAAATGCTCTATTAAAGATGTTAACACTTCCTCAGACAACATCTTTGGTTTTTCACCTAAGGAATTACTATTTTTACTTTGATACCAAAAAAATATTATAGTATGAGGTGAGGGAAGTGATTATGGTAGGTCTTATATAACTCAGTTAGTTTTTAATGTGTATAAATTAGAGGAGGGGGTGTCCTTTTTTAAGATGGGGATATGACACACTTCGATGTTTTGAAATAAATTAACTCCACCGAAGTTTATAGCATGAAATGAGGATAAAAAATAAACTATTTTTAAACAATATTAGATATAAGATCTAAAAATTACCATAAGACAGTAATTAGATATGTTTTTCTACATTTTTAAACCAAATATTTTGAGTTTAACCCCTACGTAAATCCCTCTATACCTTATCCTCATATTAATATATTTTTTACTATTTTTAATATTAAATATTGTAAAAAGGTAATTTGAACGTTTAAGGTAATATAAATAATTATGATTCAAAATATTAAATCCATTTTTTCAAATTAAAATAATAAATATGGAAAAATTAGTAATTCATATTTTAAGAAAAAAAAGTAACCATATTTCGATGAATATAAATTTAAATTTATAGTTATATAATATATAAATTTCATTTTAATCATTTTGGGAAATTTTTTATTTGAATTATTTAAAATGGATAAACATCACATGCATTAAAACATTTTTCCGAAAAAATTTGTTTGAAATCTTAAAAATAAACATTTACTAAAATCTAAAATAAAGATGATTTAAAATTAACTAAGAGGATTTATTATAACTAAATAATAATTAATTTTAACTGAAAATAAAATTATAATTATAATGGTATTTATTTCATTATAAATAAATATCATTTTTCTAAAAATTGTCATTTTTCACTCTTTAGTGAAAAATAAATGTTTTCTAAGAAATTCAAAATTTTACCCTAACTTAATTTTTGAAAGATGATTTTAAAAATTATTTTACTTATATATAATAACATTTATAATTTTTTTGAAATTATTATTAAATTATGTGAGCAAATCACGACTAAACTGCCTTTTAGAAAAAAAACACATTTTTTCAAAATAAAATTCAAATTTTTTCAAATGTGTATTGTTTTATTTATAATAAAAAGATAACCATTGAATTAATTTTATAAATGTGAAAACCAAATAATTTTAATAATATTGGTAATCCTATTAAAACCCACTAACATAAAATCTAGCTAATGATGGTCCTGTATAAATAAAAAAAATTAATATGGTATCCTGTTTTGTTTAATATTTCTGTTGCGTGTATCACAAGCTATCAATGTGATTGAATTTATTTTAAAATAAATATATAATAAAGGTCTCATGTTGATATATCCTCTTATAATAATTATTTTATGTTTCAGATATGCTATCAAACATGGTGTTCCTATTTTAAAATCACGAGGTGTTACATTATTGTAGAGTCTCGTGTTTTTTAACCTGACTATTGTATGAAGGTTTTTGAACCATTTCATTTATTTAGTGGATCAGTTTTAAAAGCGAGATTAAGAACCTAGTTACTAGTGCAGGAACTCATAAACAAGCTTTTTTAGGTCTTGGGAAATGTCTTGAGTGGTTTCCCAGGTGGCACAAGGTGTTTCGGTAGAGCTGGACCCAGAAAAACAACCTTTGAGGAACTTGCATAGGGAACACAATATGTATGAAAACTATGTGGCCCATAGAAGGTAACCAAGAAGAATAAATTTGATAGAATGTTAAATGCACATGGCTCATGCTTAGTTTCTCAAACTATGTGGACAAACCATGTAGTGTTCCCCAGTTTTCTAATAGAGGGTGCATACATGGTAGACGATTTGTTAAACTGTGCATACCATACCTTACAGTTTACCCACTTTTAAAATTTAATTTATTTTAATTAAATTAATGTCAAAATAAATTAATGTAATTTTAATTATGAATATATTAATTAAATGATGTTTAATAATAATATTAATAATGACATTATTAATATTAATAATAATTTTATTAATTATAATATTATAATTAAATTAGTTTTATTTTAGGTTTAGAGGAAACCTAAGGAGGTTACACACCTCCTCTTTCCTCCCTACTAGCTAGGCACGTGACACCCACTTAAGCATGGGATCCATGGGTGGAAACCCTAAGACACATGACACCCCAATTGCAGTCTCTCATTCCACATTGATTACCTCATGGCTCCATCACAATTCTTGTTCAAATAGACAAGTTAAGACTTTCTCCCACATTTTCCTTCATCACTTTCGCGATTTTGTTCTCTATCTGTAACTGGAATGGATTTTTTTGAAACAATATGGTTGGGATAATATCCCATTTTTGTGTTCTTATTTCAATAGGTTATGCGACTGAAGTCTTGGGACCCGTTGGGACATGTTCGGGCATTCAAAACCAAGGAAGAGGTTTATGGACTTGTTTTTCTCTACTGTCATTATGTCAGGTATGGTTATACACTGGATGTTTTAATTCACATCACAAAATTTGGGGTTTTTTGATATGTGAGTCCCTCTTATTTATTTTTAGGTGCGTTGATATATTCCGCACTTATTTTGGGAACCTTTTTATTGTAATAGTGTGTTTTGATAAATGGATGAGGGCGCGTACACACACATATAAATATATGAAGGTGAGTTCATGTGACTTCAAGATATTTGGGATTGGTTGCCACTAATTATGTAGAAGTGCTGAGTATTAATTGGTCCCACCCCAAGGTAGGGTTCCATTCAAAGTCCTATAATTTTATAAATTCATTATGTAAATACATAATTCTCTTTTGTAATATTTAAACTAATTCAAAGAAGTTGTTAGATTTGATTCCTCTAAAATATGAATTCAGTTTGTTTAATGTTTTAAATGCTGAATGTGAATGGTGATTTGTTGAAAAAAAATATTTCATAATTTTATAATAAAACCCGTCCAATGGAGGTGTGTTGTCTTCATGATATAATTAGTGATTATGATTTTATTCATTCTTGGATATTTTTTATTGGTTTTTCTTATTGCCTTTATGTTTCATTAAAATAGAGAATGTTTAGGACAATGCCCCAATGTAATTAGAAAAAGGAGAGTTGCCTTTTTTAATAATTAATGGTCCAAGGCACTGCCAAAGTGATTGGACAAGTTTTAATCATGATTTATCCATGTGTGATGTTTGTTGTAATTGTTTTTGTTGGATCAAAATAAATAATGGCGATGTTCAATTAAAAGAGGGTGGGGTGAATTGTGGGTTTAAAAACGTCTGTTTTTAACCTTAAGAAAAACTATGTACAAAGTTAAACAAGTAAAATTCACAAACTCTTTCAGCTCTATGAAACAAAATTGCATAGGTTCCAAAAATATGAATCTGTAAATGAAACTAAAGAACAATTTTCATAAAGAAATATTCTACAATAAAGCATATATAATCTTATTTTTCAGTGTAAGTAAATTACTTGAAAGTATAAAAAAGTTATACTTTATTCATTTATCAAAAATTCTACAGAAATAAAACTTGAAACAATAACAAGTAACACGTATAAAAACATTTAACCCAAAGATTAGGGTATCAAACAACCTTGGATAAAGGTCACTGGATTTATACATTCAAGAAATTATATCTTACCCACACCAGGGTATGTCCTGGATTGAAATATAGAAATATGTCTTGTTGTCCCCACAATCCCTCGATCTTTTATGTAGTCGGCACCTGTGTCTTCCTATTCCCGGAAGCCCTTGAATGTACTCAGCAACAATAAGAGTCACATGAAGCAAGATTAACAAGATGTTTAGTATGAACAAACCATGAGAGTCTTTATCTCTCTAGAAATAACTTGTTATCATGTAATCTCTTGGTTGATGAAAAAATAATGGGCTCGTTCAAATGAGCTCTTATTTATAGGAAAAAACATCAACGGGGGGCTCCCTCCTCCAATGGTCATATTTTTCCTTGAATCTCGTTGGTACCTATACATGTGTCACTCATACAACAGTTAGTTAGAAACTGATTGTACAACATCATTTCATAACAATAAAATGTTAATGGAAAATTAAATTACTCAACCAATTTTTTTTGGAGTATAAGGAAAATTTGAATTAGGAGTCTATACAAATTAATATTCAGAATCTATCAGACATTGATATTTGGATTTTATTTTTTAAAGATTTTGGAAGCTGAATTTTATAGATTCTAGAGTCTGAATTCCAATAAATTTGGATTCCTAATTTTGAGGAATTCAGAGTCAGAATTATGAGGAATTCAATGTCTGAATTTTGATGAATTCAAAGCCTAAATTGTGAGGAATTCGGAGCTTTAATTTCAAAGAATTTATAGATTCAATTTCATAGAAATGGGAATTTGAATTTCCGAGAAATTAGGATTTGAACATCAGAGAATTTCAAATCTGAATTTTAGAGAATTTCGAATCGGAATTACAGAAAATTCGGAGTCTGAATTTCAGGGAATTAAGAGTCTGAATTTCAGAGAATTCAGCCTCCCAATTTTAGATAATTCAGAGTCCATATTTCAAAGAATTCAGAGTCATAATTTTAATGAATTCATAGACTAAATTTCATAGAATTCAGAAGATGAATTTTGGAGAATTTAGAGTCTAAAAACAGAACACTCTATATCAAAGGAATTATAATATTCCTAGATTTTACATAAGAATCCATGTTTCATACTTAGTAATAAAATGAGTTTTATTTAAAGCGATTATAAAATGAATCAATGATACCAATGATATGGAAAAATATTCCCTTAATTAATGGAAATTTTCATTATGAATATAATCCATAGGGAAAAATAATTTTCCTTTCGATAAAGTGTTTTTGATTTTCAAAACATTGAGGAACAGAAAAGTCATAAGGAAAACTTATTGACATGATAATCTCCCCCTTATTTGAAATCACAAAAATCCTCACAAAAAATAATATATTGACTATGAGTTTTTATTGAAAATAAAAACTTAGATCCCCTTTAATTATGAATCATGTCGAATTTTACTAACTCCTTATTAGGGACTGAACCACAATATTATGACCTACAGAGGATGATTCTGAATCTAATTCCCTCACTGGTAAAGATTATTTCTCTTTCTCAACACAATTTAATTTTTATGAACCACCAAGATCTTTATTAGCTACCACAACTTACTTAGGTGTATCAACTATCTCTTTTTTCCCATTATCTACTTTAGAAATGGTCTCTGTAGCTTTTGGGGATTCATTTTCACTATCTGATACATGAAAAAATCTATCTTCATCAACCTTTTCCTTCTCAGAATCGACCACAAGATCATCTTGTTGACCATAATAATGATTGTGTCTATCGTCATTAGATTATTTAGTAACTTCTTCTGAACCCTCATCTTCTTTTCCAAGGGAATCAAGTTTTGTAAATTTGTCCTAGGAAGTCTGGATCAACAACTTATCCAAAGGGCTTTCCTTCTCATGATATTCTTTAACATGCCTTATCACATCAACAATGTTATCTCCTCATTCCTCTTCTTCTTCTTCCACTCCCTCTTACTGAACCATATCTTCTTCATCTTTTGGTTCTGGAATTACCCCCAAATTTTCCAGACTTACCTGTACTGATTCTTATAAAAAGGATTCTGATATATGTATTTGTTGGGAATATTTCTCAGTATCCTTGAGAAGAGCTTGTACAATTTCTTCCTCACATATCATCTTCTTTTTCTTCATCTACTTTTCCTATTTTTCATAATCTTCAGCATCCTTAATCATCATAGCATTTTCCTCAGCAGGATCCATGCCAAAGATATGATCTTCTTCCTTCCTATAATTTTTCTCTTCCCTCCACTTGGAAACAACTTCATTAGGGTAGGGTTTTTTCTTCTTTGACTTTGGGGGTGCTGAGTAGGTTTCCGGAATTGAGGGTTTTTTAAAGACTACTAGTTCCTTCAGCTTTCTCGTTTTTTGAACCCTTCTTGGAAGTCGCTACCACTTTTGGCTTCTTGGATAATTCTTCAATTTCACATTTAGATAATTCATAATTTTTTTTGGAATTTCTATTGAAACTGACTTTCATCCTCCTCAAAGTGTCATAACTTAACTTCTAAATATTGAATGTTCTTATCTTTGAGCTACAATGGATCTTAAATGATTCTAGGAATCACACAATAATCATGGATATGATTTCCTAATACAAAATAATTTGAGTTTGGAGGGTCCCATTTTTGATATTTGAAATATTCCGCAAGATAGATTGTTCCAAATTATAATGTTCCAAATTTATCTTCCTAAATTTACCAGAAAATCCATAACATAGATTCCTATTTTCTTCATGGTTTCCTTATCACCTTTTCTCGGAATGATAAATCCTTGAAACTATAATTTTATGATCCTAATATTAGTAGGGAGTTGGGTAATTTTTGGTGTCCTTAAACCTATCAAACCAAGGCACTCTATAGCCTTCACATTCTAAAAACATCATAATTCATCATGAAATTTGTTGGTATAGAGAATAGAATCCCCATCATACAGAATTAAAATGTTTCTTATGGAAATACTAATGGGAAGGGAATATTTTTTCACATTACTTTTGAAATAAATCTTATCTCTACCTCCTTCATTAAAAGAACTTACTCTTTTATAAATATCTATAACCAACTGAGGGTAAACTGGATGTTTTACTTTTTGTTTCTCTGTGTAGAGACTATCCCATCCATTCAAATTGATATTTATTGTAATGTGGGAATTATACTTTCTAAAAAAATAGATCTAGTAACCATTATCTACATATTTTCTAATCTGTGATTACCTTGGATGAAGAAATGTTTTTCTGAGGAGATAGTTCCAAAGTCATCCGTAGTTAAGGGAACCAAAATTGCAAAATAAACCTTTTCAATAGTGGTGCATCATCCGCATGAAAACGATTGAAAACCGATGTGGGATAAGAAATAGGGGGATTTTATATATGCATTGAAGGGATAGCAAATATCCCCAAATTTATCCAATAGTTGAAACATTCACGATTAGATTTGACTGTTGATATTAAATATGACGATGGATTTGGTAGGTTTAGATATTTTGATATCTTTAAGGTAAAAATTTCAGAATTAAGGAATGTGAATCTGTAATTTTTTAAAAAATTAGAAAAAAATACAAGAAAAATAATTCAATTACAATAATTTATGTAAGGAAACATAACTTTCGGATTACATGGAAAATTGTCAGTAATAATGAAAATTTTTCTTCAAAAACTATAGATTCCATAAAATATTCATAACAAAAGAAAATTTTGGATTCCTGAATTTGGAGTTCCAGAATAAGAAAAAATTAGTTAAGAAAAATTTGATTACAAAACTTTTGGTTAAGGAAAAAAATTGGTTACGAAAATTATAATTATTAAAAAATTGGTTTAAAAAATTGGATAACAACACAAATGTAATCCACCCTATAGAAAGGAGTTACTTAATTTAAGGGGATAGGCTTAAAAAATTAATATGGATAATTAAATTATGTTTATCATTCCTAAAATTTGTTTAATGTATTCAGATCTATCAGAGGGAAATGATTTTGTAAAAATATCAACAAGTTGATATAGTGTTCTGATATATTGAAGAATGATATATCCATTAAGATTGTGATCCCTAAGAATGTGATGCCTAATATCTATGTGTTTTTCAAAGTAGTGATGTTTATGGTTTTTCTTAGGGAAATAACACTTGAATTATCACACAATATATGGGTTTTGGTAAAACTCAGGCCATAGTCTATGAGTGTGTGTTTCATCCATAAAACTTATGAACAATAACATCCAGTTTCTACAAATTCATATTTATCAGTGGAAAGTGATACAAAGTGTTTCTTTTTTTATCTCCAAGAGAGTAATAAATCACCTAAGAATTGACATGTCCTGGATGTACTTTTTCTATCCATTCTAGATCCACTAAAACTAGCATCCGAAAAACATTTTAATACAAAATCATTTCCAGAAGTATTGAAAATTTCTAAATTCATGGTTCCCTTTAAATAGAAAATAATTATTTTCACTTATTTTAAATGATATTCCTTTAGATTAGATTCATATCTTTCACATAATCATATTGAAAACATAATGTCTGGATGACTAGCTGTCATGTATAGTAAAATTTCAATCATACCTCTAAATGATTTTTGATGTACTGGTTTCCCAGCATAATTAAGATCAAGAGAATTTGAGGTGCCAATTGGATTACATATACTTTTAGTAATGTCATATCCATACTTTTTAAGAAGCTATTTATTATACTTATCTAGAGATATATATGTTCCTTCTGTTTTTTGAGAAATTTTTATACCTAGGAAAAATTTTATCTCCCCCATCATAATCATTTCAAACTCATATTTCATTACATTTTCAAATGAATCAATTAATTATTGATGAGTTAAACCAAATATAATGTCATCAACATAAATTTAAACAATAAAAACATTTTTCTTATCTTTATTTACAAAAAGATTTGGATCATAAGTTCCCTTAACATAATTGTTTTACAACAAAAATCGTGTAAGTCCATCATACTAGGCTCTCAGAGCTTGTTTAATTCCATATAAATCTTTTATAAGTTTAAATACATGTTCCAGATGTTTTATGTCTTAAAAACAAGGAGTTTGTTCAACATAATTTTTTTCTTGAACATATTTTTTAAACAAAGAACACTTTACATCCATTTGAAATAGTTTGATTTTAATGAATGTTGCAAAGGCAAGTTGAATTCCAATAGATTAAAGTCTAGATACTAGAGAATAGGTTTATTTATATTCTATTCCTTCTTGTTAATTATAAAATTTAGCAACTAATCTATCTTTATTTATTACTATGATTCCATTTTCATCACACTTATTTCTAAAGACCCATTTTACTCCAATTAAAAAAGTTTCCTTAGGTCTTTCAACCAAGGTAGAAGTATTGTTCCTTTCGAATTCATTTATCTCATCTGGTATGGATTTAGTCTAATCATCATCACATAAACCTTCATTTGTGCTTTTGGTTCTAATTCGGAAAGCAAAGCTAGATTTTCTACCTCATTTTTTAGGGATCCTATAGTCGTTATAGATTGATTTACATCACCAATGATACTATCACTTTGAGGATTCATAAGAAACAACTAATTTGGGTTTGGTAAAAACAGTTCAACAACATATGGTAGGAAATAAACTCAGGTAAATGCGTCATAAATATTATCATAAAATTTTTCCTTATTTGAATAATCGTCTATCAATGGATGGTCATCATTTTTTTAAAACAAATCTGAATATATAGGTTGGAACTGTTTAACAACAAAAGGATTAGCTTCATCAAATTTAACATCCCCTCCTTTTTTCAAGAGTATATTTTTTTTTAAAAAAAAAAACTCAATAAGCCTTAGACATGGAGGAGTATCCTAGAAAAATTCCCTCATCAGAAGTGGGGGCTAATTTATGTTAGTTATCTTTAGTTTTCAAGATGAATACTTTTCATCAAAATACTTTGATGTAATAATATCTTGGTTTTCTACCATTCCATAATTCATAGGCTGTTTTATTAAGAAAAGGAATGATTAAAACTAGATTTATAGTATAAAAAAAAGTACTAAAAGCTTCAACCCAAAAATATTTAGCTATAGAATATTAACACAACATTGTTTTAGTTATCCCATGAATAATTCGATTTCTTCTTTCAACAACACCATTTTTTATGAGTTCTTGATGCTAAGAAGTTATGATTAATGACTTTATTACAACAAAATGTTTCAAAATCTAAATTTTTAAATTATCCTATATGATCACTATGAATAATTTCAAAGGATGGTTTTTATTATTTTTAACATGGTCTCTAAATGTTTTGAAATAAGAAAAATATTCATATTTCTTTACATGAAAATAGACCCATGTAAATCTAGTGTAATCATCAATTAAGACAAAAACATAATATTTTCCTCCAATACATCCAGTTGGTGTTGGACCAAAAAGATTCATATACGATAACTATAATGCATTAAATCTTGATAACTCACTGATTGATTTAATACATGATTTATGTTTCTTTCTATATTGATTAGGACCAAAAACATTTGAAGAATTAAATCTATTCTTTGGTATATCCTTAATAAGTCTTTTCTTCGAGAGTTTCCATAGGTTCTTATAGTTACAATGTCCTACCCTTCTATACCATAACCAATATTGATCTTCCATTGCACTAAGGAAATATAGATCTTGTCTCCTAAGGTCTTCTATGTTTAGTGTGTATATATTCTCTTATCAATGTGTTGAAAGAATAAACTCTTCCTTGGAATTGTGTATGAGGCATTTATTATTCTTAAAACTCATAAGGTAACATTCATCACATAATTTACTTATACTATAGTGGTTGTTCATAGGAACCATAAAAAATAAGACATTTGAAATAAATGTTTTTTCAAGAAGAACAATGTTACCTATACCAAAAATTTATCCACGAGCATTATCTCCGAAAGATACTTTTCCTCATTTCATCTTGATAATATTTTCAAAGATGTTTTTGTTACGAGCCATATTCCAGGAACATCCACTATCCATGTACCATGTATTTTGGTTGGTACTTTCTTTATTTTCCTGAGAATAAAAGAGTTAGACATTCGGAATACAAGCCTTCTTATATCTGGAAATTTCAAAAAGTAAGATTGTAGGAATCCATATATTCATAGAAAATTATGCTTTTTGAAAACCTAAAGATTGGGATTTGTTTAAAGAACAATTTTTCCCACAATGTCCACCACACTAACATTTGGTAAAAAATGAAGCACTTTGGGGAAAAAATAAATATTACTGAAAACATGTTTGGAATGAGTATAACCAAATCAAGAACTATTCCTTAGAGGAAAAATTTGGGAATAAATCTTGTCAAAATTTTCATTACCTAAGGTAAAATTGGGCAGGTATTTCCTTAAGTAAATTTTTTTATCTTTAGTTTAATAACCATGTTTTTATCCTCATATTTATTAGTTTTAGGACTAGAGCTAGCCTCAAAAATATTTTCCTTAGAAATAACATTTCCAAGATCCTTATAATGTTTATCTTTCTCAGAATTAACATCCTTAAGGTTTTTAGAAACACTTTCAAAATCACAAATTTTTTTAGCAGGATCATTCAAAATATCTGATACTTCTTTTGTTAAAATATAAATTCTATAATTTCCCTTTTATAACTTCTTTTTAATATTAAAATTTTCATTTTCAAGATGTATGGAAAACCTAGACACTTCATCACAAAAAATTAAAGAGTTATTTTCATCAACAGAAGATTCTTCATCTAAAGGCTTATAATATTAATCATTAGAATAATTTTTATTCCAATATACATTAGTAATAGATTCATCATTTTGTACATTTTTCATTAGACAATGATTTTAAAGGGGTATTTTGGCTTGTAGACCAACATTGTTCTGACTAGAAGTATCATACTCTGAAGATTCATCATATGAGTAACCACCATGGGCACTCCATGTGTCATTAGCTTTCAAAAAAAAAATTAGCATTAGTCTTGTAATATTTCTTCCTATTTCTATTAGAATTGTTTTCCTTCTTGTTTTTCTTTTAAGCATAGGATAATCAGTGATGATTTGTCCGACTCTATTGCATTTATAGAAATGTTCAAGTATTTGTTTTCTTCTCTTTCTTTATTTGAATATCTATATTGACTATATTTATTTCCAACTATCATGTTCATCCTTCGAGCAATATTAGATAAATCATTTTCAGAGTCTTCACTTTCACTAGGCTCAAGTAGAAAAGTGACTTTCTTAGACTCAAATATTGTAACCCTTTCTGGAATTCTGATTTTAGTAGTAGTAATAGCTACACTACCATTTCTATTCTTCTTCTTATTTTTATTAGCATATCTTTCCATTATGGATTCATATTGAAGAAGTGTTCCAAAGGGTTCATCATGTGTAATATTGGAAACTTTTTTTTCATCATCAATAGCAATTTTTTTTATTCCCACCCATTTAGCATTATATAAATTAACTTGTATGCAAAAGATTCAAAATCAAGACCTTTATCTCCCAAGGATTGAATATTTTTTATGATAGTCATAAATCTTTTTTGTACTTTTCAAATAGGTTCCCCATAAGGAAATAGAAATCTATGATATTCGGCTCTCAAAAAATTACTTCTAGTCTCTATCACTTTTTATGTCCCAAAATGAGTGACCACAAGTTTCTTCTAGATGTAGTTGGAAGCTTCACAAGAAGATATTTGACTATATATTTTCTTGTCCATAGAAGAAAACAATGTATTGCGCACCTTGTAATTTTATTGATATTCTGATTTTTATTTCTTGGTGAACATTTTGACTTCCATGGGAGGAATTTGGTAGTCTCCAGTAATAATAAAAAAATTTATACTCCAGTGTTAATGAAAAAATTATTTCTTCTATCTCTCCATTATTCATAATAATTACCATAAAAAATATGTGGTCTCGTTGGATTTCAATTATCAATGGAACCGACATTCATTCCTTCAATTTTATAACACAATATCTTTCCACAGAACATATAAGTATTAATAGTTTATAAACAGAAAAACATTAAGAAAATCATAAGCAATAAAAGTTAAGCATGAAAATTTAGAACGAGGAAAAATTTGAGCAGGAAAACTTATTGGGGAGTATAAGTATTTCAGATACCATCTCTGATACCAATTATTGAATCGAAATAAAGAATTTAGATGCTCAATTTAAAGAGGTGTGGTGGGGTGAATTGTATTTTTAATAAAAGTAATTCCTAAACATAATAAAAACTATGTTTAACAATGTTAAACAAGTTAAATTCACAAACTCTTTTAGTTCTATGGAACAAAATTTCATAGGTTCTAGAAATTTGAATTCGAAAATGAAGCATAAAACAATTTTCTTAAAAGAAGAATATACCTTAAAGAGTATTGAAAACGTAATTATTAGAGTATGTAAAGTAAAATAAAGTATAAAAAAGTTATTCTTTATTTATTTATCAAAATACAGCAAAAATAAAACTTGAAACAAAAATAAGTGACAAGTAGAAAAACTTTTAACCCAAAGTGTAAGGTATCTAACAACCTTGGATAAAGGTCCCTTGATTTATACATTCATGAAAGTTTCTCTTACCTACAACAGGGTAAGCCCTCAATAGGAATATCAGAATTTTTTTTGATATCCCCACAAGCCCTCGATCTTTAAGGTAGTCTAAACCTCTGCATTCCTATCCCAAGAAGCCTTTGATTGTACTCAGAAATAATCAGAGTTGTACGAAGAAAGATGAAAAATATTTTTAGTATGCACAAAGAAGAAGAGTATTTCTCTCTCTCAAAATCACTTCACATCATGTAATCTATATGTCAATAAACTGGTAAAGATCTCCTTCAATTGGTCACTTATTTATATGAAAAAACTCCAATAGTCAGCTCCCTCCTCCAATGGTCATATTTTTCCTTGAATCTCGGAGGGACCTATACACATGTCACTCAACCAACAGTTAGTTAGAAATATATTGTACAACAAAATTTCATAACAATAACATCTGTAAGGAAAATAAAATTACATAACCAAATCTATTTTTCAGAGTCTAAGGAAAAAAGAGAATTTGGTGTCTAAACAAATAAAAATTCAGAATCTATCAAACATGGATATTTGGATTCTATTTTTCAAAGAGTTAAAAATCAGAAATATTGAGATTCTGGAGTCCGAATTCTGAGGAATTCAGAGGCTGAATTTTGAGGAATTCGGAGTCAGAATTATGAGGAATTGGGAGTCCGAATTCTGAAGAATTCAGAGTCAGAATTCTGAGGAATTGATAATCTGAATTCTGAGTAATTCAGATTCTGAATTCATAGAAATACAGAGTATGAATTATGAGGAATCAGAATATGAATTTCAAAGAATTATAAGTCTGAATTTCAGAGAATTAATAGTATGAATTTGTAGGGAATTCACAATATCAGTATTAGATAATTCAGAATCTGAATTTCAGAGAATTCAGAGTTTGAATTTTAGAGAATTTGGATTCTGAATTACAGATAATTCGGAATCGGAATTTTAGGGAATTCAAAATCTGAATTTCATAGAATTCAGAGTCATAATTTCTGGGAATTTGGAATCTGAATTTCATAGAATTTAGAGTCTATATTTCATAGAATTTAGTGTCTAAATTTCAGAGAATTTGGAATCTAAATTTCAGAGAATTCTAAGTCTTATTTTTGGATTATTCGTAGTCCGAATGTCAGAGAATCCAGAGTCTGTATTTTAGAGAATTCTGAAACTAAATTTTAGAGAATTTGGAGTCTAAAAATAAAAGACTCTATATCCAATAAATTATAATATTATGATTTTTTACATAAGAATCTGTATTTTATACTTAGTAATAAAATTAATTTTATTAAGAGAAGTTATAAAATCATATAATGAAAACAATGGTAAGGAAAAAAAATTCGTTAAAGAATAGAAATTTTCCATATGAAAATATTCTTTAGGGAAAAATAATTTGGCCTTATGAGAAAGTGTTTTTGAATTTCAAAACATAGAAGAATGGAAATATCATATGGAAGCCTTATCGACTCAACAATATCCCTCTTTTTTGAAAGGATAAACATCCTCACAGAAAAGAATATAAAGACTAAGATTTTTTCTTTAAAAGAAAAACTTATCTCCCCTTTAAATACGTATCATGCTGAATATGAATAACTCCCCATTAGGTTTTGAAATCCGTAAGGTTCGTATTCTTGACTTCCTTAAAGAGATTTTGATTTTTCATTCATAAGGAAATTTTATAGAGTAATCTCCCCCTTAGATAGACTACCCCTTACATAAGGAATTCTATTCTTTATATAGAATTCTTTTTTATCATTCTTTTATACCCCTTTTTGATTTCCAAAAACGAATAAAGAGAATGGAAAAATTGTACAAGAAATATTATTACTATATACAATAAGAATAATGAAGTACAATTAGAATTTTCATCATGTTTGGAAATATTGATATAAAGAAGGTACAACAAATTATTAGATTTGAACAGAAAAAAAATCATCCTTGTTTTTTCTTCCGCATGAACTTATTCATGATGGTATTCAGCTTCACATAATATTCTTCAATGTGATTGAGAAGTTTTTCCTAATCTTAACTTTTCTTCTCTGAAGCATTGATCTTTTCATCATGAGAATTTAGGATTTCGGCTGGAGATATCAAAAGGCTTTCTGTATTTCTAATCATTTCCTCAAACTCTATTCTGAGATCTATTTCCCTCTCCAAATTCAAATAAACTGAATTGAGCTTTCCATTCAAATCTTTTCCTTATTTATTGCAGGATGATTGTTCTAGATTCGGATTTTTTGAAAAACATTTTGAAAGCTCCTTCATCCTCTTATCTTTTATATCAAATGAATCCTTCATGGAATATTGAAATTCATCACGAATGCTCAAATCCTCAATCGTCTTCTTGGACTACTTGGTGATTTCCTTTTATTACCTCCTATGAGCATCATAACCAAATGTAGAAGTTTTTAAATTCAGCCTCAAGCTTCATTAATTTTTCCATAAGAATACTAATAAAATAAGATTTCTTATTAAATGAGTGTTGAAGTACAAAACACATTGAGTCAACACTCATAAGAAAGGAAATGGTGTCAACTAATTTTCTTAGAGACTGAACCATAATGTCCTGACCTACGGAGGACGATTCCGAAATTTATTCCCTCACTAGTGAGGATTATTTCTTTTTATCAACAACCTTACTTTTTGATGAACCAGTAAAATATTTCATAGTTACAACAACTTTATTTGGTATATCAACAATCACCATTTTCCCTTTATCACCTTTAGAAATGGTCTCTGTAGCTTTTAGAGATTCATGTTCTCTATTTGATACTTGAAAAAATATATATTCATCAACCTTTTCCTTCTCAGAATCTGTCACAAGATTATCTGGTTAAACAAAATGAAGATTTTTGTTATCATCATCAGATGGTTTATTAACTTCTTGATGACCTTTTCCTTCTTTTCCTGGGGAATCATGTTTTATAGATTCAACCTGTAAAGTCCAGATAGACAAACTTATAGATGGGTTTAACATCTCATGATATTATTCAAATTTCTTTATCACGTTATCAATATAATCTATTTCTTCCACTTATTCTTCTTCATTCACATCTTCTTCCTAAACAATCTCTTCTTCTTCTTCATGTCCTAGAATTACCACATTCTTTCCCAGAGTTAATGGCACTAATTCTTGTAAAAAAGATTACGATACCTGTATTTGTTCAAAAGAATTCTTAGTATTCCTAAGAAGATCTTGAAATTTTTTACCTTAGACATCTTCTTATTTTACTTCTTCTAGTATTCCTGTTTTTCATACTCTTCAGCCACCTTAATCATCAATGATTTTTCCTAAGAAAGAGCCAGGTCAAAGCTAGGATTGGCTTCCTGGGTATTCTTTCTATCTTGCCTCCACTTGGAAACCACTTCATCTGGGTAAGTTTCTTACTTCTTTCTCTTTGGGGTGCTGACTGGGTTTCCTGAAATGAGGGTTTCTCAATGACTACTGGTTCATTCAGCTTTCTCTTTTTATGACCCTTCTTTCATGTATTAGCCTCTTCTAGATTCATGGATAAGGATTCAATTTCACATTCAAATAACTTCTAAAATATTTTGGACTTTCTATTGAAACCGAATTTCATTCTCCTCAAAGTGTCACCACATAACAAAAAAATGTGAATATACTTATCTTAGAGATGCAAGGGATCTTAAATGATTCTAGGAATCACCTAATGATCTTGGATAGGATTTACAGATACATAATAATTTGACATTTGAGGGTCCCATTTTTGATATTTTCAATAGTCAACAAGATATATTGTACCAAATTTATCATCCTCTTGTTTACGAGAAAATCCAAAACATAGATATCACTTTTCTTCAAGGTGTCCTTATCACCTTATCTCAGAAGGAGAAATTATTGAACCCATAATTTAGGATCCTAAGATTCATAGAGAGGTGGTAGATTTTCAGTGTCTTCACTCCTATCAAACCCAGGATCTCTATAGAATTCTCTTTCTAAAAACATCCTGATTCATCAGGCAATTTATGGTTATGGAAAATAGCATCACTGTCACACGTAATTCCAATGATGTATGCAGCCATACAAAAATAATGGGAATTGGTTTTCCCAAAACTTTTGAAAGAAAACTTATTAATTTCGCCTTCATTGAAAAAAATTATTGTTTCAGAAAACTCAAAATGAAATTGAGGGTAAACCAAATCTGGTCCTTTTGCTTTGGCTATACAGAGATATTCCCAGCCATTCAACATGATATTCTTTGTAATGAGGGAATTATACTTCCCAAATAATTTCGGATCTACTAACCATTGTATGTAGATTTTCAACTCTATGATTTCCTTGGATGAGGACATTTGTTTCTGAGGAGATGCTTCCAAATACATCTGTAGTTAAGAAAACCAAAAATGCGAAATGACCATTTTGAATAGAGGTAGAGCTTCGGCATGAAAACTCTTGAAAACTGATGTGGGATGAGAAATAGGGGTACATTATATAGGTATTTAAGTGATGGTTCATATTCCCAAATTGATTCTAGAGTTGAAAAAAGAACAATTTGATCGGATGATTGAGATCAAAGTTGAAGAAGGATTTGGTAGGTTCTGATCTTTTGAGGTTTTTAAGGTAAAATATTCAGATTTAAGGAATCTTAATATGAAATTATTTTAAAAATAGGATAAAAATACCAAAAAATAAATTCAATTATGAAAATTTATGTAAGGACACATACATTTCATATTTCTTAGATAATGGTCATTAATGAAGAAAATTATTCTTGATGAACTTTATAGTCTAGAATATTTTCTTAAAGACACAAAATTTTGGATTCCAGGATATTGAGTTCCAGAAGAAAAAAAATTACAAAAAATTTGATTATGAAAATTTTGGTTACGGAAAAAAAAATCATGAAAATTATTATTTTGAAAAGTTTTCTTACGAACAATATTTGGTTAACAATTAAATTATATTCCCCCTATGAAAAGGAGTTACTTATTATAAGGGGATATATTTCAACAAAAGATAGTTTTGAATATTACCTTATGGTTATCATTCATAACTTTTTTAAGGTATTCAAATATTTCAGAGGGTAAATATTCTGTAAAAATATCAGCAAGTTGATCTTGTGTACCGATAAATTGAAGAATGATATCTCATTTAAGTGTGTGATCCATAAGAAAGTGATGCCTAATATATATTTGGTTTGCATGGGAGTGATGTGCATGGTTTGTTCTTTGGGAAATGGAACTATTATTATGCCACCATATCTGTGTTTTGGTAAAAATCATGCCATAGTCTGTTAGTGTCTGTTGCAGCCACAACACAGGGGAACAACAACTTCCAGCTGCTACATATTCAGCATCAGTAGTGAAAAGTGCTATTGTGTTTTTTCACATGACCTAGAGACTAAAGAATCTCTTAAGAAATTACATGTTCTGGATGTAATTTTTCTATCCATTCTATATCCACCAAAATCTGCATCTGAAAAACTTTTTAAAACAAAATCATTTCCAGATGTATAGAGAAGTCCTAATTCATGGTTACCTTTAAATAGAAAAAAAATATTTTCACTTCGTTTAAATGAGAATCCTTTGGATTAGATTGATATCTTGATCATAAGCATAAAAAAACATTAGGCATAAATGACTATCTATCCAGTATAGTAAACTGCCAATCATACCTCTAAATGATGTCTGATCTACTAGTTTCCCAGATTCATCAAGATCAAGAGGCTTAAATGTACAAATTAGAGAAGTTATACATTTAGTGTTGTCATATCTATACATTTTATGATCTTCAATATATTTATGTTGGGATATATATGTTCCTTATGGTTTTTGAGAAATATGAAAACCTAGGAAAAATGGTAACTCACCCATCATACTCATTTCAGACTCATATTTCACTATATTTTCAAATGAATTAGTTAAATATTGCTGAGTTGAACCAAATATAAATCAATAAAGCAAAATTTGAATAATAAAAACATTTTTATTCTCTTTCGTTATAAAAATAGTTGGATCAACAGTTCCCTTAACATAATTGTTTTTCTACAAAATCCTATAATTCTATCATACGAGGCTCTAGGTGATTATTAATTCTATATAAAGCATTGGTATGTTTAAAAATGTGTTCAGGTTGTTTTCTATCATCAAAAATAGGAGGTTGTTCATCATAACCTTCTTTTTGAACATATATGTTAAGGGAAGCACAATTTACATCAATTTGAAATTGTTTTAAATTAAAAAATACTGAAAAGGAAACTAGAATCTGAATATATTCTAGTATAGAGACATGAGAATATGATTCTTCATAGTCTATTCATTCATTTTGATTATAGACTTTAACAACTAATCTTACTTTATTTAATACTATGATTCCATTTTCATCACACTTATTTCTGAAGAACCATTTTACTCAAATTATAAAAGTTTCCTTTTTTCCTTTCAACCAAGGTCAAGAATTAGTTCCTTCCAAATTCATTTAGCTCATCTTTCATTGATTTAATCCATTCATCATCACCTAAAGCTTCGTTAGTACTTCTTGGTTCTAATTTGGAAAATAATGCAAGATGTTCTACTTTATTTCTTAGGGAATCTCTTGTCCTTATAGTTTCATTTACATATCCAATGATATTATCACTAAGATGATTCTTAATAAAAAAAAGATTTTGGTTTTGTAAAACCTGTTCATCAACATATGGTAAGAAATATTATGGGGTATATGGTTCATAAATATTTTCGTGAACATTTTCCTTATTAGAAGAATCTTTTATCAAAGGTTGGACATTAGTTTTTGAAAACACATCTGATGATGTAGGTTCGAATTGTTTAAAAACAAAAGGATCGGCTTCATCAAATTTATAATGCACTGTTTCTTCAGGAGTACAAGTGTTTTAATAAAAATATCTATAAACCACAGAAGTGGCGGAGTATCCTATAAAAATTCCTTCATTATACTTGGATGAAAATTTATGTAGGTTATATTTAGTATCCATGATGAATTTTTTTAAGTAATAAAGTCTATGTTTTCTACCATTACATAATTCATTGGGTTTTTTATTTATAAAATGTCTGATTAAAACCTGATTTATAGTATACAAAGCACTAGTAATAGATTCATCCCAAAAATGTTTAGCAATATAATATTCACAAAACGTGGTTCTAGTTATCTCTTGAATAATTCTATTTCTTCTTTCAATAATAGCATTTTGTTGAGGTGTTCTTGGAGCCGAGAAGTTAGGAGTAATGACTTTATTATTAAAAAAAGTTTCAAAATATGAATCTTGAAATTATCCTCCATGATCAGAATGAATAGTAATCAAAGGATGGTTTTTCTAATTTTGGACTTGGGCTCTAAATGTTTTGAAATAAGAAAAATCATTAGATTACTTTTCTAGAAAATAGACTCATATAAATCTACTGTAATCATCATCTATGAAAAATACATAATATTTGCCTCCAATACTTCCATTTTGTGTTGGACCAAAAATACCCATATGTACTAACTATAATGCATAAAAAACTGAGACTTCATTGATTGATTTAAAAATTGATTTAAGTTGCTTTCCATATTGACTTGGATAACAAACTTTTGAAGAATCAAATCTAAGGTCTGGTAAATCCTTAACAATTATTTTCAATGAGTGTTTTCATAGGTTCATATGGTTACAGTGTCTTAACCTTCTATTCCAAAACCAATATTGATCATACAATGCACTAACACAAGGTAGATCATGGATCCAATGGTCTTATAAGTTTAGTGTGTATACATAATCTTTTCTATGGGCTGAAAGATAAAACTATTCCTTGGAATTGTGTACTAGTAATTTATCAATCCTAAAATTCACAAGGTAACCTTCATAACATAATTGAATTATAATAATGGGGTTGTTCTTAAGACACCTAACAAATGAAAAATTTGAAATCAATGTTTTTTCAAGAAGAACAATGTTACATATACCAATAATTTATCCCCGAGAATTATCTCTAAACGTTACTTTTCCTCCTTTCATCTTGATAATGTTTTCAGAGAAGTTTTTTTTAACAGTCATATTCCAGGAACATAAACTATCCATGTACCATGTATTTTTGTTGGTTCTTTCTTTTTTTCATCAGAATAAAAGAGTTAGACTTTCAGAATCCAAACATTCTTGGATATGGATATTTGAAAAAGTAATATTTTAGGAGTCCACATTTTCATATAAAAATACACTTTATGGAAACCTAAAGATTGGGTTTTCTTAAAGAACAATTTTTCTCCCAATATTCACCGCACAACCGTTTGGTACAAAATAAATCACTTTGGGGAACAAAATAATTATTACTAAAAACTATTTTAGAATGAGTATAACCAAATCCATAACTATTCCCTAGACGAAGAATTTGGGAATACATATTGTCAAATTTTTCTTTACCTGAGGTAAAATTTGATAGGAATTTCATTAAAGAATTTATTTATAACAATAGTTTAATAACAATGGTTTATCCTCAAGGTTACTAGTTTTAGAACTAGAGTTATCCTCATAAATTTTTTTCATAGAAATAATATTTTCAAGATCCTAGGAATATTTATCCTTCTCACAATTAACCTCCTTATAGTTTTTAGAAACACTTTCAAAATCCCAAATTTTTAGATCAAAATCCTTAGAATGATCTGATTTTTCTTTGGTTAAAACAGAAATTCTATAATTTTCCTTCCATAACTTGATTTTCATCATAAAATTTTCTTTTTCTAGAAGATTGGAAAAATTATACACTTCTTCATAAGAAGGTAAAAATTTATCTTCATTAGAATAAAAATCTTCATCTGAAGACTTATAACATTTATCATCAGTATAATTTCTATTCAATCATAAATTAGTAATAGATTCTTAATTGTGTACCTTGGCCATTATACAATGATTTTAATTAGGTAGTTTGGCAAGTAGACCAATATTCTTCCCACTTGATGTTCCATACTCTAAAGATTCATCAGATGAGTAACAACCACTAGCACTCCATATGACATTAGCATTCAAAACATTTGAAGCCTTAGTATTGTAATACTTCTTCCAGTTTCTATCAGAATGCTTTCCCTTCCTGTAATTTCTTTTATGAAATAGAAAATCTTGCATAATGTGTCCTGCTCTATTGAATTCACAGAAAGTTACTTCTGAGTCATTCATTTCTTTTCATAATTTCCTCATATATCTACACTTAAAGTTTTTCATTCCCACTATCTTGTTCATTCTTCAAGCAAGATAAGAAAACTCATTTTCATAGTGTTCACTTTCACTAGACTCAGATAGATTAGTGAATTTCTTGGACATAAATCCTGTAACCCTTTCTGGAGTCCTGATTTTAGTAGTTGTAAAGGCTAAACTTCCTTTTTCATTATTCTTATTTTTCATATCAGCTTATCTTTTCAATCTCGTTTCATGTTGATGAAGAGTTCCTAAAAGTTCATCAGGTGTAATATTAGAAAATTTGATGTTCTCATCAAAAGGTCTCATTTTCTATTCCCACTCATTTAGCATAATATCAATTATCTTGTCCACAAGAGCCTCATAATCAAGACCTTTCTCTCCCATGGATTAATTACTATTGAAAATATTCATAAATCATTGTTGAACATTGCAAATAGGTTCTCCATAAATAAATAGAAATCCTCGATATTATACTCTCAACATATCTCTTCTTGTCTCTATCACTTTTAATGTCCCAAATTGAGTTACATCAAGTTTCTTCTAGATTGAGTAGGTATCTTCAAAAGAATATATTAAACTATATATATTCCTGGTCATATAATAAAACAATGTATTGGGAACCATTTAATTTTGTTGATATTCGTATTTTTCATGGTTGGTGATGGTTTTGACTTCCTTGTCAGAAATTTTGTAGTCTCTAGTAAGCATAAAATAACTGTCTACACTATTTTTATTGACAAAGGTATTCATTATATCTCTCTAGTACTCATAATCCTTACTATAAAAAATAGGTGGTCTGGTAGGATTTAAAATTTCAATGGAATAGAAATTCATTCCTACCATTCTATAACACAATGTCTTTCCACAAAACTTGTAATTAGTAAATGTTTATAATCAAAAAAACGTTAAACAAAACATATGCAATAAAAGATAATCATGAAAATTTAGAACAAGGAAAAACATGAGCCAGAAAATGTATTGGTGAGTATAAAGATTTCAGATACCCCCTCTGATACCAATTTTAGGATCGAAATTGAGAATGTAGATGCTCAATTACATGAGGAGTGGGGTAATTTTAATTTTAAAAACATACATTTTTAATATTATGAAAAACAATGTTTAACAGAGTTAAACAAGGTAAATTCACAAAATCTTTTAGTTCTATGAAATAAACTTACTTAGGATTTTGAAATATGAATCTGGAAATGAGACATAAGGAAAATTTTCATAATGGAATATTCTACCTTAAAGCATATAGAATCTAATTTATTAGATTATGCAAAGTACAAGAAAGTATACGATGTTATTCTTACTTCCTTTAACAAAATACATCGGAATTAAAACATGAAACAAAAACAAGTAACAAGTAGAAAATCTTTTAACACAATGAGTAGGGTCTCCAAAAACCTTGGATAAAGGTCCCTTGATTTATACTTTCAATAAATTATATCTTACCCACAACAAAATAAGCCCTTGACAGGAATATCAGAATATGTATTACAATCCCCACAAACCCTCAATCATTAAGGTAGTCAGCACCTCAGTCTTCCTATCCCCAGAAGACCTCAATTGTACTCAGCAATAATTGGAGTCGCATAAAGCATGTTGAACAAGATGTTTAGTACACATAAAGCATGATAGTATTTCTCTCTCTAGAAATGAATTCAAAACATGTAATCTCTTAGTAAATCAACAGTTAATGAGCTCATTCAAATGAGGTCATATTTATAGGCGTAAAACCCCAACGTCTGGGTCCCTCCTCTGACGGCTATATTTTTCCTTGAATCATGGATAAACCAATACATGTGCCACTCAACCAACAGTTAATTTGAAAAATATTGTATGACATTGTTTCATAACAATAAAAAGTGTAAAGAAAACTAAATTACATAACCAAATATATTTTTCAATGTATAAGTAAAAATAGAATTTGGTTTCTAACCAAATAAACATTCAGAATATATCAGATATGGATATTGGATTTAGTTCTTCTAAGAATTCAAAATTTGAATTATATAGACTCCAGGGTCTGAATTTCAAGGAATTCAGAATCTGAATTACGAGGAATTCCTAGTCTGAATTATAAGGAATTCAGGGTCTGAATTATGTTGAATTCAGAGTCGGAATTCTAAGGAATTCAGAGTATGAATTTTAAGGAATTCAGAGTATGAATTTTGAGAATTCAATATCTAAATTTCAGGTAATTTGGAGTCTGAATTTTAGAGAATTTTGAGTATGAATTTTTGGGAATTTAATCTAAAATTCAGAGAATTCAGAGTCTAAATTTTAGTGAATTTTGAGTCCGAATATTAGATAATTGGGAGTCTAAATTTCAGATAATTTAGAGTCTGAATTTTAGATAATATATAGTCTAAATATTAGAGAATTTGGAGTCTCAATTTCATAGAATTCATAATCTGAATATAAAAGAATTCATAGACTGAAAATAGAACACTCCATTTCCAAGGAAATATAATATTCCGATTTTTTACATAAGAATATATATATTAGACTTTGTAAAAAAAGGATTTTGATTTATAGAGGTTATAATATGAAACAATAAAAACAATGGTTATTATAATAATTTCCTAAAAGAAGGGAAATTTTTCTTATGAAAGTTATCCGTATGGAAAAATAAATTGTCATATGATAAAGTGTTTGTGATATTTAAAACCTAGAGGAAAGGAACGTTTATAAGGAAACCATATTGACTCAATAGTTTTTTAGTGTTATGACACATTCATGCCACAGTTGGGTGTAAATGGGATTTTCCTTTGTAAGGTAAATTTTTACTATATTAAGTGGATTTTCATCAAATTTTGAGTTTCATAATAAACCATACCATGTATTCTCTCCACTGGACCCACCTAAGGAAATTTTTTTCTTTTGATAAGTAAGTTTGAAGTGGAATTTTTCAGCATACTTAAGTATATTACCTTGTCATCATAATTTTAATTGGGTAATAGGGTTCATTTCCATTGCTCGCTTACCAAATTAATGGAAGGTAGTAGAGTGAACCTATAATATTAATTATGCATGAATGGATTAAATGCTTTCATGCTACTTGGCCATCTCACACTAAATAAAGGCAAGGCATGGACAAAATAAAAATACTGATTAATCAAGACATGATTAAATTGTTTCAATTATACTTGGCGTATTCACACTAATGAGAGGTAAGTCGTGAAAAAATAAATGAATTGTTGTAATGCTACATGTACTTTTCTCACTCATGAGAGGTAATACATGAACCAATAAATAAATGGTTGTAATGATACATGGCATATTCAAACTAATTAAAGTCAAGGATTAAACTAAATGCAGATATTACATGACTTTCTTATTAAATAGGAATGGTCTGACTCAATCTTGTCTTGGATTTTTATCGGAGAATGCCTTTATCACTCGAGGACCCCATTTTGAATTTAAGGATGAAACTTTCTTTGGATAAACCCACCAAGATCATGATCCTTGTCTTTTCTTGGATTCTTGATATGACATGGTAGGATCCCTTATACATTGTAATAGGATTCCTCAAATACACTCATTGGATCTAGCTTTGACAAGTATGTTTCATGATTAAATACTAGAGAGACCAGTCATTTCTTATCCCCATTTTACGTTGGATGAACTCCTCGGACTCGGTAGTCATATCATTATGGAATGACTTGGAATATTATCCTTTAATTACCCTCTTACCCCATTACTAGACTCTAATACTACTATGTTAGTGACCCATTAGTTCTATGATACATTGGGGCTTTCACTATTTGTACTATCATAAGGTGATGTCAGTGCTGGCTATGGCTAACATGACTTATTAATATAAAATTGTAATTAATTAATAAATAAACTAGTTACATGTTCAGATATCATTTGAGGGATGAAGGTTGTATGTGGGTATTTAGTTACGTTGTACTATTTATGTTACATATGCATGGTTATAGATTGTTTAATTTATATTACATTGTTAGGATTTGGTAAGACATTGGTGGTTCCAGCCTACTGAGATTTATATATCACACCATAATTGGGCCTCCATTTCATTGAGATTCCCGAGTAGACCTTTCATGTTCACATGACTACAGACCATGGTTGTTTTCTATCTGATTCTACTTGGGAGTTATGAGTAAAGGACTGAGCTAGAGCTCAGGATACTCATAGAGATTGCCTGTGGGGCTTGGCTATCTTTTCATTTCTTGTGCTCTATTGAAAAGAATGTTTTTTTATTTACTACCTTATAATATGTATCAATACCATGTTAGGAATTCATCCATTATATAAACATGTGTTGACCACTTTTATTAAATTGAATATATTATTCTCTCACTCCATTATTATTTCTATTTACCACTTCTTCTATTGATTGTTATTAACTCTTTTATACCGCTGCACAAATATACTAACAGGGTATAGTCTCCCCACTAACATATTCTAGGGCCCTCATTGCTAGTTGGTAGCCTCTAGCATAGGAGGAGGTGTGTTTGTGGCCATGTGGTGACTGGCCCAGCCACCGTCTTAGTGGTGAGTCAGGTCAGGATGTTAAAAAGAGGTATATTATGGTTTTTTTCCTTTTGTATTACTATTTCAGGTTGGTAGACGGGATACTAGGAATGCGTTGGTTCTTGTATAATATCTATTCTTTGGACTGATCACCCGACATATGGGAAATGACCCTGTGGCCTTTGGCTGGGATTGATTCTCATGTTCCTTACTATTAAAATTAATACGATTTCACCTAGAGTGATTGTTGTACATTCTACTACTTATGATTTATGTAATTATGAATATTACCCTTGCCCTTTTATGGAAGGTATGAAACATACATGCATCATATTAAGCACATAAAAATTCATATCCTATGCATATATACCATGCCATATAGTCGTATTAGTTTGTTCCTTGCTATGTATGATTAAGTTCCTTATTGATTTTCCATGCTTAGATTTATACTTGTTTATATAATACATTAGCATGCTTTCTGTGCTTAATGCTTTTTATAGCATGCTATTAGGATTAAATTTCCATACTTCTATCATTTCTTCTTGTTTTGCTATGTTAGATGCTAGTATTGACTTGCCAGATTACTTTTATATATGTAAACGGTTGTAGGGGATATGTTATTAGTTATAGTTAAGAAATAATCTAGTTTTTAGTTATAAGGTGTATGCGAGCCTTATAGATGGAAAAATGTACCCAGTGTAATTGAACCATTGTAAAAGGATGCTAAATTCAATTCCTAAATTATGTTGGTTTCTACTGAAGGGATCCAAATTCCAAACTGTAAGGTGTATGGGTGCTTTGTAGGTTGGTAGATAGACACCAATATGAATTGGACCACTATTTTTTATCATGTCAAATTCTAAATTGACATTTTATTCAATTAATGGGAGATAATTGTCAATCCATGAAGTTTAAGGGAACTTTATCAATTTGGAAATAGATACCCATATCAAATTAAAGGGAATGCTGCCTTGTGAAATGCTTATAAATGAAGCGGATATTTACCTTTTATCTGAAAGCAAATAGATAGATTTTAAAATGAAATTGTACCTATGTTAGTTTTATGGGTACTTTTTTAAGATATTATACATTTAGGTATTTTGACATTAAAGATTTTTTAAAACTGTTTTGGGTTGATTTTAGATGAACCTAAGTTGGCTTAAATGGGACCTTGTAGGTATTATTAACTGTTAAAAGGAATTTAGATGCTAAATTTCATATTTATGATGTATGTTAATAAATTTTTAATGTTATAAAATTGAAGTCTTATAGAGAATTATTGTTTTTCCCATGGGGTGGTGGATAAAATTCATGTACCTTGTGTTTTTTATTTGGAAACTAGGTTCTTGATGTTTTTATTAGATCTTTTGATGCTTACAGAATAATTGTGATTAAATATAATGGGAATAAAAATGGACCCTAGAACCTATAGTGATGTCCTATGTTTTAAAAACACTATTGTAAGGGTTGTTTTGAGTTTCTCCATTGAGTTTCCTTGGAATAGAAGTGAAAGAGGTTTATGTAGGCATTCATTTCTTTAGCAATGGATTGATGATCAGCTTTTAAATATAGTGGTTTCTGTTAGAATGACATAGTTTTAGGGTCAGTTCTTAATCTTCATAAGGGGATAACCTATGGTAGGTAGCACCCTTTGAAAAAAAATGCATTATTATTTCCTTTACTTTTCTGATGGTTGATGACATTCGGGTGCCGTTTTCCCTTGTAGGATGTTCCGTTTTCAATGAAACTATTGTAAGGATGGGTGGTCATGTTTTTCTTGACATTATTATGGGTATGAGCATCAGTTAATGCTCATTTTTAGTTGGTTAGACTTTCCATGGGCTTGGATGATTGTTTTTTTGGTCTTCATACCCTTTATTATTCTTTATGATGGATGACTTGGTATGGAATCGTCCAGGAAAAAGTTTGTATGAGGAAATACAAATCGGAAATAATCTTCCTTTTCTATTTTTTATGGTCTTGATTAATCATCAAGTAGAGTGACATGATAATTACATAATCATCTTGTCCCAATGCTCAGGATGGTTATCTAAAGACTGGGGTGTTTTGACATGCTTGTCTCACTATTTGGAACTTCTATTTTTGTTCTCACACTATGATCGTGGCTCGAAGGAGAATCAAATGTTCATTTATGTTTTGATATAATGTGGTTATGAGTGGGTAGTTCTGTTTATTTTGAGACTAGGAAACTCCTAAAGTGGGGGGGAGGGTTTCATGTTCAACATGGTAAATGTATCCTTCCAATTATAAGGAAAAAAAACTAATTAATACCATATGAAAATGGTCGGTCTCACTTGAATGACTTTGACACTTTCAAGTCTTAAATTGTGTCGGTGCTTGTTGGGTATCATTACCATGATCTGTTTTATTTTGTGTGCAACCCAAATGAAAGATCTGTTAGTCTCAGATAAAATTAGATGGATTATCTCAAATGATCACAGAATGCCTCATGTGAAAAAGGCTACTGATAAGCTAATGATGTGTTGGTTGATGAAGCTGAGTTTCCTTCTATGAAAATTATACCAATCGTGGTTCGAGTTTTTTCCCTTCAGGCAATTTGGTTTTTTTGACTAAAAATAATTCCTAATCCTCTTATTTTACTCTTCTTAAGAGATGACCATGTCCCCTATCATGACTTCATCCTATATTCAATAGGAGAGCATCATTCTTACACCGCGCTAAAAACATTATGTTGTTAGGCTTATTGGTTGATCTTTGTTAGTGTTACACTCTGATGTGTGGTCCTTATCAATTCATGGTTTGTCATCAGTGATTCCCCGGTTCACATGATGGAATTACTTGGTTGGTCCTAAGGAATCCAACAGATTCTTTTGAATTTCACCAACAGCCTATGCCGCACATCTTCGAGATAATTTGGATAAGTGGCTCGACTCCTTATCTCTATATTTTGTTCAATGTTTACCATCATAAAGAACCCTTTTATGGAATGTTTCTTGGTAAAGGAAATTGTGGTTTCAAGGTAGATTGTTTCTTCTAAGAAAGATTGTGTGACCAGTTTCTGTTAGGTCTAATAGGATCTGACCATTCCTTCTTAACAAAAACATGACATGATCATCGTAAGAACACTCAGTGTTATGCCTTGTAAGACAATTCTGATGGTGGAATTATCGTGGTTTGGAATTGGACCCTTTATGTTGAGACTTCTTATGGGTATAACCATCTATGAGATGGTTATCAAGATATTATGTGATTTTGTATCTATCATAACAGACTCATGTAATAACCGTTTCGATGGTTATGTTTAAAAGTGAGCATTTTCTCAAGCTCAAAAGGATTAAGTGCAGAATTCTTAGTAAATTCTAGAAGTTACATTGGTCTTTGGAAACACAATCCAAATGATTGATCAAATCATCAGGAACCCTGTATATTTAGGGATGTTTATGTTGCCTTCAATGGCTTCTCGGGGATGAGAAGTTTTTTAGGTGGGTATATTTTAGAACATCATGTTTTTTAGCTGGACTAAAGTACGATTGTTTTTAAAAAATTTAATTTACTCGACTGTTTTTTTAAACTGATCTTTTTCACTTAATGTCGAATTTTGGAACACATAATGATGTTGTTTCATGGCTTGGGTGAAGGCACAAGAGGTTTCCCAAGTGTCCCAAAGAGTTTCATGAGTGCTAGACCCAAAAAACCAACCTTTGAGAAACCTGAAAAGGGTGCACAGTTTTTCAAAAACCTGTGCAGACCATATAAGGTAACCCTCTGGGATACATCAAATAGACAATGGAATGCACATATTCTTCACAAAGTTTCTCCAACCATGTGGGGTTCCCCATTTGTCGAGTAGAAGTTCCATAGTTAGCACAAGATTTTTTAAACGATGTGGCCCAAACCACGTTGTTTACCCAATTTTAAAATTTATTTTATTTTAATTAAAAAAAATTGATTAAATTAATGGATCTTTAATGAGGAAGATATTAATAAAAAAAGTTTAATAATAATAATAATAATATTACTATTACTATGTTTACTAATAATTTTTTTTAATAAAAAATTTATTATTATTATTATAATTAAATGAGTAATATTTTAGATGTAAGGAAAACCAAAGGAGGTAACACACCTCCTCCTCCACCCCTACCAGTAAGGTGTGCTACCCCAGGCGGAGCCCCAGCATGTTGGAGCTCCCCTCCTGCTCTCCCTTCTCCATGGCCAGATCTACCTCCTTGGCTGAAACCCCATGTAGCATGCCTCTCTTGGCCATGTTTTCATGTAGGCAAAGGACCCCCTGTCAGAAACCCTAGGGTGTGTGACCCCCACCCATTGTCCGTCCTTCCACATTGATTTTCTCTTGACTCCTTCACAATTCATGTTTGAATTGAAAATCGATGAACTTCCCACATGTTATCCTTCATCAATGTCTTGATTTTTTTCTCTTTAGGCATCTGGTATGGATTTTTTCGAATCCCTATGGTTGGGATAATGTCCAATTATTGTGTTCTTACATCAATAGGGTATGTGATTGATTTATCGGGACCCATTGGTCAATGTTCCGACATCCAGTTCCATGTGTGAGGCCTATAGATTAATTTCTCTCCACTACCATTGTTTTAGGTAAGGTTATACACATGATGTTTTATTTTACATCATCCAATTTGGGGGTTTTTTTATATGTGAGCCCCTGGTTTTTATTTATAGGTGCGTTGATATTTTCCACACTAATAGTGGGTACATGTTTATTTTTATATTTTTTTTCTATAAAAGGATGAGCATGTGCACACACACATATAAATATATGAAGGTGTGTTAATGCGAGTGTAGACCAGTTGAGATTGGTTTCCACCAATTATGTCTAAGTTCTCGGTATTAATTGGTTCCACCCTGATATAGGGTCCCATTCCAAGTCCTCTAATTTTATAAATTCATTAATTAATTACTTAATTTACTTTTTTAGATTTAAACTATTGAAGTGAAGTTATTATATTTAGTACCTAATAAATATTAATTTATATAGTTTCATGTTTTAAAAGATGAATGGGAATATTGATTAGTTGGTAAACAATAAAATTATTTTATAATAAAAATATTCAAAAAAGGTGTGCTTCCATAAATATTAATGTAGTGATTAGGATTTTATTCTTTCTTGGCTTGTGGTATTGGGTTTTCTTATTGCCTTTATGTTTCATTGAAATATGGTATATTTAGAACATTTCCCTATTTCAGTTATAGAAATAGAGGTTCCATTATAAATTATTAATGGGTCAAGGAAATGCCTAAGTGATTGGACTAGTTTTTATTTCGATTAATCCACATTTTATGTTTTTGTAATTATTGTTTTTTGTTTTGAAAAATTTGGGTCACCGTTTGTGTGTGCATAGGATTGACCTTTTAAGGGTAATATTTTATATATTATGTGGATTGATTTAAAATTGTGAGTTGCATAATGGCCCGTTAATGTATGATCACCACATGACTAACCTAAGGAATGTATTTATATTTGATAACTAATAATGAAATGTAATTGGACAGAATACTTAAGTATATGACCTAGCCCTATTAAATGTAATTGGGTAATAGGTTGTTTGTTCGTAGAACCCCTGCAACATTAATAGAAGGTAGCATAATGTACATTCATTATTAATTTCTTATGAATGTATTAAATGGTTGCATGATAATTTTCCTTGTCTCACTAATAAAATGAAATGCTTGTAAAAAATGGACTTAATGATTAATTATGACTTGATTCAATTATTGAATTGAAATGTGTCTTATTCAAAATAATGAGAGGTATGTATTGAACTAATAAATGAATGGTTGCAATGTTACTTTTTTCACACTAATGGGAGGAATGAATTGAAACAATAAGTGAATGGTTCCAACGTTACATGACCTATTTGCACTATTTAAAGGCAAGGCTTGAACCAAATGAGAATATTACATTACTTCATTATTAAATAAGAATGGTATTACTTGAGGTTGTCTTGGATTCTGATTGGATAATGCCTTGAACACTCAAGGACCCCATTATGAATTTAAGGATCCCGCGTACTTTTGTTGAAACCCACCAATTTCCCGAACCTTGAATTTTCCGTAATGCCAGTTATGACACTGTAGGATCCCATACACATTATAATAGGATTCCTCTAATACACTCATTGGATCCAGAATTAACAAGTAGGTTCCACAATTAAATCCCATCTGTTCGAGTCCTTTCTTATCCATGTTTTACCTTGGTTGAACTCCTTGGACATGGTAGGAATCTCATTATGGAATGTCTTGGACAAAGATCCTTGTAATACACTCTTACCCTTTTCTAGAGTTAGATACTGCTGAGTTAGAGACCATTGGAGTCTTTTCAACTATGGGACATTCAGTATTAATACTATCATGAGGTGATGTTAGTGATGGCTATGCCTAAAATGATTTATTAATATAAAATGGTAATACATAATAAATGATATGGTTACATGTTCAAATATCTGTTGAGGGTGGAAATAGGTACTTCGTTATTTAGTTATGTTTTACTGCTTACTTTATTTATGTGTGTCTGCACATTGTTTCATTTATATTACATTGATGGGATTGGGATAGACACTGGTGGTGTTGGCCTACTATGATTTATATCTCACACCCTACTCAGTACACCATTAAATTGGGGTACCCAAGTATACCTCTCTTGTTCATAGGACTCTAGACCATGGTTGTATGCTATGTGCTTGTACATGGGAGTTTGGAGTCAAGGACTAAGCAAGAGAACACGATGCTTTTGGAGTTCACCTATGGGGATTCACTATATTTTCATTTCATGTACTTTATTGGAAAGAATGTTGTAATATTTATTTTCTTCTAATATTTATCAATACCAGGTCATGAATCATCCATTATAAACTGGAGTTGACCACTTGTATTAATTTGAATATATTATTCTTCCACTTCCTTATTATTTATATTTACTACTTAAAATATTTATTGTTATTTACTCTATTATATCAATGCACATCTCTAATAAGAGTGTATAGTCTCCCCACTATCACCTCATATGACCCACGCGGACAGTCGGCAGCCTCTGGCATATGGGGAGGTTCACTTGTGGCCATGTGGTGAACGGTCCGACCACCATCTTAGTAGTGATATGGGTCGGGACATTACAATTCTACACCCATTAATAAATTTTTTACTCTAAATTTAATCATGATATTGGTAATTAAAGGGTTGAAATTTTATTTTTTTTAGAAAATTGCATTATAAAAAGGGTTAATAAAACAACATGTGGATAATAGATAATTCAAAGTATGATTTTCATTATGAATAAGACATTATTACTTTTCCATGTAGGTTAACATTGGGGGAAAGTGAAGATATATATATATGGAAGAAATGTGAAAACAATTGTAGATAGTTTCAAAGACCATTTATCACATGAAATTGAAGGATCAATAAAATATTACGTACTAAAAAACCATAAATCTATGATTAGTTAAAATAATATTTCACTATTCATATATAAAGGAAATATGATAATATTTTTTATCAAGATCCTTTTACTAATGATGAGGAGTTATTTTAATATCTATGAATATAATGAAATATACATACATGTAATATTTATATTTCATAATCACAATTCCATCCATTGGATGTGCATTGATCAATTTTCAAATCATCATTTACTCAATGAAATAAATATCAAAAATTTAATTTTTTTATTCTTGGAATAATAAAAATAACGTTTAATAGATTGTAAGATCCAAAAAAGAGTAACAAGATATTCCTACCATCCTCAAAAAAACCCCAAGAGGTTGGTAAAAGTATGATAATAACATAAATTTAATATTAATAAATTAATCTCAAAAATTAAACTATTAAACCAATGGTTTTAAATAGATCATTTATTAATTAAATAAACTTGTATACCAAACAACCTTAATAACCTTAATAAGAAATAAGGTCTTACCCTCAAAGGTTATCTCTTACCCTTCATGTTACATCTCCAAAATAATAATATAATTCTCCTGAAATGGTCATTTACAATAAAAACATGTTATACACATCTCAATTGAATAAAATTTTTCTAAAAAATATGATGGAAATCCAAAAAAATTCATCAATCATTAAATCGGTGTGTAACAACTATGATTTTCCATAAAAGTTATTTTTCCCAAAAAATAAAATGATTTTAATATGATAAATCCTCAGGGTTACCAACAACATTAATATTATGTTAAAAATGAAATGAAATTATTCCCCAAAACAACTTTTTTTAACTACAACCCATATTAAATAATAGGGTTATATTATGAAAAATATCTCCTAAAATATTATTAATCATTTTAGACATCCATATCCAAAAACCTCAAAGGTGGGTATTTATTTCTTTAAAATTATGATCAAACATATACATATCAGCCTAATACACTTTATTTAAAAACTAGTCAATTCGTTATTAATATATATTTAGGTTTTTTTTTATGGTTTGAAAAGAGTCTATGAATTTCCAAAAAAACAAGGGGTTTCAAAACAACTGCATATTAAGGATTATTATCATATACCATGTGACACTTGAATAAATATTGATATTACATTTTAGAGTCATTACATGTAGGTATATTTGTTATATAAAAAATTCCACTTGTAGAATCCAGAAATGGATGTAAATTATTGAGAATATCTCTCTCTATACTTTACCAAGATTCCAAGATATTTTTCTATACATAGTTTTATCCTAATAATTATCCCCAGGTTTATCACTAAATATTTATCATCCATGTTTCCAAAGGTTATCTAAACTATTCCTCTGATACCAACTATGGTGACCTAAACCATTTACACATATTATTACACGATCATTAAAATGAACATTAATTAATACAACATAAGGATTGTAAAGTCTTAGCTTATTTATAAGACTATGTCTATGAAACATTAAAGGTATACTATAAACAAAAATATTTATTTTATTATCCATAATGGGATCCTAAATATTTTGAGATTCTAAACTACATGGGATAACATGGGGAATACAAAACGAAAGGGGTAAGATAAAAATGACAGTAAGTGAATAAACATGATAAGGAATGAAATCGTGCAAGTCAATAGTATAACATGATATCATAAAATGGAAGGAATTTGTAATTTCAGGGAAGTAAATAATAAATAAAATGGTATCATATGATCATGACGTCATATGAAATGTGGCAGCAGCAAAAAAACATGACCTAAGAATGAGTCAAGGATAACTGCCTAGACAAAATAACATGAAAGACAATTTCCCATAATTTAATAGGTTAACCACATACCCCATACATGACATATCATGATATTAAAACCTTATCTAAGGAATTGGAGCTCTGTCCAAGTGCGCCCTTTATAAAATATTCATGATCTATGTGTGCCACATACTATAAATCAGTCATAATATATGACATAATAATTACCCATGGAATGAAAATGGGTATAATAATTTCGATTCATATATTATTAAAGGAAATTTCATAATTAATGAATATTATATATGATTATAAATCATGTATTACCCTGTTATATAAATGGATAATAAACTATGAATATATTTGAGTGAAATATATACATAATTTTTAATAAATACATAAAATCAATGGTTTATTTCATTTATGAAAATTACTTTATAAAAATTAATAACATTATTTAGATAAATAAACGTTTCAGTTTTAGTGACATCAAAGGATGTCATCTTAGATGGGAAATTATTTAAAAAGATTACTTTGAACATTTATTTAAGAAAATATCCATTCCATTATAATGACCTAATATAAAATATAAGACATTATTGAATATTAAATAAATAATTTTTTTCAAATAACCTTTGAAACTCATAGAGGAATATTTAGAACAATGAGTTTTCATGATGGATTAAGATTACTATTCATACTGAATTTCCTAAAAACAAATATTCCGTTTTGATTTTAATAAGAAAAGTGAAAATTTATATTGTTTGTAAAATTTTGGGAGAAATCCATGTAAATTTTTTTGTAAATTGTAAATTAAGGGTAAAAATGGATTTAAACAGTCATAGTAAAAAAATTATAATAATTTTCGACAATATGGATTTTGATGAAAAATTAATTTTGACCAAATAGGGAAATAATGATGGATTTTCCTAAAAGAATTGTCAATAATTATTATTACCATAGAGAGCATAATGAAACTATTACTTGAAAGCATCTTGAATAACTAGGGGAGAATAAAATCTAATGTTTTTATTTGGAAATGATCAAATAATTTCCAATAATATATATTCTAGCATAAACAATCCCAATTAAAATGAGATTGAAACATAAACCCTTAACACTTAGATACCATTTGAATTATAAATTATCCTAAATAAAGTAGATTAAATATAACATAAAATATCAAAAATAAGAAAGGATTTAGTATATTTCATTAAAATGTGATTTATATACACCATTTAAAATATAATTGGTGTGTAAAAGAACAATAATCTAAAAGAAGCACGTTTTGAGAAGAACCGTTTACAAAGTTCATATAATTGAAGTGGTAGTTAATAAAAAAAATTATGTATCAAAAATGTAAATAATAAAAATTAAATGTGAAAATAAAATCATAAATCAATAAAATGTAACTCCACACATAATATTAGAATTATATAATCTATGAAGTAGGCATATAATCCAATGAATTTAAATCGATTCATGAAACCCCATAGCACATGCTTACCTTTAGTTGAGAACTCCTTAAACTCATTTATAGTGGATTAATTTTGTTATTGAATTATAGTAGAATAATAATATTATTTATAATATAATAGGTTATCTATTTATGTAATCTTATTACCCATTCGTTTATAATATTACAATATCACAAATTGCTTTGGGTATGAATTTCTATATTTTCTCATGCACATTTCATCATGAATTTTATGAAATATGAACATAGGATATTGTTCCAAAATATAAGGAAGCATAATAATGTTATAAATATAATTTTTTTTATTATATACATATTTATAATCATTCTATAATTTTTAACATAGAGAATGGATCAAATTGCTTTGTGCGACGATAGGTCGTACGTATGCACGAGCCGCATTGTCATTTTATAAACGGGTTAAAGGGTAAAAATATTATTTTTTATTAATTTAATATAATCAATATAATTTCTTATATGTTATATATATTCATTATATTTATCGTTTTTCAACTTCTATTGATAGTGTTATTCAAAAACAAATCATATCGCTTTGTGAGGTGGCAGTCTGACATACACACAAACGACATTATAATTTACATAAGGGATAAGAATGTAAGAAAATATAAGAAATATTTATTTTCAATAATAATTTATATTTCATTAATATCATATATAAACATAAAATTAATCCTTAATACCATCCCTGCAAATCATAAGTGAAAAATGATTCACATCGCTTCGCGAGGAGGTAGTCCAATATACACACGAGCGACATTGTTGTATTAACTACAGATTGAAAAGTAATAATTTATACAATTTATTATAGATCTAGACATATAATAATATAATTAAAATATTATATAGAAATTAAATTCAAAACTATATCTTTTCATGAGATGTGGTGATGGAAAACGAATTAGTCGGATCATGAGGCAGTAGAATACCATACACATGATCAATGATTTTGTTTCCCATTTGAGGGAAGAGATTATTATTGTAGGTCATTTAATTATAATAAAAATAATTATAAATAAAATACTATGGATATTACGTCTACATGGTTTAATACTATTTTAAAGAGGTTGGGGAATAAATAAAATAAAATTCCTAGTTCCAAACATTACCACTTCTCCAGACAACATTTGTTGGTTTGTATGAAATGCCTTATAAGGATCTATTAAAGGCCAAAATATAGACTTTATGATTATGGGAATGAATTTGAGAAGTTATTTTGGTAGTTCATGGTAGAAATAATGGGGTGTGGTAGTGCATAAAAAAGAGGAGTGGGGTGGCCTTTTATAAGCCGGGGAGATTACACACATGGATATTTGGAAAATAAATATTTCCACCCACATTTTTCTCATGAATCAAGGATCTAAAATGGATAATTATATTAATTTAGATGATATAATGTATAAATATGATCATAAAATAGTAATTAGAAAACTTTTGAATCATTTTTCCATAATCATCTGAGGTAACCCCCTATAAACCGATTTTTACCTTAACCATGGTAAATAATTTTTAATGTTTTAAAAATTCATTATTGTAAAAAAAAATTTATACATATAATATATTATAAATTATTATTATTCCAAATATTTAATAAATTTTTCCATATTCATCTCTCATTATATACATAATTTACTATAAAATTAAACACATGAACATGTTGAAAAAATGGTTTTTCAAGAAATGCATTTTTAATGAAAAAATAATCTCATATGTACAATATAATAATTAATCATAATTTTATGAATTTAAATTAATATTTAGAGATATATAATCTATGAATTTAATTTAAAACATTATTTATCCAGGGTTATTTTAATTATTTAAAATGAATAAACATTATACACTTATAAATAGTTTTCTGAATAAAAGTTTTTTAAATCCTAAAAATAAACATAAACTAAAATCTAGTATAAATATGATTTAAAATTAATTAATTGGATATAATATAAATATATTCTAATTATTATAATTTTAAATATAATGAAATATAATAATATGACATAATTTATTATAAATAAAAGACTATTTTATAAAAATTGGTTTTTTTACTATTCATTTAAAAAATAATATGTTATGAAAAATCCAGAAATTTTAGCCTATGTTATCATAGATATGTTTATTTCAAAAATTATTTTAATTTAATAATTTTTTTTTAAATTGGTAAAAACTAAATTTAAATTATCTGCGCAAAGCATGACTAACCCACCTTTTTAAAAAAATTCAATATTTAAAAAATAATTTCTTTTAATTTAAAATAATTTTAATTTTAATTTTACTCATAAGATAACGATTTTATTTATTTTTTAAATGTATAAACCATATAATTTTCATTATTTTTTATTCTTATTAAAACCCATCAAATTAATGTGTTTGTTAAAATGACCATGTTTGAACAATAATATTTCAATAGAGTATCACATTTCGTTTAAACTCTTTGTTGTGTGAATCAAAAGATATTGAAGAAATTAATTTTTTAAATAATTAATGTTGTTTGGAGTGGAACCTCAAGTGGGGGTGAATTGACATCTTACATAAAATTTTTGTTTAAAACATTATGAAAAATATTCCCCAATTTTGAAACAGCACAGTTAATTAAGGAAGTAGAGATATAAATTTTATGTTGGTCAAAAGGTTTCTCAAAGTGTGATTAGTCATTATTTTAATCAGTGTAAAACACCTCTCCATCATTTGAAACAAGTTTACTTAATTAAACTATACATAAACTAACCAAAACTAACAATCATAGTCAATGTTAAAAAAGTTTTCTGTTTTTTGAAATTATGAGTAGAGGAAAATATAATAAAAGTGTATTAAAAAAACATAGAACACAACATAGTTAAACAAGTTGTTCATTCTCAAGATGAGACATAATCCTCTCCACTTCGTGATCAAATGCCACCAAGTAGTTTATGAAAATGATAAAATTAATACCCATCCTATATCGGGCGATAAAATAGTTTCCCCAAACTGTCTAGGGCTCACACCCTGTACCACATTTCTTCTAGCAATAAACACACAACCATGTCACACATGGAGTCTCCCACAGTTCTTCACGGGGAATAAAGTAATAAATGATTGATGAGAGGATTTTCAGTATCCTCTAGTTTAAGTACAAGAGATAGTGTGTGTAACAGTCAAACACACACTTCTCAGAAATGTAAAAAAAATAACACAATAGAGAATATATTATAATATTGAGTTTAGAAAGCTCTATGTGTTTGCAGTTCAACTCTTGAGTCCTTGGAGTGATGAATTTTGGAGTTTGAGTCTTTCTCTAGAAGTTGTCCATAAAACCGAGTGTCACAACTTCAGGGCCAGGCTTCCATGTACTGAGGGGTTCTACTTATTGTGTTAATAGAGAGTTGATGAAGAATAGAAAGCAGACATTAGTTTTCCCCAGATGATCTTTGGGTTACTTTTGGGTTTACAATGTAAGTGATGAATAGTTTTTCTTTGATCTAGCAAGTAAGATCCTTCTCTTGTGTTCCCCTATCTTCACCTCTCGGAAAACTATTCTCTTTTCTTCCTTGGTCTTCTCTTTTTTATTTGAGGTCTAAAAATAGGAATAAGTAAGCCACCCATGGTTCTCCTCAAACATTGTACTGTCCCTAGTTATAGTCCTTTGATATGTCTACAGTCATTGTTAATTAATATCAGAAGCATTAAATTTACTAAGTATGACCATTAGAATAATCTTAAGAATATGAAAAAGAATAGAGTAGAAGAGTGAGCATCAGTAGACTGGTAATGGTAGCCTTCAACAATAGGCTTCTCAAAGGTAGCCTTCAGTATTAACCTTCTCAATGGTAGCCTTCAGCGGTAACATTATCAACAGTATCATTTAGTAGTAACCTTCTCAATGGTAGCCTTCTACGGTAACCTTTCATCGGTGACCATTCTATCGGTGACCTTTCATCAGTGAACTTTCATCACTGACCATTCTATTATTGACCTTCATTGGTGACCTTTCATCGGTGACCTTCATCAGTGACCTTTAATCGGCGACCTTTCATCATTGACCATTCTATCGGTGACCTTCATCATTGACCTTTCATCAGGTACCTTTCATCAGTGACCATACTATCAGTGACCATTACATAGATAAATTTTGCATGGTAATCTTAAGAAAGAGATAAGTAAGATTAAGAGTACATAGTTATTACTTGATAGAAACTATAAATATTAATGAAACATGGTTATCATATAACAGTAACATGATTGTCACAAAAAGGAATCATGATTTAGGACTATCAAAACACAAGAGTCCAACAATCTCCCCCTTTTTGATAATCACAAATTATGTTAGTTGAAATATAGATTTCAGTATTATTGAGTCAGGGTTGAGCCCAATTGCTAATATATTCAGAAGATAGTGTATATATGCAAGGAACTCCAGTCAACTTAAAACTTCTCCCCCTTTGTGATTAACAAAAATAATGGAAAATAAAAAATGACAAAAGATAATTTTATTATGAAATAATATAGAGTAAAATATACAAAAATAGTATAAATATCCCTATCAACTAAGACATCCCACATTCAATCCACATCAGATATGTACAAGGGCGCTTTTTCTTTGGAAGCTGAGGCGTCAGGTCGAGAAGATGGGGGGATAGGACGAGGAATGGTAGTGAGAAGAGTATGAGGATCTGTTACAGAGGCATCAGTAGACCTATTATGTGTAGATCACTTTGGAATCATAGGGGTCAAGATTATGATGGCCTTTGAAGGAGTCATCAACGAGGTAGCACTGGTAGAGATTTAGGCATCTAAGGAAGACAGTAGTTTTAGAGGAACAACTATGGGAGTGCAGTCTACATGGAGGAAGGTTAATAGAAGATTTCTGAAATCCATAATAATGCTTACCACTCTTTCCAAAGATAATATAAATTCATCCTTATTATCCATAAATTTCTCGAAGATAGGAGTCACCTCCCTAATCTTGCTAACTTGATCCTTAAAATCCTGAGTGATAGGTGGTATTCACTAGTTTTCCAACTACGGCATGAAGTGACCATCCATGTGATGGTTAGAATAAACCCTTTTGTAATAGAAATCATATCTTTATTTTTTAGGATTCTTTTCTTGAGAATCCTCCCTTAGATAATCTCCCACAGTCTTATAAATTTCCCTGGTAGTGGAAATGACCTAAGTCATTGACTAAGGATCGGAGGTACTTGCACCAGAGAACTTCTCCACTTCTTATCGGACTACCGATCTGAAAGCTTCTAGATCAATAGAAGGAGATGCTGAAGAAGAAGCAGATGCACATAGAGGTTCAATTGTAAAATCCCTTATCTCTTTAAATGATTTGGTCAGACCATAGATCAACCTCTTCACATCATTATCCTAGCCACTCACCTGTGTCTCCATAGACTTCTTAATGTCCTAAAACATAGTGACCATTTGATGGACCAAAATTTTAACATATTTAAGGACTCTGTCCACTTGAACTATTGAATTCATATAGGAGTCTAAACTGGAAATTGATTGTTTCACGGATTTCATAGACTCTGCCAAGGTTCTGACCTGATTCTGAAAATCCTTCACTTCATGTAGCAAATATGAGTGAGAGGTATAAATCACACATTCTAAGGAAGATGCCATCACTTCTTGATTTAGCTCCATTTTTCTCTCAATCTCAACAAATCTCACATCAATGTGTCTCTTCAAATCTGATTTTTATGATTCATAATCATACTTCTTTGCATAGTCTTGAGGTAGGAGCACTATTGGTTGTACAATATTAGTTTATAAAATAGAAGTAATTGGAGGAGTTCTGTTAGGATTTCCATCATCAGAGTCTCCATAGTAAAATCCCAAGACCACAAATCTAAGATCTTTGACAAATCTTCTATTACATGAGAAACAACAGTAGAACCTATGGAAATAGGTTCCTCCCCCTCACGTGGAGCATTATTTTGATCCATTACATCAATCACTACTATTCCTTTTTGATCAACTACATCAACAGGACAGTCAATTACCACTTCTTCTACAGAATCATCAACTACTTCCATTTCAATACCAACTTCAACAGAATCAGAAACCTCTTCATCTACACATTCTACCATTTCTGTATATCCTAACAGAAGACTGAGACATAGAAATTCATCTTTAATTTCATCAGTTGCTGTCTCAAAATCATCATGACAAGATTCAGTTTCATCTTCCTCTGCTGAGGTCTCTCTAGTGTCTCTTAATACATTTTCTTCCACTTATTCATCATATATTTCCTCATCATCACTATCCCTAAGTATTGTCTCCCTTCTAGGAAACCTTTTTGGTTGGTTAGGCTTACTAAAAGATACAATATTGGAACGAGTACTTAAGGGAATTTCAGGATAACTCCAGTCATCTATAGAAGAATCCTCTATTACTTGCAGAACAAAAACCTCCTCTTCTTCATCTAAGTACACTGGATCCACTTCATCAGGCATTAGACCAGGGTCTCTCTTATTAATTGGCCTAGTAGGATGGTTGGCAGGGTTGAATTAATTATATTTCTTCACCTCATCCTTCACCAATTTTCTTTGCCAGGGGATCCAGTTGATTTTCATAAACTTGCAATTCATCATGGTAATGCAGAAGTTTTCTCATACAACTATTGTTTCCAACTTATTTCTAGAAACACATTTTACTTTCAACATCAAGGATATCAATATGGCATGAAACAAAGAATTGGACTTAGAACTGGGATTTTTCATTTCCTATAAGTGAATCATCAGCATCCTACAAAGATTTATCTTCTATACATTCTTCAACAGATACAAAAAGTAATATTTCCTGATATTTTATGGTAGCAACGTCCCCTCTCCTTGGACTCAAAACATGTTGAAAAATTTTTAATAGATACATATCTTCTTCATCCATTTCAGAAGCAATAACTTTTTTCTGGATCCCATTTTCTGTTAGTTCAGTCAAAGCATCTTCATCATAAAAGAAATAACTAGTGCGAGGTATGACTACTAAGTAGTAATAAAAAATCCCTTCATGTGGGAATCTCAAAAATTCATCCCATTAAATATAAGAGAATCTCACACATAATCCAGTAATCTTTGATGAAATTTGGTTCTCATCCTCAAACTACTCTAATTTCATATATTCATAAAATTCATTCACTAGTTTCAGGTAATAAGTTCCATTGTTATTTGCAAATAATTCTACCCAATCCCGAGCTACAAGTACCTATAGCACTAGAGAATTTCTTGAAAAAATCCACTCAGAGCATAATTCCTTCCCAACCATGATTTCCATCTTTGAAAAAGGTGTATTGGTTATCTTTTCCACAACCCTTCTTCCACTACTAGAACCAACTCGAGGTCTATTAGGATTCGGTGCATCTCCTTCATCACTAACCATTAGCCTCTTCAATATTTCCATGAAATCTAAAGCGATTTGAGGGATTTAGTAGATAGTTAGGTTCTAAGGATTAGGAGAAATAGCTTTGGGAGAGGATTGAAGTTGATCAAAATGTGGTTTTTACTTTGTTTTTATCATTTAGGGATAAAAAAATCATGTTAATGAAATTTTTAATACTTAAAAGCGTTTCAGATTCTCACAGAAAAACGCAAAGTCCCAAAAAAATTCAACTATCGGTAAGGTTCCAAATGTGAGGTCACAATGGTGAAGTCCCAATCATGAGGTTCATAATGGTGAGGTCTTAATGGTGAGGTTCCAATGGTGAGGTCCCTAATGGTGACATTCGAACGGTGAGGTCCATAACTCTAAGGTTCCAAGGGTGAGGTCCCTAACAGTGAGGTTCCAATGGTGAGGTCCCTAATGGTGAGGTTCCAATGTTAATAGTTTATCATACCTAACTCATGTTTGATGTAATTTAACGTCTCAAGACTCAAAGGATTTGTGAATATATCATCCAATTGGTGTTCAGTGCCAACGAATTCAAGAGTGATGTAACCACTTTGATATTGATCTCTCATGAAATGATGTCTCACATCAATGTGCTTTGTCCTAGAATGAGATACTTGATTTATAGATATGTTTATAGAAAATATATTATCACAGTCTATAGAGAAATGTTTGAATTGAAATAAATAGTCTATTAAAGTGTGTTTCATCCATAGAATTTGAGCAAAAAACTACCAGAAGATTTATATTCAGCATCGGTTGTAGATAATAGAGTAGAATTCTGTTTCTTACAACATTATGATACAAGTGACTTACCCAAAATGAGACATGTTCTAGAGGTTCTCTTTTTATAAATCTTGGAACCAGCAAAGTTAGCAACTAAATAACTTATTAAATAAAATAATTTCCTTCTTAGATAAAATAGTCTTAAGTTTGTAGCATACTTGAAAGATTTAAAAATCCTTTTAATATAAGTTAAATGAGACTCATTGGGATTTCTTGAAAATGATCACACATGCATACACTGAACATAATATCAGGCCGACTACCAGTAAGGTAGATAAGAATCCCAATCATACCTCTATAATTGGTTTGATCCACTGATTTACCAGTATCATCAGCATCTATCTTACAAGTGGTACTCATAGGTGTATCACTACATTTATTACTATCAAAGAAAAAACATTTCAAAAGATCCTTAGTATACTTACTTTTATTTAAAATAATACCATTTTTTATTTTAAAGAGTTTTAAATCTGAGGAAAAATTTATGTTCCCCCATTAAACACATTTCAAATTCATCTTGCATCACTTTTGAGAAATCAATATTTAATGAATTTTTAGAGGATCAAAAAATAATTTCCTCTAAATAAATTTGTACTATTAAAACATATTTTGAAATAATTTTAATATAATGATTTGGATCAACTATACCATAAGTAAAACCTTTTGAAATATTAAATGAACTAAATATATCATACATTGCTCTTGGAGCTTGTTTTAAACCATATAGATCATTATAATGTTAAAAAAGTGATATGAAAATGGGGATTTGTAAAACTAGGGGGTTGTTCATCAAATACATCCTCAACTATATAGCCATTTATAAATTTACTTTTGACATCCATTTGATAAATATTGAAATTTAGATAAGTTTTATAAGCATGAAGTATTCTAATGGATTTTAGTCTAGCTACTGGTGCAATGGTTTCCTCAAATACAATTCCTTCTTCTTTACTATATCCTTGTGCAACTAGTCTAGCCTTGTTTCTATCTATGTTTCCAGATTCATCAACATTAATTCTATACACCCATTTAGTGCCTATGGTCAAAGTGTCTTTATGTGTTTTTACTAATTAATTGACCTTGTTTATTTTAAACTGATTTAATTCTTCTTGCTAATCTATCATCAAAAATACATCATTGATTGCATCATTAATGTTTTTGGGTTCAAGCTATGAAAGAAATGATTGATGTTCAACATGGTTTCTCAGAGAATATATAGTTTGTTTTCCTCTATTTAGATTACCTACTGAAACATCTAATGATGATTCTGGAGAGCCCTAATACCTCTAGAAATAGTTGTACTAGACTCTTCGTGGTTGCCTATAGGTTCAGATTCACCATGCTTTGAATCTGAAAAATTTACAAAACTAGTTGTCGTCACTATGGGTTCACTGTCTTTATCATTATGGTCCAGAATTGAAATATCTTCCTCAAGATGTAAAATAGAGGTTTTGGGTACATGTGGACCAGTTTCATCAAATTTGACATGAACTGATTCTTCCACTGATTTGGTTCTCTTATTGAATACCCTATAAGATTTACTAGAGATTGATTAACCTAGGAAAATTTGTTCATCACTTATAGAGGAAAACATGTAAATATTATACTTAGTGTTAAAAATAAATACTTTTCTACCAAATACACTAAATTAAATAACCTTATACTTCCAATTATTCCATATCCCATAAGGGATTTTCATAAGAAAATGACTAATTAAGACTCTATTGATGATGTAACAAGCTGTATTAATACCTTCAACCCAAAAATAGATAGGCAGATTATACTCATTTAGTATCGTCCATGAAATCTCTTGAAGTGTCATATTTCTTCATTCCATAACACCATTTTTTCGAGGAGTTCTTGGAGCGAAGAAATTGTGATTATAACAATTTTGTGAGAAAATCGATTCAAACTCTTGATTTTCAAACTCATGACCATGATCACTTCTCAAGGTCTTAATTCTAAGTCCACTAAGATTTTCTACAGACATGGAATATTTAATTATCAATGACCATGCTTCACTTTTGTGAGTAAGAAATTATTCCCAAGTGTATCTAGAAAATCGACTACAAGGATATATACATAGTGCTTCCCATTTAAACTTGAAACTCTACATGGTCTAAACAAATCCATGTGAACCAACTTAAGTGGTTGAGAAATGGAAACTTCTTTCTTTTGTTTGAAAGATAGTTTTTGTTGTTTTAATTTTTGACATGGATTACAAACTTTTTCATGTGGGAATTCCAATTTAGGTAACTCTCTAACAAAACCTTTCCTAGTTAGTTTTCTATGTGAGTGCACATTGAAGTGTCTTAATTTTTTGTTCCATAACCAAGATTCTTTATCGAAATCATTTAAAAAAGAAAAAAATTTCTTAGAAAAAAAATTTAAATCAACAACATATACATTTTCATTTCTAAGAGTAGTAAATATTAAATCATTTCTAGAATTAAAAACATTGCATGCATAATTTTCAAACATAAAATTGAAAACATCATCACAAAATGGATAGATACTAATAAGACTATATTTTAACTCAACAAAAAAGTAATTTTGAAATTAATATAGTATTAGGGTTTCCAATTTGGCCAAATCTGACGATCTTCCCTTTAAAATTATCACGGAATGTGAAATGTCCACCATCAACATTAATTAGGCTCTTGAAGAATGAATAGTGTCCAATCATATGTCTTGAATATACATTATCCATGTACCATATTGTTTTACAAGATCTCCTTAGAAAATTTTCCTAACAAATAGATTAAGCATAGGATAAGTTTGGTACCCAGATTTTCATGGGTCTAGAGAGGTAAGTAAGTAATGATTTGGGACCCCATACATTTATCACATGTTTTCTATAATCAACAGATATGTTTGGGTACATTAATAATTTGTTAGTTCCTTTAGAAAATTGTTTTTCAAATGATGTTCTAGAATATAAACTAGAAGAGAACTGTTTAGATTTTGGAAAAAAATTATTTTTAACAATCCTTCTCTATCCTGGTTGATATCCTAGACATGTTGTATATTTTGGAGAAATATTATTCCCTAGAAACTGATTCAAGGTATCTCTTTCTACAGTATACTTTTCAAGATCCCTTTTTAATTTCTCATTTGATAATTTCGGTTCAGTATTTTATTTTAATAGTTGTGCACATTTTTTTCCAACATCCAGATCTGGCATATAACTAACATTTAAAGCATATTGTCATTTCAATAATTCATATTTATCCTTGAGGTTATTAAAGGTGTTCTCAAGAATTCCACAATAATTAAATAGTTCATCCTTAGTCATATTATCATCATTATTTGATTCACATTCATTCCCAGAATAATAAACCTTGGGTATAGGGGAATTTAGTATTAACTCAAATATTTCTGTCAAGAAACATAGGTTTTCATTTTTGTTCTTTCCAATATCAGAAGTGTCAGATCCAGTGGATCTATCTTCTAAAGCACTCCAAGTTTCTTTCATAACCTTTTATATCCTTTGCCCTTATCTTAATATTTCTTCTTAAATTTCTTCTTGGCGTGATAAATCATCACATGGCCATTTCATTTACACTAATAGAAGACTATATCATTTGTGTTTTCATTCCATTTTATGTCTTTTTTCCACAATCCTTTACTATCATACCTTCTTTAATAGTTTGATTTTCTGAATAACATATTCTCATGGTAGAACTTCATTAATCTCCTAAAAAGATGATCCATCTCATCATCACTGTCAAAAGCTGAGTCTTCCCTGGTAGAAGTGTCTACAAGAACTTGAACTTTTTCATTATCTTTTCACTTTGAGGTAGTAGTCTTGAATGCTACATATTTCTTTCTTGGTTCTTCATCTACTTCTTGATTTACTTTAAGCTCTTATTCATACATCATATGTTTTCCAATTAGTTCCATCACTGGTATTTTTCCTATGTCAGAGGATTCTCGGATAGAAACAGAAGTTCCTCTCCATGTGTCAGGTAGGCATCGAAGCAACCTCATAATCTAAATCTTGTTGACCACTGGTTTCCCTAGCAGACTCATGTTATTTACTATTTCATTGAACTTGAGATACATTTCAATTATAAGTTCATTAGGATTTATTTTAAAATTATCATATTTAATAATATAAGTATTTAATATCATTTCTTTAACATAGTTTGTTCCCTCATGAGAAACAGCCAAAGTATCCAAAATTTCATATGAATTTTTACAGGCAGATATTCTATTGAATTCTTCATCATCGAGAGAACAGCACAATGCATTGATTACTTTACAGTTATTGTTATATGTAGCATTAGTCAACTGAGATCATGTGTCCCTAGCAGTAAGAGGCAATGCATGTTGTTCTTCAATTGTGTCCCAGATTTCAAGACCCATGCTTTCTAGATAAATTTTCATTTTTAATTTCCATTGATCATAGTTATTAACATTACAGAAAGGTGTACTATTAGTAGCAGCACCCTCAAATCTGTAATACATTATTAATTTGAATTTTAATGAACTGAAAATTTAGATATGAAAAAAAATTATGATCTTTAAGATACATCTAAAGTCACAGTTGAAAAGAATTTGAAAATTTGCACAACAGTTAAGATTGTAGAAATAAATATTTCCTCTACTAACAAATTTAGGTCAGAGTGGAATCTCAAGTGGGGGTGAACTGAGTCCTTAATTAAAATTTCTATTAAAAACTATATGATCAAGATCCCCCAATTTTGATACAGACCAATCAATTATGGAAGTAGAGATATAACTGTTTAGTGGGTCAATAGGTTTTTTAATATGTGATTAGTCCTCAGTTGAATCAGTGTAAAAAACCTCTTCCAATTTTTGAAACAGGTTTACTGGATTTAAAACATGCACACACTAACTATAACTAAATATCGGATTCAATGTAAATAATAGTTTTCTTTTTTTGAAATTATGAGGAGTGGAAAATTGAAAAATATAGTATTACAAAAACATTGAACACATCAGAGTTAAACAAGATGTTTAGTCTCACGCCCAGACTTAATCCTCTCCACTTGGTGATCACCTACCACAAAAAAAATTTATTTAAATGATAAAAATTATACATAGCCTGTATTAGGCTTTACAATAGTTTTCACAAACTGTCCAGGGCTCACACCCACTACTATAGTTATTCGTGGGATAAATACACAACCAAGACACACACATCCTATTCCAAAGTTCTTCATGGTGAGGAAAGTAATAATGGTTTGATGTGAGTGCGTAATAGACAAACACACATTTCTTAGAAATGGAAAATAAAATAACACAATAGAGAAAATATTATAAGATTAGTTTATAAATTCATATGTGTTTTTAGTTTAGCTATTGACTCCTTGGATTAATGAAATTTGGAGTTCGAGTCTTTCTCTGGACGTTGTCCTCAAAACAGAGTGTCGCAACTCCAAGGTCTATCTTTATTGTACAAAGGGGTTCAAATTTTTATGTTAATAGATAATTAATGAAGCACATAATGCAGATATGAATATGTCCCAATGATCTTTGTGATTCTTTTGGGACCATAATGTAAGTGTTGAATGGTTCATATTTGATCTAGCTAGTTATCTCCTTCTCATGCATTCCTCTATCTTCACCTCTTCGCACACTCTTCTCATTTCTTACTTGGTCTTCTCTTTTATATTTGAGGTCCAAAAATAGAAATAAGATAAACATGTGTGGCCCTTTTCATACTTCATATTTTCCCCAGATATGATATCTCAATGTGTCTACAATCATCATTAATTAATGTTGGAAGCATTAAATTTACCAAATATGACATTTAGGATAATCGTAACAACTTGACAAATTATGGAGTAGTTGAGTGAGCATCTGTAGATAAGTAATAGTAGCCTTCATTGGTATCCTTCTCAATGGTTCCCTTCAGCGGTAACTTTCTCAATAGTATCCTTTAGTGGTAACCTTATCAATGGAAGCCTTTAGGGGGAACCTTCCCAATTGTAGCATTCAGTGGTAACCTTTCATCAGTGACCTTTCTATCGGTGACCTTAATTGGGGACCTTTCATCGGTGACCATTCATCGATGACCCTTCATCGGTTACCTTTCTATTGGTGACCTTCATCTGTGACCTTCATTAGTGACCTTCATCAGTGACCTTTCATTGATGACCTTTCTATCAGTGACCTTCATTGGTGACCATTCATCGGTGACATTTCCTCGGTGACCTTTCAATCGGTGACCTTCATCGGTGACCTTTCTATTTGTGTCTTTCATTGGCGATATGTCATCGGTGACCTTTCATTGGTGAATACTCTATCTGTGACTTTTACCTACATAAATTTTTCACTGTAAGTTAAATCAAGAGAGTATGGAGATTTAGAGTACATAGTTATTACTTGATAGAAACTAAGAATATTAATGAAACATGATTATCATATAATAGAAACATGACTATCATAAAAATGAAATATGAGTTGGGATTATCAAAACAGGTATGTCCAATAAGTAAATATATCTTAAAGTACTAGGGTGTTATATTCTCGTCTATTTTTGGTGTTGTGTATCATATAAACAATCCAACATGATTTTAATATTTTAAAATCTTTGGGTGGTACAACCATGCTACCCAATTTCTTCTTGTTTAATTTGACCCATAGGCCTGAGCACATGTGATGTGGTGTATCGTTAAGATATACCATTGGTTATATTTTTATTAGATTATAATATTGTATTTATTCAACTATGTTTTATTCATACCATCATTTTTGTTACATTTGATATTTAGTGTTCTTTAGTAAATGCAAAGTTATTTAAAATGGATTTCTAATATTTTATTCTAGGATTATAGGTGGTGTTTTCATTAAAAAAAAGTGTTATATAAAACACTTTTAAAAACATGAAATGGTGAATTGAAATGTTAAATATATTCTGTAGATTTACACTATTATACTACTTATCTTTTACATGAGCATCGCATGAATCCATTCTATATATGTATGTTTGATTATGTATAATGTAGGTAAAGGTAAAGGAGACACATGTCATGGAGGGGATTCTTGGTTTCACTTCATCATTCATAATTGTTTTGGTTATGTCCATAAGACATGCATATTTGGCTCATATGGAGCATTTTTGTGATTCTCAATTTTGTATTTTGAGATATTGATAATCATTATATTTTAGGACCAACTTTATTTTAGGAATTATATTTATATGATGTTGTATCACAATAATTTTAGTTTATAAGGACATGTTGGATGATTTTTTATTATTTATGTTATCTTGTAAAGTATTTGTTTGGGGATTAGTTTTTTATTTTATTTTTTATGTACCTAGATGCACATGTTATGGATTCCTCCTGTCGTATTTACTGGTCGTGTTCATTATGTGGTTTATTTTTTATAGTAGAAATCATTCCCAATGGTTTTATTTGATACCATCAGCACTAATTTCCAATCAATTTAAATTATGAAAGAAAATAGATTATTTTTTATGAAGGATCCATGTAATTTTGTTGGGAAGCATGATCTTATTAATATATTTTTTCCCTATTCTACTTTTTCTCTACAATCATTACTTAAAAAAATACATGAATAAGCTCTTTGATGGCTTACTATCACTGAGAAAGTCTTCGTTTTTCCTTATATATGAGGATAAAATTTAGATAAGGAAAAATGTTTTCATCTTACCACATATTGGAGGTTTTTCTAATTGTGAAAATGTTATATGCATCATCTCATAGTTTTCAAGAATTTTATTTCATGATAGGACCTCCAAAAGATCCTTACTAATACAACAGAGGAGAAAAGTATAATGATGATTCTTTTACCCACACTATTTTGTGTATATGGGGATAATTTTATTTAATGAATCACTAAAATAATTTAATTATATTTGGTCGAGAATTCTGAAGGAATGATTACTTCTTGTAAGACTTTGGACTCCACACTGTAGAAAGTAAATCAAGGTATATTTTCTGGTATTGTGTGTCAAGAATGAAGATATTTTATATCTACTCATCATTTGATATGTGATGAATTAGATAGTTCTTAAAAGTTCTGTACAAATTATGGAAGAGTTGAGCTATATGAACCTCCAAAAAATAATTGGGTATGATAAATTTATGGGTTTATAATCGTTAATATACAATTAATATCCCATAAACTGTTAAATCCTTCTACATATGATTCATATCGATCTATCCATTGGTTGATTGTTTTTTCAAATGGTCTAATCACAATATTCATTCCTCTTTTTATTTTTAATAGGATATATTTTTTTCTCACCCAAGAGTTTTTCTTTCTTGAGGTGTGACACCATGACTCTAATAACCAAAGTAGGTGTTTACATTATTACATTAGTAGAAGGTACAAAAGGTAACACCATGAAAGATCAATCAGTTTGTCAGTTTTTTAAAACATGATATAGACTTAATTCTATAATTATATTGTAAATATAAAAACATCACATAAAAAACATTATTTAACCCTTTAAATTAATCATAATAAATTTATTTATATCCTTGGGAAAGTAAAAGAAATAACAGGTGATCTCAAATGCTCACTAAGGGTTACGTACAATCGATGCTATCATGAATAAATAAGGTATAGTCAATATGGTAGAGTAAATAATCAAAACACATTACATTCAATCAATAATGTCAGTTTAATGATAATTCATGGCTATTAATAACATACAAATAAAATGAATAATGGAATCTAAATACTTAATTAAGGAAATTAATATGTCCAAAATTTCCTAGAATTTCAATCAATGCCATGACCATGTAAACATGAACTTTAACGTCAAGGCCTCTTAACCAAGAAATAATTCATAATAAATTAGTAGGTGTAAAAAATGACCATATAATATGCAATACCGACTATTTTGACTCATAATACCTATTGGTGAATTGAAGGGATATTTATTACCTAGACCCACACATCACTTGTATGTCTCATTCATTACTCATATTTTGTATGATCAATATAATTGATTTTAAAAAATCCTTATAAGTCAATAATTATTGGTATTGAATCAATAATATAAAACATCAATATTTCTAATGTAAATGAAATAGCATACTCAATAAGATTCCATAATCAGAAAAAATATATAGAAGTTGTCTATATTGAAACATCATTAACGTAATAGAAATGGATCTACATTTATTCTTGATATCAAAAATATGTACATGAAGGGAAAAAATAATTTCCAATGAACAATGGAAAGTGATATAGATCATGATTATTAGAATTTTAATGATCTCAATATAATGTATAATCAATTATCAATAATGGATTATATAATTCCATTTATTCATAAAAATTAATGGTTTTTGGGTAATCTATAACCTTCAATAAATAAAATAGATGCAATACATTTAAACAACATTAGTTAAAATTCTTTTTGAATGATGTTATAAATCACATTTCAAAATTCCTTAGCTTATTTAAAAAACCCATTTTCTTTTGATATCATTTTAAATTAAAATTCTCAAAATATAGAGAACAATATTTTATTTAAAAATAAACATGTAAACATATAACATAATATTCAAATCATATACTAGTAAAGTGACGTTAAAAGTTCTCTATGTGGGAAATGTTAAAACATTGATTATGTTCAAAGTTTTGGTAAAAACTACCCCATTTAAAAAATAATAAAAAATTATTCTTTTTGAACCTTTTAATAGAAACTAAAAAATAGGTAAAAAAGAGTTTAATAAATTCTTTTAGAATAGTAAAAACATTCCTGAAAATATTTTAAAACAATATTGGCATGGAAGACAATGAGTTGGAAGTAATACATTGAAGAACATTTTTAAAATAAATTACATTTCTACTAACTTACTTGTTGGTTCCTGACACCATAAGGAAATAAATTAAATATAAATATTTAAACTCCAAAATAATAAAATTAATAAAAATATATGGTTCTAATATATTAGGATGATATAATTTACCAATGGAAATCTAAACATAAACAATCCTTAAATAAAATGATATTTTAACATAAATCTCTTACATTGGGTATCCAGTCGGTCATAAACACTGGATCCTAAAATATAATGAATTTAAATTTATTAAATACATTGTTAAGAACCTTTTTCATCTTTATTATACTTTTAAGGGTTTTAATAATTATTTTTAATATTTTAATTGAATCATTCGTTCTTACATCGACCACATTAAGGTTATATTGTAAATTTATCCAAAAATACATTGGTATATTTTCATGGTTAATGGTGTTGTGAAATAGTTTCATAATCTATAAAATGATTGAAATATCATGAATATAATTTGTAGTTATTATATAAAATTTTATAATCATCTATACTTTGTGGGAATAGAAGAAAAAATCACATCACTTCATAGAGGTTGTAATCCACACGCACGCACAAGCGACATTAAATTTTTATAACTGGTTGAAGGGAAAGAAGGTAAATTATATTTTATATTTATGTAATAAAAATAAGTTAATAAATATAATATATATTTAATTAATTCCATCTTTATAAAAATCAAATTAAAATGGTGAAAAAAATTAATTAAAACACTACATCGAGATGGTATCCTTTACATACGCATAAGTGATGTTTTCTTTTTCCATATGATAGAAGGGAAATTGAAATTTTTTATCATAAAAAAAATATAAATAGATTCTTTATATTGGAATAGTATTTTATGATGGATAAATAATATTTTATGTATGAAGAAGAATAGATTAACATTGAAAAAGATGGGTAAGAAGATTACCTCTTCTTCAAGAGTCCTCTTTTATATTACACCGTAATCCTTCGTAGAATACTCATAGGTTATATAGAAAAGTTCTTGAATAATGGGAAAAATACAATGAATGTTTTGGGTGAGAATTTTTTTGATATATAAGGCTCAAATTTTTTAATATGGTAGGAGTATAGTTTCCCTTTTATATGTGATGAGAGAGACACAAATGGAATTACATAAAAAAAATTATAAAATGAATTCATTTTCATATAAATCTGGTTATAAATTATATGATTTTCAAATATGGTAGGGTTGAGTCCAAAATACAACCCAAAAATTAGTTTTAACCAAGTGTTTTGTGTTATCATGAATTCTTATCCATTTTATTTTGTCACTTTTAACCCAATTTAAACTCAACAAAGGTGATAGATATCTACTATAATTACTATTCAATATGACCAACAATTAAGTGAACCATATTACATAAAGTAACTTATTATGATTCAAAATATAGAATCAATTTTACATGATTTTTCTCCAATAAGTGGAATGAATTTATTTTAATAAAAGTTAATAAAACACAACGAAACCCAAATTTTGAGAAATTTTTTTTAAGCATATAAATGATTTTATAGAAAAATAAAGTATAATATTGTTTAAGATGTGATTAATTTGATTCTTTTAAATAATAGGAGTCTTATTTTTCTTTTCAAACTAATCAAAATCGAACGGTTTGTTTTAAATAAATGATTCAAATAACAGATCTAAAAAATATTAAATTTGAAAAACAAATTACATAGATTTCCAAAATTTAAAGCATATGTTATTAAGTTAAAAATTCTATTCTAATAAGAATTTTATTAATTAATTTATATATATATTGTTTATAAAAAATGGTTCATAAACTTTCACGTTATTCTAATATAATTATAATTTTTGTAAAAAAATAGTTATGTAATGTCTATATTTTTTACTATTCACATTAAAATGAATTATTTATGATAAATAAAAAAATATTCTAAGAAAATATTTAAATTATTAATTAAAAATAAAGATAATTTATTCAAATTAAATTTTTAAAATTTTATAATTTAGGTTTTAATAACATTCTAGAATAAAGCTATCTCTGTTATTTTATTAACTCTTTTGAAAGAAAATATTACATATCATAATTGAATCTCAGGTGTAACATTATTAAATTATTCAAAAATTTCATCCTTGAAATTTATATAATTTCATATCATGAAAAAATGTTAGTATTTATTCATAATAACTTCCTTTAGTTCCCACATTTCCTCTTCAGTATTTTTATTTCTCCAATGTACCTTCAAAAATTGATTCTTCTAATTCTACAAAAAATTTATTTTAGTTTCATGAAACTAGATCATCTCATTAGGTTCCCATTATACTTCACCATAGGTGATAACATGCATTGTATTTTTCATATACAGTCTCAATAAAGAGATATGTAACACATCATGAACATTAGAGGGACTAGGTGGAATTTCCAAATGGTAAGACAAAACTATTATTTTTTGAAAAATTTTAGAAATCCTAGTGTACCTGGGAATAATATCCCACTCATTATAAACATTATAACACCATTCCCTAGAGATTCATTTAAAAACACAATTCCTTTCTTTATATTCCAAATATTTCCTTTGGTTATCTATATAACACTTTTTCTTACTTTTAGCTACCTTGATATGCCTATGAATAGTGTTCACTTTTTCTATTATCTCCATAACATGTTTTGTGACTAAAATATTCCTTTCACTAACTTAATCCAAAAATTTAAGAGTATGATATTGATCCCATACAATGATTCTTATGGTGGCATTTGAAATTACAAATTTAACATGTTATTATATGAAAATTCAACTAAAGATAAATAATGATCCCACGTACACGTAAAGTCAATTGAGAATGGACTGAACATGAATTATAATTTCTAAATAGTTCTTCAAGACTATGTAGGACTCTATAGAATATAACTGGTGCTAAAATTTTTCCCATTCATAAGTTATTTAGGAATACTTTTCCAAAATTTTGACCCAAATGATGGGTCCCAAACAGATATAATAAAAATATGTGCACCAAAAAGTGTCACCAATTCATTAATATAGATCCACATGAGGAACTAAAGATGTTTATCTTCCATTATAGAGAGGAAATATATGGTCCTTGTAAGGGGATTAATAGTAACCCATATGTAATCATTCTTGCATGAATTGATTTAATCTAGTGACGATGCCTATAAAAATATCATCTCATTTCAACACAGGAATATGTAGAGTTTTCACAAAAACATTTGAATTTTTCCTCTCAATAATTACCTATTGACCAAAAAAGAATCTTGGTACATAGAATGCAATTTATTGATCCATATTATCCCACCAAAAAATTTCCTTCATTGATTAATATAATCATTAGCGTTATAATGGATTCTTTTGTGATAATATCTACTTTGAAACTAATATCCATCATAGATTATTTCATAAACATGTTATTTCATCAAATTAAGCTACCTTATATATTGTTAATTAACTTATTACGCATTGATAATATGATAGTTAGAGTTGGAACACCCCAAATTTTGTATAAAAAATTTCTCCCATAACTTATCAATGTAAACATTACATGCAATTAATTTCATTTGTTTGTGATTATATAAACCTTGAATTCAAATTTGTGTGTGTCCCTTAATTATTTTTCATTAAATGATTATTTATAATTTTATTTATAAAATATTAATTCATGAATATTGTTCTAACAAAAATTAATAATATAAAAAGCAATATGAAATGAATATTATTTCATTAATTCACTATATAACATTAAAAAAAGGAAAAATGTATTCAAAATGATTCATATGAGTTCAATGGGGTATTAAGAACATGAAAACAAAATATTAGAATTTATAAATCTAATGAGTCATGGAATTTCATAAATAACACCTCCACAAACGTCATTATAATATCAAATTGAAATATTAAAAGTAAGGTCAAAATTTTAAGAAATTTTAGAGGGAAATGGGTAATGTAAGGTATAGGATTTATGGGATATATATTGAGTATTTATGGGTAACATGACAATTTTAATGGGTAAGAAAACCATTAGAATTTTTATCTAATCATTAGAATACATGAATGTCTTTTATAATGCACTTTTAAAAAATATTATAATGGAATAAATATTAAAATATGAAGATAAAAATAATATAAATGTATATTTAATGAAATTAATTTAACTATTTAATTTTTATTACTCATATAATTTAATTATTTATGATGATGAATTTGGTATTTATCAATTAAACCTTATTTTTTAAAATTATGTCTAAATATTTAATTTTTATAATATACAAAAAAAATTAAAAAAATTACATATTTACTATTAGAATATTGAAATTACACTAATGTAACTTTTTTATTTTTTCCCCTGAAAAACATAAATTTTGATATATAGTTGGGGTGAGGAATGAGTGGTACGTAATGGAATACTTCATTAAATATATAACTAACACAAAATACACTTTTAACAGTGCAAGTTTTGGGATTTAACAACTCATGAAAAGTCCATTCTAACAAAACCCTGTCAAAATCCAACCATTATAAATGCCCTCAAAAATCACTAATAAACGCTCACTTTAAAATGCTAAAAAATATCTACTAAAGGGGTCTTTATCAGTGCTTAAAAATAACTAATAATTCCCCTAGTTATCAGCACTCATAAAAATCATTGTCGACAGGGCACTTTTTTGTACTCTCCACGCCACCCCTTTATCAGTGTATCCCACCCTTTATCAGTTATTATCATGATCTTGCATCTACCCCACCTTAAATGTTCTTCCACAACCCTTTAACATCATTTTAGGAAATTACAACCCTCCTACGGCACCCATATTCATTTCATGGACCTTCCCTTCAGGATTTGAATGCCTTTACCACTTATGCATATTGTTTTATAATATCTTGTTTCATATATCTATAAATTTATATATACTTACATACATATTTTATATTCAATTATTTAATTATTTATAAATAATTTTATAAAATGTTTCTTTTTGTGTGTGATATATATATTATTTTATAAATTTAAATATATTATATACTAATATTAAATTACATATACTAGAATATTATATAGATATATATCAGTTAATCAATTCAAAAATATTAATGTATTTTTATAAGTTAAATGAAATGGATAAATTTTTAATTTTAAAAAAATTAATAAAAAAGATTTATTTTATATATTTAAAAATACATTTTTATGTAAACATGTTGTATAATGAACTGACATGGGTTTCCCTTAGAACTAGCACTCGACCCATTCTGTTACATACCAAAAGGGCATTTACAGTACCTATGGGTTGGAGATAAGAACTCAAGAATTTAACAAAAAAACCAAATAAACTATTTCACCCAACCTGATCAACCACAGGGAATATACGTACTAAAAAATGAATAGTGAATGACGAACAAGGTATGTATGACAGAATTTTATGAAATCTATAGAAACATAAAACAAAAATTTAATTAAAAACAATAAAGAAAAGTCCAACTACAAAGGCCCCTATCCAAAAAAATACTCCAAATAATTTCATTTAAAACACCCACCATCTCACCACCATCAACTCAACCGGCTAGAAGAATCCCCACCACCTCACTGTAGTATCCTTTCATTCCTTGAAAAAGAAGATAAACAATGGTTTGTGCACCATCGATGATGTGTGCAGGGTGTAATCAAATAGGATTAATGGGATCCCACCTAGGTGTTTTATGAAAAATATTATTATAGAAATTCATTTGTTATTTTTTTTAATTAAAATCATGGCCTCATAAGTAGAAAATTAGTTTTATAAAAATCATGGTAAACATTTTCCTTTTCCATAGTTCTAAATAAAAGAAGGTATATCAGTTTCATTGAACATTTTTCATATCATTTTTTCTAATAATAAACAAGCATATCAAGGCTAAAACAGAAATCCATGAATTACAAAATAGAAGGAAATGTATCACAACACCAAGGAATTTGACAGGTCTAGGCCGTAGATAAATCATAACATAATAATCATGTGTATAGTCTAGTTCCTTGAACAACGAGCATAATAAATAGAGGGATGCCCTATGAGTAACCCCCCCCCCCCCCAAATATCAATATCATTCCCTTAGAACAATAGGCCATATAAATAGTGGAAATCCCCATTAAAAACCACCTTGATAATCACCAAATAATGGATAATGGACCAAGATAAACCTCCAACTCATATACCCAAGGCAACCCATGTTGCTTTTTTTATAATTCATTTCAATGATTTTAAAACCATTTCAAACACATTTCAAATTTCATTTCGACGCTTTGAAAATACCTATTTTCCATTCAATTTATCAATAACTAGGGAAACCCCATTTTTCATTGAAATCCCTTTTTAAAGCAAACAAAAAATTCATGCCAATCTTTCATTATGAATTAGTATGTAATAAAATTCAACAAGATCCATATCATAGTTTAGAGATGAAACCTCCTACCTCAAAACATGGGTAACACATTCACATAAGGGAATCTAAAATCAATAAAACCCAACATTTTCAATGAAGGACCTTGTATAAATCCTCAAATCATTGGATTGATCCAATTTAGAAAACAATGGGTCAATAGAAAAGGAGAAAACCACATACCGCAAGAATTGATGTTTGATCCATCACAACTAATAAAAAATATCTCATAATGGATCTCTATGAGACCAAGAAGAAACACCATATTAAACCAATGGATCTGAAAATTCCACCTAAGTTTGATATCCAATCAAAGGAAACGAATAAGCATGAAGAAGACTTACCAAGAGAGATGCACTACTAATTAAATAGAAATAAGACATCGAATGGATCAATCTAGATGGAAATTTGTCTTAAAAAATGCCTAGGAGGGACCCTAGGTAGAGGATTATGGGGTATGGGATGAAATGACTAAGAAAAACTATGTAGCATGTGTTTTACAGTTGGATGTAGGTTGTTTCATAGTGTGAAACTTCCATTCACATTGTGAAGTCCACGTTGGATAAGTACGCTGAAAAATCTATCTCCTCAGATTAAAAATCCATTTTTAAAACATTCATGATGTGAAACCTCCATTAAAAACATTTAATATATCATATCATGAATCTTCTTTCAGGGATTATACCTAGTAGAAATTACACCATGTGTAACGCAATTACATGGTGTGAAATCTTCGTTCATTCGGATGAATAATATGGTTTAAGATGAATGTACAAAAAATATTTAACTACACTATTATAGGTATCATACGAATATAAAATGAAAGGAAAACCATGATGAGGTTAAGGGAATACCAGATAAAATTTTAACGAGATGTTATGAACTCCCCACCATAAAGACTTTTTGTCCCCAGAAAGTCTTGTGGAAGATGTGATCATTGGAAAAAGTTGAGGTCATAGCGCCCCTATTAACAAATAACATTCCCAAGTTTAATGAGAACCTAATCCATGTTTCCATATAACTCTAACCAATTTAATATACTTCCCACACATTTCTTTCTCTTAAGAGTTGACGATCTCAACCAGTTTCTCCACAATAGAAGCATATGTCTCTAACTTGATTTTATCCCAACTTAGAACATTAGTGGGATCAGGGTGATAATTCATGAGCTGAGATATATGGGAAAAAATCATGAATACCTATCATATGAACTAGAAATTCCAACTGATAAGAAACCTATTTGATTTTCTCAGTGAACTCAAATGGACAAACATCTGTCAGTGCCAGCTTTCCCTATTTTCTAAGATGACTATGAACAAACCAAGGAGAAACATTCAGGAAATCACAGTACCCTACAGATAACTCCCAAGGTTGACACCTGAAACTCGCATATGATTTATGAAACTCAGGGCTATCATTTGATATTGATGTATGCCCTGCATATTAGCATATGTCTCCTAAACCAAACGTGGTCCAACTAGAGATACATCACCCACCTTAACCCAACAATGAGTTGATCTTCATGGTCAACCATACAATGCCTCTTAGGGATCCATTATTATTGACTAATGATAAATTTTGATGTCAAAAAACTCAATGAGTTCCATATTTCTATCCCATGATCCTCTAATATACCAGTCACATGCATGAAGCATATACTCTAGATTTTAATTTCATGCTCCATTTGACCATCTATCTCTGAATAGTAATATTTAATCCACTTGATAAAAGTTCATATTTCATCTCAGAGGCTTCTCCATAACCTCTAGGTAAACCTAGGATCCTAATAAAAAATGACAAAATGACTCCCATGTGACCTCACAATCTCTTACACATGCACCTTACCCAGATCTTCAAATTTATTGGTGTCCTTGGTCATGAAAAAGTGAGAAGGCTTTTTCAACCAATAAAAAACCATCCAGATAGAATTCCTCCTGTTGGGAGTCCATGGTAATCCAAGAAAAAAATCCATGGATGCCTCATCCCATTTCAAAATCTTCACCAGAAGAGGCTGAAGGAAACCAAATGGATTCATGTAACCTACCTTTATCCATTGGCAGGTGTAATTGAGAGACACAAACTCTATGATTTCCAAATTTATACTCGACCATCGTAATTTATTCCTTAGGTCATATTTCATATTTTTAGTTCCTAAGTGAATGATTCACAAAGTGATATAAAAATTGAACAAGACAAAACTCCTCACAGATGATAGAAAATAAAATTATTTTTCTGATGTGAAGTGTACAATCCGAAGAAAGAGGCCAACCTGAAACAGGGTCCCAGCCATAATGTCTTTCTCGAGTTTTCTGAAAATCATAATTCTACTACTGAATCAGAAAATTAAACTTTAGGAGAGATGAATATTACTAAAAACTGGTCATAACCTTACATAAAACATTATTCTAAGCATCTAGGTGCAACTGAGTGAAAATCCACATAAGGTTCTAATCCTCCTTTGATTCCAGAACATCATGCAATATTACATTAATTCTAAGAGTTTCTTCAATGAAGTTTCCCTTCCCTGGGGTGGAGGAGACATCAAATTCAAACATATGATTGTATTCTACCCCAATCTCTTAATGATATTTAAGTATTTCTGAGAAAATATATATCTCAAACATTTATGATCATAAAAGACCATTAACTTATCCCCTATAATATAGTGACAGAAACAGTTGAGAGCATACATGGCTGTGGAAATCTTTAAATCATGAGTGGGTTAACTATTTTCATCTGGACTAATATAGAGATCCATAAGCTACCACATGGTCATACTGTATAATTACACATCCCAGACTAGCACATGAAGCATCATAAAAGACCACATAACCCTTACCTAGATTAGGTAATATTAGATTAGGGGACGATGTAAGAATCTCTTTAATTTCATCGAAAGAAGACTAACACTTCACATCCTATGGTAATTTCACAATTTACTTATTAATAGTTGTAAAAGGTGACACCATCATAGAGAAATCCTTGATGAACCATCGATAGTATCTAGAAAGACCCAGGAAGCTTCGTATATCAAACACATTATGTGGTTTCTTCCATGATTAAACAGACTTCAACTTATCAAGATCAACTGATAATCCATGCTCAGAAATTATATGGAAAAAGAACATCACTTATTGAATATAGAATCAACATTTTAAAATCATTCCATACAAACTATGACTTCTCAAAAGTTCCAGAACCAAATTCTGGTGGGGATCATGCTCACGCTTAGATTTCAAATAAACTATAATATCATCCATAGACAATACCACAAAATTTTCATGATATTTTTTGAATATAAAATTAAACAAATCCATATAAACTATAGGATAGTTAGTTAGACCAAAAGGCATCACAAGATATTCATAATGGAAATACCTACTCCTAAATATAGTCTCTGATATATCAGACTCCCAAGAATTGAGATGATGATAACTCGACCAATTATCAATCGTCAAAAACATCTTCTCCCCATTTATTTGATCAAACAAATAATAAACATGAGGAAAATGATATTTATTCTTAAAATTAACCTAATTAAACTTTTTATAGTCTACACCTAACTAAATTGATCCATCATATTTCATAGCATAGAGAATAGTGGAAACCCAAGTCGAAACACTAGGGAGAACGAAACCTTTTTTCACCTATTTTTCAAATTAATCTTGAGATCTTTCATCTTCGCCGAAGCTATACGATAAGAAGGTATCGATATCAGTTGCGCACCTGGCACCAGGTCTATCATAAACTCTAACTCTCTCTCTGGTGGATGTCTGAGGATTTCATTTAGGAAAATATTATTAAAGAGTCTAAAATGGGAAAACCATTAACAAGATAAATTTCATAATTCTCATACATAATGGAATACATCAAACTCATGAGCTCTGTCTAGGAAGTCCCAACAAGACCTGGCCTCGGGTCTCACTCTCCCTGAAACATATGAGATCTCCCATCGACAACAAGAAAAAAAACATGAATAGGATAAAAATCAAACTTATCTCATTGAGTGAAAATCCAATCCATAGTGATGATGAATTCAAAAAGATCTAGATCCAGAATAAGAAATCCCCAAACCAACTCCATATCATCAATCATTAATGAACAAAGACACTTGAACCCCTGCACATTCTTCTTACCAAGAGGTTTCCCTAACACCATTTCAAAGGACATAGTATCCATTGTAAATTAAATAATATCAACAAACACATTGATATAAAAAAGTGGGAGGCACCAATATCAAATAATGAAATTGCTACTAAACAAGCAATAATGATAGCACCTCTCACTATTTCTAGACCTGCATTAACTTCCACTGGATACTCATATACAACATAAAAAAGCTTCAATATTGAGGCATGTGGATGGATCACTATAATCTTTGAATCTTACAACTGTACCAAATTATCCTTTAGAGCCAAAAAAACCCTAAACAAAATGAGGGGTATTCATAGCATGACATAAATGATTTATGTGACCATCACGTCCAAATAATTTGCATGTATTCACAGGAATTAGACAAGAACGTCTTGTGTGTCTGTATTTTCCACACTGATAGCAAGTTAGAGTCACATTATCCACTACAAAGAATGGTGTAGATGAGGATCACTATTGAGGCACGTCTTTATTACTCCTGTGATGATATTTATACTTACTCTTCTTCCCATTTCTTCCACTAAAGCTTCCCCTAGTGGAAGAGAAGAGGTGGGAAATCCAACCATGCCTACCCTATTGATTTTTTCCATCATAGCACTATCTACCATGTCTTACTAGGTAGGAAGTTTCAACATAAACACTTGTAATCTGATATCCATTCGTAACCCCTTATGGTACTTATGGGCCTCCACCTGGTCAGTTTTCACCACATATGGTGTAAAAAAGACAAGCTCAACCAAATGATTAGAGTATTCTAACACCAAAAAATATACCTATTGATAAGACATGAAATCCAGGGAATTAAAAATGATTAGCCACTCTGGAAAAACTGTGGGGAGAACAGTTCCTTGAAACCCTTCCAATTCAAGTATGTGTGTATGTATACCTAGACAATAGAATAACACCACCGCATGCTGGAACCCTTGAGTCTGAATGATTTACACATTACCATGTTATTCTAAGGTGTATCTAGAATGTCAAAGTTTTGATAAATCCTATCCAGGAATTCCTCAGCTTCTTGAGGATCTGTCTTTCAGTTAATGTATGGTGGATTCTCACGTAAGAACTCCCACAATCTCTATCTCTCTCTCATATAGCTCCCCATTTTACCTCAACCACTACATTCTGAACTCATAAAACATCATAATCAATAAAAAAACATAATTTATGATCATATTAATGAAATTATGACCTATTGATGGGATCCCTTGAAGATCATCAACTACACCTTCCCAAGGAACTCATGGAAGATGTCTTGGAGGCATATGTCTGCACACCAAAACCTAAGAACGATCAGATAATAGAACAAATCTCATTCCAAACTATAAATCCCCATATAAAAAACTAATATTCAAAAATAATAACTCAACAATAGTGTCACTCATCCCAACATCCCATGGAATCTTGAGGCACACCATGACAAGAGTTGGACATGCACTTATCACAACATACCTCTCAAGTCCTAAAATTCATATCTCTAGTATAAGAGACATCCCAAGACAGAATCATGAGGACATACCTCCTATGATACAAAATTATAAAAAATCGACTAGGTTCCCCTCAAAACCATCTCCTAACACATTATTTCCCATACACAAACGACATTTCCGATCCCCACAGGCTGGGGACAAGAACTCAGTCATCGAACAAAACAAATGAGGGAATGATTTACCGAAAATAATCAACCACGTGGAATATATTTACGAAAAAAATTAATATTTTAAGTATAAAAACATATATATTCCATAACTGTAAGAAATTAATGGAAACAAACTATAACAAAAGTAGCTAAAAACTCTAAAGGACATGTCCAACTTCAAATGAACCTAGCCAAACTGCTACTCCAATTGATGGAATGTAAAACTCCCACCATCTAACCACCTTCTACCAAATTAGTTGACATTAACCATTTATCCTCACTATAGAACCTTTCATTTCCCTGCACTAGAAGAGAGTCAAAGGTCTACACACCATCGCAGAGGTGTGCATGGTGTGATCCAACATACTTAGTAGGATCCCACCCTAGTATTCTGTAACAAGCATCTGTATAAAAATTTTGTTGATATTATTTTAAGTAAAAACATGGATTGATAAGTTGTGAAGAATTTTTATAGATAATATGGTATACATTTCCCTTTTTCCATAGTTCTAAAAAAGCTGGAATGTCTATTCCAAAGAATGTTTTCTATATCATTTTTCACAAGTAGAAACATGGATATCAAGGCCAACTGAGAAGGACAAGAAATTAAAAATATAATCACATGTATCAAAACACAAAGTAATACTACATGTCTAAGATACAGAGTACTCATACAAAAATAATCATGTTCACAAAATAGTTCCTAGAATAAAATTCCTAGGATGTAGAGTAATACCCCTTGAGTAAACCCCTAACAATGTCAATATCGGTCCCCTAAAACAATGGGACTAGGAAACATGGGGAATCCCCATGAAAACACACCTTGATAATCAAAAAACAATGGATGTTGGCCCCAAGATAAACCTTCCACCTATGTACCCAAGGTAACCCATGTTATTTTTTTCAAAATTCATTTCATTTCTTTGAGAATGATTTCAAAACCATTTAAAATTTCATTTCAATGCTTCAAAAATACTTTGATTTCATTCCATTTTTCAATAACCAATGAAAAAAAACTCATTTAAAAACATTTTCATCTTAGACAAAACAATAAATACAATCTTTCATTATAAATAAGTTTTTATAGAAAAACAACAAGATCCATTATCATAGGCTAGAGACAGAACCACCTACCTCAAAACATAGGTCGCAGACGCCCGTAATGGAATACGAAATCAAAGAAACCAAAAAACATTAAAAAAAAGGACCTGGAATAAAATCCCTATATCTTAGGATTCATTAAATATAGAAAAAATGAATTTGGTGGAAAAGTAAAACATCAAATACCTCATGAAATGATGTTTGTCGCACCACAACTAACTAAGAAACGACCTTGAGAATAAGATCTCACAAGGGATATAGAAGAAACACCATCACAAGCCAATGTATCTGAACACACCATCGAACTATGATATCATGATCAAATGAAATAATGAATCGAGAAGACATCATACCCAGAGAGATGCACCGCATCTGCAATGGAGATCAAACGTCGAATGGATTGATCCCAAATAAAATTTTACTTTGAAAAATTCCAAGGAGAGTACCTAGATTGAAGTTGAAGGAGTCTAGAATGAATGGATCAGTAAAAACTACCAAGTTCATGATTTAAAAATGGGTGTGGGCCTTTTTAGGGAATGAAACTCCCATTCGCGTCTTGCATTCCACACTGGATAAGTACACCAAAAAACCCATCTCCTTTGATTAAAAACCGTTATTTATAAAATTGATAGCATGAAACCAAAATTTAAGATGTTTAATATTTCACTGTGTGAATCCCTTTTAATACCTTGTACCTAGAAGAAATTACACTACATGTAACCCAGCTACACAACATGAAATCTTCCTACATCTTGCAAAAAATGATAGTTAAATTTAAATGTCCTACAAATATCTAACTTCAACATTATAGGTAACCTCTAAATCTCAGAAGGAGGGGAAAATCATGATGAGGATGAGGGGTTACCTAATAAAATGTAAATAGTATGTTACATGTTTATATATGTATTTATAAAAGTTATTTATTATATATTTATATAAGAAAATATTAATATATTGTTTTATAAATAAAACTACATTTTGAGAAGTGATAAAAAAATCAAGGCCATAATATCAATATGAATATAATCTCTCAGAGTAAATTCATTATAAACTAAAAATTAATATAAGTTTCCCTTAATCGAGGTTGAAACTAAATCAAATGTTAAAAAAATTGGACATCCCAACTAAAAAGACATTTTTTGAGGCTATCTGGTCATTTTTTTTTCTAAAAACATGATCGTGGTCCCCCTAGTCACTAGTGAATAGAGATCATCATTTTATTCAATTTTATATGTGGTAAAGGGAAAGGAGATACCTATATCAAGTGTTATTTATTTTTTAAGTTGAATGGATGTTTTTAACTTTTCATAGACCATTCATTAATTCATTTAATTTTTTCCATCCAAATATTATTAAATAACTATTATGCCTTAATAATTAAAAAATTATTAATTAATAATTATTATTAATTATATTGCAATCCATTTTCATTAAATATCGTATACATTAAACGTAATTGTCTACATAGCCTTATCTAAAACATATTTACACATTATTTGTTATATTTATATCAATTTAAATATTTTTATATATTAATATATAGTTTTTTAATGAGATTTAATTTTCTTATGAAAGATAAAATTTATCATGGATCATGAAATTTAACAGTTAAAATGATGCGTTGTGGAGTTCTCTATTTTACACCATGGATTGTTGTGAGAATTTTCACGCCATTACATTATCACATGTTTTCACCTTTTTGAAATAGCTAACCCACCTCAATTAAAATATTTTATTAAAATACAAAATAATATGTCATGTGATGCCCCTCATTCGTCCCCTAATTATATGCGATGTGTTGATCAGGAATCATGAAAAAGCACAATCAGCATACCTATCTTCTAACTTATTATTTTTTATTATTTAAATATTCTTATATTCCCTTTGTGTGACAAAAGATTTTAATGCCACATGCTATGTTCCTCACATGTGCTTTTGGGTCAGAGGCCGCTCTTGCCATTATGCACCATGCACCATAAATAACCATGCTAATTGGGATACTATATGTCACTACCTATCCCCTGGGGTCCATGCTATGACTACCCCAAGTCCGCCTTCCCTAGGACAGGGGTGGATGACAAGAAACATAAAGTCATATCTGTGTAAACGGAAGTTATTGCCTTTAAACCTGTACAAACATAAGCCTAACCACATCCCAACCCACTAAAAGGGGGAAACAAGTATACCGCTAAAACAAGGTTTAGTTCAAGTACATATGAAAGTAAGTGGGAAAGAACAAAAACCCAGCAAAAAACATAAAATAGTGAAGTACCAAAAGGAAACTCTGATGGCCATCCATGGAAAACCCCACCAGATCGTGAGAGTTTTGAATCTACTAGAAGCTGAAGTAGTATGTCCTTCCCACATGGTCTTACCAGTGCCCACCTGGTTCTAGGCCACAATGTCAAATGCCATAGCATCTGTCAGCCCCTTCCCCCTAAGCACCTATGTCGAAACTTCAATCATCTACACTAGAAACAACATGTGCGGGAAAATCTAGTGTATGGGTGAGTATAATAATACTCAGTAGGGACATCGAGATCCCTGAAGGCCTCTTAGTAATCCACGATGGAAAACACCAGAAAGAAAATACAACAGAGGTAATACCAATAGGAAAGACCTCAACCACATAACATAATGTAAATGACGTAGCTCACATTAGGTATATCATAACTAAATAAATAAAGATGATTATTCATAATTCTATATTATCTTATTCTATCGAGAGGAATTAGTGATGACTTTCTCATGGTTTCTATGTGCTGAACCATAGAGGATTGCAAGGTGTTTCCCCATAGGGGATCGCTAGGTGCTGACTCACATAGGATCTCTAGGTGCTGACCCAAATAGGATCTCTAGTTTCTGAACCACAGAGGATCGCTCTGCCCTGACCTACAAAGGATCTCTATTCTTTCAACAAGTCACAGCAAGACACTGTATTCCCACACTTATCATGCTTGATTTAGGGACAATACACTCCTCAAGACATCATCCATACCTCAACTTCCACTAATTCCCACATATAGTAACCCGAAAGGACCATCTCTTTCTAAGGGTCCCAATGCAATAAAAGACATGTTGATCAGATTATTGATTTGTATGTTATGTGCTTGTTAGTAATAAGGGACTAGTTGGATTCGAGTCCGATCCAACATATTTGTACAACAAATTCTTCCAAAACTCAATCGAATTATATAAAAAGGACTGCCTCATTGTAAGGGTCTCAATTCCATTGATGGCGCATCAATCCGATGCGCGGTTTGTATGATACTAACATTTTAGTAAATAGGGGGCCGATTGTGTCTCAACTTGGTCCGAATCTATTGGACAGATCCAACCAACCCAGCTTCGGGGTTCCAGATACTGAAATTCAATTATGGACTCGACCGAACCCGTTTTGGGTAGGTTTTGTCAGGTTCGGATTGGCTAGTGGGCCATGCACAATGGGCCTCACTGGACCCGGCCTACCCTCTGATGATCGGCCACACGGTGAGGCCACTGTGGTGTCATCCTTCCGATATTTGGTTGTCATTTCGCGTCCAACACCCCCCGCTGGCCTCGCGGACACGGGGCCTCCTCTAGCCACGGTCGACAGAGCGTGGCTCGCCAGCTACCCAGATGGCCCAGATGTGGGTTGACCCTTCGCACGATGCCCACCTGGGGCCACAACTCCTGCCAACATAGCACGCAAATAGGGTTTCCACCACCCTCCACCTAAGGCTACCACATTCACATCCTACAGTTTCGACACACAGATAAATTTCTCGGTGGACCATCGAACGCACTCTCGTGGTCTATTCTTCACACCTCCTGCTCAAACAATCTCCAGGAAAAGTCCTCTTCACCATGAAGGTTTTGAAATCATCTTTTCACCACTTCAGACACTCCATTTACATAGAGCACACCTTTGGAGTGGTCCGGGCCTTTTTTCATGTCGGCACATGCCCTCCGCATTAGATGTTTTATATCTGGGGAGGTTTGGGAGAGATGTTCGATCATATCAAGTAATGTTGAATTCTGGATAGAGAAATCCCCAAATATAGTAACCCTCCCGCATAAACGCACGAATCATGGATCAATCTATTAAAGGGTAGAAATTCATTCTTCATTTCAAGAAAAGAATGGGGAAGAAGTTCAAATTTGAAAAACACTTTCCTCGTTGACGTCGTTGCTGAAGTGTTCATCCTCTAGGTTTCAAGATGTCAATGTTGCTTCCAAATCCATTCTTTGAGGCATGTTGAAGATGATGAAGTCTCTCCGGAGATCCTCATTCTTTGTTGGAGAGGAAAACTACCGATAGTTCAATAAATAATCCCACAGTTTAATTCCCCATTCACCCATGAGTTGTTTTGATAAAAATAATCACGTCACAATGTTTTCGTAACACTGTTTCATTTATAAAACAACATAACTATTATTATTACATTATTGCATCATTACGCTGACTGATACAAGAAATTAATGATCTTTAATAGTGTGCCATATCGCCACCTTGTTGTTGCATCATAGTGTCTCTGTCATCCACCCAACAAAGAGAATATAAATAAAATAATTTTATTAAATAATTTTATTATTTTTCTTGAAATGTTTGAAAAATAACTTTTCTGATAAACCCTTTCCGGATGAATTTAAGTATTTTATAGGTGAATAAAGAAGTTCTGAGTTCAAGGGTAGCCCTGGATTTTTGATTTGAGAATATATGTAAAATATAGAAAAAACTGCTCACACATTTACTAAACGTACCTTAATAAAAGTTCAAAAATCTATTTCGGGTCACTGGGACTCAAGATCACATGTCGTCAGAGTGTGTGGTTTCAAAATAATTCTATATAATTAAAAAAAATTATAATTTATTTAAATTACATCACATTCTCCCCACCTTAGGGACTTATATCCCCAAAATCCAAAACAAAACTAATCGAATAGATTGGGGGTACTGGTCACGAATCCGAGCCTCCCACTCCAATGTTCTCTCTTGGAGATTCCCATGCTGACACCGAATGTGCACTAGAAGAATCAGCCACCCATGTAGGAACTTCTCCTATTGATCCTCTATGTCCAATTGGAATTTTGCAAATGTCTTCCCATCGTCATTGTCTAGCTTTCCCCAGTCGGTGATGTGCAATGGATTATGCACGTATCTTCTCACCCATGACATGTGGAAAACATCATGCACCCAGTGCATTTGTGGGGGGAAGAGCTAGGTGATATTCCACCTCACCAACTCTTCTTTGGATCTGAAAAGATCTGATGAACCTCAAATACAGCTTACCGACCCAGCCAAATATCTACAATCCTCATCAGGGTGATACCTTGAGGAAAACATGATCGCCTTCCCCGCACTCCAAGGGTCTCCATCTCCTGTCAGCATAAGGCTTACGCCTAATTTTTGAAGTTATCATCCACTCCTGGATGAACATCACCTTCTCGGGGGTATCCCATACCAACTCATGACCCATGAGTGACATCATCCCTGGGTCTATCCAGTATATGGAGGATCTACAAGGTCTCCCATACAATAACTCAAATGGTTCCATACCAGTGGAGGTGTGATAACAATTTTTTTATGAAAAACCAAAGAGTGGGAGGTGGTCCTCCCAACTATTACCAAAATTTAGGATGTAAGAACGTAGCACGTCCTCCATAGTCTACATGGTCCGCTCCGTATCACCATCTGTCATGGGATGAAAAGTTGTGTTGAAGTGCAGTTTCATCCCAAACACCTCCTATAATCCCCTCCACAGCTAGGAAGTAAATAAAACATCATGATCTAAGACGGTCGTCAAAGGAACCCCAGGAAGTCTCACAATCTCCTCGATGTAGAGGCATCCCAAGCCCTCAATCGGTCCCTAGCCCTGGATGGGTTGGAAGTGTGGTGGCTTGCTGAGTCGGTCAACGATCACCCAGATAGTGTTTTCGCCCCTACATGTGTTTGGTAACCCCGTCACAATGATCATTAGGATACTATCCCATTTCCACTCAGGTACCTTGAGTGTCCGGGTCAAACCTGCTAGAACCTGATGGTCAACCTTCACTTGCTGACAAGTGAGTCATCAGGAAATGAACTCTGCCACTACATTCTTCATCCCCGGCCACCAGTACTGATGTTAGAGGTCCTGGTACATCTTCACCACTCCATGATGTACTTCAAAAGGGGGAGTATGTAACTCCCTCAACAACTCCTCCCATAACATCATTGACACTAAGGTTCACCCTCTTAAAGTGATGATGTGCTCCCCAACTATCAAACATTCTTCAGGATACCGTCCTAAGGATAAATAAGCATGTCTGGCCTCACAATCAACATCCAACAACTATGCCTCCCTGACTCATTTTAAGAGTGGGGGAGTAACAACGATTGACTAAAGGTACGAAGCTTAAACATCATAAAAAATGGATATCTACATTAGGTCCAACTACTACATCACCACACTCAACAACTGAAAACCGGTTTTCTGCTAAGTGCGTCTACCACCACATTCCCCTTCCCAGATGTATAAACTATATTGAAGTCATAGTTCTGGAGTATCTATATCCATCACCGTTGTCTCAGTTTCAGGTCCCTCTATGAGAATAATTACCTGAAACTCTTTTGGTCATAGTAGATGGAAAACCGTTCACCCATCACATAGATCCTCCAAATCATCATGGAAAATACCACTATTGATAACTCCATGTCATGGGTCTCATAGTTATGCTCATGTTGCCTCAACAGACTTGAGTCGTAGGTGATCACTGCACGCTCGGAAATCAAGACACAGCCCAGTATGGTCTCTGATGCATCACATTAGACTACATAACCATCGCCCTCTTCTAGTAGTCTCGTGATGGGGGTACTCGTCAGTCTCTTCCTTGTATCCTAAAAACTCTAACGGAATCTCTCTATCCATAATATGAGTTTACCATTATTTTTCAAAGCTGAAAATGGTGCTGCTACTATGGGAATGTCTGGTAAAAAACTCATGTAATACCCAACCAACCCCAAGAAAATCTTCACCTCAGTCACATTCTGGGATGGATCCCAAGAAACCACTACCAATATCTTCATTGGATCCACTGTAACTCTATCCTCTAAGATGGTGTTTCCCAAAAAGTGGACCTCCCAATCCATAACTGGAACCTCGAGAGATTACCATAAAGCTAGTGATCTCTAAGTGTATCTAGGACTATCTCCAAGTCTGTAGCATGATCCTCCTCTGATGTTGAGTACTACAAGATTTCATCGATGAAGACCACCACAAAATTATTTTGGTAAGGCTATAAGTTCATGTTCTTTAGTCCAATGGACACTTATGGGGCATTGGTCACGCTGAAAGGAATCCCCACGAACTCATAGTGGATGTAACGATGCCTAAATGTTGTCAACGGTACATCTTCATCCCGTACCCAAAGCTATTGATAGCCTGATATGTTATTTATCTTTTAGGACCACCTCCCTACCTTCATCTAGTCAAAAATTTTGTCAATCCTTAGAAGTTGATACTTTTTATTCATGGTCACCTGGATCAAGAGCCGAAAGTCCATGCATAGCCTCAATCTCTCATATGATTTCTCAGCAAAAAATGCTAGTAATTCCCATGGAGAAACCCTGAGACTTACAAAACCCATCCTCTGCAAGTCCTCCAGCTATACCCTCTACTCACAAAGCTCTGCATGATCCATTTGATATTCATGTGTAGATATTGGTGTCATCCCCAGGTACAAGTCAATGAAGAAGTCTACCTCTCTGATATGAGGGAGTCTTGGGACATCTTCTGGAAAGAAATCTTCATATTCTTCCACCAATACAATAATACTCAGACTCACCTCATCCACCACAATGAGGGTGAGGCTAGTGAACTGGTGAGTGATCGACTTCACCCTCCTCATAGGATGTCAATCATGTGCTGCACAGGTACCCTTCTTGCAGGTGATGGAAAGCCTTGTCTCAGCCTCATGGACACACCACACTTTGCACCTAAAATAGGCAATCATAGCACAGAAGGTGGATAACTAGTCCATACCCAACATGACGTCGTATGGCCTCGACACTGCTACTTGGAGATCTCAGTCGAAGATCTCGCCTCCTAGAGTAAGCTTACATGGCCAATACTAGTTTGTTATCATCAAATAATCCCCTATTAGAGTCCCTAGTCGTAAGGATCGATCCAACATCTCCACTAGAATCTATGACATCAGAATGAGATCCAGGGAAAGGAAGGAGTGACTAGAACCAATATCTATAAGAATGGAAGCTAAGGTAGAGTAGTCATAGATCGTACCTCTAATCATCTCTGGAATTCCATGGTCATAGGTCTCAATCGCTTGATGGTAGCCCCACCCCTATCCACATTCTCTCAACGGTCCTGGTGGACCGCTTGGGGGTGGCGGTGGTAATACCTCAAATTGTCATCCACCGCCTGCTACTCAGTCTACTCCCCTATAATGTCTTCCGCCCTACGAACCTCCTCCCTAGAACTTATGTCGCTGTCTTGGTGGTACCTCGACCTCCTTTTGGTCATCTCCACGTGGAGTCAGATAGTCGCGAAACATGTTCCCATATCCTCCACAAGAGTAAAAAACTCTAGTACTCATATGAACTCCTCTACATCGTGATTTTTCCCCTCCGACACTGCGTCTTGGGGTCATCCTCCAGAAGAACTGGACCGTTTGGGCCTCTGCATCATCTACCTAATACCTTCTACAAATGACTTTGCCACCTGTCGTCTGGGGGAGGATTCCACAATCGGTGTTTGCTCGTCTAGGAATCTCTCAACTAGTAGGGCATGCTCTAGCACTCTATCCTGCATTGAGATTATGATTGAAATCATCTATACCTTGATCTCGCATTGATGTACCTACTCAAAGGTCCAGTATTTGATGAAAGGGTCACATTCCATATCGGTGGAGTAGCGGTAGAGGTCAGTAAACCTCACTGAGTACTGGGGCGTAGTCAGGCTGCACTACTGCAGGAGCAGTAACTTCGGAATATGCACTGAGCATAGTGTCACTGGTATGAACTATTTTCTAAAGAGGCTCTTGATGTCCATCTAGACACAGGTCGCCTCTTCATGTGTTTGGAGCTTCAACCTCCACCACCTCCCTATCGTTCCATGAAAAAGGATAGCGTCCAAAACATCCATCTAGTCTGCAAGTGTATCTACAAGGAGAAAAACCCCGGTAACTACCTCCATCCAATATTTTGCTACCTGAGGATCCATATTTCCTAAAAAACATGGATTCCTCTATCCCTGGAACTCGTACTATGAGCTATGTCGGCTTGCACTATCCGCTAGTGGGGCTTGTAGCAACTAGTGCTCTCCGGGTGGTGGTACTGCTGGTACACCACCCGAAGATGCTAGCACTGTAAGTGGTCCTTGCAATGATCCCTCATCACTCAGTGGACCATGGTCGTGATCTCTCACAAGAATCCTAGATGGCTATCTTTGTGGAGGAATCCTGAAATGCACGGCCAATTGTCGCCTATCGACCAGTCAACGTTCTGGTTCTCTGATAATGTTTATAGCCGCACTCGGGTCGAATCCTCGGCGATGATACTTTGTAATAGTCGCTTGTTTTTAGTTGATTGTATTTTGAATAGCGGGGCTTGTTTGCAGTGATTAATTGAAATGATTGATTGACTATAATTGATTTAAAAAATTGATGATGATTGGGGTGAGTTCATTATTAGGGATTTAATCTTATGATATCCTTGAGCTTTGTTTTTTTTTGCATTAAATTAGTACCCACTTCACAAGATGATTTTGATCAGAATTCCCAAGTGTTAATTCTTTAATCCAAGCCGTAACATAACATAGGTTTCTAATCATTACCATTACTTGTTTATGGTTGTGTATTTGTGGTTCCAATAATCCAAGGAATCCACATATTAAACAAAACATGTTATTAATCCATGACATATAAAGTTCAACCTACACAATATTAACTCAAACAATACACATTGTGGAAAGGCTCTCAATCACTTAATATCCCCAAATTATAACTCACCCAAATTGTAGATTTACTCATCCATTTAAATGATTAATAATCTGGTTATAATGATTATGATGATAAATTAATAAGAGAAAGAAAAGAAATGGATAAGAAAATAGTGGTGTGTCGAACACACACACAAACGATAATGAGATTTAATAATAGAATTTCGATTGAATGAGGAAGAAAAGTAAGGGAAGGGGATTCAACATTATTTAAAATATTTTAAGATCATCAATATTTAATAACAGAGGGTGGACTATTAAAATAGAATATGAAGAAGAAACTTTCACTAAAACAGAATTACAAAAACAACACTTACGAGATTAAGAATGAAGAAAACCACAAAAGCGAGTGAAATCAAAGAGAGGGGGAAGGTATCTCAAGTAAAAACTTGATTATGGAAGGCCTTACTAATCCTTTTTAAATAATTTGTTCGGGACAATTTATGCTCCTATCTTCTGAAATGCCAACCCCCTGCAAGGAGATGAGGGGGATGTATTTATAGCCCAAGGGAGTGGACTATTTTCATTCCCAATCTATCCCTCCAGTTGGATCGACGATTTGGACATCCGGAAAAGAGAATATCGAGTTATCTCACTCTTAAAAGTTGAATATAATAATTTTTTCCGACTTCCCTCAAAATTTGGAGTCATTTGGACCCTTTTATCCAATGTTATGGTCGGTTTATTAAACAAAGTTAAACTGTCCATTTCAATCCATTATTTTTCGATGTCCAAAATGTGAATGCATTTTGTAATAGTAATATGCCTTAAAATCCTAATTATTTCTTCAAACAAATATTCCACATATATCTTCTCTTGCACATTGCAAAATTTCAGCTTGATTTTATGACTAGATAAGGAGATATTTCATTAATACTATACTGATTTTAATTCCCGGCCAGAATGGTGGGCTGGACTTTAAAGCTCTATTTGGGCCCCTTATTATTATAGTTGGTCCCTGAAATTTTTACCCATGATTCTTTTTTATAATAAGGAACACATGGGGGAGTATCACAAAATATGGGCTTCTGGAGTGAGACCAGTAACTCAATCATCACAGATGGTCCAGTTTCATCACAGATTTTGTAGGCCCTATTTTGTGGTCCATATGAGACTTCAAATGAAAGAATTAGACCATGATCCATAATAGTGAAATGTTTTATATTTAATTAAGGATCCTTCAAAACAATAACCACACAATTTGGATTAGTAGGGTGACAGTTATAAATACAATAGTAAACTGACTCATTTGGACTACTTCTAAAAATGCTCAAAAATTATAGTTAGTATTAAAATATTAATATTTCACACACATTAAGAACATTTAATATAAAATATGTTAAGAGAGTATATAATAAGTCATAAAAATATTAATAACATCAACTCCACCAAACATAGTTTTGTTCATGTCCTCATGTGCAACAAATATAAAAACACGACAAAATCATTTTTAATAACCAACAAATATTAAAATTTTGTTTTCTCCAATCAGGGGAGGTTAGAATATTTAACTAATCCATTTTGAATTCCACAAAAAGTTGTTACAGAAAGAATTTTCCAAAACTAATTCATTTTTTCATGCTCAAATTTAGAATTGAAAATGTGGACACTCAAAACTCACACCTCTCAAGATGATAAAATTAATTTGTGGAGATTCACTCTTTCACGAACCAAAAGTGAAAATCATAGAGTTTGAAATACCTCTCAGCTTCCAATACCTATCCAAAGTGCATAAGAATCAAGAGTTCTTTATAAGGGGTTTTTCTATGTCTATGGGATGGTTGGAATATAATGTCCAAGAGAGAGAAGAATAGGGTTAAAACACCAACATAGAAAAAGAAATGCACGTTTTTATGAAAAAAAACATGGAAGGAAATGAAAACACATATTTACAAGGTAATGATTGTGTGATGAAAGAAACAATAGTGGAAGAAAATATTAAGGTAATGAGAAGATGTAATATTTACAAAACACAAAAATTCTCCCCATAAGAATATAATGAAAGTGTTCTTTTTTTCTTTTCCTTTTTTTTCTTCTTTTTTCAGAAGTTGACCTTGAAATAGATCTCACACTCATATCCCAACACATGTTTGATCTTTTCATGACACTAATTGTAATAGTTATAACAAGATCAAAGGTTGTGGAAGAGTGATTTTTGACCTAACCAAGACACAACCCATTTTTTAAATTTTTTTGAGTTTTTTTTCATCATTTTTTTGAACACTTTTAAATAACATTTACAAAATTACATAAATGGAAGTAAATTACAGTCCCCAAAATGTACTGAATGATAACCTTTCACCCACACTAAAATGGATTATTGCCTTCAAGTATATGATAACTCATTGAAAATCAATAATTGGGTACCCAAACAATGAAATACATTCCCCCCACACTTAAATTTCAAAAAAATTATGCAATGAAAATCCATGTTGATATTGGGTGGGAAAAGTTATTGGGCTTATAATGTGGCTATAAAATAAACGGTTTTCATAGCCTCGAAGGGGCTTTCAAAATGAGGATTAATGTAAGGGAAATGGGAGGCTATTAGGCTATTGTGATTCTCATGTGGTTCAAAAAATGGATCTATCATATTAGTGCACACTAAGGTATAAAATTCAGCTTGAAGGTCCACAAACTCAAGAATCACAAATGAGGGTGAGAAACACAAATTTTGAAAATATGGACATAGGTTGCCTTGGCATGAAAGAAAACTTTGTTCCTCATAGTTTGGGAACAACATTTTCCAAATCCAAAATTGAGAATTCAAAATTTATTATTTGTGAAACAAAAATTTTTATCCAAATATATGATGAAAATAAAAAAAATCGAGGTGAAAAAATGTCTGTTAACTCCCCAAAATGGTTGGACAAAATTTTAAAATTGTAAGGTGAAGAATAATGACCCTTGAATTTTTTGTATATGTTTTTTTGTTATGATTCTTTTTTTTGTTTTGTTTTTGTTTAGGTTTTTTTTAGTTTTTAATAAAGATACACCCACACAAAAGAGAAAGTGAAAAATAAAGGTTTTGATAAGAAATTGGTAAAAATTGAAAAAGAGAGGAAGAAGAAGAAAGAGGTAGAGAGAAGAAGAGATAGAGAGAGAGTTAAAGGGAAAGAGGTGCCCCTGGTTTGGATTTTGCGGGTCTCCATCTCCATCTGTGGTTGGTCGACTGGAGAAGTTGGGGATGCAGTGGAAGTCAATGATGATCCAGGATTGTATGTCCTCTCATGGTGATGCTTTAACCTATGTCCATTAACGGTGAGTGTCCTTTTGTATGAGGGGTCTTGAACTTGCACTGAACCAAATGGGTATACATTTTTAATAATAAAAGGACCTTCCCAATGATAATTAAGCTTACCTAGGTGAAAAAAAAAACTAGAATTGAAGAGAATTACCTTTTCACCTTCATGAAATTCCTTTCTCATGATGTGTTTGTCATGGAGTGCCTTGGATTTTACATGGTAGAGATTATAATTCTCATAAGAATCAAGTTGAATATCCTCCAGTTCATCCAATTGAAACAATCTTTCTTCACCATATTTTTCAAGATCAAAATTAATAGTTTTTGCTACCAAAAAGGACTTATGTTGGATTTCAACTGGAAAATGAAATGATTTACTAAAAACAAGCCTAAAAGGAGACATCCCAATGGGTGTTTTATAAGTAGTTTGATAATCCCAAAGTGCTTCACCATGCTTTTCAGGCCAGTCTTTTCTGGTGGGTTTTATAAATCTCTAAAGCACTCTTTTCACTTCTCTATTAGAAATTTCAGCCATTCCATTTGTTTGGGGGTGATATGCAATTGATGTTTTATTTAAAACCCCATTCTTTTTCAAAATATATTACATGGTTTTATTAAAAAAATGGGTTTCTAAGTCAATTATCAAGGCACGAGGTGTGCCAAATCGGTGGAAGATGTGGGTCTTTAGGAACTCACTAACAGTATGTGAATCATCCTTTCTAGTGGGTTTGGCCTCAACCCACCTAACAATATAATCAACTACAAGAAGAATGTATGACAATCCATTGGAATGGGGGAATGGTCCCATGAAATCGATACCCCAAACATCAAAGATCTCACAGAAAATTAAAGGCTTTTGGGGCATTACATTTCTCTTGGAAATTGTGCCAAACTTTCGGAAACTGGGACATGACTGACAGAACTCATGTGAGTCCTTGAAGAGTGAAGGCCAGAAGAATCTAGAGTCTAGAACCTTTCGTGAGGTCCATTTTAGTACAAAGTTTCCACCTCTAGGAAGTGAGTGATAGAATTCTAATATGGAAGAATGTTCATTTTCATAGACACATCTCTTTATTTCCATGTCAGCCCCAGTTTTCCAAAGTTTATTTTCTTCCAAAAAATAGTATTTTGAATCAATTTTCAACTTCATTTTGTGTTCGTTTGAAAAAGTTTCAGGAAAAACACCAGAAACCAAGTAATTTACAGTTGGGGAATACCATGGTATTTCTAGAGTGAGAGATATAAGGTGCTCAGTGGGGAATTTAGGATCGATGACTTCAGAATGAGAAGAATTATAAATTATACGCAAGAGATCAGCCACAGGGTTTTCTTTTCATGGTCTATCTTTGATTTAAAGGTCAAACCCTTGAAGAGTTAGGATCCATCTTATTATCCTCAGTTTGGAATCACTTTTAATGAGTACGAAATTTACATATGAATGGTCTGGGAAGATGATGATTTTTGCACCTAAGAGATAGGGCTGGAATTTATCTAAGGCAAAAACCACTGCTAAAAGTTCTTTTTCAGTGACACTGTAGTGAGATTGAGTTTCATCCAATGTTTTTGAGGCATAATAGATGGCATGAATAGTATTTTCTCTTCATTAACCAAGAATATCCCCAACGGCTCTATCACAAGCATCACACATCAACTCAAAGGGTAAGGACCAATATGGGGGTTGGATTATCGGGGAAGATGTAAGAGTAGTTTTGAGTTCAATGAAGTCTCTCTTTCAAACCTCATAAAAATGTAAAGGGACATCATTTTGGAGCAACTGAGTGAGTGGGGGGAAAATTTTACTGATTTTTTGGATGAATCGCTGATAGAAACCAACATTACCAAGGAATGGACGGATGTCCCAAATAGAGTTGGGTTTAGGAAGTGATTGAATCATTTCAATTTTGGCAGGATCAACTTCAATACCATATTTTGAAACTGTGTTCCCTAGAACAATCCCATTTGCAACCATGAAGTGACATTTTTCAAAATTTAACACAAGGTTACACTTGAAACACTTTTGGAGGACTATAGAGAGTTAATTTAAACAAGATTCAAATGAATCACCATAAATGGTGAAGTAATCGAGGAAGACTTCCATGTAGTGTTCAATGAATTCGGAAAAGATACTCATCATACACCTCTGGAATGTTGCAGGAGCATTCAAAAGTCCAAAAGGCATTCTTCAATATGCATATGTTTCAAAGGGGCATGTGAAATTAGTCTTTTCATGGTCCTGATGTGCGATTGGGATTTGGAAGTAGCTAGTGTATCGATCAGGAAAGCAATACTGTGACATTCCAGATAATTTTTCCAGTATTTGATCAAGGAATGGAAGAGGGTAGTGAACTTTTCTTGTTTCAAAATTCAATTTCCTATAGTCGATGCACACATGCCATTTTTTCTTCACTTGAGTTGTTACTACCTCTCCATAGTAATTTGTGACAACAGTTATCCCACCCTTCTTATGTACAACTTGAATTGGAATAACCCATTAACTATCAGAAATTGGGTAGATAATACCATCTTGAAGAAGCTTGGTGATCTCTTCCGTAACTACCTAAAGTATGAGTGGATTGAGTCTCCTTTTGTGGTTGTCTAATTGGTTTGGATGACTCCTCTAGATGGATGTGATGCATGTAAAGGGCAGGGATGACTCCTGGTATGTCATCTGGGGTCCACCCTAAGGCCTTTTTGTTTTTCTCTAACACCTGAACATGTTTGGACTCCTCAGTTTCGGTAAGTGAAGAAGAGATAATGACAGGATAAGAGTGATTTTGGAAAAGGAATGCATATTTTAGGTGTTATGGAAGAGGTTTTATATTTGTCTCATCATTCATTTTTGGGTTAGACAACTCTGGAATAGAAGAAGGGACTTCAGCTGCTGCAGATTCATTTTCCTTAATACTTTCCAAGGTGGAGTAGTAGAGATCAGAGTTGATGTGGGATTCAAGAGAGTTTTCAAGTTCCTCTAGATTGATGGAGTCTATGAATGATAGGTCCACATCAACTTCACCATTTATAACTTGGTTAATCATGGTGCATATTTCACAAGATCCTTTATCATCAGAACAGGATGAACATGATGGAATGGGGTTTAATTAAATCTTATAAGTGTTCTTCGAAGCATGCATTGAGAATACAGAGTGATCCTCAGATGGGTATCACATGGCTTGGAAAATGTTGAACTTGACCAGTTGGTCACCGAATTCTATGGATAAGATGCCTGAAAAGACATTAATCTTGGTTCTCACAGTCCTGAGGAATGGTCTTCCAAGAATTAGGGGAGATCATGAAGAGTTCATCTCACCATCCATGTTAAGGACATAGAATTCATCATGGATAATAAGATCATTTCCTAGGACTAGGAAATCATCAATTATTCCCTCTGGAATGGTTGTCCTTCGATTGGCTAATTGAATGACAACACCCGTTGGATATTAGGGGGCTAGACCAAGGTTAGAGAAGATGGATTTGGGCATGACATTAATTGAGGCTCTTAGGTCTATGAGTGCATCATCAAAGATAGAACTTCCAATTTGGCATGGAACCGTAAAGGTCCCTGGATCTTTTCACTTAATGGGTATGGAATTTTGGGTTGAAAAATTTTCGAAGGTCCTAAGTTGCCTCTTGTTGGTACACAAATCCTTTAGAAACTTGGAAAATTTAGGAATTTATTTTATGGCATCTAAGAGGGGAATGTTGACTTCAACACATCTAAACATGTCGAGCATTTCAGGATCAGGTTCAAAGGGCTTCGTTGGATTAGAAATGGCTTGAGAAAACGGAATTGGGGTCCTATGTAGAATATAAGGAGATTAAGGAATGGATTCAGGTTCCTTTTCAAGTTTCATTTTCTTTTCATTTTCTAGGTAAACATTCAATGGAGGGTTGGAGTACTTCTCCTGAGGCATATCAATTTTCATTCTCGATATAACTTCAATTTCACATACATTACCCTTGAGGTTGGGTAATGGTTGAGTTGGAAGTAGGGAAGAATTAGATGGTTGCTGCTGACTAAAGTGGGATTCCAGTTGACCAATTTGGGTTTCAATGTTCATGAGTCTAGAATGGGTGAAAGAGGGAAGATTGTCCACTGCACTTTCCCATGGTTGCTTAGAAGAAGAGGCTTGTCCCGAATTGAGATTACCTTGATTTCGGTTCTTGGGAAAGTGATTCTATTGGTTTTAGAACTTGGAAGGCTCACTATGATAATGTAATCCGGGAGGAGGATTGTTCCTTTGGGGTTGAGGAAGAAAAGGATAAGGTTGTTGGAAGTTACCAACACCTTGACCATAATGAAACTTGATTGGGTTTTGAAAAGGTAATTGATGGGGATGAGATATGGGATTACCATACCTAAGGCCTTGGTTATAGGAAGAATATAAGGGCTCAGAGTGTGTTTGGTTGAAGTTTCTAACAAACTGACCTGATAGTTGAGGGTTGGTGTTCTGCTGAGAAAATGCTGCATTGAGCTCCATTGGTCCAGATGAAACAGATTGATCCTCTTGAAGTTGTGTGCATGTGTCTATTGATTGAGATAAAGATTTGATGATTCTATAGTTTTTGATAGGCCCAGGAAACATTGATTACGAAGAATATGAGTTTGGGGATTTGGTAGCCATAGATAGTTGTCTCACAAGACTTGTAAGTTCAATCATCCACTCAGTCATCTTGTACGGATCAATTGATTAATTATCTTGGGCTTGTTTGACTTGAGCATGTTCTCGAGTATGGAATTCTTGTGTGTTTGCAGCAATGTAAATTATGAGATATCCTGCAGCTGTAGGAGTTTTATCAACAATAGAACCACCACTTGCGGCATCAATGAGAGTTCTCTCCATAGCCAATAACCCCTAATAGAACTATTGGATCAAGAGTTGGTCAGGAATTTAGTGGTGTGAGCAGGTTTCAACAAGATTTTTGAACCTCTCCTAGTATTCATGGAGTGATTCACATGGGAACTGATGGATACCACTTATTTCCTTTCGGACAGAAGCAGTATGAGAAGCAGGAAAAAATTTCTCTAAGAAGAGTCACTTAATGTCATTCCATGTGGTTATTGAACCAGAAGAAAGGTAGTAGAGCCATGACTTAGCAGTGTTAGCTTGGGAGAAAGGGAATTCTCAGAGTTTTATTTGTTCCTCATAAACCCCTTGAGGCTTCATGGCTGAGCACACTACTTGGAACTCTTTAAGGTGGAGATGTGGATCCTCACCGGTTAGCCTGTGGAAATGAGGGAGAAGATGAATTAACCTAGATTAGAGTTGAAATTCAGCCTCTATGTTTGGATATTGAATACCAAGGGGTTGGTAATTCATATCAATGGTAGAAAGTTCTTTAAGTGTTAGTTCCTTAGGATTAGGAAAATCTAATTCAATTGGTTGGACAAGGACTGGTTCTTGAATTATTTGATGATCTCTTATGTTCCTTCTAAGTTAGCGAAGTGTTCTCTCAATTTAAGGGTCAAAAAAATCCAAGGGATTGTGTGGGAGGCTATGGGGAATTCAAAGAGATGTTGGAAGGAAAAGGAAGATGGGTTTTTCTTTGTGTTTTTCTGTTTATAATTTTTATGAGGTGACGAGTTTTTCTTTGTGTTTTTTTTCAAATTTTTTTTCAAATTTATTTCTTTACAATAACCCAAAACTAATGACTACTTAAAGCACCATCCCCAGAAATGGTTCCATTTGAAACGCATGGTCTATTGTCTCCTATCGACCAATCAATGTTCTAGTTCTCTGCTAATGTGTATAGCATCACTCGGGTCGAATCCTCGGCGATGATACTTTGTAATAGTTGTTTGTTTTTAGTTGATTGCATTTTGATTAGGGGGGTTTGTTTGTAGAGCTTAATTGAACTGATTTATTAACTATAATTGATTTAAAAAATTTATAAAGATTCGGGTGAGATCATTATTTGGGATTTAAGCTTATGATATCCATGATCTTTTCTATTTTTCTTTAAATTAATACCCAATTCAGAAGATGATTTTGATCGGAATTCCAAAGTGTTAAAGCTTTAATCCATGCCGTAACATAACATAGGGTTCTAATAATTAACATTACTTTTTAATGGTAGTGTATTTGTGATTTAAATAATCCATGGAATCCATATATTAAACAAAACATGTCATTAATCCATGAGATATAAAGTTCAACATACACAATATTAACTCAAAGAATACTCATCGAGAAAAGGCTCTCAATCACTTAATATACCCACATTATAACTCACCCCAATGGTAGATTTACTCAGCCATTTAAATAATTAGTAATATGGTTATAATGATTCCGATGATAAATTAATAATAGAACGAAAATAAAGGGATAAGAAAATAGTGGTGTGTTGAACACACACACAAATGATAATGATAATTAAGAACAGAATTTCGATTGAACGAGGAAGAAAAACAAGGGAAGGGGTTTCAAATTTTTTCAAATATTTTAACAGAATTAATATTTATGAATACTGGGTGGAAAATTAAAAAAAATATGAAGAATAAACTTTCACTAAAACAGAATTACATAAACAATAATTACGAGATTACAAATGAAGAAAAACACAAAAGTGAGTGAAATCAAAGAGAGGAGGAAAGGTATCTCAAGTGAAAACATGATTATGGAAGGTCCTCCCACGCCCTTTTTAAGGATTTGGTCGTTCCAATTGATGATCCTCTCTTCTGAAATGACAACCCATTTCAAGGAGAGGAGGGGGATGTATTTATAGCCCAAGGAAGTGGATTGTTTGAATTCTCAATCTGTCCCTCCACTTGGCTCAACGATTTGGACATCCAGATAGCCGAATCTCAAGATATATCCTTATTAAAAGTCAAATATAATAATGCTGGATGACCTCTCACAAAATGAGGAGTCATTTGGACCTTTGTATCCAATGTTATGGCCGGTTTATTATATAAAGTTAAACTGTCCATTTCAATCCATGCTTTTTCGATGTCCAAAATGTGAATGGATTTTGGAATAGTAATATGCCTTCAAATACGATTTATTTATTCAACAAAGAGGTCCACCTTTATCTCATCTGTCACACTGAAATATTTCATCTTGATTTTATTACTAGATCGGGAGATATTGCATTAATACTATACTGATTTTAATTCCCAGCTAGAATGATGGGCTGGACTTTAAAGCGTCATTTGGGCCCCTTGTTCTTAGAGTTGGGCATGAAATTTTTACCCATGATTCTTCTGGATAATCAAGAACACATGGGGGATTTTCACTAAATATGGGCTTCTGGAGTGAGACTAGTAACTCAATCATCATGGATGGTCCAGTTTCACCACAGATTTTGTAGGCCCTCTTGTGTGGTCCATATGAGCCTTCAAATGGAAGAATTAGACCATGATCCCCTATAATGAAATGTTTTATATTGAATTAGGAATCCATAATAACAAGAACCTCACAATTTGGATTCATAGGGTGAGAGTTATAAATAAGATAGTAAACTGACTTAATTGGACTACTTCTAAAAATGATCAAAAATTATACTTAGTATTAAAATATTAATATTTCACACACATTATGCACATTTCATATAAAATAACAAAAGAGGGTATATAATAAGTCATGAAAATATTAATAACATCAAATCCTATACTGAAATAGATGCACCATGATCAATAAGTTACATTCGATGAAATGACTCAAAACAGATCAAGAGGACAACATTTTCAAAACACATGAAACTAGTTCTTTTGTGTACTGACTCTGAAAAAAAAAATTAGGGTCCTGGTGTGTAGATATATCAGCCGCCACACGAACAATGAATTCCCTAAACTGAAATATGGTATCAAGACATATAACACTATTTCCCCCATTGAACAAATCATAATCTATGTTCTTTTAGTAGAACTGGCCGCCCTCTGATTCCACTTTGTCACGACCTGTCCCCCAGAGCCCATTCTAGGACTACCCCAAACCCGCCTTCCATAAGACAGGGGCTAATGAATAGCACCTGAAAGACATGTACCCAGAAAGGGAAGGAATTTCCTTTAAACCTATACACACACACACCCAACCACATACCAACACACTAAAAGGGGGAAACATGTATACAAATAAAGTAAGGCATAGTGTAAGAACAAGTGAAAGTTACTGGGGTAGAATAAAAATCCCAAAATATAAATGAAAATATTAATGTACTAAAAGGAAACTCTGATGGACATCTACAAAAAAAATCCACCTAATTTTGAGAGTAGTGAAACTACTGGAATCCTGAGTAGTATGTCATGTCGTCCCGAACCTATTGGGCCCCACTCGGTCCTAGCCAACCAAGTCGAGCATTGAAGTGTCCGTTAGTACCGTCCCCCTAAGCACCTTTGTCGAAGTGTCAATCGTCTACACCAAAAAATACACCTTTGAGAAAATACCATGTAGGGGTGAGTATAATAATATATAGTAGGGACCCCAAGACCCCCAAAGGAATCTCAGTAATCCACGAAGGAAAACACCACAAAGAAAATACCAAATAGGTAAAACCAAAAAGAAAGACCTCAACTACATAGCACAATGTAAAAGACTTATCTCACACTATTTATATATTAAGGATAGAAATAATTATTATTAGTCATAAAGATAGATCATCTTATTCTGTTGAGAGGATCTACTACTGACCCGCACATGGTCGCTAGGTGCTAACCCACAGAGGATCACAAGGTGCTGACCCATAGAGGGTATCTAGCTGCATACCAATAGAGGATCGCTAGGCGATGAACCATAAATGATCTCTAGGTGTTGACCAATAGAGGATCACTATGTATTGACCCACAAAGGATCACTATTATTTCTTCACGTCACGACCAACCACTAGATTCCCACAATTAGCATGCTTGATTTCAGGAGGATCAGCTTCACAAGACATTGTCCATACCTCAATAGCCAAAAATTCCCACATAGAGTAATCCTAAAGTAAAATCTCATTATAAGTATCGCAATGCAATAGACAACAGGTCGATTGGACACACGGTCTATATGTTTTGTGATATTTAGTAAAAAGGGACTAGTTGGAATTAAGTCTGATCCAAAGTGGTTGTACTCCAAATTCTACCAAAACTCAATGGGGGTATATGAGAAGAACTTCCCTTTCACATGTGTCCCAAAACCACTGATAGTGCATCAATCAGACACACGGTTTGTAAGATATGAGTGTTTTAGTAAATAGGGGGTCAATTGTGTCTAGGCTCTGTCTGAACTGATCAGACCGACCTGAACAAACCTTGCCCTGGGGTTCCAGATTCCCCGGTTCAATTAGACAGACTCAACTAGAACTAGTTTGGTTTGGGGTCGGTCTGGTCCATCCTAGCTCATGGCCTGGGCCTAGTGGGCGTCGCTGGTCACAGCCTAGTTTGGCTGAGGGTCTAGCCTTCCGGGTCGCCCTGTGACTCGGTCTCGTCTATCCTAGCCTACTAGCAGGGGTGTGGCCCACTCACGAGAGACCAGATGTGTGGTGCAACCAGTATGGAATTGTCTAGTCAAGAGCTCGAAGACACACCACGTCTGGCTCCCCATCAAACCCCGCAGACATGGGGGTTCCAACAGCCACGGTTGATGGGATGCAGATCGCCTACTGCCCAGATGGCCCGAATGTGGGCTGTCCCTCTGCGCGACATATGCCTAGCGCCACAACTCCCTTTTGGCACCACGACCTCTTCCACCAAGGCCTCCTACCTTTTCAGGATGCCGATGGGTGCGCCTCCACCCTCTGCCCGCAGCTAGTTCCGGGGCACTGCCTGATTTCTCAGTGGAAAATTGGACATGCTCTTTTGGTCTATTCATCACGTCGCCTACACCAATAACCTCTGGGAAAATTCCTCGTCACCAAAAAGGTCCTGAAATCGTATTTACACCTATTCAAAAAATCCATTTACAAAGGGAGCACTTAAAAGGGGGTCTGGGCATTTGTTCATGTCAGCATGTGCCCCCTGCATTAAACGTTTTAAATATGGGGAGGCCTGAGGGAGATGTTCAATAATATCAAGTAATGATGAAACCCAGATAGAGAAATACCCAAATATAGTTACCCTCCCACATAAACCCATGAGTCACTGATCAATCTGTTTGTGGGTTGATCTGCATTCATCTTGTATGCAAAAGAATAGGAAAGAATATCAAATTTAAACAACCCCTACCTCATTGAAGTTTGATCCCAAAGAATTCGTCCTCGAGGTTTCAAGATGTCAACGTCACTTCCGGCTCCGTTCATCGAGGAACGTCGATGATGATGAAGTCTCAATGGAATTATTCATTCATAATTGGAGAGTAAAATTGATGTCGGTTCATCAGATAATCCCCATAGTTAAATTCCCCATTCTCCCACATGCTGGTTTAATAAAAAGAATAACATATCATAGTTTCTATTACACTACGATGTTCCCATTACACCATTTCCTTTATGAAACACCATTACTGTTACGCTTAATTTATTGCATCATTACATTGTGTGATATGAGCCATTGATGAGATTCATTAATGTGACACATTGCCTCCGGGTCTCTATACCACAATGTCACCGTCTGCCACCCAATGGAGAAAAAAGAAAAAAATAATTCTTTTAAATTCTTTTTTTATTTTTCTAAAAAATTCCAAAAAAATGACTTTTCTACTCAGCCCATTCCGTCATATGTTATGTTATTTCTAGAAAAATCATAGTGTTACAAGTTCATCTATTCCATCATATTTTCTATTCAAGAACTATTTTAAATGATAGAAAAACTCGATCACACATTTCCTGAACATACCTTTAAAAAAAGATCAAAAATCCCTTCTGGGAAAACCGGTCCTTGCAATCACATTCCGTCAGAGTGTGTAATCTCAAAATAATTCTATAAAATAGAAAATTTCCACAGAATTTCTAAGACGTTGCACAATAATTCATGACCCATAATTCGTTCATTAGAGATACATATACATTATGTAATTCATATAAAAAATATATTGAATGCAAGTAAATATGAATATCCTATGAGTGTGTACATTTATTACTCTACAGTCCATTAAATATATTTGATATGATTTCTTATGTAATTATTATTGGTGATTAGTTCTTATCTTACAAAACAATACATACCACTATAAGTGAATTTATAGATTATGTATTTAATGTATGTTTATTATGAACCTAGATAGATAGAAGTTTGATGTATAATGTTTCTCAGACCAATGATGAGTTTTATAAGGATTATGATATTTTTTGGAATATACATTCTATAATGATTTATATGGAATGTTGATTCGATTCTCATGTTTTTAATATGAAAGAAGACATTTATAAACTTTTGAGGTAGTGAGTTACCATATCACTAACCATAGTTTTCAATAAAATATCACGTGTGGTTTAACAATGAAGAAAAAATTCATGTGGAGAATGACATGGATTTAGCTGAAAGGATTGGTATGAAAATGTTACTTATGATCATTTTACATTTTTTCTAAATCTATCTTCTCATATAGGCTAGTGAAAGAGGAAATTAATAATGAAACAAAATTTTCATCTATTGACCAGAATGATGATGTAGAGTGTTTTAGAAAGATGATGGTGTTTGTGAATACCCATATTATGTTTGGCATGTCAAAAAATGAGTAGTTTTAAATGCTATTAACTCAAGGGAAATAAAAGTATAGATTTATTAATACTCTAGTCAACTACCTTTTTATATTTATTAACTACATAATGATTCATTTATTCCAGAAAAATATTACATGGCATAAAATTTGGTTAAAAAATGTGGATATTCATCTATTCATATTCATTCCTTCTCCAATGGTTGGTTTATATTCTAGAAATAAAATACATTGTTGAGATAGTTAAAATAGTGTGGTACCTCAAGTTGAAATAATAACAAAGGTGAAACTCAATCTCGTATACGAAATAAAGTGATGTGGAACATCCCTTTAATTCCTAGGTTTCAAAAAAATATTCTGTTAAAAATGGAATTGAATATTAGATGCCATGAATATGAATGAAATAAGGACAATGATGAAATAGTTCATCACATAGATGTGTTATCATGGAATATAATTTATGGTCTACATCCTAATTTTGCAACTGATCGACAAAATTTTAGACAGATATTATCCTATGTTGGTTTCAACCCATTTCTCCAAATGTATACTATACACAATACATGACCTTTGATTCACATTTATTACATTCCCTCATAGATTTTTATGAAGAAGATGTCTATTATCATGAGTATGTTGATATCTAGACCATGTGATCCTAGAAATGATATTGACATATACATTAAACCATTAATTTATGACTTAAAGGATCTTGGGATTGTTGATGTTCAAGACTATGATGCATTCATAAAGGATTAATTTATGTTTTGTGATGCTTTATTATAAATGATAAATGACTTACCTTCTTAGATATTTTTTTATAGTTGGAGTAGAAAATGAAAATTAACCTACCCTATTTCAATGAAAAATATATGTTCTATAAGATTAATGTTTCGAAGAAGTTTATGCTTCAAAGGGAATCAACGATTTCGACCCATGTATCATCTATATAATAAAAATCAAAATCCATTTGAAAAAGTAACCAAAAAAGATGAGACACCTCAATGAATTTAAAGTAATGATAATGTTAATGAACTTAATGGTTTTAATTTTGTTCTTGTAAATAGTCCAACAAATATCAGAATGTAATAGCATACTAAGTCAAATTCCAATACTATTTTGAGAATGAAAATTAAATATGTTGAGTTTCTATATTAGTCATTGAATTTATTGGGTCATTATTTGGATATAATGCATATTAAGAAAAACACTTGTGAGATGTTACTTGATACTCTTTTCAATGTCAAAGGAAAAAAAGGAAATTTTCGATTACATCATGATTTTATGGATTAAGGTATAAGAACAAGACATCATCCTGAGTTAATTGTTAAAAATAATTTTTAAGTCCCAATTCCTATTATTCGATGAAAAACGTGGAGAAAAAATAATCATTTTGGTCTTGAAAAGTTTGATGGTTCCATATGATTATTCAATTTTCTTTTTGAAACAGGTGAATAAATAATTTGTGAAACTAAAATCTCTTAAAACCAATTATTACCATTTCTCAGTACATGAGTTGATTCCCATTTCCATTTGAAATTTATATCCACATAGTGTTAGAGTTTCAATTATTATTTTTTGTCATTTTTATTTAGATCTTTGTTCCAATATTCTACAAAAAATATATTTTAAAAAATTGTACAGAGATGCATCAATTATTATTTGTGACATTGGGAAAAACATTTCCAATGTTTATTTTCACATGTATGTCACATCTAACTATGGATCCTCCCATATAATATCTTTTTTCGGTGGTGTTTTGAGTCAGTGGATAAATATGATAGAACGAATGATGTTTATATTGAAATTTTAAGTGAGAAATATATATCACCCTAAAGGCCCTACTGTGAAAAGCTATATAACATCTTAAAACGTGGATTTATGATCATTGTTCTTGGATAATGTAATTATGAGGACTAATCGAATAATAAGAACTTATGAGGTGAAATATTATCTAATTGAGCCTACATTTACCTAATTGGACCAAACAGGAGAGACATCTAGTTCATCCTCCTTGTGTACCTTAGGAAGGAAAGAGTGGGAAATGGATCATGGTATATTATTATTCAACTATGGTGTGATTGAACAAATTAAAAACAGTGAATTGGGAAAAAATTTCACCAAAAATAATTTAATGCTTGGTTAATGTCAATTGTAATAGATTTACATTATTCTCATAACATATTCATATGTATCTATTTAATATTAGATGTTGTTATATTTCTGGTTGTAACTTTACCAATGAAAAATGTATCAGATGAAATTAGAGCATTATCGTTTGGTCCAAACATAGTGGTATGTGATTGTAAGGAATGATTTCTAAATTTTTTTAAATTCATTATATATACCAGTGAACCCAATTTAGAAATGAAGCATAAAAGTTCAATGATAAACGTTAAAATTGATTATTATGCGAGTACGTCAAACAAAAAATCATTTAGAAAATATATCTTATTATAGGTTGTTGAAGTAATTATTTTATTTGATTACTAGGAAAATTGTTGTGTCACAATGATGAAATGAAATTGGTGTGATTTAATGACATTATAAGGCATGTATATAGATAATAATTGATTTAGTGTGATTTATATAAACCACAATATTCATATTGATGAATCATATATTCTTGTATCACAAGCTATATTTGTGTTTTATGTATCTTACCCGTTCAAACAAAATTTTGTGTTATTGTTGAATTCATTCCTAAAAATATTTTGGAGGAAGGAATGGGTGACATTGATGTTGTGGATTAACCTATTAGTATATAGTATAAAATTTCATTGTAGGACATAGATGATTCAATAGATAGAACATCATGTGAACTAAATATTGTCATAGAGAAAACATAGCATTGGCACCTTTCTAAGTATTTACCAGATATTATTGTAATATTTTATGTGTGTTTTTAAAATTCCATATAGGATATCAAGTTAACTAGTACTTACCATGTGAAATTTCATGATATATGATGTGTTTTTTATAATGTGTTTATTATAATTAAAAATATCAAACATTAAACTATACACAACACATTTTGAAATGAAATACTCATTTTTTATATTCTCATAATATAATTTCAAATGAAATGTACATTATAGATATATTAATACAAATTTAAATTTCATGTGAAGAACATACAATATGAATTCCCCATATATGGATGGTTAAAAAAACTCTAGACTACTTAAATTGGGATTTATGTATCATAAATAATTAATTAGTTTAAAATAGATCAAATACTAAAATTCTCTAGTTCCCATTTTATTGTGAACCAAACCCAAAAATAAAATCCTCTAGAATATTGTATTATAACATTGAATGGTCAAAGAAAGATCATGGATATGATATCCCAATCCATTTCATTTATAGATAAAACTACAACTATTTATAGCTTATTCAATCCCATGAAAATTATTCAGTGGTTAGACTTGATTCTTCTATTAAAACACATATAAATGTTTCTATTTTTAAATAAAAAATCAGTTTTTTCCAATTAAAATCCGAGCAATTTTGAGAGTAAAACATTCTCATTTCATTGAATCTAAATATACTTATTCATGTTCTGAACCATCCAAACCACCCCTTTTTTGACCACTATACGTACCCCTGTAGTTCCTCTTCTTTCTAAAGTGTTAAATTATCCTGTATTTGTTGTTGAATACTGTTATTTTTTCACCAAAATTCTATTTTCCTTGGTTTTTTAACCTACTATTTTCTAAAATTATGTCTCAAAATCATTTTCATTTATCCATGTGTAATCAATTTCAAAAAACCAAACATTCACGAACCAAACCAGCCCTGAACCCACAATTTATAAAAACCCTCAACCTAATAACATTAAGTGGAAAAGGTTTATCCAAAAAAACCAAAATCCAAGTAATATTAACCAAATAAATTAAATCATTTAAAATAATGAATAATTATCTATAAAAACATGGGAAAATATGATTTAGAATCAAAATTATTCCCTTAAAAATAAATTAAGTTATAAAAAACATAGAAAACTAATTTGGATAAATTAATTCTCAATAAAGTAAAATAAATCAATTCATTAAAAACATAAATTGAAAATAAGCTTCACAACCTCTTCTAAATTGTCTAGGTGATGTAATTTCAATCAAATATAGGTATGAATTTTTTTAAATTCAACCTAAAATATTTGTTAAAAATCTATGAATTGGTAAAAATCGAGCTGAAAATATTAAAACTGATGAAGAAACAATTTTCCATCCATCCTTTAAGAAATATTTAGTAGGAATCAGTGAATCCGATATTAAAACAAAGGGGAAACCTTCTATTTTTGAAAAAAATACTTTTTCCTTGTTGAAAAAAAGTGTTTGAATGTAAATCCATCTCATTTAAGTGAATCTTTCTCTACTTGTTCATATTTTGATCCTTCCAAACCAGCCCCTATTATAACCTCTGTTATCTCACCTTTAGGTCCTTTCCTCATTATTTGAACAAGGATAAAATGAACACTAAACCTAAAACTAATTTTATTTATATTTTTAGGTAAATTGAGTTAAATATTCAATTCCTTTAGTTTGTGAAGAAAATCCCTAAACATGATATGTTTTTAAAAGAAATTTACACTAATCAGAGAAATATTAATGTGGTTCGAAAATATATATTTTCATTTTATGTAAATGTGGTATTATTTAACATGTTTATCACTTCAATTTATACTAGAATATTATATTATATTTATATCTCAAAATTTATAATTATAATGATATTAGAGAAAGATGAATATGGATAAATGATCAATGTTTTAGATATTTAGTCATGAATCCTCTGGTTACCACTCTAAGTATAATTTATGTTTGAATATGATTTTCTTTGATATTATGTATATTTTCATCATTAATTTTATTTTAGAATCAATGTTATTTTTGGATATATATTGTAGGTGATGGTTGGATACTTATATGGGGGATGATAGTGTAGAAGGGGTGTACTACAATGACCTATTTTACCATTCATCATACCAATGTGCCTCTTCAGTCATTATGATTCCATTTAGTTCTATATCTCATCATCTGACTTCATTCACCAGGTATTCATCCTCTGATTATTCAAAATTTATATTTTTTATACCCACCTTTTCTATATCTCTTTATTCCTGAACCCACAGGATGGTATTTCCCAAGCTCCCATCCCCCTTTATTACCCATTCCCATCATCCGGTGTATAAGGCACGGCTCCCCCATATATCCCACCACTATATGAATATACATCTCAACCGTCATATGTATAGGTCTATCCATCAATTTGTTTCCCCTATTATGACACATATCATCATTGACTATATAGAGTACCCCTAATGTAGATATCACACCTACCAAAGAGGCTACTCCCACTTCTCTTGATGCAACACCTCAGTGGTCTGTATATCACCCATCAACTAGTAAGTGTTTAAACATTATAGATAGTGAGTAATGATAAATTCATATATATTTTTTCCATTACTAGTAAATTTTCGTGTTTAGCTATAGGTTGCACTATATGATGAGGTTGTAAAAAAATGTGAGAGGGATAGAATCAACACTATTAGGTCATGGTTAAATACAATAACTAATGTGATATAATTGTAAAAAATGGTACAAAATGTAAATTTTTTATGGAAACAGTTTAAAAAAAGAAATATCATTCTGATTCAACTAAACCATTGGAGGGAAGTTGGAGAACTAATAAAGAATAATTCCAGAGAAAATAGTTGGATATGTTATGTTAATCAAATTATATACATATATATATATATATATATTAATTTATAATATTTTTAAAAAATATTTTATGCAATGTATCTTCAATATAATTTTCCTGATTAAAAAAATTATTATTCCATAAGGTTAATGTAATTAGGTGATATGTGGACAGTGTACAAGCAAGACTTGTGTGATTGCTGGAAAAAGAGAGTAGATTTAGAGCTTGAAGAAATACCGATCATTCATGATTTCCCAATATCACAATAGGGAGAGATGTTAAACTATTGAAAGAGACCAATGATTAAGGAATTATTCAAATTTATATATATGATTAAGTATTTATTTTTAAATGATTTTTGAAATATAAATTACTTATTTTATTTATGTTAATGGAGTTGTATAATTTCATGTTTATATGAGATATTGAATATAAATAGAATATATAAGGGCGTATTGAAATAAATTCATATTCCTGGAAAAACATCAATCCCAGATCATGAGAGAAGACATGTAATTTAATATTTAAAATAATAAAATGTGATTAAATTATTCAAATATAATTTATGGATTATACAAAAAAATCCAATCTTTTATGCCTAAATATTTTATAGTACCAATAAATCCCTACAAACCTTGTCATTTTTTATTTTTGGTGTAATTATGTTATAGACATGGGATAATTCCATTTCTATTCATTCACTTTGAATGGTAGGGCCTATTTTTGGGAACTAGAAATCATTCTCCTTCTGATACAACCTATTAACCCCAAACAGGTTCAATATTTAGTGTGGGTGTAGTTGAATTTTTTTAATCTATTTTATTTTAACATAACCATTAATATTTTCCTTTAATTTTAAATAATATTGTCTCTCCCTAAAAAATTATATAAATAATTTAATATGTAAAATAAATAGACATGAGAAACTTTCATTGTTTATAGTTACTATAACATAGGAATACATTGATATTCCAAACCATATTCTAGAAAATTCCAATCAAATATATGATAATATAACGTAAATTTATAAACCTATGTGATTAGATACTAGAAATTTGGGTGATACAACCATTAAAATAATGATATAAACTTTTCATGTTAATCCTAGATGGAATACATGAACACATTTTTGATGAACCACTAGAAAAAATTATTAAAGAAATATAGAGAGCCATCGGGTTTTTGGGAAATATTAATTTTTTGATAGTTAATAGGGAACCTGATCTCTTCCTCCATAGTCATGTCATCAATTATATTATTATGTTAGTAACAAATTTAAAATATCTATTATTGAAAAATGGTAAATATGCAAACTCTCATGTATTTCTACTCTAATACACCTAAAAATAATATTGTATAGAGGATGTATAAGAGAGAAAAAAGGAATAATGTCCATGATATCATTGAAATATAAACCATATTCATGTTCAATATTGAGGGTCCTAATAAATTTCATCTCATTGATATAATTATTTAATAAAACCATACTCAGGTAAAGATCCTTTTTATCCATATAGACCATGATTTTTCATGAAGAATCCTCTCTTCCTTTGAAAATATCATAACCAATAATCAGTACATGCTATAAAGAATCATGAATTTATCATCATTACTTTAATACCTATGTCTAGTGTTGAATAGAAAATTCTATAACTTTAATAAATTAAATGTAGATGTTTATGAATTCAACTCGGGTTTCATATTATTATATTATTAAAATATAATAAAAACAATGTATCCTGAATGAATTCCATGATTTCACTTATTACCCATACAAAATTAGGAAAATTATTCTTATAATTTTAACATCTAACTATAACCCTTACATGTCACATTGGGTAGAATATAAATTTATTTTTGAGGATCAAGATGATTTTTTAGCAAGAGAACCCTAATTTTGTTTTTCTTTAACTGAATTATAGTAGTATAACTATTAAGTATTAATTTTTTTGGGAATTTATGATAATATATTCATGATATAGTATCAAAAATTATGTAAAATATGTCTTATTCAAATTTTGTTAGTTTCTTGGATGAACTCAAGTTATTAGAGTTTCTATATTTTGGGAAGTTATTGTGTTAATTTTTGTATTTTTAATTCTTATCACTTTATTATTTTGTTGATAATATCAAATAATTCATAGATTAATTGATCTAAAATGTTTTGAAATATATTATAGAATCATCTCATAAATTCTCTTAGTTACTTCTACTAAATTTAAGTATTAGATTACTTTATCCATTTCATTGTGTTTATATTTTTAAGAATATTTAATGGACATTTTTTCGCATAATGTTTTACTTTACATCATTATATATTTTTTATTTTTTGTTAATGATGTTATGTTGTGTACAACTAGAATCATTTTCTTTTCCCTTAATCTATTTTTTGACTGATTATTGTTGATAATATGTTAATTGAATTTATATTAAGACATTGAATAATATTTTTCATTACATTATTTCCTAACCTATTTGAACCATATTACTTCACTTGTTTCTTGTGCATTTAAAAATAATATATAAAGGGAAATGTTGGATTTTATGTGTGGGTGGGGGTATCTAAATTTTCTAATAATTACTTAAATTCTATATATATAAAAATATCTGAACATTTTATAGAATTAATTGTTCTTAAACATTATAATAATTTCGGGGGCCTCTATTTCAATTGTGTATCCACCTTACATTACGTACGTGTTGAATAACACTCAATATATATATAATATGGATGTAATAGTTGTTATTATTGATATCCAAGGTGATAATAAATCATAGGATATTGCTGAAGGTATTTTTTTCCATTTCAATTTATGAACTCCCATCGGTTACATAGTGGCATATTTTTTCAACATTAGAGATGTTCAAGAGGGTTCAACCTAAGCTCACTGTATATTGAAATTTTAGTAAATTATTTTATTTATATTCAATAAATATAATTTCAATGATTAACCATAACTACTTATGAGCCCACCTCCTCTAAAGGGAGGATTTAATGGATTATTGGGTTTTGGAGTCTCAAGATTGTTATTCCAATAGTGGATTCTTATTTTATTAGTTGATGAAGAATCATGAGGTGCATAATCCTTCTATGGTGGTGTTTTTTATTCAACTTATTGGGGATCCCCTTTCATTATACAAAAATCATAAACAACCTATTGCATTAATCGTCGCACCATATTTGGTTGATGGGAAGATTTATGATCTTTGTTATGCAAAAAGAACTTTATAACTTACAGGGGTATTATTTTCAATTAATGCCACAAAAATGGAATATGGACTATTTTTATAGTATTAACAGATATATTCCATGTGAGGTTGGGTTTTATGGGATAAGGATATTGTGAATTCCTTCCCAGAAGGGTTTCCTCTATCATTTTTTTTTTGCAACTGAGCTGTCTATATCTATTGTTCTACCCCTTATCAATGGTCCCTATTAAGAGTAATCCAAAGTAGGGAGAGGTGGTCATATATATTCTCTTATCCCTTACAATTTAATTTCCTGATTCATATGGCGATGAGTTTTTTATTATAGGTACTAAATTGGGTGAGTTTGGTTGTGTTTGAAGTACCTTTCTTGATCCTCCACCCCCGATAATCTCAATGTTTCCCTTTTTCCCATTACATTACCACTCTAATATGACCTTACCATTGTATTATTGTACCCTCATGTTCAAGGGTACCTTGTCCTTCATTAGGGTTAGTATGGTTTCCCTTAGGGTATGGATATCATAGTAGGGGGAATTGATACGATTCCTACTCTAAGGGTTTCATTTTCCTATTATGTTTATGGGGTTTTTTGTTGCTACTTTCCGGAACATTCATGCCACCTTTCATGTAACTGATTTTATGTACAAATTAAGATTGTTTATATACATCTATATATATCTTCTCCTAAAAGAAATTATAAAATGAATAGGGGGTCCAGGATCCACCTTAGTTTAAATAAATATTTATGTGGTAACTACAACATACTCATTTTACTCATAATATGTAGTTAAACTATTTTTATACGTCACATTTTTAATATGATTACTATTCATTTTCTATGTTTTAATATAAAATTTTAATAAATTTCTTTATTGAGTGATAAAGAATAATAGCCCCCTATGAGAAGTTCCCTTTTGTGGTCTGTAATTTGGAAAACTGTGAAAAAACATAGTAGTTTATCATAAACTACTTTTAGTCAAATGTCATACTATATGGTTTAAATAACCACTATATCAATAGTATATGGGAAAAGATAAATTTAAACTAGAACCCTATCATAATGAAAAAAAATTGAGAATATTTTTATGCATATCCATATAAATTTTCATTCTATCGTATAAATCAATATCAAATAGAATATTTAATAGAATACAGTTGATCCTAGAATTATGAATCCATTCCTAGACCTGATTATTAGTGAAAATGTATTGGAGGAATTTTTTATCATATTATTTAATTAAAAAATATTCATGATTTTATTGAATATAAACCTACCACCATGCACTTTGGTTGATAACATAATGATGTCAAGAATTACATCATGTTTTCCCCTACCTAATATGTATTTGTTTTTATAAGATAATACCAATAATTTCTATCTGATATTTGAAAATCATTTATTTATTATATGATCATTCTATAGACATCAATTCCATTGTTACATGGATTTTTAGAAATATCTCTATATCAATTACAAATCAAGGGTGAATATTTGAATCCGGAAATTAGTTATTCCATTATTATTTACATTTCTAATGTGTTTATAAAATGAATAGATTTGTAGAATTATCACATCTAATTCCTCCATACACCAGTTGAAATGTTCTCTTCATTTAGAAATCCATTTATTTTCATTGAATGAATTTTTTTAACATTAACAAATTAACATCACTGTGATCGAGGATTCATTATCATCTTCCCTATAATTTTCAACATTTCAATTCATGTTCCATATTATTGGAGAATATTATTATTAATAACATGTTATTTTTATTATACCTCAAATGATAAAATGATTTCTAATTTTTATTTGATTTCTTAGGCCTTTATCTTCATATAATTTTATTAATTATCACAATATATTATGATCAATATGATTTTTGTCTTGTATTAGTGTAATTTAACTTACTTTTAATATGGATTTATTTATTTATTTTTCAGAAAAGGAAATTGAATATTGAGGGTTTGGTTGATATCCCTTATTTTTTTTGTATATGAAAGAAAAATTTAGTTGGTACTATGGTAAATAGAGAGACCCATGAGATGATTATAAGTATATTTTAATTTCATTTATTTTTAATTAATTTAATTCCTCATATTATTTTATCATTTTAATTAATGATATATATCAGTCATTAATTTTTTTGAGGCATTAACTCAAAAATAACCTATATTTTTGGTTTGGAATTCTCATCTTCATCAATTATTAGGATATTAGGATCTTGTAAGGATGTTTTGTTGACATGGGTAAAATATTTTACCATCTTGATACTAGTATTATAAAAACAATTCATCAAGTTCTGATTATGTCATGCTTATAGTTGTACAAATAAATGCTGAAATCGAACAAGTATCTCACAAAGAATCTCAAAAAGAAACTCAAAAATTAGAAGAAGAGACTCAATGAAAAAATAATACAAATGACCAAATAATGAAAGTTATGTCTGAACATTCTTTTACACTTCCACCAGAGGCTGCTGCATCGGTTGATTCGAGTCCGATGTTGATGTGTACTATTTATCTAAATTCCTATACTGGTGATAGTTCCATATTTGATGATGATGCCAATGTTGAAGTAGATGTTGATTCCAATTCAGATGATGATGTTGATGCTGATGCTAGTGGTGTTAGAGGTGGTGATGGTGATTCTGTGGTATTTTTAGATGAGGGTTCTCATGTTTTTTGTGATACTAATATTGACTCACATTTTTATATAAACTATATTTTTTTCTTAGTTTATTATTTGTATTTTATTATGTAGTTTAATTTTATTATGGTTATGTTGATGTGTGATTTTGTGTGCCTGTTTGTTTTCGTATTGAATTATTTCATTATGGTATGTGTTTTTACTAGACCGATAAAGTGGACAGGTTTGAATTTTTGGGGGGGAGAGGGAATCGATTTCCATGGTTTGAAGACATTGCAATAATCCTATATCCATGGTTTCAAACATGCATGTAGAGGTATATCCATGGTTTCTAATTGCATCTATATATAATAATGGAAACACCAATATCTACATTTTGAAACTATTAAAGTAGATTAGGTGTTAAATACTTGTAGCCACAGTTCCAAATCATGGATATATGTGTACTTACATCCTGGAAATCATGGATGTAGATTATAATTAAAATAATCATAGCCACAATTTACAACCATGACATAGATGTACTGCCACAGTGGAAATTATTATTACATTCATGACCCTATTTCCACACCAATATGAGCCACTACTCATCAAACCATGGATATTACTTATAGACACTATTTTAACCTATGTCATTGTAATATATCTATGATACATATTGAATTTACAAGATTAATTTCAGAAAATTCATCAAAAAAATAAGGAGTACAATATCGAACCCATAAAATATTTCATATGGTGCCATTTGAATATTTGAATATATGCTACTACTATATGAAAATTCCACAAAAGATAAATAATGATTCCATGCAACATAAAAGTCAAGTGAGAGAGGACTAAAAATGCATTCTAATGTATGAATATTTCTTTTAGAAATTATATGTATCTAATGATTATAACTGGTTCTCAAAATGTAGCTCGACAATAATTGATTTCAAAATAAATTCCAGGAATATTGATGCAAAACATGGAAATTGAATAGATACAATCAAAAGAGGGGTATCATGAAATCTTACTAATTCATTAATATAGGGCTGCATGTGGTCCTAAAGAGGTATATCATACCTTATATTGAGGATATATATGGACCTTGTATGGAAGTTAGTAATAACCCATAAGGAATCATTATTTCTTGGAGTTTTATTAAATCCAGTGAAAAATTATTTAGTGATATCATCCCATTTCCACACAAGAATAGGTAGAGGTTTCATGATTTCTTTAAGATTTTTCCTCTCATCCATTAACATCTGAATTACCAATCGTCTTGAAACATCATATTCAATTAATTATTTCACATTATGCCACCAAATATTTACCTTCATTGATAGATATAATCTATAGAGTTAACATGGATTATTTTTCAACCATATCCAATTTGAAAACTATAGATATCAAAGCTCATTTCATGACCAATGTTATTTTATCCTCTTATGTTTACTTATAGACTATTCATTAACATACTATACATTGAAAATATGATAGTTGGAGGTGTAACACTCCAAATTTGTGTAAATAATTTCTACCGTGACAAATATATGAAAAAATTAAATGCATTTATTGTATTTTATTTTTTATAATATGATCCTTGAATTAATATGTGTGTGTTTTTACCCTATTTATTCATCATTCCATGACTATATAGAATGTTTTTTACAAGATATGAATTCAAATATAATTTTATAACATAAATAAATCATATGAAACAAATGAAGAAATGAATATTATTTCATTAGTTCGCAACAGAACATTAAAAATAATGGAAAATTTTATTCTATAAGAATCATGTGAGTATAATAGGGTAATATGAAAATTAAAAACAAATGATTAGAATTTAGAAATCGAATGAGTCAAGATTTTCCATAAATAACGTAGATGCAAACACCATTGTAATAAGAATGAAAAATATTAGAAGTAATGTAATAACATTAAAAAAATTTAGAGAGAGAATATTGAATGAAATGTCTAGGATTTAAGGGGTATATATTGAGTATTTGAGGGAAACATTCCAATTTTTATGGGTAAGATAACAATTAGAATAGAAATATAATCATTCAAATTGTAAAGTGACTTTTATATTGATTTTTTTAAAATAAATATATAATGAATAAAAATCTTAATATATGAATATAGGAATAATATTAATGTGTAAATATCTTAAGTGGGTTTTTTCTTATGAAAAACATAAATTTTGATATGTAGTTGGGGTGATGTTTGAGTGGTACACCCCATAATCATTCATCCAAAAGATCCTATCTCAAAACTAGGAATGGGATATTTTTATGAGTATTATAGTAGTACAGTAGAAGAAATATAAGTTTAGGGGTGGTGGAACTATAGTGGTGGGGCTACTGTAGTAGGGACTGTAAAATCCAGGGTACTGTAGCATTACTATTCACCATGAGTGTCTTTGTGAAAAAATAGGATTTCAGGCATAATATTATGGCTTTCAAGCCATAAGGCCTTCAGACCAGGTTCATGGGACACTTAGTCTTGGGACTATGTGCTATGTAATGGGTATCCCTCTACCTAGATAGAAAGAGGATTTTTCATTCATAATAAAATTAGTCTTCATCCTCAACATTAAAAACAATTATATGAATAATGAAGAATTTTTTTCTAATATGGTATGTTTTATTACCTTTTATTGCTATATTAATGTCTTTAATGATTTGGTGAATTTTTTGCATGTCCCAAAACACATTTAATAAGATAAATATATTATATAATAACAATAAATCTTATTTCTTAAATATGATGTAATTTCCAAAATCTAATAACATATTTTCTGCCATTAAATAACTATTTATTAAAATTATTTTTATTTTTATGATATAATTCAATAAAACATTTAATTTCAATTTTGGATGGGTTTAAAATTCAATAATATTAATATTTTAATTAAATATATTTTATATTAAAAAAGAAGACCAATATTTAATTTCTTTTTCATTGAATGATTTTATATTTAGTAATCTATATCCAAAAAACCCAGCCCCTCAGAGTATAAACGCCTCTCACTCTCCCACTATGAAAATACTATGAAAACTCACACATATGAACGATTCATTCTGTATTCCCTTTTCAATTCCTTCCTCTATTCTCGGAGACACTCTCATCCTACCACACCAAAAGAATAAAAAGTATTTAGAACTATGGAGATGTGACATCTTTAAATAATTGGAATTATTCTTCATTTTTTCCATTAATTCTCATCTTCATTTCTTAGTTCAATAAAAAATTAAATACCTACTAAACTATTGAATCAAAATATAAACATCATTTAATTGTTATTATACTTCTATAATGTTTATATAATCTATTTATAGTTTATCTAAATTTTATTTGACATCCTAATTCGACACACTCTTACATGGTTGGTTTTACCACACAAAAGGATGATATATTTTCTATATTTATCATTGAAATAATTGATGGTTAGTGAATCATATATATATATATATATATTTTAGAAAAAAACTAACTCCAGTAACTCATATAAATGGTTTATTTTTTATGTCGATAAAAAATAAAAGATATTACATGACGCATGATCTAATAGTTTACTATTATTAAGTGACCAGATAAATAGAAGATCGTTACATTAAAATTTAACAATCAAAGAACAAAATTAAATTCTTATGGGGAATTATTATTCCTATATGAATATTTTTAGAACATTTAATGTACTCCTCTTTGGTTTTTGGGGAAATGGGAAATAAAATTCATTGGTTGGATTAGAATCATAGTAAGAGGTTGTATATAGTTAAAGTTCACATGGAAAAATCGATTAATAAATAATATGGTGTGAGTAAATAATTAAAGGAATGTCTGGTGAGAAAAATATATCTTTGAAATATGTATTTAATAGAGTAATTAGTTACAATAAATTAATTTATAGTGGTGTAATTCATAAGGACTGACATCGTAGTCAATCAAAAAATGCCTTAAATGCTATATCCTAACCATACCATCAAGATATTATTATAAAACATCATTCATAATAAGAAACAAATACACCAAAGACCCAAAACTAGTTTATCTCATAAATCATTCTAATGAATAAAAGGGATATAAAATTTTAAGACTCACCCATAACAGAATAAGTCTAATTAATCCATCATTTTAATTATCCTGGCCAACAATTAGTAGCATAATGTTCAATATGGAACATCATGCATACACATGTCTTAGTAATCAATATTTTATTATATTGAAATAACAGGTATATAGATATTCAAATTATTCCTATAGAAATGAAGATAACCCTTACCTTTCTATAACCCTTCGTAGTTATTATGGATGATACACAAAGATCCGTAAGAGACTATGCTTATCGAAGAGAAGTGTAGACATGGATTTGGGAATCCATACCACACTAAATCTCTTGAGAAAACTCTTAGGATTATCTTTTGAGAGAGAAATAGAGATAGATTTTTAAATTATTATATACTTATGTCTATTTTCAAAGAATCTTTATATGGAAAATGATAGAAAACCATGCACAATGGTTTTAGAGTGGAGACGAATTGGAGGAAAAGTGATTATTTATAGAAAATTATGGACAATCGAATATTAATATTAAAACATAGGCCTTGGACATTAGGTTATAAATAAAAAAACCATTGAATCTCCCTTGGTATAAAACTGTGATATTTGATATTCAAGACTTAGTTTTTGAATTATAAATTTTTAGTAGTGAACCATGTTTATTTGTTTTACATGGAATATATTTTTATTGCCAAATAATAATTTTTTTGAATCATATAATATATTTCAGGAATTGGAAACATAATTAAATGTTATAAGATTTAGTTTTATTGTTTTAAAATACATTATTCTAATAAATTAACATTTTTTGGGTAGATAATTTCATTATATGACTTATCAAATCATTTTTACATAATCACGGATTCATAATTATTATCATATACACAAACTATGTTTTTAGTATTTAAAAAAAAATTAGATTATTCTAAAAAATTCATTGTTGGATAATTTCAATGTAATTATTTTAAATTTTATGTCCTTTATTATAAAAAATAATTTTCTACATATTGAAAATATTTTTATTAAATAAAAATAGCAGTATATCTTGAAATAATTCTTTTGGTGCCCAAAATTTGAAACTCCATCATAAAGGATATTTATATAGTTACATTTTTTGTCTTTAATAAATATAAATTATTAATAACTAATAATTATATTATTTAAGAAAATGATGAAGAGTAAATCTCGGTAATGAAGGTTTCCTCAACCTCCCGTGTTGTGGGGGGGGGGGTGGTTCTCACTATATGGGTTTCAAGTCCTCTGATCACTTCATCCCTTTTAATGATAAAAATAAACGTACAATCTTCCTTATAATTTATATTTCCCCTAAGGTGTTAGTGTTGAAAATTTATATTCTGAAGATCTTGATCTCGATGTTAAAATTTTCTAAAGCATCAACCATACCTTGTTTTTTTGTGATCATATTTTCTCTTCATAGGCCCTCTATCAATGATTTTGACTAGAATATCAATAAAATATCAGGTTTAATTTCATGAACCAAGGTTATATTTCATGATCCTCACCACATGCTAGTATGTTTCTTTATCAGTTTTGGTGGTCCTTCATCTTCACGTTGATATGCCACCCACACACTATTGTTCATTGGATTCTGATCCATGGTTTTCCTCTACCCTTTCAATATCCCTCCATCCTCACTGATAGGTAAGGACCTATGGTGAGTTTTATGCTAAAAAAATATCCCTTCCACTTTTATTCATATGGTCATGCATCAAATCTATATTGTGGAAAACATCTCAAATCCTCCTATAAGGATTCTATGGATTGAATTTTATTTTGCGTATATGTATTAAATTCCAAGGGAAATTAGGTAATCTCTATTGATGGTCATATATTATAGTACCAAAATTCATTGTCGATGGAATTTTGACTATTAGATAACAGAAGAATGTGAATATTGAGCAGGGAAGTTTTCACACTCTAGAGGGTCATAGATCTCTAGGGACTATTCACATTACTTATATCCTTCAACAGTCAGCTGGTGATAGGAACTCCATTAGTCTATCCATCCCGAGTCAACAGATTTCTTTTGTTTTTATTGGTATAGAATAATAATTACATATAATTTATACTATTAATATGAAGGATTGTTCTCCTTCCTCAAATATGAATTTGGTGTTATAAGAGGAGATTGCCTAGTTAGTCAATAATTCAGTAGCCTAATAAAAAAATAATAAGAAGCTACATTAGTTATGGAAATGCTATAAATTTGAGTAATTCACATTGATAAAATGGTGGGGATTAGTAAGAGGTCTTTTCCCATAGCCACTAAGAACAAGGGAGAAGCCTCTCTAGTGAATATGGCTTGTGCAATAGAGGCTTTTCATTTTAGCCTCATGCATAGGAACCATTTCATGTGACTCAATTATAATTTTATTCACCATAATAAGATATAATGGTAAATAATTGAATATATGAATAATCAGAATAATAATTTTGGGTAAATAGGATTGGTTCTTGATCAATATTGGGAAGGGATACATGAAATGGAAGCCAATATACATTTTTTGAGGGTACCGTAAACACCTCATTGATTTCATATTCTTATGAAGATGAAACAAGGGTAAAATAACTATATCATCCCAAGTGTAAAATAAGGTAAAAAGTTTCCTATAATAAATATTATTAGTAACTGAATTTTGGATAGAAAATAAGAAGGTTTAAAAATTATTCTCATTTACTCAAACATATGGTGAAAAGAAATTTTGTGAAATTAGGAGGCCATAACGGACATGTCAGGAATCCATTGATCTCAAACACTATTCAAAATTATTATCATATGTTGTATTCAACAACCATGTATGATCGGATCAACATTAAGAAATGATGGATAACATGTAAGTATGTGAGAGTTAGCATTACATCAGGTTTAGAAATGTTTCTTCACTCCAAGGTGGATGAGGTGGAAAAGTATTTTTCAATAAAAGACTTAGGGGAAGATATTAATAAGATGCATGAAATAAATATTAATTTTTAAGTAAACAAATAACAAAATGAATGTGTCTATAGTGTATATAAAATTATTACCCATGGAATTAATAAAGGGGTGATTAATACGGAAGCGTAAAAAGGATCTTTTCTATGATAACATATTTCTTAATGGATACCATCTACAATGATCTAAAATGGAATCTTTTTATATATTATTGGATCCTAAAATTTTATAATTAATCTAGCAACTTAGTATTATATTTGGAAGGATCAATGTTTTTCATTGTGATATAATCTCGTTTACGATATTCATGTTTTTTAGGATCAGATATAACCCTTAAAATAGTTTTTTCTTATAATAATAAAATATTATTTAATAGATTTTATATACTTTATTAGATGATATTATGTATGAGAAATTAAATTACTATAAAAACTATCATATAGTTAAGTTACAATTTTAATAGTCAGATTCCCCATGGTCAAATTGTAATTGCTATGTTTACCATTATATGTTCACATAATTCTAATATCTAACATCATTCATATACTTCTCTTAGTTCCAACACAATTACTATTACATTACATATTTTTTTCATTTAAATGGTGATTTATATTTTATATTTTTCATACATTTTAGATATTGATCCTATGGATTTTACGATTTGGGGGCTACTTAATATTGATATGTGTTTTTCATCACTTATTGTGAAATTTATTATTAATGTAATTTTCTAGTGTGTAATATATTTTGGTAATGTAATAAAATATCTTGGAATATTTAATGGATGAAATAATAATATTCCTATTTAATATAGTCATATTTTATTCTTACATTATCCTTTAAATATTTTCAACCTTTAAATTTGAGGTAGACATTAGTATATTAACAAACATTTGTCATTTTAATCAATTTTTCATTAGGATCCAATATCACTTGCTCAAAAATTGTGATTATTTGAAAATAATTTTATAGAGTGATTTATATGACACTAAAACACCTTCTATGTAATGTTATAAATCTAGAGATCCACTTCATTATAAAGAATGTTAAGATCCGACTCTATTTCATTAGTAATGAGTACCTGTGTTGGGTCTGGAATATACTTTTCATAGTGAGACATGCAAGACTTTATATACTCTAGAAAGGCTAGGTGACATAGCCAAATGATAATAAACAACCCATATTCTCTTAATAATATTAAAATTCCCAATATGTGTTGGACCTAGCTTCCCTCTTTTAGAACACCTTATAACCCTCTTCAATAGAGACGCCATTAAGAATACATGATCCCTTATTTTAAATCTCGAGTCATAATCCCTCTGATTATCAGTATAAATTTTCTATCATAATTGAGATATCTAGATTTTATGTTGAATGGATCAAATATTTTTAGTAGTCTCATTGACAATTTTGGGTTCAACTAGCCTCTTTTCCACTAATTCATCCTAGTAAGTTGGATTCTGACATCACCACATATATAAAGGATTTGGAATGTCCTATTTTTATTATAGAGTGGAATATTTAATTATATATGAATTTCAAAAAAAGTAGATATTGGTCCCTAGTTCCTTTTAAGTTGAGTGAGGACCACAATAGAATAAACTATAATGTTTGGTTTGTCTATTAAGACAACCCACAAGTTTGAAGATGACAGTTGGTGATGTAATGTATCTCAGTGCTCAAAATCTTTTTGAAAAATCCTCTTGAAATTTTTACATGAGACAAAGGTTATTATCTATTTTAATTGATAGAGGTTAACCATGAAACCTAAAAAACTCATTAATAAAGGGTGATGAAAGACTCTGAAGGATTAAATTCACCCTTATTGTAAGGAAATATATGGTATTAGTATAGAAATAGATAATAAACTATATTGTATCATTCATCTTATATGTCTTTATAGGATCCTTAAAAAATAGATTTTGATACATTCCCAATTTTTTAGGATGATATAGGGATGTTTCCAATTCTTTGGTTGTGGGGGTCATTATTTGTAGACATTTACATTTTTTTATCCCACTGAGCCTCTTCAATTATTCAGTGAGTTGATCTCTCTCTCTCTCTCATTCTATATCCTAATCATTATGTTATTTAGTAAGCCGATATATAATATGATAGAAACATAAGACAAAACTAATATTTATTGATGAGTTTATCCTCCTTAAGGATGAATATATCCCCAATGTATAATGGTTAAAATCCCATGTACAATCTTTCCTTGTTATTATCAAAAGTAGTATATGCAGGGGAATAAAATTGAACATGTTATCTTTCTATTAACTATGTACAAAGAAAACAATAACTTCTCGGTCTATAAACCCTTATAGAATTTAAGAATACTCATGATCCACTTGACATTGATAAAAAATGATACTTTGTGTCCCTCTCATAATATGTAAATGATATCATTAATCAACACACATAAATCACTTTGGATCCCTCAAGATTCCAAAATATTTAATAGTATGTCATAATTATTCATTTTTTTGTTAGATGTTGTATACAATATTTATCAATTACTTCTTGTCGAATGAGATCACTATTAGTGTTGGAAGAAAAATCATCACACCTTATTCTTTTTCATACATTTATATAAATAATAGTGAGAAAAATTCTTCATCTCTTGACTTTAGAGAATGAGAAGATACATACAATGTTGAATTCATTTCTCTATCTCTCTCTAACATATAAAATTTTCAATAGAATATTTTTGAACATCATTACCATTCATTATTTTTTCATATAATATATATTCAAAATATTTAGTGATTATTTCTCCTCATAAACCTCATAAAATTTATTTCCTAAAATATAGTTTTTTGAGTCTTATTTTTCATTGGTCTTCGTGAAGATTTAGTATTGAAAAACATTATTATTTTCACAGATTCTAGAAAACCAAAAAAATTAGAATTCATATTTTTTATGATTTCCAATTAATTTATGTAATGATTCAAAATATTATTTCATATGATATTTTTAAATTTATTTATTCAAGGTGCATAGATTCTTCACATATATTCTTTAATTTTCATTAGTAGGAAACATGAAACCCAATGCAACATACCAAGTTTTTAAATGAGTCGGTATACCATTGTAAATTTAAATTATATGTTTGGTGGATGGGTAATCTATTAAATTGGTATTTCGAGGTTATTTTTGGATATTTAATGCGATTGAATGTTTTTTATAGATTTTTTCTAAAGGAATACAAGTGTCTCGGTGGTCCTGTATGGTTTCGAGAGCATCCAACCACAACAACCAATGTTTGGGGGACAAAACATTGGGTTGGGATTTTGAGTCATAGGGGATGGTGTTATGGTTATGTTGACCTCTCATTGTGGGTGTATGATTCTTTATATTTAGCTTCTTAGGGGATAGTTTTGACCATTACTTACGGAGGAGGTGCTCACCGTAGAAATCCAAAGATGATGGTGAGTGAGACCATTGGATGGGGGATGAGTTTTTCCATGATATTAATGGAAAATGGTCCTAGATAATAAGAGGATAGATCTCCATGTACCTCGAGGTTTTGGGATACAGAGTCAACTATGATTTTTATATTCATTGAAGTATGAATATCGCTTTTCCATGTAATTTCATGCTATTTATCCAATGATGTTTAGTCAAGACAAATTCTAAGGGACTTGTGATTGATTTCAAGATTTTGGGTTTTTGATGTGACAAATATTATTAAAATGGATGTCTAAGGGGAATGTGATACATTTATTTGGAGGATTGACGGTATTATAATATTACTTTATGTTTTATCTCCATGGTATAATATAGAACAAGGTGTTGGGTGATATGTATATGGATGAGATATTTAGGTTCATCTAGTAAAATGGACTGTGGATACATCATTCCACTCTGGAATTACCAGATATAGGTAAAAACATCCTTTTGGTTGTTGATAATGAGTAAGTGGGTTATGTATTTTTATATATGATTGTATTTTCTATCTATTTTCATATACATACACATGTATAAATATGGATGTAAGATTTTCACAAGTTAGTGGTGGCCTACTGAGTTCAAACTCACACCCTATACTAGCCCCTCAGGATGCATATAGAATTTATGGTTTTGAGATCAGGAAAGGTAATGTGATCATTCTCTGGAATTTAGTGTTTAGTTATGCATAGGTACATGGGATGGATGACATATAGACTATGGTTTTTCTTTGCATTGAGCAAGAGTTTGTTTTTGGGATTTTTTTCACATCTAATATGATTATCCATGGGTGATCCTACATGTCTATATTTTATAACTACATGACATGTGGAATTCAAATTATATGTACAAGAATAATATTTGGTGTGTCATTTCCATGGCACCTATGTCAGGGTGATACAGGTGGTATAAGATGTGATTATTTTCTATTGTGGTCATGTTTTTTGGGATATAGTATATCAGATACTTGGGTATAGTCTGAATTGGGTAGGGAGCTCATGTTTAAGGGACTAAAAGACCATGTATTTGAGAAAACCCATGTTTTATGGGGTGTTAAATAGATGTCATAATTTACAATTTTATAGTCGATTGATTTCCTCCTCGAGTGGAACTCTTGGGTGTGTTATTGTGGGATAACCAGGGGTTAAACCATACCCTTGTATGGAAACAGGGAATATTTATGCACCATTTTTTTTACATAGAGGCATAAAATACGTATATATTGTTTTTATTTTCATTGGGAACATGTAATACATGGAGAGGTGTTGGAATGTTTAATGTGTCAATAAAAATAAAAAAAAAGTGTTTTTCTATATAACTATTTTGGTGGAATTCTATCCACCAAGATTTGGAATGTTTTTTCTAAAGAGATGATATGTGATCATATACGTGTGATTTATGTCGGAAGGACTCTAATATGGTTAGGGCTAATAATGAAAGGGGTGAGTTTAAAATGTAAAAAAAATATAAACAACATCTTACTTCTTAGACTTTTTGTAGCATTCTACTCATCCACCACAAATGGATGATATCTAATATAGATGACATTTAACACCAGACTCTAATATGGGAAGGTAAGGGACCATCAGGATGAATTAAATGTGAGATGGTGTCTTAGGGATGAGAAAGGGTGTTCAGATTATCCACCTATTATAGATTTCCCTCTTTGTGATATTTATTATTTTCATTTCCATTATGGACAATGTTATTCAGTCTTTTGCATTATGCCAAAAATATTGGAATTTGTGAAGTGTTAGGAGGGTGATAATGTGGTTCCACTAGAGTGTCCCTGGAATGAGGTCCCTAAGGGTCAACTTTATCATTTTACACATGTATATTCTTTGAGGTCATAGGGTTAGCCCCAACATTGTGATGATTTTGGGCTATGGATAAAAGAGCAGCTCATGGTGATATTTTTATAAGTCATAAAGATTATTATTAGGGGATCTCAGGGACATGATCCAAATTTTTTTTAATTTATGCTTTTGTTTCAGTCTAAACACCCAAAATTATTTTCGGCTAAGGGTGGACTATAGGTATCAGATAATTGGATCAAGTCATTTCTGTAAATATTTGACCATCTCAAGAAAACATTTGGTTATAGGGTGATGTTGGATACTACTTTCTCAGATGACTGAAAAATCTCTAGTGGTACGTATAGAAACCTGATAGTATACATGAGAGACTTGAGTGGAATGATTTTGAGACATGTTTATGAAGATCCTTTGTGATGTTCTTGTCTTTATAAATTTTATTACTTTTTAAAAATAAACTTTTTTAATGAGGGATTTTGAATATCATGTGAAATATGTGTTGATGAAAGTTTATTACTTGTTTTTATTTAATGTATATGTGAATACAAAAGAAAAAGTTTAGTTAAAATTAAATTTTTATTGGATATAGTGCTTCGAATTTAAACATTTAGAAACAATATTTGTCAAAAAGTGGATAGGTTGATATTTTGGAAAGTATATTTCATAAGATCAATCAGTATGAAGCTGATGATATTTATAAAATGTTTTCATAAAGTTATAATTTAATAATATGATGTGAATGAATAACATCATAAATATATAGTGTTATGAATGTTTTAAATTTTTAAACATTCCAAAAACAAATATGATTATTCTTTACTATTGTTTCATGTCTTTGAAATAACATGAAGATGTTCTTATACAATCACAAGTTAGTAGGAGGAGATATAGAAAGAAGGTCCTCATAAGGATGTTGGTGCCTAAACATCATATTTACTTTCTATAAGAATGTAAATTGAACTGATATTTGTATGTTCCAATGGGAAGAGATGAGTAAGAAAGAAAAATAGAGAGAGGTGAGGAAATTCCATTGGACTTAGACTATAAATTCCAAAAGACTGAGCTAACAAAGAAATTTGATAGAACACAGTTGCGGAAATTCTATCAGAATCATATGAGGAAGTTCCAATGGATTGACCTTAGGAATTCCAATAATAATGTGTTGAGGAATTTATAATGAACTATATTGAGAAATAAAGTCAATCAAACTATGATGAGGAAGCAATAAAATCAGAAAGAGATGAGGATGTCCTATCAGACTGAGATGGGGATGTTCTTATAGATTGTGTTATCCAAACTATAGTTTCTGATCATTTTTCAGAATATGTGAATAGGTTTTGGATAATTAATGTGGTATCTAGAATATACCATAAGAGATGATATGGGTTGATGTAGTAAAACATGAAATTGAAATGTGTGTGAAATTCAGATTTTTTTTTAAATTTTGGTGAGTGGGAAATTTTTCCAATTTTTCCATATTTACCTTTTTATGTTTCCTACAAATAAATTAATTGTACATGCATACCAAAAAACATCCACATGTGTAAAAAAGGTGGAAGGGTTATAGAGTTCATGTCAGTCATGTTTTCTCGATATAGATCTCATTAGATGATCATACTGAAGTTAGTTAAAATTACCATCTTGTGAAATATGAGACTAAAGAAAATCGCTATGAGAATTTGAACAGAGTTTGTAAGGTGTTCATTTTCTTATTAATAGAAAAAACTTTTTCTATAGTCACAATTAATGTAAAGGAGAAACAGTCGGAGTATATCATATAGGGTTTATCATATTGAGGTCCACCCAACTCTGGTTCATCGTACCCTGAGACTTTTGTAGAACAGATTTAAAAATTCATTTATACATTATTTGTGGATCATTTTTGTATTAAAAACATTGTAAACAAGTGGGAGTCAATATAATCATTCTTATGGGGAGATGTACGGTGTATTACATAAGTTAGAACATGATGTGTTCACTTATTCATTATAGTGAATTTTCAGAGACCAATGGGAGTGGTTAAGGGAAGCATGTATGTTCTCACACTACAAATGAAACATGAAAATATTTTGATCATTTATTGCATTCCTATTTTTTATGCATGAGTTTTTACTAAAATATGATAATCTAGTGCCCTTTAATAGGTCTTTGGTGTTATGTTTCTAAAAGAGTTAAACTTTTAAAAAGTTAACTAATGATTCTACCCCATATTAGTTATTATTAAATCCTTTAGAAAATCAATTTTTATCAGAGGGAAGTTTCCCCTTTTGAATCCATAACATGGATAATCTCTATAATTCCTTGAAAATCTACGTTAAGAATATTGTATTCTATAGAGTGTATGGCACACAAAGCCATGTCTGTAAGGTAATATAATATGGATAATTTATAATATATTTAATATTTAAAATAAATTAAATAAAATTTATTTCTTAGAATTCATGAGAAACAGATTTATTATACGTTGCATGAATAAATGAGTTTCTCCAAAGGCTTTCATTACATGCAAGACCAAGTTTCATAGAAAAATATTATATTATTAAAATATTATTATTTAATATAATAAGATTTTACCTAGCAGTAAAATTATTGCTTATAATTAGGATCATCTAACTTATGAATATATATGGTTTACACAAATATTATATTAATTCATTGGTTACAAATTAATTAAAAATTAATATAAAACCAATTACATAAAAAGGGAATTTTTTTATATAAATCTGTTTTTATTCTCACAATGCTATTTTATTCAAATAAATTATATTAATTAAAATTAGTGTGTGATATTAATTTAATATATATATATATATATATATTATATTTTATCAAATATTTTTATATTCATCAAATAAATTTTATTGACATAAGATAAGAACAATCCTAATTTTACACATAAAAACCTAAATTTTTAAAGGAAATTTTACCACTTTTTAATATAAAATGTATTTTGAAACCAATTTTTTGAACTTTTATAAATATTATATTTCAAACTAATTTTTATATTTCAAATAAAAACAAAAAACATTATGTTTGGGTGAATTTTTATTATTTTTCTGTGAAGTTTCATTTTTTATGAATAGTAAAAATACTAAAAGAGAGAACCTTCGGAGAGGTCTGGGAATTTGTTCATGTTGGCCTATGCCCTCCACATTAGACATTTTAAATTTGGGGAGGCTCGAGGGTGATGTTCAATAATATCAGGTAATGTTGAACCCCATATATAGAAATCCCCAAATATAGTTACCCACCCACATAAACCCATTAATCGATGACCAACTTGTTTGTGGGTTAATCTGGATTCATCATTTATGGAAAAGAATAGGAATGAATATCAAATTTAAACAACCCCTACCTCATTTAAGTTTGATTCCAAAGCATTCTTCCTCAAGGTTTCAAGATGTCAACATCGCTTCCGACTCTTTTCATCAAGGAATGTCGATGACGGTGAAGTCTCGATGGAATTATTAGTTCATAATTGGAGAGGAAAATTAATGGTTGTTCATCAGAGAATCCCCATAGTTTAATTACCCATTCTCCACAAGATGGTTTAATAAAAATAATAACATCTCATAGTTTCTATTACACTATGATGTTCATGTTACACCATTTCATTTATGAAACATCGTTGCTGTTACACTTAATTTATTGCATCATTACACTACATGATATAATCCATTGATGAGATTCATTAATGCAGCACATTTCCGCCTGGTCGCTGTACCACAACATTCCATTTTCCACCCAATAGAGAAAAAATAAAAAAAATTATTATAAATTCTATTATTATTTTTCTCAAATATTCCAAAAAATATACTTTTATACTCAGCCCATTCCGTCAAAAGTTCAGTCATTTCAAGGGAAATCCTAGTGTTACGAGTTCAACTGTTCCGATATATTTTGTATTCAATAATTATTTCAAAATATAGAAAAACATGATCACACATTTCCTGAATGTACCTTTAAAAAAAATTCAAAAATCCATTCTGGGAAAACCGTTCCTTGGAATCATGTGTCGTCAGAGTGTGTAATCTCAAAATAATTCTAAATAATAGGAAAATTAAATAGAATTTCTAAGACATTACACAATGTTTTTGGAACCATAATTGTTTCATTATAGATACATATACATTATGTAATTCATATAAAAAAGAGGCTAAACACAACTACATATGATATATCCTATGAGTGTGTAAATATATTACTCTACAATCCATTAAATATATTTGATATGATTTCTTATGTAATTGTTATTGATGATTTGTTTTTATCTTACAAAAAAATACATATCACTATAAGTGACTTTATAGATTATTTATTTAATGTTTCTTTATTATGAACCTAGATTGATATAAGTTTGATGTACAATGTTTCTTAGACCACTGATGAGTTTTATAAGGATTATGATATTTTTTGCACATTACATTAGATATTGATTTAGAAGGAATTTTGATTAAATTCCCATGTTTTTATTTTGAAATAATACTTTTTTAAACTTGTGAGGGACTGAGTTACCAAATCACTAACCATAGTTTTAAGTAAAATATCAAGTGTGGTTTAACAATAAAGAAAAAAATTAAGTGGGTAATGACATGGATTTAGCTAAAAGGATTGGTATGAAAATGTTATTTATGATCATTTTCCATTTGTTTTTAAATCTATCTTCTCATATAGACCAGTTCAAGGGAAGATAAATAATGAAACACAATTTTCATCTATTGACCAGAATGATGATGTAGAGAGTTATAGAAATATTATGGTGTATTTGAATACCCTATTATATTTGGCATGTCAATAAATGAGTAAAATAGAGTTTTAAATGCTATTAACTCAAGGGAAATAAAAGTATAGATTTATTAATACTGTAGTCAACTAGCTTTTTAAATTTATTAATTATTCACTACCCGATGATTCATTTATTCCAGAAAATGATTACAAGGCATAAAATTTGGTAAAAAATGTGAATCTTCATCTATTAATATTCATTCTTTCCCCTATTGTTGGTTTCTATTCTAGAAAGAAAATACATTCTCGAGATAGTGAAAATAGTGTGGTACCTCAAGGTGAAAGACTAAAAATGTTTAAACTCAATCTCGTATTCAAAATAATGTGATGTGGAACCTCCCTTTAATTCCCAAGAATTAAAAAAATATTATGTTAAAAAATGGAATGGAATATGATATTCCATGAATATGAATGAAATAAGGACATTGATGAAATAATTTATCATATATATGGGTTATCATGGAATATATTTTATGGTCAACATCCTCATTTTGCGACTGATCGAAAAAAAAATTAGACTGATATTATCCAATGTAGGTTTCAATCCATTTCTCCAAATTCATACTACACACAATACATGACCTATTTTGATTCACATTTATTACATTCCCTCATGGATTTTTATAAAGAAGATTTTTATTATCATGAGTATGTTTATATCTAGACCTTTTGATCTTGGAAATGATACTTACATATACATTCAACCATTATTTTATGACCTAAAGGATCTTTGGATTGTTGTTGTGAAAGACTATGATGCATTCATGAAGGATTAATTTATGTTTTGTGATGCTTTATTATAAATGATAAATGAATTCCCTTATTAATGATTTTTTTACTGTTGGAGTAGAAAATGAAAATTATCATACCCTATTTGAATGAAAAATATACATTTTAGAAGATTAATGTTTTGAAGAATATTACGCTTCAAGGCAAGTCAACAATTTCGACCCATGTATCATCTATATATGAAAAATCAAAAGCTATTTGAAAATGGAATTGTCAAAGATGAGACACCTCCACGAATTTCAAGGAATGATAATGTTAAATAACTTGATGGTTTGAATTATGTTCCTAGAAAAAGCCAATCAAATATCAGAATTTATAATCATACTAATTCAAATTCAAAAACTATTTTGAGAATAAAAAGTATATACGTTGAGTTTCTGTATTAGTCATTGAATTTATTGGGTCATTATTTGGATATGATTCATATCGAGAAAAACATTTGTGAGATTTTACTTGATACTCTTATCAATGTTAATGGAAAAAAGGAAATTTTTTATTACATCATGATTTTATGGATTAAGGTATAAGAACAAGACATCATCCTGAGTTAATTTTAAAAATAATTTTTAAGTCCCAATTCCTGTTATTAGATGAAAATGTGGAGAAAAAAATTCATTTTGTTCTGGAAAAGTTTGATGGTTCCAGATGATTATTCATGTTTCTTTTTGAAAAGGGTGAATAAAAAAATTTAAACTGAAATCTCTTAATACCCATGATTACCATTTCTCATTACATGAGTTGATTCCCATTTCTATTTGAAATTTATATCCACAAAATTTTAGATTTTCTATGATTATTTTTGGTCATTTTTATTGAGACCTTTGTTCCAAAAGGCTACGAAATTGTTATTTTAAAAAATTTTAGAGAGATGCATCAATTCTTCTTTGTGACATTGGGAAAAATTTTCCCACTGTTGATTTTCACAAGTATGTTACATCTAACTATGGATCCTCCCATATAATATTTTCTTTGTTGGTGGTTTTTTGAGTAAATGGATGAATATGATAGAATGAATGATGTTTATTTCGAAATTTTATGTGAGAAATAAATATCACCCTAAAGGCGCTACTGTGAAAATCTATTTAACATATTAATGCTTGGATTTATGTTCATTGTTCTTGGATAATGTCACTATGAGGCCTAATAGAATAATAAGAACTTAAGATAGGCAATATTATCTAACTGAGCCTTTATTTACTTAATTGGCCCAAATAGGAGGGACATCTAGATCGTACACCTTGTGTACCTTAGGAAAGGAAGAGTGGGAAATGGATCGTGGTATAGTATTATTCAACTATGGTGTGATTGAACAAATTCACAACAATGAATTGGGAATAAAATTTCACAAAAAATAATTTAATACTTGGTTAAAGTCAATTTTAATAGATTTACTTTTTTCTCATAAAATATTCATATGTATATATTTAATATTTGATGTTGTTATCTTTCAGGTTGTAACTTTACCAATGAATAATTTATCAGATGAAATAAGAGCATTATCGTTTGGTCCAAACATAGTGGTATGTGATTGTTGGGAAATGGTTGTCAATTGTTTTAAATTCATTATAAATACCAGTTCACCCAAATTAGAAATGAAGTATTAAAGTGCAATGATAAACGTTACAACTGATTATTATGTTAGTATGTCTAACAAAAAAAACTCATTCATAAAATAATTCTCATTATAGGTTGATAAAGTAATCATTTTATTTGATTACTAGGAAAATTGGTGTGTCCCAATGATAAAATGAAATTGGTGTGATTTAATGACATGATAAGGCATGTATATAGATAATAATGGATTTATAGTGATTTATATAAACCACCATATTCATACCGATGAGTCATATATTCTTGTATCATAAGCTATGTGTTTTATGTATCTTACCCATTCAAAAAAAAAATTCTATTATTGATGATTTCATTCCTAAAAATATTTTTGAGGATAGCATGGGTGGTAATGATGTTGTGGGTTAACCTATTTGTATTTAGTAAAATTTTTTATTTTAGGACATAGTTGATTCAATTGTTAGAACATATTGATATTTTCATATAGAATACATAGCATTCTCTCATTTGTAATTATTTACTAGATATTATTGTAATATTGTATGTTTGTTTTTGAAATTTCATATAGTATATCAAGTTAACTAGTATTTAACATGTTAAATACAATGAGATATGATGTGTTTTTTCTAATGTGTTCATAATAATTAAAAATATCAAACATTAAACTATACACAATACATTTTGCAATGAAATTCAGATTTTTTATATTCTCATAATATAATTTCAAATAAAATGTTCATTATAGATATATTACTGCAAATTTACATTTCTTGTGAAGAACATACAATATGAATTCCTCAAATATGGATGGTTACAAAACACTCTATACTACTTAAATTGGGATTTATGTAGCTTAAATAATTAATAAGTTTAAAATAGCTCAAATACTAAAATTCTCCAGTTCCCATTTTCTGAGTGAACCAAACCTCAAAATAAAATACACTAGAATATTTTATTATAAAATTTCATGGTCAAAGAAAGAGATAGGATATTACATAACAATTTATTTCATTTATACAAAAAACTACAACTGTTTATAGCTTATTCAATCCCTTGAAAATTATTTTGTGGGTATCATTGATTATTCTCTTAAAACACATATAAATCTTTCTATTTTTAAGGAAAATATGTATTTATTCGAATTAAAAACAAAGAAATTATGAGAGTAAAACCTTCTCATTTCATTAAATATCAATCTACTTATTCATGTTTTGAAACATCCAAACCACCCCTTTTCTGACAACTATACCTAGCCCTATAGATCCTCTACTTTCTAAAGTGTGAAATCTTCCTGTATTTATTGTTGAATACCATTATTTTTTCACCAAAATTAAATTTTCCTTGATTTTTGAACCTACTATTTTCTAAAATAATGTCTCAAAATAATTTTAATTTACCCATGGAGAATAAATTTCAAAAAACCAAAAATACACGAACCAAACCAACCATGAACCCACAATTTATAAAAATCCTCAACCTAATAAAAATAACTGAAACAAATTTAACCAAATAAACCAAAATCCAAGTATCATTAACCAAAGAAATTAAATCATTTAAAATAATTAATAATCATATAGAAACACATTGGAAAAATTTGATTTAGAATCAAAATTATTCCATTAAAAATCTGTTAATTTATTACAAAAACATTGAAAACCAATTTGGATAAATGAATTCTCAACAAAGTCAAATAAATCACTTCACTAAAAACCTAAATTGGAAATCAACTTCACAACCACTTCTAAATCATCTAGGTGATGAAACTTCAATCAAATATAGGTATGAATTGTTTTAAATTCAACTTAAAATATTTGTTAAAAATATCTGAATTGGAAAAAATCGAGCTGAGAATATTAAAACTGAAGAAGAAACGGTTTTCCATCCTTCCTTTAAAAAATATTTAGTAGGAATCAGTGAATATGATATTTAAACAAAGCGAAAACCTTTTATTTTTGAAAAAAAAATACTTTTTCCTTATAGAAAAAAATATGTTTGAGTGGATATCCATCTCATTTAAGTGAATCTTTTTCTAATAATTCATATTTTGATCCTTCCAAACTGGCCCCTATTATAAACTCTATTCTTTCACCTTTAGGTCCTTTCATAATGAATTAATCAAGGATAAAAAGAACACTAAACCAAAAACTAATTTTATTTATATTTTTAGGAAAATTGAGTTAAATATTACATTCCTTTAGTTTGTGAAGATAATACATAAAAATTATATGTTTTTAAATGAAATTTACAGCAAATAGAGAAATATTAATGTTGTTAGAAAATATATATTGTTATTTTATGTTAATTTCGTATTATTTAACATGTTCATCACATTAATTTATATTAGAATATTATATTATATTTATATATAAATTTTTTTAATTATAATGATATTAGAGAAAGATGAATATGGAAAAATGATCAATTTTTTAGATATTTAGGCTTGAATCCTCTTATTACCACTCTAAGTACAGTTTATTTTTGAATATGATGTTCTTTAATATTATGTATATTTTCATCATTAATTTTATTTTAGAATCAATTTTATTTTTGGATATATATTGTAGGTGATGGTTGGATACTTATATGGGGGATGATAGTGTGGAAGGGGTGTCCTAGTATGACATATTTTACCCATAATCGTACCACTATGCCTTTTCAGTCATGATGATTTCATTTAGTTCTGCATCCCATCATCCTACTTCATTCACTAGGAGGTCATCCTCTAATTATTCAAAATTTATATTTTTTATACTCACCTTTTCTATATATCTTTACGCCTGAACCCATATGATGGTAGTTCCCAAGATCCCATCCCTCCTTGTAAAAATAAATAAATATTGTTATAAAATAGGTAATAAGGTATTATAAACATTAATATTTATCTAAAATAATTTATTAACACTACTAAACACATTTTACATTAGGCTAAATTCATTTTAAATAAAAATAAATTCATTGTAATAGATTTCATCTTAAATTACATTTTATTCATTATTATTTTTTTCACACAGCACATTTTTTTATGGTGTATATACTACAATTTGACATGTTATATAATTATTTTATTTATTATCATTATATTATAAGTTCTATTTAATGACATTCCATCATGGAGATTTTTATTCGGATGTTTTATTGTGGTATGGGACATATTGGAATGTTTTATTATTATTCTCCCCAAGTATGTTTTTAATGATTATCTTTGCATTATCTCTTAAATTTGTGATTTTTTAACTTTATCTTGAAATAATAACATTATTGTTTTGCACCTAATTTATTATATATGGTGTAAATAATTCTATAAAATCATATAATATCATGATTTATTCATTATTCCTGATATTTTGGCTTTCAATATGAATCATTTCATCTAATGGGACTTGGGGTAAGCGTTTCCTAGTGGAAAGGAATTTCATAACCCAATTTCTTTTCAACGGGTTATACTACTACATTATTATGGTTAATATTAAATTATTATGTGTGTAATTAATTTTTATATCTATTTATGTATTTATAAATCATTTTATGGATTTATTATTGATACACAAAATCTAATAATTGATTGATTGTCACTTCATCGTTATATTCCACTCAAGGGTTTACATTACAATCTAATTTTGTATGGGATTGTTTACACTTTAATTTTTATCAAGATAAATTATTTGATCATTGCCTAATAACACCTTTCATTTTATTCTCCTTTGATTATTAATGATCTTTATGAAATAATATTACCATTCTTACACTCATTGTTAAATAAAATGTTTTTAAGAAAACTAAACATCATTTTTCTCTTTAATCAGGGAACCTATTTTCTTTTAAAAAAATATCTTGTGAAAAGGATTTAAAAAATGTTTTTAACAATTGTAAAGTGATTTATTTCATAAATTTTAACCCTTTTGCCTCTTATCAATTTTTTCAAAGGAATCTTCATATCGCTTTATAATAAGGGTTTTCTTACATTTTTACCATGAAAAATGAATGTCCTTTATACCTTGTTAAACCTATATATATTTACAAGCCTTCATTTCCTAGAGACATACTTTTCATGTCTAAAAGGTTATTTTTTTATGAAAATGATTTTAAAATTGATTTCAAAGAAAATTATTAAAAAAAATTAAATATATATATATATATATATTTATCCAGAATATTTTTAAAATGATGTTTTTATTGTATTTATATTCATCAAAGACCACAAGCCTTTATTTTTACTCCAATTGGGATATGTTGTATTGATATGATCCTTATTCTTCCTTTGGATCATTTATGACTTGTTTGGACTTGTATAACAATAATATTCACTTTATTGATTCCTTCTTTCCCATTAAAATATTCAATTTACGATTATAATCTATCATTGAATTTCCCCTAAATATAAATATAATTTTTTACTGAAGGGTATACAATTTTTTATAAGGTGTTTATTTTCATGTTATTTGATTATTTGGGGAAATATTGATAAATCCATATCCTTTATTCAATAAAAATATTTGATAAGTTGTTTTTTTTAATAATTAAATTTATTATTTGATTTGAGGGATGATTTGGAAATGTAGTGATGGGTGGGGCCTAGAAATTTTATACACCCTTAAAGCATCAACATTTTATCACGAGACAAATATGTTGCACAAATTAAATTTGATTATACCAGTAGTTTTAAACCATTTGAAGGATGTATCTTGATAGTAGAGGTTTTCATGTTCCTGAGACATGAAGCCCAATAAATAATAATTTCCATAATTCTGATTCATTGTTTATTATCAATGATATTTTCACTATGAAAAAGTCAATAGATGCATTTAATTCTCAGTTTATTGATTAAATAGTATGTTTTCTTAGTTATTTACCATGTCACCATTATTATTCTCAATTATTTATTATTTCTTCCCTTATATTTATCCCTTACTGGGAATTTGATCTCATCCTTATTATATTTCCTTATCCAAAAATCCAAGAACTATAGTCAGAAGGATATGAAATGATTTTCTAGAGAGAATAATTTTATCCTTGAAAGAAAAAAATTATACTTTAATTAGTGTTTTTTTGTAAAAAAAGACTCATCTGTGTATCTGTTTTACCAAGTATACTAAAATCGTCAGTCCCTTGGGATTTTATTCTTATAATCATGCCAATGTAACAGTAACATGACACTAAATATGATATTTCTATGGTCAGAGTGATATAATCTACATTCTGTCAAAAGTAGATGAATAAATACTTTTTAAGGAAAAATTATTTTTTAAAAAGGATTGGATGATTATGTATCTCTTATCTCCTGGCTAGGATGGTTTGGAAGCTTCTATAACAGGTCTTCCACCAATTGAGAAATGTTCTCCTATATTGTTTTCTAACAAGGGGAATATTAAAGTTCATTGAATGGATAGAAATATTGTCTTTATGTCTATATCGGAAAAGGTTTATATGATTGTGATGGATATAAAAACATTAAAGAGATCTCGGGACAAGCTAGAAGGTATTTTAGAAGGGAATACTAATGTGATGGAATAAATGTTACAAATTTTTCATAGTATGTTTGAATAAATAAGAATGAGATATTAAGAAACCAATGATGAATAATTAACCAAAGTAAATGAATTTTTTACAACATCATTTGTTTTGGAGGTTCCCAAGATGAATATAAAATTGTGAAAAAATTCATGAAATATTTTCTACACATTTTTTATTCTAAACATTCCTCTATAGAACCTAGATATGATTTGTATCTAAATTAATTTCATAACATTGTTGTTTCTTATGAGTGGTGAAATCTAAAATGATTAAAAAAGATAACGAAACATGAAATGTCTTTACAATATTTCCGAAAAAATGAAAATTTGTGGTGTTAATGATGTTCGTCCTTGTCATTTGAAAGATAAATTGGATAATGAGTTAAATGAAAAATCTAGGCCTCTTATATAAAATAATTGTAAATTGGAGGAAAAATTATGAATGAAAACACCCTCTAAATTGTTTTGACTATGTTGGAATCATGAACTTTATATTAATTTATCAAATAATAGGTTCGGATAATATCAAGATTGTTATAAAAAAACATGATGTATGAAGTGAAAAAATGTTTTAAAGAAGAAAGGCCATTCAAAAAATATTAGAATAAGTCCACTGAAAAAATAATTATTTTGGGTAGGAAATCTAAATTAGTCTCTAGTGAAAAAAATTCCTCATAAGTTGAATTTTCATAAATACTTAGAACAATCATTTTAAATGATTATAATATATAATACTACTCAAATGGTGATGAAGATGGAGGTGAATAATCTTACACAGATTATCCTATTAGAAAACAAATTGTTCGCATGCCTTGAGAAAAAATCTCTCAATAATGAAAAAAATAATTATAATGAATGATATTGGAAAATTAGTTGAAGGTGAAAATTATTTTATAATTAAATAATAAAAATACAACCTTGATATATTAAGTTACCAACATAGGATTACTAAATATGGAATGATGGTTGATGATATCAGTAAGAAGTTAGAAGCTAATGAAGTGGAAGTTATAAATTCTATATGAAAACCTCTTGAGGTGAAATGTACCATAAGAAAGATGAATGAAAACATCAACAATAATTATAAATTAAAAACATATAATTGTAATGTTAATTAGAAACCTAAAATCAAAAATCAAGTGAAATATTCATTTAACAAAAATAATGTGTGTCATGATTATTCGAACATTTCACGTTTTGGAAAAGTTTTTGGGAAATCATGGTTTGATAAGGGTAGTGAAAAACATATCACATTCCCAAAATTTAAAAATTACCACAAGAAGAAGGTTTCCAGAAAACCAGAATTTGTGAATGAAGTAATTAATTATCAACATTAGTAATGTTTCTACATTGAATGATAGTACATCAACTGATAATTGAGATTTGATTGTTTTTGTTTGTAATTTGGAAGTTATGGGAACAAAACATAAAATTTAAAGAAATAAATGTATGTATTGGGAAACAATTATGAAAAAAGAGTAATCATGATGAGTAATGTTCCAATAAATCAAAATTTTGGAATGTTAAAAACACCAGATATTAGAACACATCCAATGGAAAATAAATTTGAATGTGTAGAAGAAGTATGTGAAATATGTGACTAGGCTAGTAATTAAAATAAATTATGACACTCTTTCCAATTTTTTATTATTATAATATAAATTAAAAGGAATTAGAGAAAATAATGTTGAGGAAAGATATTTTTTGGTTGAGATAGTTTTAAAAACAAGTAAAATGAACAAACCATGGATCATTGATTTTGTTTTTTATTCACACGTGATAGGTGATATAAAGATATTCAAACATTTTTTAAATTATGATTGAGGAGAAATTACCTTTAGAAATCATAGTTCCCCAAAAATAAGAGGAATATGAATTGTATATATGGAACCTCAAAAACAAAATCCAATAAAAGATTTGTATGTTTATGGGATCAAACACAACATATATACTATGATTGAAAATAGTGATTATGGAAAATTAATTTTCAAAAAGGATTATTATATATTCATAAGTATTGAATATGGAAAAGTTATTATAAAAGTTGAAAGAACTATAGGAAATATTTTTCATATTATAGAACATGAGATATCGGGTTATATAAGTGGAAATGATGTTAATATGTTGGGGTACCAATGATATAGCAACCTTGGGCAGAAAAGAATGATTTTTTTCCAAATTTTCTATTGACTGAAATTTTTTATAACAGAAAAGGAGAGAATAATATATTTTTTCTAATTTTTAAGAAATTGAAATGACTAATAAAACTAACATGAATGCTTAGATTTAGTCTACCAGACCTCTCAAACATACTCATTTCGATTTATGTTGGAAAATGAGACATCAATAAAAAATAAGATTTATACTGTACAACTTTTTTAATGATTTCACTCATATGACCAACATCATGATTATAAGTCATAAATAATAGGCTGTTGAAAAGTTCATAATATTTAAAATAGGTAATGAGAATGAAATGATAGTTTTATTATGATGTGGAAAATAGATAATGGAACGGAGTTCACAATAAATGATTTTGAAACATATCTTATAAATCATTGTATCAAATATCATTATAGTGATCTAGACACTCCCAAAAATGGTGTATTATAAATGAAAATTATAATTTTGGTAGAAATGGGTAGAATAATTTTATCATAAAATAATATTTCAAGGATATACTTGTGAGAATCTCTTAGTACTACTAGACATTTTCAAAATAGTTTTTTATCAATGTCAAAATCTAACATGGATTCTTATAAAATGTTGTATGAAAAAAAGAATCAATGAAGTATTTCATTGATTTTGGATGTCCATATTTGGTAAAAATACATATAATATAATATTTTATGAAAATGTAGAATAAGAAATTTTTATATGATATTCACCCCACAAAAGAAGATACAAATGTTGGAACAAACATTTCAAAAAGTAGGTGTATTCATATGATGTTAAAATTATTGAATATTAAAATCCCTTAACAAATATTTTTGAGAATAATGACGAAGAATTTATAATGATTTATAACTAAAATCAACGTGAGTCAAAACATACTTATCATCATTCAAAAGCATCATGTGATAATAAAAGTGATGTTGGGAGAGAAATTGTTAAATTTAAAAATTTAAAAATAAATTATGATACAATAATATTCTTGGGAATTATTAGGATGTTGTTCATAATAGATGAATGATGGTATTATAAAATTAAACATAAATCATTTCAAAAATTGAACCATAATCAATTTTAGAAGAAGTTAAAGATAAATAATTAGTTGATGCGATGAATGAATAGCTACATCCGATAGAGAAAAAAAACACGGTAACTTGTTCTCTTACTAGAAAAGAGAAATATCATTGGTATAAAATGGGTGTATATAAATAGGTTAAATGAGCATGGAGAAGTTTCATGAAAAAAGAGAGACTTTTTTGTAAAGTCTATTAATAGGTGGAATGTGTGAGGTTTTAAGAAAACATTCCTCTATTTATATATTGGAAAATATAAGAATGTTTTCAGTAGTGTATTCACATTGAAATTATAAATTTTATCAGATTGATGTAATGTCATAATTTATAAATGGTTAAATTGATGAATAAGTTTACATTGAGTATCCTTGTGGGTGATTACATGATGAAGATAAAATAAAAGTTCGTAAATTGAAGATATATTTGTATATGTTGAAGAAAGCCCTATGTTCTTGGTATTCAAAACACAAAAATTATTTTAAAACCATTTGTTCATCCAAAGGAAAACTTTATATCAAAAAATATTTGAAATTTGTTAAATCTTACATATTAATTTAAATTGTATATCTGGATGATTGAATTTTTTATGGTGAGAGAGAATATTTTTGTTAGACATTTTTGATGAAATGAAGGTGAACATTAAGATGGCCATGTTTGGATAATTAAATTTATTCTATGGATTAAAAGTTAAATAATAACCTTTTCATTTCCCAAAAAATCATTCCATATTATTGTTATAAAATTTTGGTACGGAATAATCAAAAAAAATCTGCTACAATTTCAGTTAGGATGAAGATTAGTAAAGATGGAGCTAAGAAAAGTGGGAATTGTAAATATTTTCATAATTCTATTGGATGTTTTCTTTATATTAATGATTTTGGAAATTATATTATATTTTCTGTAACATTGTGTTCTAGATATCAGTGTGATCTAAAATAGTCTCATATTTTGGAACCAAAGAGAATTATAATAAATGTTAAAGGAATAACATCACATGGGATTTTGAACAAACAAAAAACAAGAACTAAAATTTCATGGTTATACTGATGTTTATTGGTATGTATATTTCATTGATTGAAAATAACCATTTATAGGATCATTGTTCTTAGGAGAATGTTATGTGAGTTGGAATAGTAAGAAAAAAAGATCAGTAAATTTGACCACCAAAGAATTAGAATATGTTACACCTATATAAGCATGTACTCAAATGATGTGGATGAGAAATCTATTGGAAGATTTGAAAGTTTAATTTTCTAAATCATTTAAGACAAAATTTGATAATTATAGTTCCATTGATCATTATAAAAATTGATTCTAACATCCATGGTTAACACACATTGAAATTGAGTTTCAATTTATAAAAGTGAATGTTTTAGCTGTTGATTTTTTATTGGAATATATCTTAATGCAGTATCAAGATGATGTTATATTTACAAAATATATTCTAAAAGGTATATTTTTGAAATTGACGATGAAAATTCATTTTCATCCTCCATTATTTACTCCCTAAAAATCTTAATGATGATCCCCACTCTTATTTGGATTATATTAAAATGGGGGAGAATATGTACAAAATTATCCATTAGTAGAATGAAAATTAATTTTATTCTGCATTTAATTTGAATACGTGGTTATCATATAGTGGGGGAGAGAAAAAGAAAGTGAGAGGAAAAAATAGAATTTATTAGGTGTTTAAATTAACAAGTTTGAAAAAATTTCTTGTGATCGAGGGATGGAACTTCTTAAAAATATTAAACTGTCTTCTAGTGTGGTATCATAACACTATATTTTTAGAAAGTATATGTTTTGGTAAAATTAAAAAATATGAGATGTGAATAAGTATTAGTGTTTGAAAAATGATGAGTTCAAAACATTGTTAAAAAGGTTTTCAAAAAATCCAATGGGGGAGATTGAAGGTCCATTGTGAATAGATGCAGAGCTTCAAAGTCAAACATCTAGACTCAGTTTTTTTCAGTGCTGAGATGTTAATGTTTTTATAATGTTATTTTTGGATGATCCATTAGTATGAAACTGAAGATCTTCGGAAAATATTTTTGTTATAGCTTCATAAATTTACGAGTTTTTATGAAAGAAGAATATTGTAATGTTCACATGTTAATAATGTTTTGATGTTTTAATCATTAAAAAATATCTAATGATTCTTTTTTTCTTTCATGTCCTTGAAATGTCATGATGATGTTGTGATATATTTAAATGACAATAGAAGGGGTTCCAGAAACAAAAAAATCTGAAGGATTCTTAAGCTAATAAATTAGATTATGTTTCTATAAGAATTTCAATGGGACTAAGCTGAGGAACATCCAACAGACTGAGCTAAGGAAGTTCCAAAAGACATAGATTATCTTGAAATTCAATTAGACTAATCTGAGCAACATACATTGGACTAAGATGAGGATGTTCCAAAGAGATGAGATGAGAAATAAATTCAATCACATTGAGATGAAGATGTACCATCATACTAATATAAAGATGATCCCATAGACGGAGCTGATGAATAATGTTTATTAGACTGATCTGAGAAAGTTCTGTGAGACTATGTTGATAAAGAAAATGAATAATACTGAGCTAAGGAAGAAAGAAAAAATAGACTAAACTATGGATGTTCTAATAGACTTAGCTAAAGGTGTTCTAATTAATGAGATTTCTATACTATAGTTTCATATCATTTTTTTATAATTATAGAATTGGTTTTTGAAGATTTCATGATGTTTTGTGAAAACACCAAAATAGATGATAAGGTTTAAATTAGTCATAGTTGAAGTAAAATGTTAGTAAAATTTTGAGTTTTAGGAATTTGGGAGAGTGTTAATTATTTAATGTTTTCATTACATTACTTTATTGGTTCTCATATAAATAAATTCATAATATATACATTATTAAAAAAATCATGTTTGTGACATAGGTGAAAGTGATGTATTGGTAATTTATGAAGTGTTTTATAGACATAGATTCCTTAAAAAGAACCGATTAGAGTCATTTTAGATTACCAGACTATGGAATATTAGACTAATGAATATCATTCAGAGAAGTTGTGTAGAGTTTCTATAGTGCATGTATTTTTGTTGATAGAGCATGATGTTTTTTCAGGTGAATATTGAAAAGAGGTGAATCAGATTATTTCTATCATACTGGGTTCATCGGATTAAGGACAATTAGACTCATGGTCATTTGACCTAATTACATTTTTGGATCATATTCGAAAATTTATTTATACATTTATTATGGTTCATTTCTGTAAGAAAAAATTTCTAAACCAACACAATTCTACAGAATAATTCCTATCATGCGATAGAATATTTGAACATGTAGTTATCATAATTTTTATTTATATTTTTATTATATTGAATTTCCATAAACCCATAGGAGTGTATATGATAAGTATGATTGTGACGCCCTGACCCCAGGATCCCAGATCCGGTGCATTATTTTAATAAATTGGAATTATTACAAGGAAACAAGTCCCGAAGGACCGATTAGTTTAACAGACATGGAAAATAGGTTACATACTTAAACGTTACATTACACATTATAAAAATAAAACACAACATAAATGATCCTTTGAGAATACCATTAAACACCTAGCTTAACCTTACATATCAATCATAAAACACTTCTTTGAATCCTGGGAAAATAAAACTTAAGAAAGGGGAGAGCTCAAACACTCAGTAACTGTAAACAATATAGCATAAGATAACATAAACATTAAGCATGGTGAATAATTTATAACACGTGACTTTTAAAATAATAAAAATGAATACTTTATGGTGGGAATATGATATGAGTAAATAATGACTTAATAAAACATAACCCTGGGTATTCTACAAGTCAAATAACCACATGAACCATCAACAATATTTTCAAAATGAGGGAATGCATAACGCCAGACATTCGGAAACATTTTGTCAAGGCCTCGAAAAAGATGTCTAAAACTTATTAAGGCCTCATGCAAAACCATATATCAAATTTGGTAAAGCCCACGACTAATTCTACATCTAATTGTCTCATGAGACCCACAGATGCATTGAAGATCTATAGGCTCCACCTGATAATTACTATGTCTAATAAATTCCTCATATGAAAAGTTTGAAACATAACATAAACATTCATATTAAAACTAGCATACAAAATATCAATACTTTATCCATAAAACATGAATGGTATAAAAATAATACATTCATACTCCAAAATATCACAAAACCATTAATATAATATGGAAGATTTGTATCATAATAAATCAACTTTAAACAAATTTAAAATCCATCAATAGATGTTGACATTGATGAAATTGATTTGAAAAACTCATTGAGAAAAATATCCCTTTTTCATGAAAACATTTAAAAGTCACACAATTTATAAAGGAAAACATTTCAAGATATTTTTGAATCAAATTTTCCCATACCACTTTTAATCTTTTTAAATTAATTAACATTTTAAAACATTCAAGTCCATATAAATAAATCCTTAAAAATATTTTGAAAACATAGACATTAATGAGAATGATTTAGAAGAATAAATATATAAACCATTTAAAATGATGATCTAGTTAAAGATTACCTTCCATATAATCTTAAAATATTCCTTCTAAAAATATTTTTATGAATCATGGATGTGGATGATAAAGATTTCCTAGAAGATACTCACATAAAAACAATCTCGGATAATGAAGAGATTGTAGAATTAACCCTTACCTTGCACTTTCCTTTGGTCGAGGGTACATTTAACCTCTTGTATAATGACCATAGTATTTTATTAAATTATAATAGAACAGTATTCCTATTTATTATATCATACATGATTTATTTATGACTTTATACTACCCATTCAATATTGATTTCTATGTTAAATTAATATTTTGGGTAATAATCGCTATCTTTATTATACGTGTTTTAACTTGTTATTCATGATCATATAATTTAGATCATGATTTAAAAACTTCAACAATATAAAACTCGATTTATATATCATAAATATTTATAATATAAATATTTAAAATAGATAGATATATGAAATGGAAGGCACTGTTTATGGAGATGGTTTGTCATATGTATGCATAAATGTTGTTTCCGTTTTAGTATCTTTTTGAACGGAATTAAGTGAATAAGATATATGTAAGTACATACATTCATATATATATATATATTTGCATAAATATATCATATATTACAAACTAATTGACAATATTTATTTTTATAATCATCGTTGAATGGTGAACGTGAGAATGAATCTCATCACGTCGTGGAGACAGTAATCCGTACGTACGCACGTGCAACAATAAAATTATATTAATGATGAAATCATATGTAATTGGATGGTATTTCATATATATAGAATCTCTATAATGATATATTTATTATTTACATCAGTAATAGTCATTATTATACCCATCCAAATAATGAAGTGTTTGAATAACAAACTATACCATGACGTGGAGACGGTAAGTCATACATACGCACATATGGTGACTTTGTCATTTATAGGATAGATAGAGTAACGAATATGGTAGTACCATATTTATAATAACATCATAGTATGTAGGATGTACTGGAGTTATTATTTCGGTATGGGAACAACAAATAAAGAGGAAGTGGAAGAAGAAATGAACATGAAAGAGGTGATGAAATATTTACCTCTTCTTCAGGTTCTTCCTTTTGATTAGACAAAAAGTGATCCTTAGGATGTCTTTATGACCAAAGGAATTACAATGGGATAAAGGTAGGAATGTTTTTAGGATATTTGGGTAGGTTTTGGCCGAGAAAAATGGCTTTGGAGGTGTGATTCTGAGAGAAGGGGAAGTGCCCTTTTATAAGATAGGTGAGGGTCACTCTAGGAAAAGCTTGAAATATTGTTTTATAATAAATATTTTTTCAGTTTATAATGGCTATAAAATTATTTATTTGTAGGATAATGTGCGGATGGGTCGAAAACCACTCAACCATTAAGTTTTAGACAGGTTTAGATCACCATATTAACCTTATCTTTAATATTTAACTCTCAGTTAAATATTTTATCTTTTAGAGTGTCTTCTTGAATTCTTACACTATATGTTTAATAAAATTACTATAAACTTCTAAGAGAACTTCAAGTGGTTCATTAATGACATATATAATATTATTTAAGCCCTTTGGATAATCCTTATATTTTTAAGAATATTATATCAACCAATAATATACTATTTGTTTTAAAAATTACTTTATGACAATTTTGACATTATTTGGTATTAGGTTTTTTTGAAAGGCAAATAAACTTGATTAATTAAAAAAATATACATTGAATCAACCATAACATGTCATATTCACCTAAAAAATTCGTGGATGTCATAAAAATTTTGAAATTATATTTATTTTAATATTTATAATACCATTTATTTGATTCTTTCATTAATATGGTAATTACTACATCATCATTTGGTCATAAATAAATTAAATTATTTAATGTCTAAAAATTATATATAAAATACCATTATGTAGAAAATATTATTTTATTTCTAATGAATATTTATAGCCGAATTGATATTGTGTGTAACCCCATATTAAAAATGGTTTAGTTATTAAATATTAAATTTAACACTTTGAACTCTTCTTTAATTAAAATAATAATAAATGTCCTAATCTAATCCAGTTGGTCCTAAAGGATCATATTTTGTTCCTATGGTTGTTTTTGGACAAATAAACATATCCAATAGAATTAGTACATGTGTTAGGGTAATTATAATATCATTTTTACCTTTAATTACCCTATTAAATTTTAACCTTGGTAAATAAAAGTCAAAAGTTATTGTTCATCAAAAATTATTTTCATGTTATGGAACCAAATTTTATGTACTATTGTCAATTTTGTTTCTCAGATTTTTGAAATTCAACCCACATATGCGATAAAATTATGTTTTATGCAAATTTTCAAATGCTCCTAGAAGGTGGATAAAAAAATGTTTAAAAGTAAAATAAAATTTTAGACATCTAAAATTATTATAAAATGAGTTCAATGAATTGAATTTAAAATATATAGTTATTATGTATCTATTTTTACATGAAAATAAATTAATATATATTAAATAATTTTTTAAATAAAAAATCATTTTTATATAATATCACAGTGCTTTTAACTATTAATAAAAAATTGAATGTTTTCATAAAAATATGAAAAATTCACCCTAAGATAAATTTGATATTTTGAATTCGAAAAATAAATTCTATTTTACCAAATTCATAACATAGATGTTTCATTTATTAATTTAAAATTAAATCCCATTGTCAAAACCAGAAAATGGGTTTTTAAAAAAAGTAAAAACTATCAAAAGATTGATATGTGTTTATGTCAAATATAAATTTCAAATTACTTATAATGACCTAAATTGTATTAAATGATAAAAACATAATCTAATTATACTTTCAAACCATTAAAATTCATAATTTAACACTATAAATTATTTCGATAAAAAATGTTGTTTTCAATTAAAACATATTATTTTTCACTATTCATCAAAATATGAAAGTTATCAGAAAAGTACCAAAAATCTATCCAAATTATATTTTAATGTCCTTATTCTAAAGAAGAATTTAATTTCACTTAATTTAAAATATAAAAGTATCAAATATTTTATTTCAAAAGGGTTCACCATTAAAAGGCGGTAAAATTGAATTTTTTGAAAAATAATTCTTATATCTGAAAAAAATGAATTTGTTCTTTTATTATGTCTAAGAAACACATAATATGTATTCTAAAATTATATGGAGTTTATAAAATTCAAAATTCATTTAATACTATTCGAAACCGCTTTTTAACGGCTAGTTTGGTATGTCATGGTGCACTCGAAGTCGGTGTTGTGTGTAGAGAAAGTTATTGAATTACTTTGAAGAAATAATGTACTATGAAATAATGGGGTGTTACATTCTCTCCTCCAATAAATTGAATCCTCACAATTTAAATTTTTTCTTCGAAAATAAAGGTTTAAAAATCAAAAATTACCTTTGTTGAAAACCCACATCGAAAATTAGGTTAACAAAAATTATTCTTAATAAGAGGGAAAGGAAAATGAAAAAGTCACCACCAAATTATGATCTTGGTTCGAAGATAATTGGTTTCAATTAGAGACACATAATTGGAGGGAAAACATAAATATGTGTATGGATTGATTGAGCTCATCAATCACAAACAAGTTTAAAATTAAGGTCCTCAAAGCCATCAATCTATGAGGATTTATAATATCATTAGTTCAAAAAAAAGGTATTAGGATAACACATTTTTTGGTTTTAAAATCCCTTCCAAAATCATTAATAATTAATTCATTCATAGAATAAAAGGAAAAAATACTAGACAAGTAGAGTTCCATCCTTCAACTAATTCCTTCCACAAACTCATCTTTCACTCCAAAAGATAATAGAATTCAAAAATATTCTTTTTATCCAAATAGTATAGGGTTCAAAAAATAATGAATTTATAATTCATCTATCAGACTATTTAAAAAAACTAAATTATACAAACCAGGACATCACGTATGCAAGTGGTACATGATCTACAATTGTCTCCCATCGGTTGTGCGTTCAAGTTTCACTGTATTTCTGGATGCGACAGGTTGTCATCCAACCTCTGAGTTGTCCTTTTTATGACAATACAAAAAAAATCTCAAGAAATAATTTAACCATAACAAAAGTGTACAATGTCAAACTTAATCGATACTAACTTTTAGACTTATCAAAAATAATTCTGTCCAAACTCATAGTTGAAATTTTATAAGGAAGGTAAACACAATGAAGTTTCTTTTTTCTATGTAATAACATGTGAATAACATCATCATTTATTTATTTAAAACACTATAACACCCTGAATTAACCTAAAACCTTATTGATTACATTCATTCTCCCTAATTCGTTATAGAATACTATATATACTCTTTCTATCCAAAAATGTTGTAAACTTCAACAATGATGGAATATACAAATTCTCAATTAGTTTCAAGGTAGTCAAGAATATCAAATATAATTTATCCAAATCAATCATATATTATTCCAAAATCCCAACCTCTGTATCAGAACCATATTATGGTTTATCTTTCTCTCAACCATATATTTTTTCAAATGAAATTAACCTGCTATTGAGTAACTTTTCTTGGCTCAACAAAATCTCAAGTCCTTAATGAAATAGTACTTCAGTACAATACTTATATACATTATAACTATTATTACATGTACATAATTAATACAATACTCAAATGAAACAATACTTTAACAGCATCAAAACTTTAATCATTCCTCTTCATCTTTGGTAGTATCATAACATGATTATTATCCAATAGCAGCATTTGGGGTATGATCTTATTATTTGGACATTGATTTCCATAGTGTTCGAACTCCTTGCAGATGAAGCATTGTACATTTGAAACATTTTTCTTACCCTTGAAATCACGTACTTGGTGTCCTTTCTCTCCACACATAAAAAAAACTCTCATTCCCTTCAAGAATTTACCAAGGTGATTCTTTCCATATTTATCACATATGGGAAAATCCTTCTTTCCCCTCTTCCATTTATCCATCATTCTCTCTTCCATTTTTTTATTCTCTTGCTTCCCTTCAATTCCATAGGACTCAAATAATTCTTTACTTATCTTATTAACACATGATATTATTTTTTCATATGATGAGAATACATGGGAGACTATTTCCCTTTTAAATGTTTTCTTAATACCCAAAAATATATGATCCTTCTTAATCTTTCGATAATGCGTATTGCGGGAATTCTCATTCCATCTACTAGGTGCCATTTCAAAACAATTTCATACACTAGGTTAGTTTATGAATCACAATTCATAATTCCCAAAAATTAAAATACCTAACATAAATTTAAAATATTATGCATATAATATAGAATCATAAAAGTTTTTCTTTTTGTATGTATTTACTCCTAAATCCATTAAAATGGTTTATAATGAAAATTTGAATTATCCTAAGCATATCCCTCAGGAGTGTCGTAACCAATAGTGCAGCAAGGCCCATTTTCATGTAATAGGATACCCCGGGTCAAGCTCGAAACTCCTTGTCGGAGTTTTCACTCCAAGGTACATCTGTGACAGAGCCGCCTCTACCTGCTCGTATCAAGACATGGATATATTTTTTTGGAAAATACATAAAATCTCTAAAATACCAGAATTCTAGGAAGTTCATTTATACTGATCCTCAAATTCAATCTTAGGGTAATGTTCTATAATTACAGTTTATCTAAATCTATTTCCAAGGTTGTTTCTAAAATTCTTCTAATACCAACTATAACGCCCTGACCCAAGAAGCCCGGAGCCGGTGTATTATTTTAATACATTGGCATGATTACAAGGAAACAAGTCCTGATGGGTCGATTAGTTTAGCAGTCTTGGGAAATAGATTAAATACATTAACATTACATTACACATTAGAAAAATAAAACAAAACATAAATGATCCTTTGTGAATACCATTAATCCACAATATTAACCCTACTTATCAATCATAATAAACATCATGGATTCCTAGGAAAATAAAACATAAGAAATGGGTGAGATGAAATGCTCAGTTATAGTAAATAGTACAGTGGAAGATAACATAAACAACAGGCATGGTGAATAAATTAAAACACATGCCTTTACAAATATTATAAATGAAATCCTTATGGAAGGAATATGAGATGAGTAAATAATGCCATAATAAAACATAACCATGGGTGTTCTACAGGTCGAATAACCACATGAACCATCAATTATATTTTCATAATGAGGGAATGTCTAATGCTGGACATTCTGAAACATTTTGTCAAGGCCTCGACCAAGATGTCTAAAAATGATTAAGGTCTTGGCCATAACCATATATCAAATTTGGGAAAGGACTGAGCCAATTCCACATATAATTGTCTCGTGAGATCTATCAATGCACCGAGGAGCTATAGCGTGCTCCACCCGTCACTTACTATGTCCAATACATTTCTCATATGAAAAGGTTGAAACATAACATAAACATTTATATTAAATCTAGCATATGAAATGACAATACATTTTCCATAAACCATGAATGGTATAAAAATAAAACATCCATAGTCAAACATATCACAAAACCTACAATACAATATGGAAAATTAGTATCATAATAAATCAACTACAAAAAAATTTAAAATCCATCAAAGGATGTTGACATAGAGTAAAATGATTTGTAAAACTCTTTGAGAGAAATATCACTTTTTCATGAAAAAATTTACAAGTCACACAATTTATAAAGGAAAAAAATTTAAAGATATTTTTGAATCAATGTTTCCTATAGCACTTTGAAACATTTGAAAGGAATTATCATTTTGAAACAATCACGTCCATATATAAAAATCCTTTAAACCATTTTGGAAACATGAACATTAATGGGAATGATTTCGAAGAATAAATATTTAAATGATTTTAAAATGATGATCTAGTTAAAGAGTCACTTCCATAAAATCTAAAAAAATACCTTTTGAAAATATTTTTATGAAACACAGATGTGGATGATAAAGAGTTCCCAGTAGATACCCACATAAAAACAACCTCGGATAATGAAGTGAGTGTAGAATTAACCATTACCTTGCACTTTCCTTTGGTTGAGGGTACGTTTAACCTCCTGTACAATGAACATAGTATGTTATTTAATTATACCAGAAACATTTTCATATTTATTATATCAGACATTATTTTTTTATTACTTTATAATACCCATTTAATATTGATTTTTATGTTAAATTAACATTTTTGGTAATAATATCATTCTTTATTGTACGTGATTTAACTTGTTATTCTTGATCGTATCATTTAGATAATGATGTAAATACATACAAAATATTAAAATTTATTTATATATCATATATATTTAGAATATAAATAATTATAATAGATAAATATATGAAATGTAAGTCACCGTTTATGGAGATGGTAGGTCGTACGTACGCATAAACATTGTTTCAGTTTTCATATCGTATTGAACGGAAGTAAGTGAATAAGATATATATAATTACATACATATATATATATATCTAGTTGAATTATTATATCATATATTACATACTTATTAATAATATGTATTTTTATAATCATTATTGAATAGTGAACGGGGGAATGAATCTAATCGTGTCATGGAGACGGTAATCCGTACGTACGCACGAGCAACAATATCATTATATTGATCATAAAAACGTATTTAATTGGATGTTATTTAATATATAGAGAATCATTAACATGTTATATTTATTATTTACATCAATTATACAGATTATTATACCCATCTGAATAATGAAGTTTTTAAATAACAAACTACATCATGACATGGAGACGGTAAGTCGTACGTACGCACATATGGTGACTTTCATTTATAGGACAGATAGAATAACGAATATGGTTGTACCATATTTATAAGACCATCATAGTATGTATGATTTATTGGAGTTATTATTTTGTTATGTAAAAAACAAAGAAAGAGGAAGTGGAAGAAGAAAATAACTTGAAAGGGGTGATGGAATATTTACCTCTTCTTCGGGTTCTTCCATTTGATTTGATCAAAAGGGATCTATAGGTTGGATTTATGACCAAAGGATGGCCTCTAGGATGAAGGGAGGTATGTTGGGAGGATATTTGGGTGGGGTTTGGCAAGACAAATGGCTTTTGAGGTGTGATTTTGAGAGAAGGGGATGTTCCCTTTTATAAGAGAGGTGAGGGTCACTTTAGAAAAAGCTTGAAATATTATTTTATAATAAAATAATTTTCGATTTCTAATGGATCAAAAATGGATTATTTATAGGATAAAGTGGGTATGGGTCTAAAACCACTCAACCGATAGGTTTTAGACAGTTTTAGGTCCCCATATTAACCTTATCTTTTAGATTTAACTCTTAGGTAAATATTTTAACTTTTACTGTGTCTTCTTGTATTCTTACACTATATGGATAACAAATTTACTCTAAAAAACCAAGAGAATATGAAGTTGTAAATTGATGACATATATAATATTATTTAAGCCCTTTTTTGTAACCTTATATTGTTAGGAATATTATATCAACCATTAATATTGAATTTGTTTTAAAAATTAATTTATGACAATTTTCACATTATTTGGTATTTCATTTTTGTGAAAGGCATCAAAACATGATTACTTATAAAAAGATACATTTAATCAAAACTAACATGTCGTATTCACTTAGAAAATTCGTGGATGCCAAAAAAACTTTGAAATTATATTTTTTTTAGTATTTATAATACCATATGGTTAATTCTATAATTAATAAGGTAATTACTAAATCATAATTGTGTCATAAATAAATTAAAGTATTTAACGTCTAAAAATTATAAATAAAATACCATTTTATAGGAAATATTTTTAGATTTATAATAAATATTTATAGCCCAATTTATATTTCGGGTAACCCTATATTAAAAATGGTTTAGTTATTAAACATCGAATTTAACACTTTTAACTCTTCTTTAAATAAAATAATAATAAATGTCATAATATAATACAATTGGATCTAAAGGATAATATTTTATTCCAAAGGTTTTTCTAGTCGAAATACACTTATCAAATAGAATTAGAACATGTGTTAGGGTAATTATAATATCATTTTTAACTTTAATTACTCGATTTACTTTTAACTGGGGTAAATAAAAGTCAAAGGTTACTATTCACAAAAAAAATTAATCTTATTCAACCACATTTTACTTAATTATGTAAACCGTGTCTCTCTGATTTTTTAAATTCAACCCACATAAGCGTTAAAAATATGTTTTATGCAAATTTGCAAATGCTCCTAGAAGGCAGGTAAAAAACGTTAAAAAGATCAATAACATTTTATATATCTAAAGATATTATAAAATTACATTAATGAATTAAATTGAAAATATGTAGGTATTATGTATCTATTTTGACCTAAAATAAATTAAAATAAAATAAATAACTATTTAAATAAAAAATTGGTTTTAAATAATATCGTAGTGTTTTTAACTATTCATCAAAAGTCGATAGTTTTCAGAAAAATACCAAAAATTCACCCTAAGATAATTTTGATATTTTGAATTCAAAAATGACGTCTATTTTACCAAATTCAAAATATATATTTTGCATTTATTAATTTAAAATTAATTTCCATTGTCAAAGTTGAAATACGGCTTCTTAAAAAGTAAAAACTATCAAAATATTGTCATGTGTTTTTGCCAAATTTAAATATGAAATTACTTATAATGACCTACATTGTATAAAATGATAAAAATATAATCTAATTATACTTACAAACCATTCAAATTAATAATTTAACACTATGAATTATTTCGATTAAAAAAGTTGTTTTCAATGAAAACATTGAATTTTTCACTATTCATCAAAATATGAAAGTTATTAGAAAAGTACCAAAAATTTAACCAAACAAATTTTTTTGTCCCCCTTCTAAAGACTAATTTAATTTTACAGAATTGAGGATATATAAGTATCAAATATTGGATTTAAAAAGGGTTTGTAACATCCCATGAAAATAAATAACATTAGATTTTCATATTTTTTTAATTTTTTTGAATTAAATATTAATTTCATTTTAAAGGGGATTCTATATTCAATGGCATACCTGACTTGTAGCAATGGGTTTCAATGAAATCTTACACTACACACTAATAATTTAATATTATTATTTTAAATGGTAGTTAACACCTAGTCATTGTATTGGCGGGAATTAATAGAAATAACTTAAATATGATAATAAATGTTTGTTAAATGTTTTTACATTCATCCAATAAAATTTATAGGCTTAAAATAAGTAAAGAACTCGATTTTAAACACAAATACTCAAATATTCACAAAAATGTTGATTTACCGCCTTTTAATGGAGAACCCTCTTTAAATATAGTTTTTGTCACTTTTATATTTTATATTTGACAAAATAAAATTCTTCTTTAGATTCGGGACAACAAAATTTAATCTGGATAAAATTTTGGTTTTTTTTATAATGTTCATTTTTTAAGGAATATTGAAAAATAATTAATTTTAATTCAAAAGTTCCTATTAATCTAATTTAATTATATGGTTATATTATCTTTTTAATTTTTTTTAAAGTGTAATTACAATATAATTTTATGATTTAATCTAATTTTAGTCATTGGATGTAATTTCATTTTAAAATTGGGCATAAATAATGGTCAATCTTTTGATACTTAATATTTCTTAAAAACACACTATTTGTTTTAACAGCGTGAATTAATTTTAAATTAAATATTTTCACTTTTGGGTTTTGAGTTTGGAGAAATGGATTCCATATTTGGAAATAGGAGGTCCAAATTGTGTAAATAGGTAAATTTTATTTTTATTCACTTTAAATATTTACTTCAGTAAATATTTTATTTACCATGATTAAAAGGTAAAAATAATAAATAAGGGTAAAATATAATATTATAATAATATTAAATTACCCTAAAAAGTGTCCAAATCCTATAGAAAAATACAAAACCGACAATGGGAATCCTTGGGTAGAATTTGGAACCCCATGGAGCCAGATGGGAGTAATAATGACATTTTATATTAATTAATTTAAAGTAAAGAAAAAAATGTCATAAACAAATATCTTTTAGTAAATAGATTTTTACATGGGGTTATATAAGATATATATTCAACTATGAATATTCTTTGGAAATATAAATGTATTTCCTACATCATAGTATTTTTTTATAATTTTTGGACATCAAATAAATTTAATTATTTATGAAACAATAATGATACAATATTTACCTCATTAATAAATGATTTAAATAAATAAATTTATAAATACTAAAACAATATCCAAAACATATCCAATTCATATTATATTATTTTATTTCAACCACTAGTCATCTTAACTTTGATATTAACAAATAGTTGACCTTTTCAAACCGAAATGAGATTATAATAAAATAATTGTTTCAAACCTTCCTAAAGAGCCCCTCCTCTCCTTTTTAAAAATCCCTCACTTATAACCCATTTCTTACACTTCACAAGCCATTGTATCATGACAAATCTGCTCAAATAAGATCCCAAGATCCCCCTCTTAATCTTAGAATCCTTACCTTAGGCGTAAAACACTTCAAGAAACCCATTTGGTTCAAACAAGGGGGAGTTACCCGATTTAAAGGTAACGTCTTCTCTTATATTCTTTTGTTTTATTTTAATTCTCCGACCCATAAACACAGTTTATTCCTTTATTTTATAAAAACATCAGTATCCTCAATGTACAATTATTTTGTTATGATGACTATTCCAACTAAACATACACACACCTCCATCTAATGGGTAAAGAACATAATGTTTATATGGATGGAAAAATAACGCCTCACGAAATAATGATTGTTCAATTAACTCCTACCACCTCTCATGGTGGCCATTACGATGGAACTGTATTTATATATGATATATATTATGTTTATGTTTTCAATATGCTTCTATATTTTTAATTTATAGCATTCCATTATGGTTTCCATAATGGATAAACGTGATAATTTCATTTTAGGAAGGGCGGACTATTGCCCCCTCAAAGTGACATGACTCGTTAAAGCCTTATGTGGGATGTATAAAGGATGGTGTTAGTGATATTATATATTATATTATACTATAATTATAATATAACTATGTATCATTAAATTTTCATTCCATTAAATATTAAATAGAAATGAATGTAGCGTTCATGCGTACGTACGGCTTACCATCTCCATGAACGGTGCATTTCATTTCTTATCTCCAAATGTTATGTAGTAATATAAAAAAATGTATATACTGGATATATATTATATATATTATATCTAAATCATTA